>JAWWNF010000290.1:2400000-3000000 GCA_034641395.1 Darevskia armeniaca | reverse complement strand
GGAAAGTAAAACAAATGTTGGGTGAAGAAGCTCAAGTCTTCTTGTTCTCTTCTGGTCCCATAGTTCTGCTCACACTGCAATGCAAGGCAGCAAAGACAAGGCGGAAAAAGCAGGCCAGATGTTTCCCTAGTCAGATGCATCTATCTCCCTTATTATTAACTTGCAGGAGGAATTTGAAACCATTCCTGTTTACCCAGGCAGGAGAACCCATCTTCCTGGCAACCTCAGGAACATTGGATGGGAGTATGTTTTAACTGTAATTGCATTGAGAATGTTTTGTTTCTGTTTATAAATTGTGCCTCTTTTTGCCACCCTGGCCTCCTTAGGGAGGAAGGATTGGATATAATTTAAATAAATACTGTCTCTGACCTTAGAAGTAGAACGTAGCCATTAGGGTTAGTAGTCGTTGATATCCTCCATGAAATTGTCTAATCCTCTTCTCGGAGAATATGCATCACACTCTTGATTTGGAAACAGTGTGTTTTTGCATTGAGAGATTCATCTTTGCCAAGAGTTAATTTGTGCGGGTAAATGCGTATTAAGTATTGACAGCCTCTTGGCTTTCGGCGCACAAGTAGCAAATCTGTAATGGGAAGAGGGAAATGAAAACATGTTGCAGATGACACAGTAGAAAGGGCAAAATCCTCCAGAAAGTGAAAACTGGCCCCGGTCAAAGCGCTTGGAAACAATGTAGTTCGTACCACTTGAGAAAATTGTCAGGAGTGTTTCATTTCTTTATATTTAAACATGTTTGTCTAGTGCAAAATAAACAACTTTTCGCATAGCATGCATGTAACTTGAACTAGAAGGACCACCTACCATATAAAGGTAAAAAAAAGAGAGTAAAGGACTCCTGGACTGTTAAGTCCAGTCAAAGGTGACTATGGGGTTGTGGTGCTCATCTCGCTTTCAGGCTGAGGGAGCTGGCATTTGTCCACAGACAGCTTTCCAGGTCATGTGGTCAGCATGACTAAACCGCTTCTGGTGCAATGGGACACCGTGACAGAAACCAAAGCGCATGGAAACGCCGTTTACCTTCCCGCCACAGCGGTGCCTATTTATCTACTTGCACTGGTGTGCTTTCAAACAGCTAGGTTGGCAGGAGCTGGGACCGAGCATCAGGAGCTCACCCCGTTGTGGGGATTCGACCTTCTGATCAGCAAGCCCAAGGGGCTCAGTGGTTTAGACCACAGTGCCACCCACGTCTTTCACTGACCATATAGTCGGCAGTGGCGATTGCAGCCCGGTGCGGCCACAGGGGAGCCAGGGGTGGGGGTGGGGATCCTCTCCCACACAACCGCCAGTGGTGTCTTCAGTCTCGGCCAGTCATGGGGTCTTCTGGGGCTTCCCGGCCAAACTAGAAATATAAAATGGCCAATCACGGCTGGACTAGGGGGCATGGTTGTGGAGACAGACCTGAAGAAACCATATTATTTCAGCTGCGCTGTGAGCAGGCAGCACAGTCAACAATGGTCGTGCCCAGAGGCGTAGGAAGGTCAGGTGGTACCTGGTGCAGAAAATTTCTTGTCACCCCCCCCCACACACACATTGATTATTTTTTATATTATTTTTTGCCTGCAAAAATGGTTTTACATTATTTCATATTTTCTTACAAAGGAATAATAATAAGTAATAATAATAATAATAATAATAATAATAATAATAATAATAATAAACTTTTATTTATATCCTGCCCTCCCCGGCCAAAGTCGCGCTCAGGGCAGCTATCATCAGTTACATAACATTGGTATAAAATCAAACAATAATTAAATTACCTCCTAAAAACATGTCAAAATCAAATTAAAGTCTAATTAGATGGCTATCCGCAGGGTTAGGGTTGGGAACAGAAAGTGCTGCACTGAATTGAAATTTCAGCCTTTATGACATAGGAAAACGGCCAAGTAAACAGCTATTTTCGTGGAGGAGGGTCAAGATATTAACTGATATGCATGAAATTTCATATATAGCTATATAATCCCTAGTGTAGTAAGATAAGACCTTTGGAGCAGGCATTTTTTTTTATTAAAAAAAACCAAAACGTTTTTTATGAACCGCCCTAGTAGGGCAGTAATTGTTCCTTGATAATTTGTCACCCCCTCCATGGTGGAACCTGGGGCGGACCGCCCCCCCCCCCCGTCCTCACTTCCTACACCCCTGGTCGTGCCATCTTCCCGCCTGCCCTGTATATCTTGACACTGTCTGAGGGTAAGCAGACAGTGCTCATGCACAACCTGGCTGTGGAATTAATTGGTCGCCATATTCAGGGCAGGGGAAGAATTTGCCCGTGGACAAACTGGGCCTGTCTGGAGGTTTTGCCTGCCTCGTAGCAGCTGTTGCAATTTTGGGCAGAAAAGGGACTGGTTTGGAAACCGGGCTTACTACACCTGAGTCCATCTCTTTCTGTGTGTATAGAGATGATAGATAGATAGATAGATAGATAGATAGATAGATAGATAGATAGATGATAAATAGATAGATAGATAGATAGATAGATAGATAGATAGATAGATAGATTTAACAAAAGACTCCCCATTGAACAAGGAGAAAGGAGAACCCTCCCAAGTTAATATATTCGTAATACGGAATGCAGGCAACCGAGTTATACTAACCAAAGCTAATTTCTCCAAGCGGTTTATTCATGGAGACAATGTGATCTGAGATTTAATCAAGTCCAAATTAGTTTTTGTGATTAGCTGGTTTGGGCTGTTAAGGTACCGTAATAATGATATCATTATTCCAGGCGGGCTACTCCCATCGCTTTCTGTTTTGCCTGGGCCAGGGTGGTGCATCCAAGGATCCTTCTTTATCTCAGAGCCTCTGTCATGTCAGCCAGATGCAGAAAGCCAGTATTTGTCTTTGTTAGGAATCCCTTCGAGTGAAAAAAATAAAATCGGGGGGAGGGATGGTGTTGATTGGCTGCTTTTTTTTGGGGGGGGGAGAGAGAAATATTTCCACAAAAGAAAACATATGAAAAGGCCACAGGAGTATGAGACAGAAGGGGAGGGGGAGGAAGAGAATATAAAAATGCAAATTTTCTTCCTAAACTTTGGACTCAAAAAAAAAGAAAGAAAGAAAGAAAGAGAAACCCTAAGTGAGAACTTCAACAAAGCTATAGGAATAGAGAGGAGGAAAAAGAAGAAGAAAAAAGAGATGACAGGTTTGAGTTTCAGAAAATTTAAGACAGCTTCAAGGATTAGACACTCTAGGTTGTCTCTGCATACATTTCTTAGGGGAGTTAATTCCATTTGACATGCAAGACCAAAGTGAGATTACAGGCCCATAGCCCCATGGCGAGGTGTATGTTGGAGCTAAAAGCCGGGATTTGAATAATTGTGCAGGCTTACTCCAAGAATCAGGAGAGAACGGAATGAATGGATTATTAGAAGGAACTTTGTACATTTCTAACTGCTGGACTTAATTTTATATATATATATATATATATATATATATATATATATATATATATATATATATATATATATATATATGACACACACACATACAGCACACACTTGGTGTATGACTGATGTTATGGACTTTTGCACATAGCTTTGCATTTGCAGGAAGATCTATTGAAGACGGGGGGGGGGAGCAAAAGAAGGAAACAGACCCTGTTAAAGAAGAATGTATAATGAAAGATGGGACTGGTGTGGTTTACGGAAGGAGAGCAAATCTTCCTGAACGAGGTAGCTTAATATATTCGGGGCCTCCTCTCCCTCCTCTCCCTCTACAGAACAACAACAACAACAACAACAAAAGCAGGAAAATTATTGGTTGTGTTAAATAAACTTTTAGGGGGGTGGGGGAACTGGTGAAAGAAAGGAAATGTGGAGGAAGGGGCAGGGTGGTTTGTTTGTTTGTTTGTTTGTTTGTTTTGAGTTTAGCATTTCAGCTCAACTGCCACCATTTATGATGTGAAAAACTACTAAGCCACGTGTTTTATTATTATTATTTTTTAAATATATTTTGACTCCATCCTTTTGTGTCAGCAGAAACACTTGTCTTTAAAAGCAGGAAATAGCTGACTGCTCCTAAGGCTCAAATGTGCTTAATTACCAGTCCACTAAGAATTATTGAGATGATGACGAAATTCTTATTTAGAGGTTGTCAAACTGAGGGATGCAAGTGCTGGGCAGGGAGAGGTTCATTGAGTCAAATGGAGCTCACAAGTTAGGACTCAAGCATGACAGCACTCCCCTGCCCTCCAGCTTCCAGCAAGTGGTATTCAGAAGCACACTGTTCACTATTGGGAGAATGTAGCCACTGAATTATGGTGCTGGAGGAGACTCTTGAGAGTCCCATGGACTGCAAGAAGATCAGGTCTATCCATTCTGAAGGAAATCAGCCCTGAGTGCTCACTGAAAGGACAGATCCTGAAGCTGAGGCTCCAATACTTTGGCCACCTCATGAGAAGAGAAGACTCCCTGGAAAAGACCCTGATGTTGGGAAAGATGGAGGGCACAAGGAGAAGGGGACGACAGAGGACGAGATGGTTGGACAGTGTTCTCGAAGCTACCAACATGAGCCTGACCAAACTGCGGGAGGCAGTGGAAGACTGGAGTGCCTGGCGTGCTCTGGTCCAGGGGGTCACGAAGAGTCGGACACGACTAAACGACTAAACAACAACAATAACCACTGATTACTAGTATTGTGAAAATGAAGGGGGGAATCTCAGCTGTAAGAACATGTAAACTTAAGGAGAACCCCACTGGATCAGAAAAGGTGCCCATGTCATCTTGTATTCTGTTCCCACAGTAATCAACCAGATCCCACAAGCAGAACCTGAGCACGACACTCGCCCAACTTGCAGGGGCAGAGGAAGGGGCTGCGGTGGGGGCAAACCGCCCCGGGGGGTCTTCGCTGAGGGGGGTGACATTTGGCGCGCCGCCTGCCCACAATTCCCAAGCCTACCCTGAGCCGTCGGGGGAAGGGGAGAGCTGCGCTGCTTTGCCGGTGGCATTCCCCCCCCCTTTGTGTTGACAGCTGGGGGAGATATGGGAGTCGTGGGTGGGCAGCATGCCGAATGTCCGCCATCGCCAGCTCGCTCCACCCCTGACTGCAGGGTGCGGGCATCACTCCATGCACCCAAGCGGCTATCCCTCGCCTGGGAGGGCACCCTCCGCCCCCCAACCCTACTCGGGAGTGTGGCCCGCCCCCCTTGGGAGCGCGCCTGCCCTGGGCAGCGCAGGCATATGCTCTGCCGCTACCAACTTGCAATTCCCACCAACTGGTTTTCAGAGGACATTGATTTCAGCAGGGGAGGCAGAGTAGCCATTGACGGCCGTATCCTCCAAAAGTCCCCCCCTCTCCTCATTTAAAGCCATCTTAGTTGGTGCCTTTTGTGGTTAGAACGATTTGGACAGCCTCTACAGAAATGCAGGGCATCACTCTTCTTATTTTAGGTTTGAAAATGAGAACTTTCTCTTGGTAATCAAATTCTTCTTCGGTGCACCTCTGCCCGAGCTTTCCCCTCTCCTGTAGTCAATGCAAACACGCCTACCTCTTTCATTAAAGGTCTTTAGAGTGCCACACTTAATTGTGTTCATTGGCTCCAAAATCCCCGTCCTTTACCAATTTAAAACAATGGAGGTGATGGGGATAACAGCTTTCTGCAAAAGCATCATTGCCCAATGCTACATTCAACTGAGAGCCAGTGTGGTGTAGTGGTTAAGAGCGGTAGACTCGTAATCTGGTGAACCAGGTTCGCATCTCCGCTCCTCCACATGCAGCTGCTGGGTGACCTTGGGCTAGTCACACTTCTTTGAAGTCTCTCAGCCCCACTCACCTCACAGAGTGTTTGTTGGGGGGGAGGAAGGGAAAGGAGAATGTTAGCTGCTTTGAGACTCCTTCGGGTAGTGAGAAAGCAGGATATCAAATCCAAACTCTTCTTCTTCTGCAACAGTGGAAAATGTACCTGGGTGCAGAATGGGACACTGTTCCCTACATGATACCTTAGCGTTCAAACACATGCATTTATGCACATTTAACTTAGCGTCTCCTGGAAAGAGTGCTGAACCATGAAAACCGAGAGCAATAGCACCTCAAAGAAGCGCATTTAAACTAGGCAAAAAATAAGGATGGTGGTGCACTCAGGACAGGGATCATGACATAGAGACTGTCCAGGATAAATAGGGATAGTCAGAGTGTATGCAGCTAAATTGCCACCCAGAGGGTTTTCTGAATATGCCGATTCAAAGGGCTGTGGAAAAGCTTTGAATTCTCCCCGTGTGGACTACTAAATTCTCATTATGGAAGCCACAGAAAAGAGCAACAGGAAACAGGGAGGTATCACAAAAAATGGTGTAATTTAATCCCAACTGGGATCCAAAAGGGTGCAAATGAGATCAGGAGTTGTATAAGGAGTCATATTAACAAATGTACTGAGAAGGGAAATTTCAGTAGGAATACCAAGATGAAAGGAGATAAAATGTGCTTCCCCAAAAGGCAGAGGGGCTGGAAATCGCTGCTGAATGAACGCAATCCATTAAAAAAAAGGGAAAGAAAGAAAGATGAAGAAGTAGTCATAAAATATACTACTAAGCCAGATGGCATAATATCCTGGTGTGGATGGCGTCCTTTCCAGTACGCTGGGAGGTGGATAATTGAACATAAGATGAAGCAAAAATACAGAAAAGGCCAAATAGGCACAGAATAATAATAATAAAAAAGATTCAGAATGGGGAGCAGCTCCTGAGAAGAGTGTTGCTGCTTGGGAGGACTGATTAATAACAGCAGCGACTGGTGCAGAGTGGATTTGCAGAGATTAGAACGTCGAAAGCTTTATCCAAAAGATTGTGCAAAGTACGTATTGGGTTTGAATTTAAATAGGGCAAACTCTGTCTATCGCCATTAAAAGTTTTCCCCTGACCTTTTGGTACATGTCAGCAGAACAGCCTCTCTTTCCCCGTGAGAAAGGTCATTTCCATTTTTTGAAAATATTTACATTCCGTAATGAACCGCCAGCGTGTGCGTGACACTATGCATGTGGGGAAGTAGTCAAGCGAGAGCCGGACAGTGCTATCACTAATTCTTGGCGTGATTGGACAGGTTCCCAATGCCACATGTACACACCAGGAACTGATATTCTGGAAGTTAAAAATGGTTGTTGACCTTTAAGGGTACTAGCGCAGCTGAACATCAATGTTCTCAATAGGCTTCCCGGCAAGGTGGGTTCAAGGAAGGAAGGGGGCATAGAGTAGAAATCCAGGGATCTGTCCTGGGCCCCAATCTTCATACATTTGTATGAACCTGAACTCTGGACTTTTCATTCTCTGATCGGCTTCTCCATGTTTCTCCTCCTCCCTTAATGATGAATGTTTAGTGGCAGATGGGGCTTGTCAGCCTGGGAAAGTAGACCATCAAAGAGAAGGAAACATCTGATTTTAAACCTCTGGTGCCTTGCTGCTCTACTCATTCATGAGAAAGGCTTTGGGAGTAAACCCCAAGGAACAATCTGCACCCATAGAATCATAGAGTTGGAAGAGACCACAAGGGCCATCCAGTCCAACCCCCTGCCAAGCAGGAAACACCATCAAAGCATTCCTGACAGGTGGCTGTCAAGCTTCTGCTTAAAGACCTCCAAAGAAGGAGACTCCACCACACTCCTTGGCAGCAAATTCCACAGTCGAACAGCTCTTACTGTCAGGAAGTTCTTTCTAATGTATAGGTGGAATCTTCTTTCTTATAGTTTGAATCCATTGCTCCGTGTCCTCTTCTCAGGAGCAGCAGAAAACAACTTTTCTACTTCCTCCATATGACCTCCTTTTATATATTTGAACATGGCTATCATATCACCCCTTAACCTTCTCTTCTCCAGGCTAAACATACCCAGCTCCCTAAACCGTTCCTCATAAGGCATCGTTTCCAGGCCTTTGACCATTTTGGTTGCCCTCCTCTGGACACGTTCCAGCTTGTCAGTATCCTTCTTGAACTGTGGTGCCCAGAACTGGACACAGTATTCCAGGTGAGGTCTGACCAGAGCGGAATACAGTGGTACCCACTACCTTGCAGGCATCTTTGGGAGAAGAAAAGGCTGAGGAGTAAACCCCACGCAACTCTGGGGTGGAGTCCCTAAGATGCTTGGATGGCATCTTGTATGCCTCCTTCTGGCAACTCCTGCAGCCAAGCTGGTGCCAAATGTATTGCTCTGATTTCCTTTGGACCACTTCAGTGAGGCCGAGAGAGGGGTCTTGTCATCTGGGCAACCCAGGACCTCCATACACACTGTCCAGGCTTGCACCCCGGGAAGGTCACTTTGATGCTGCAAACACAGGAAAAACAACACGGGAGGCAGCAGCTATGAGTTACTGGTCTCTGCAGCCACAGCAGGTGCTGTGATTCTCCAGCAGTTTGACTTCACCCGTGGAGGCGCACTCCATTGTCTTTTGAGACATAGGGATGCCAGCAAGTGCCTTGAAGATAGATGTATACAGTGTTGGAAGGGAAGCATTCAGCTTGTAACTTGAGTGTCCGTTCTGTTAATGCTAGAGGTAATTTCTTATTTATTCTATTAGAATAACAATAACAATAATTTATTTATACACCGCTCATCTGGCTAGGTTTCCCCAGCCACTCTGGGCGGCTTCCAACAAAAGATTAAAAGTACATTAAAACATCGGTCATTAAAAGCTTCCCTAAACAGGGCTGCCTTCAGATGTCTTCTAAACCTCAGATTGTTGTTTATCTCCTTGACATCTGCTGAGAGGGCGTTCCACAGGGCGGGTGCCACTACTGAGAAGGCCCTCTGCCTGGTTCCCTGTAACTTCAGTTCTCACTGGCGGAGGAAGAGGAGTGCGGGGGGGGGGGAAGCACATCACCCCCGGCAGTGCGATCACGGTGGGGTGGCATCGTGACTGTGCCCCATCTGCACTGGGCGTCACGCCCCCACCTGCTCTCCACCCCCCGGTGCCGGAGCATGAAGCTCTGCCACTGTTCAGGTATACTAGAATTCTGTATTAAATTTCTATACTGCCCTTCAGGCAAGGATCTCAGGGTGGTTTGCAATATAAAAACACAGAAATTTAGAACATAACAACAAACAGAAACAACATCCACTTCCAGTTTAAAAGGTCATGGATTGTTTAATTAGCCAAAGACCTAGGAGAAGAGGAATGTTTTCAACTGCAGCTTAAAGATATGTAACAAAGGTGCCCAGTTAGGCTACATAACTAGACATGAGGAGGATGGCTGTTACTTAGCAACCAAGCAGAGTGGCATGATCTTAGCTTAGACAGCACATGCTCTGACTGACTGCGCAGTTCTGAGGGAGTTTTGCTCTGTATGTTTGGTTGACTGTCTCCCTGCTATGTACAAGGCCTGAGCTAAGAAGGACAACCTTTCTCATCGAGTTGTATGCTGTTTTTGGTTCAGCTGGCTCAGTAAAGAGTTATCGGGCCTTTTCTCCCTGGACTCCTTTCTCATTATGTAACTTTGCTGATAGAACCCACATGTCCAACCCAGATGTCCTCCACAGGTTTTGTCTATGAATCAAATACTTCATACAGTTCCTAGATGCTTCCTTCTCATTTCTGTGTTTGTATGTGTCACACCCTTGTGTAGCTTCTCCCCTGCGTGATCTGGTTCCTCTTTCTTGAATTTGCTTCAGTTTGACCTCATTCTGTTTCCTGTCCTGACACAGCTAGCTTCCTGCTGTCCATGTGCTGAAACAGCATCCAAAATAAATTATCAGGCTGAAATTTCTGCATTTGGCCTGTGGGCTGCAAGGGGGCCAGTTTTGCTAGACCACACCAGCTGAAAGACAAAGGGAGGCTGCAATTTAGGACCTGCCATATTCTCTATAGCTGTTTTAAAGTGGAATTTTACTTTAATATGATTGTAATACGATCCAAAAAAAATGACAGTAAGAAATGCATTTAGAAGATGTTAAAGCCTCCCCATTAAAAATTCTGTATGCATTTTATATTCTAATTCATGTACAGTCAGAAGCCCCTGATAAAATCACAGCGCTGATTTGACTGCTGCACTCATCATATTAATGAGGATATTTTGTGCCTTTTAAAAATTGGGATAGCGCCCATTATGTGATTGTACATGATGTGATTGTTATCGGATCACTTTGTTATTCAAACCCACCCCTCCCTTCAGTCAGCTTTGTATATAAGAAGAATTGCCAGCCATAGCACGCTGGAGGCAGGAGAACCAAACTCAAAATACTGAGCTTCTTATTTCTCATTCTTTATTCCTTTCTTGCATTTTAAAAGGGCTGTCTCCTTGCGATGAATCTCGACATTTCCCCTTCTTGGCAGGGAAAGAAAAACTGGAATTCTACAGCGACTTAGGAAGCTACCTTCTACCGAGTCAAGACAGTTGGTCCACCTAGCTCAGTATTTTTACACGGAATGGCAGCATCTCTCCAGGGTTCCAGGGATTGAGTATTTCCCAGCCCCACTAGGAGATACCAGAGATTGAACCTGGGACTCTCTGCACCCAAAACAGGTGATCTACCACTGACCTATGACCTTTTCCCAAAGAGGAACAAAGAGCATAAGTCCAAGGCATCCCTTCCAGAGTCATTTTTGCCACCCCATTTTCAGGAGCCAAAATGTAGGTGTCGTTTGGGCAATCTTTTAGAGGATGGGCAAAATTCCAAGGGACAACCAGTTAAAACTCCCTACCTGGCTCTTGGTTGCTAGACATCATTTTGCTCCTCCCAAAGTCCCCATTACTTAACATCTGGCAAGAGCATCTGGAGTTGAGAATGGCAGCCCTGACGGACCACGTCTTTTTCCACAAAATTGTCGCCACCAGGCCCCCCCACTTTTTGCCAATTCTTTGTGCCTCTGGATCAGGTCCACAGGCTTTTAGCAAAATAGATATCTAGAAATCTAGCCTTTGTGCTCTCCCTTCTGGCTAGACCTGATGCTGGACGGACGCTTTATGACAGCTCTGTCTTACTGAGATGGCAGCAGAGATTCTCTCTGCACTTTTTCTACAATAAATAGTTTAGCCTTAATTATGGCTTGTGTGTGTTGTTCTTCATGCTGGGGAACAATCACATATGACAGCGCCACTGGACTACTCAAGTAGCCGGGGATGTGCGCACATGGCTTTGCTCTGGCTTTGGGGCTCACAGTCTCACAAACTGCCCCAGGAGGGGTATTTACTGACAGTTTTTCCTTCCGTGGAGGTTCCTTGGAAGTTTACCCTCCCTGCTGAACTCCAGGCACATGACTAAAGCCACATTTGCACCATGCATTTTGAACACTATGATACCACAGTTAAATAGTCACAGAGTCCCCCAAAGAATCCTGGGAGTTGTAGTTCCCAAAATGGTTTAACAACCAGAGAAAGTTGGTTGTTGTGCCTCTGTGAGACAATTAGGGGCCTCCTAACAACTCGCGGGTGGCGCTCTGGGTTAAACCACAGAGCCTAGGGTTTGCCGATCAGAAGGTCGGCAGTTCGAATCCCCTCGAGGGGGTGAGCTCCCGTTGCTCTGTCCCTGCTCCTGCCAACCTAGCAGTTCGAAAGCATGTCAAAGTGCAAGTAGATCAATAGGTATCGCTGCAGCGGGAAGGCAAATGGCGTTTCTGTGCGCTGCTCTGGTTTGCCAGAAGCGGCTTAGTCATGCTGGTTACATGACCTGGAACCGGTTTAGTCATGTTGGCCACATGACCCGGAAGCTGTACGACGGCTCCCTCGGCCAATAATGCGAGATGAGCTCCGCAACCCCAGAGTCGGTCATGACTGGACCTAATGGTCAGGGGTCCCTATACCTTTTAACAACTCTTAGCACCTGTAACAAACTACAGCTCCCAGAATTCTCTGGGGCAAGCCATGAGTGGTCATAGCGGTATCATAGTGCTTGAAATGTAGGGTGTGAATGGTGAATGTGGACCAAGGCTTTATTGTTCCAGCAGGTGTTTTAAAGTACCGATTTATCTTATCTTATCTTATCTTATCTTATCTTATCTTATCTTATCTTATCTTAAGCTTGTTTTTCAGCTGGAACTCACTGAAACCTAGTTCCGGCACCTCTCAGGCAGATGCCATTGCCATTATAAGAGAACAAGGTGAGTTCTGGCACCTCTTTTTCTAGAACAAAATAACTGGTAATCTATCGATCTATCTAGTTATTGTCCCATTTTCAGTGGACTGCTTTTATGTACCCTTCTTGGAAATGCAGATAATGAAGAAATGTCTTAAAACATTATATTTAAAACAAAAACAAAGCTTTCACTGGCCATCAGTAGCCTCAGATGGCAGGGTGTGGCCAGGTTTGGCAAGCGGCAAATTGGTGAAGGGAAAAGTCACCAACTCTGATTTGAGATCTCCCCCTCTTTCTCTCTCTCTCTCTCCCTGTATATTTACGTCTCCCTACCCCCTTGCTAGAAACATAACTTGCAATGCTGAATTTCCTTCTGTTTTGTGACTTGGGTGCACTTTGAAGATCCCTAATGAGAGGCCGCTATCAGCTAAGTTTTAAAGCGGGGTGCGGGGTGAACTCGAAATCGCCTGGGGAAGGTTAACCACCATTCCTCTTTAAAGTCCAGGTTTAAAGTTACGGCTCTGTTTGCCCAGCTCTGTGATTCGGCGGACGTATATTATAAACCTGATCTTGGCTTGCATGCTAAAAGATACGTGTCCCTTTGCTCTGTTGGCTTCCTGATTAGCGGCTGTTGGTATTATTATTTCTGATCCCCGCCCATTTCCCCGCTCCCTCCCCCGATTGACATCTGCGGGTCTCTTTTGATAATGAAAGCCCCCAGAGAGCGCGGAGATAAGGCTGGATCTCAGACGTCGAGAAGTTTTCAATCAAAGATGGTTTGCTAATAATAAAGTAAGGAGGGCGAAGGAAAAGGCGCCGTGGCTCCTTTCTGCTGCGAATATGGCGCTGACCCTTCCTTGGCCCTGCTAGGCCCATCTGAGCAGCAGTAGAGGTCAGTGGTAATTAAAGCAACACTGTTGCAGGGAAAGTGCGAATTACTTTTACAAGAAGGCTTGGATGTTGCTACCGACTGACAAAGCACAGTGGGGGGACTCAGCTGGATATTAAAGAGCGATGGTAGCCTCAGCATTGTGAGGTTGCTTTCCAGCACAATACAAAAAAATTGTGACTTTTTACGAGTTTATATCTCAGGAACCATTTGAGTTAGCGGGGGGGGGGGGAATGGATGTTTGGGGAGAACGAGATCACCATTTCGGGCTTCGCTGGGGTGTGGGATTCAGCAAGGCCTTGTGGGTTCCTCTTGCACACAGTTGTTGTTGGGTTTATTATTATTATTATTATTATTATTATTATTATTATTAAGGATTTTCTTGATTTACAAAGGTATATGAAATGTCTCTTTCGTGTTCTTTCCATGTAACATTTTTACACATCAGATTTACTCTCAGCAGCCAGAAACATCATAACCAGACACTGGAGAGACATGTCAGGACTAAGCATGGACCAATGGTACCAAGTAGTATGGGAAACAGCCTTATTAGAAAAAGTAACCAGTAAGCCGAAGAATTGATGCTTTTGAATTATGGTGCTGGAGGAGACTCTTGAGAGTCCCATGGACTGCAAGAAGATTAAACCTATCCATTCTTAAAGAAATCAGCCCTGAGTGCTCACTGGAAGGACAGATCCTGAAGTTGAGGCTCCAGTACTTTGGCCACCTCATGAGAAGAGAAGACTCCCTAGAAAAGACCCTGATGTTGGGAAAGGTTGAGGGCACAAGGAGAAGGGGATGACAGAGGACGAGATGGTTGGACAGTTTTCTCGAAGCTACCAACATGAGTTTGGCCAAACTACGAGAGGCAGTGAAGGATAGGCGTACCTGGCGTGCTCTGGTCCAAGGGGTCACGAAGAGTCGGACACGACTGAACGACTGAACAACAACAAACCAGTAAGCTGAAATTGACACGGGGACAAACAGAAGAAGATGCCTTCACCCCGGTATGGCTCCCCTTCATCACACACAAAGCCCAAATAGACAATGACAAAAATCTACCAACAGCATACAAATCAATATGGCTAACTTGATCAAAAACTCTCACCCACCCCACTCACACAGGAAACCAAAGACCACCACAGCCAACCACAAATGAACAATCATACCCAACGCCAACCCCGACCTCTCTCACCACCAAAGGAGCACAAGCGAACAACAGAGAACCTGCACAAACGATTTTGTTGTTGTTTTAAGTGCATTTTAAGTACATCTGTTGCAATTATTTCCTTGCTTTCTATGTCCTTTCTTGGACAGCCATGCACACAAAGATGTCCTTGCTT
The DNA here is from genome assembly GCA_034641395.1 of Darevskia armeniaca. Lineage (NCBI taxonomy): Eukaryota > Metazoa > Chordata > Lepidosauria > Squamata > Lacertidae > Darevskia > Darevskia armeniaca. Next base: position 2,985,764 of record JAWWNF010000290.1, on the reverse strand, counting down.
GTTGAAAGCCGGAACATTGTGGTTCAGGCTAGGTTACAACGGGCTCTCCGGACCAGTTGGTTTGCTAAGCAAATGAAAAATGTCCCTTCTGCTTTGAAGGAAGCCTGACGGGTCAAGTCACGGGCCCATTTGGTGTCTTGTTCTCACCAGATGCCCATGGGGAGCCCAAAGGCAGGTCCAGAGCATAACTACACTCTCCCCACTTGTGAATTCCTGCACTTGGCATCCAGAGGTATCATCTCCTGCTGCAAAATCCACACCAAGTCTTCACCCCACTCCCAATTATTTGAAAAGTAACAAACATGATGTTTGCATACAAATGTATGAACCTGTCGATTTCACTTTCTCATTTTTTTTTCTAATATTAAATTCAGTTCTCCACATTTCCATGTCAATCTGCAATTTTAATGCATCCATATTTTACTGTTAATGCATATTTTGCATGCAATTTTCCCTAATATATTGTATTGGCCTGAATATAAGCCACATTTCCCCCCTCCCCAAATTCTGACCGTGTAAAGTTTAAGTGTGGCTTATATTTGCAACCTTACAAAAATGGGCTTCTACGATATCCCTGCTGAAACAGCTGCCCTAGGTCCGGGGCCCTGCCTTGTCTCCCAAGGCTAGAATGAAGATCACCCTCCCCACCCCATGCCCAGGATACCACCATGAGGGCCGTTGGTGTGGGACAAAAGTGGCTCCAAATCCTCTCCTGAACCACCAGAAATAAGAGGAAAGGGGTGGAGACCGCCAGCAAAGCAGTGGGAAGCAGCCAGGGAGCGTGGGGGAATAGTACCGTTAGATTTTTCTTCTACATTTGCAATTTATGGGTGTGAGCACCTGAGGAATTTTAAGGGAGCGGCTTATATTCAGGTATTGTCTTCACCCCCAAATTAAAAAGGTGTGGCTTATTTGTGGGTGCGACTTATATTCGGGCCAATATGGTATGTGTTTTTGCAAAGAAATTTCCCCTGATATCTTCTTCTCTTCTTTGGCGATCACTCGTAGCCGAGTAAGATTGTCTTCCATAAACACGGTTTTCACAATGAGTCCGTAAGTGACTGTGGAGGCCAATTCTGGATCCACACGTCCTTCCGCAGTGGGGACATTGGTTTCCGGGTGGGAGTTGATCACGGTGTGGGTTTGCCAAACTGTGCCTTCCTCTTAGCACATTTCTCCATTGAGTCCTGAGTTTGAGCATCTTCAAAGCCCATGACACCTTTGGTAAAGGCTGTTCTCCAATTGGAGCGCTCGCAGGCAACTGTTTCCCAATTGTTGGTGTTTATACTGATACTAATATAATGCATTTCTGTATGTTATTTACACTAATATATGGTTTTTGTGCACAATTTAGCACATGCAGTTTTGTACACATCTCTTGGCTGGAGAAAGCCAAGCCTCTCATTATCCATTAGTGGTGATGGTGTTCATCTAGGATGGTTTTGGCCCAGGGTGAAAAGTGGGGTGTTTCTCTCCTTGCTTATACTTCGCCCATCAGGCAGGATGACTGTCTGCAGATCCTGACCTCGTATGAACAAGTATAACCTTTAACCGTATATCTTGTCCCTTGAGTCTTCTTCTGGATGAGCGGGCAATGAAGCTACAAGCTGGAAACAATGGCAAACAACCATGCACTGATGCAAAAATCCCCAGGTCAAGCCAGAATTTAAGCAGAGTAGAATGCAGGAGAGAGCCAAGCCACGAAACAGCCATAAAACGGGATGGGAAACATTTGTTCTTCCCCATTTGGCCAAACAATGACAGAAATATCGAAGTGTGTGGCCTGAAAAGGACAGATCCAATGAATTTCATTCTGGCTCTCCATGTAAATGCTGTCCTTTACGGTCTGCAGAATCCACCGCTAGACTCTAAATCCGAAGATCCTCTTTAGAGCAGAAAGCAATGAGGAACTGACCCACGAGACTATCCAATTAACGATGAGACTGACAAGCTTTGTGGCGTATTTCATATACCTTTATCTAAATGCAAACATAACTGATATGGATGCTTGTGACATGTCAACCTTAAAATCCCAGCAATTGTCTAATGGTGTCAATTAAAGCGCAATTAAATCATAGTTATCTCCCAGACAGGCGGGAATGAAATCACAGTCACTTACCGACTGCACTGTCTCAACTGCACTCCTTAGCAGTTAGCTGTCCCTTGCTGAGGCAGCTCGGCACAATTATTTCATTGTGTTATCGTTTCATCCAGAGGGCACCTGACACTGCAGCCAAGTGAGAGCTAAATCGTGGGAAGAGGCAGTCAATATGATCGGGGGGCCTAGAGCGTTTTCCGTAGAAGAAACGGCAAATATGTTTGTGAGTGTTGAGTTTAGGCACACTCAGAGCCACAGCTTGGTCAAATGGTGTAGGCAGAGTGCAGCAACTGTAAAATGAGGAAAGCTCACAACATCTGTGGGTCGTTGTTTTTTAGCTTAGGTGAAAAGGTGACTAAGGAATGTGTGTAGATGATGGCAACCAAGATGATCAAGGGTCTGGAAACAGAGCCTTATGAAGAACGGTTTAAGGAGCTGGGTATGCTTAGCCTGGAAAAGAGGAGACTGAGATGAGAAATGGTAAAGGTAAAGGGACCCCTGACCATTAGGTCCAGTCGTGACCAACTCTGGGGTTGCGGCGCTCATCTCTCTTTATTGGCCGAGGGAGCCGGCGCACAGCTTCCAGGTCATGTGGCCAGCATGACTAAGTCGCTTCTGGCAAACCAGAGCAGCACACGGAAATGCTGTTTACCTTCCCGCCGGAGCGGTACCTATTTATCTACTTTCACTTTGACGTGCTTTCGAACTGCTAGGTTGGCAGGAGCTGGGACTGAGCAACGGGAGCTTACCCCGTCACAGGGATTCGAACCGCCGACCTTCTGATCGGCAAGCCCTAGGCTCTGTGGTTTAACCCATGGTAGTCATCTTCAAATATCTCTAGGGCTGTTACATGGAAGAGGAAGCAAGCTTGTTTTCGCCTGCTTTGGGCAGAGGGCTTGAACCAATGGCTTCAAGTTACAAGAAAGGCAATTCCGACAAGAAAGTTCATCGAGAAGAACTTTCTGACAGTAAGAGCTGTTCGACAGAGGAACAGTCTCCCTCTGGAGGTTGTGGACTCACCTTCATTGGAGCTTTTTCAGTAGAGGTTGGATGTGGGGTCTTGGTTTGCTGTTAAGACAGAGTGCCTCGTGGAGAAGGATTGATTATTAAGCCACTCTGGGAATTGTAGCTCGGGGGGGGGAGGAATAGGGGATTCCTAAGAACTCTCAGCACACATAGCAAACTACAGATCCCAGAATTCTTTGGGGGGAAGCTGTGGTTCAAAGTGGTGTCACAGTGCCTTCAATGTATGATGTGAATGCGGTCAACCTAGTACTGTCCACACAACTGTCAGAACTGTGAGATGAGCATTGCAAATCTCATTTGCCCGATGATTGTTTCTAAACATAAAACCCACGCCTTCTTGTTTTCTGGAAACAGAGATCTAATTCCAGCCTGAGATTTCTAGACTAGAGATTAATAGAATACGTGTCTTCCCAAACAAGAGTTGATTGCCCGATTGTGCAAAGTTTAATTAGTATGTAAATAACACATCCGTTTACAAGAGTGACATTCTCCCACCTCTTCTCCTGCTAACCTGTCAGGTCCTGCAATACTGCAAATGTCCTGACACTAAACATTGGTCTTATAAAAGGATCCTTCAGGAAAATAACTTAACTAAAACTGAAAAGGTGGGAAAGGTGATAATTGCTTTCCCCACCAACCACTTCACCCACAGTGCAAGTACAGAAAATGTCATGCCGAAGGGATGACACTATTATAATATCAATCTAACTGAAGAAAAAAAAAAACGTTTTGAAAAGGGAGGGAGGAATTAACACCTGTTAAAGTGTAAATGCTAAAAAGTTGTTGCGGCGCTCAGCCTTCCCCACTGATGGGATTGGCAACCAGCACAGTACTTTACTGGTGTCAACAGTGAAGCCTTGTTCAGTACAATAACCAGGATTGAGGCTGAAGGAGTAGAGGATGTCCATTGACAAAATGAGCACTGGAGGAGGAAGAGGAGTGCGGGGGGAGCACACCGCCCCCGGCAGCACGATCCCGGTATGGTGCCATCGCGGCTGCCCCCTGCCCGCACTGGGCGCCACTCCCCCGCAGGCTGCATTCCACGCCCCCAGGACACACGCCCCTGCAGGTGGCGCGTCACGCCCCCGGAACGTGCGCCAGCCCCGCCCCCTCCTGCTCTCCGCCACCCTGTGCCAGAGCCTGAAGCTCCGCCATTGAGCCTGAGACCAGGATTCCTGAACCTCGTCCACTTTGAAGCTCTCCATCAGCTGGGATCATCTCTGAAGGCCCACTTCCGGTTCCCTGTGGGTGTTAGAAGTATGGTTATAGGAGAAAGTGACTTCTCTGTGGCAGCGCCCTCCTTTGAAAGACCTGCACCCATTTAATTCCCATTTAAGAGCAAACTTACCAAATTTTCACTTTTTGTGCACCCTTTGAAATCTGCTCCTCTCTGAATTCTGCAGTGTAGTTCTCCAGGCAAGTAACAGGCAAAACAAATGCATATACGACAGCAAAGTGTGAATAAATGCATATATTAGCAACGGCAATGCACAAACGCAGATTGCAGCTGGCCAGATTGCGTACCAACATGCGTATAGTATGAATAACTTGCACTAAAATGGGAGTTTCTGGCTTTAGTTATTTGGCTTAAGTTTGTTGTTCCTTAATGGAATAGGATAATTTGTGAGGACTGTCTTTATCCACAGTTTAGAACTGAGCAGATGTATTTGATCCTGCTTGAGGAGTAACGATCTCAACTTTGCTCTTGCAACATAAGTCAAGCAAGGCATAGAGCTCAGATGGAGAGCATGTTCTTAATTTATCTGCTGCTGTTGCTGCTCCTGTGAGTGCTCCCCCCTGCAAGCCAATTCCATGGGGCCCAAGGGGTGGGGCCCACACTCACACATACTCCGAGCAGCTCTCTGCAGCAAATGGCGAAAATCATTTTAAATGTTTTAAGTGTTCTTAATCTGCTGCACCTCGAATGGTGGTTTTTTTTTATAACATTATTTTATTATTTTCTTTCTGTTTGGGGTGGGACAAATGTTTAGTCAGGGCGGGGAGTATTTTAATTTTCGCATAATAGTTTCTTGCTTTGTTTTTACTTTCATTATTCTGTTAAGTTATTGTATAGTTTGTATTTTGCTTTTTAAGGGGAAAGGGTCAGGGCTGTCCGGGAGTGGGCCTCAGCCAACAGAATGGCTGGGGCAGGTTCCACAGGTGTGTGTGTGTGTGTGTGTGTGTGTGTGTTGGGACACCCGATATCAGTGATCACGGGCCGGAGGAGAAGTCACGCTAAGATCAGACCATGTCATTACCGAAGAGGCAGGCTTAGCCATTGTTTGAGGACTATCCCTGCCTCCAGGTCTGGTCCTGACTGGAAGGATAATGGAATCAGCAAGGGAAAACCACATGAGCTGAAAGTGTTGCTGTGCAATGCCAGGTCAATGATGAATAAAACCACTGCCCTCTATTACCTGATTGTGGATGGAGGATTTGACCTGGCATGTGTGACAGAGAGTTGTATTAATCCAGAATGCGTCAGCTAGACTGGTGACTGGGAGTGGCCCCCAGGACCACATAACACCGGTTCTGAGAGATCTACATTGGCTCCTAGTACGTTTCCGAGCACAATTCAAAGTGTTGGTGCTGACCTTTAAAGCCCTAAACAGCCTCAGTCCAGTATACCTGAAGGAGCGTCTCCATCCCCATCGTTCTGCCCGGACACTGAGATCCAGCGTCAAGGGCCTTCTGGCGGTTCCCTCATTGCAAGAAGTGAGGTTACAGGGAACCAGACAGAGGGTCTTCTCAGTAGTGGCACCCGCCCTGTGGAACGCCCTCCCATCAGATGTCAAGGAAATAAGCACCTATCCTATTTTTAAAAGACATTTGAAGGCAGCCCTGTTTAGGGAAGTTTTTAATATTTAATGCTGCATTGTTTTTAACACTCGATTGGGAGCCGCCCAGAGTGGCTGGGGAAGCCCAGCCAGATGGGTGGGGTATAAATAATAAATTATTATTATTATTATTATTATTATTATTATTATTATTATTATCTGCAGAAGGACCCAGGTTCAATTCTTGGGACCAAGAGTTCAAAGGATCATTTCAGAAGAACCCGTCTCCACACGTAGGTCATCAACTGATGAGGTGTGATGAACACCCTGGAGCAAACACTGTCAGGGTGACAAGATCAGCACAAAAAAATCCTACAGGAACTCTAAGTCTCATTTCGCATCACCTTTACCCCAGTAATGTTCAATATTAGCAGAACCTCCACATCCGTTTATTGTGGATTTTTCTGATGCTCAGGTTCTATCTGTTGCCGTTGACCAGATCTCAAGTTACAAAAAAAGTTTCTTCGCAGTAGGCCCAGGTATCTGAATTCTGAAACCATATTTTGTGCCATGTTCAGTTCTTGAAGGTATCTTATATACCAGCTTAAGTGGTAAGTAAAATAAAGAGAATGTGATGACATTCTTCAAGAAACAGCTTTAGGTCCTTGAAAATGATTATTTCAGTTTGCCTGCAACTGTAAAAATGAGTTTCAGGTAATAGCTTTTTCTTTTATATAGCAAATGATGAATGAGCGCTTAAGCAGCCACTCATCCACCAACAAAGACATAAAGAACATAAAAACTCCCCATGCTAACAGGGACTTGGAGGACTAAAGTCTCTTGATTTTTCAACCTGACGATTACACCATAAGGATGGTCATTTATCGTCACTTCTGTTTCAAACTATATATAGATTTTCACAATGAAAATCAACCCCTTTGGCACTTGCTGTTTTGTAATTCTTTTTGGAAATCCAACCCACCAAAAATGAGTTCTGATGGCTTTTGTTGTCCATATTCCATGTATCGTTAAATGACTGGAAGAGGTGAGATCCTGCTTTAACATTTCACCCAACTTTTGGCAAAATGTGACTTGCGGCTAACTTTTAAGATGCAGAAAAGTCACCATGAGGGGTCTTCACTGGATCCTTTCCATGTGGTGTGTATGCAGTCTGGCTGTGCCATCATATGGGGAAAGCATGGACTTGGAGAATGTCATAGGAAAGGTTACAGCTTTTGGTACTTTCTAGTATAGAGGGAACAGGGCGCGGGTGGTGCTGTGGGTTAAACCACAGAGCCTAGGGCTTGCCGATCAGAAGGTCAGCGGTTCGAATCCCTGCGATGGGGTGAGCTCCTGTTGCTCGGTCCCTGCTCCTGCCAACCTAGCAATTTGAAAGCACATCAAAGTGCAAGTAGATAAATAGGTACCATTCTGGCAGGAAGGTAAACGGCGTTTCCGTGTGCTGCTCTGGTTCACCAGAAGCAGCTTAGTCATGCTGGCCACATGCCCCGGAAGCTGTACGCCGGCTCCCTCGGCCAATAAAGCGAGATGAGCGCCGCAACCCCAGAGTCGTCCACGACTGGACCTAATGGTCAGGGGTCCCTTTACCTAGTATAGCGAAAAGGTGAGTAAAAGCTGGATGTTGGACGATTCAGGACAGATAAAAGAAAGTACCTATGTACAGTGCGTAGTTAAAACTGGGGAACTTGCTCCCTCAGGAGTCCGCGATGGCTACCTGCTTAGATGGCTTTTGAAAAGCAGTGGAGAGATTTGTAGAATCCAAAGCTATCAATTGCCACCAGCCATGATGTCTATGCTCTGTCTCCACAGTCGGAGGCAGAAATGCTTCTGAATACCAGTGGCTAGAAACCACAAGAGGGGACAATGCTCTTGCGCTTGCCGGTTCCCCACACAACTGCTTGACCAATGAGAGTACAAGGCAGATGGGCCATTGAGCTGATCTGGCAGACTCTTCTTAGGTCCTTATGGAAGGTACAGGGAGCTCAACGTGGTTTGAGGGCAGCACCGTCAACAATCTAATGGTCCTCTCTGCATGCCATGCCTGCCTTTCATTCACCTCACCACGCCTCCTTTCAAGCTCCTGGTAAGTGGCAGGGGCACTTGGTGTTCAGAAGACAGGGGCGCAACACCACCCTGCCTTCATTGCCCCACCAACTACTAAAGGTAAAAGGTAAAGGAGCCCGGACAGTTAAGTCCAGTCAAAGGTGACTATGGGGTTGCGGCGCTCATTTCACTTTCAGGCTGAGGTAGCCGGCGTTTGTCCACAGACAGCTTTCTGGGTCACGTGGCCAGCATGACTAAACCGCTTCTGGCACAACAAAACACCGTGACAGAAACCAGGGCACACAGAAATGCCGTTTACCTTCCCACCACAGCGGTACCTACTTATGTACTTGCACTGGTGTGCTTTCGAACTGCTAGGGCCAGTGTGGTGTAGTGGTTAAGAGCGGTAGACTCGTAATCTGGGGCACCGGGTCCGCATCTCCGCTCCTCCACATGCAGCTGCTTGGGCTAGTCACACTTCTCTGAAGTCTCTCAGCCCCACTCACCTCACAGAGTGTTTGTTGTGGGGGAGGAAGGGAAAGGAGAATGTTAGCCGCTTTGAGACTCCTTCGGGTAGTGATAAAGTGGGATATCAAATCCAAACTCTTCTCTTTTTCCTCTTCTCGGTTGGCAGGAGCTGGGACAGAGAAACAGGAGCTCACCTCACCGCGGGGATTCGAACCGCCGACCTTCTGATCAGCAAGCCCAAGAGGTTCAGTGAATTAAAGGAATTGTGATGTAAGGCATGCTGTTCTGTTTTCACAGATGAGTGTCCTGAGCATATGATGCTGAATTGTGGAAAGGTGATCTATCCCCATAAATAAAGAGATGAATGCCCCTAATCATAATACAGCAATTGCATGTGGCCACTTTTCCCAGCAAGAGGTAGAACTTGAATTCCTAATCATCATAATATCAACTTCCATCTTAAATAATAAAATACAGATTATCGCATCACTTTTTTTTTATTAAAAAAAAATCATATGTCTTCCACATTTTCAAGCTATGGGTGATCTGGATAAATCTTTTAATTGCTGTGGATCCCTGCAGTTTGAGTTTGAATGGCCTAAACATTAACTAATTCAGAGGCAAAATGAAACCTTATAATGCAATATTCTAAATATGTTTAGGCATGCTCCTCCCCCCCGCCCCCCACAATAATCAGATAATTATACATAACTAGTCATTTCATTGCTGCTAATGAATTATGCTCTGTTGAAGCATGAAAAGAGGGATCTTGGCACTCTTTGGAGTTCAGCAACTATTATTATTACTGCTATTACTATTACTACCACGACTACTATTAGACAAAAAAGTGCCTGCATGTTAAACTTGTTAACGGCAGTTCGTGGTTTATGAGGATGACATCTCATTTCAGCTGGGCTTCTTGGTAACTCCAGCTTAATGATGTGGTTCCTTTAAATAAACATTTGTATCTTTTATCATGAAAGAGCTCAAGTTTCCCAAAACTTGGCAAGTATAGAAGCTTGGCAAACATGAACATTTCAGTGCCCAATGTGTGGGCCTTTGTTCTTTAGCAGACTCAAATTGCTCATGCTGGAGCAACCTCAGCGTTCTCCACCACAGCCTGCCTGCCTATCTATCACTGTGCCATTGAGAGCGTGCTCACTTATGGCTTATGTGTGTGGTATGGAAGCTGTACTACCCAGGACAGGATGGGGTTGTGCAGAGTTGTTAAGGCAGCAGAGAGCATTGTTGGCTGCTCGCTCTCCACCTTAGAGCAGATTTATGCCATGAGGTGCCACAGAAAGGCACTGGACATAGTAAAAGATCCATCGCATCCTGGTCACCGTCTCTTTGAGCTTTTGCCATCGGGACGGAGATACAGGACGATGACAACAAGAACAAACCGTCTTAGAAACAGCTTCTTCTCCAGAGCGATCTCGGTCTTGAATGGGAAGCCTGGACTTTGAAAGTCATCTAATCATACCTGTTATGCTGTATCATATTGCTCATGCTGGAGCAACCTCAGCGTTCTCCACCACAGCCTGCCTGCCTATCTATCACTGTGCCATTGAGAGCGTGCTCACTTATGGCTTATATGTGTGGTATGGAAGCTGTACTACCCAGGACAGGATGGGGTTGTGCAGAGTTGTTAAGGCAGCAGAGAGCATTGTTGGCTGCTCGCTCTCCACCTTAGAGCAGATTTATGCCATGAGGTGCCACAGAAAGGCACTGGACATAGTAAAAGATCCATCGCATCCTGGTCACCGTCTCTTTGAGCTTTTGCCATCGGGACGGAGATACAGGACGATGACAACAAGAACAAACCGTCTTAGAAACAGCTTCTTCTCCAGAGCGATCTCGGTCTTGAATGGGAAGCCTGGACTTTGAAAGTCATCTAATCTTACCTGTTATGCTGTATCATATTGTATGGTTTTAATCAGTGTTTTTGTAGTTGTTTTGTTTTTGCGTGGAGTGCCCTATCTGGGTGGATGGAGCAGCCAAGTAATTTTCGTTGTCCCTGAAGGGGACAATGACAATAATTCTATTCTATTCTATTCTATTCTATTCTATTCTATTCTATTCTATTCTATTCTATACACACAGAAAAAGATGAACAGATAAAACTCCGTAAAGCAGCAATGCGTAATTTAAAAAAAAATTAATTTATAGACAGATCATGAAAACAAACCGATATAAAACAATCTAAACATTCCAAAGTTTGTTTGTTTGTTTTATTAGATTCATATACTGCCCTAGGGACGCAGGTGGCGCTGTGGTCTAGACCACTGAGCCTCTTGGGCTTGCCTTTCGGAAGGTTGGTGGTTCAAATCCCCACAACGGGGTGAGCTCCCGTTGCTCTGTCCCAGCTTCTGCCAACCTAGCAGTTCAAAAGCACACCAGTGCAAGTAGATAAATAGGTACCACTGCAGCGGGAAGGTAAACGGCATTTCCGTGCGCTCTGGCACTTGTCCTGGTCCTCCATGTGCCAGTAGCGGTTTAGTCATGCTGGCCACTTGACCCGGAAAGCTGTCTGTGGACAGACGCCGGCTACCTGGCCTGAAAAGTGAAATGAGCATCACATCCCATAGTCGCCTTTGACTGGACTTAACCATCCAGGGGTCATTTACCTTTACTTTACACTGCCCTTCAATACAAGATCTCAGGGCTGTTTGCAAGATAAAAATGTGAGGCAAAAGCACAAATAAATAGTTAAAACAAATAACAACAACAACAGGACAAGCCCTAGCTCAGGGGTCGGCAAACTTACCCGGCCTTGGGCCGGTTCGTCTGGCGCCGATCGTGCAGTGGGCCAAAGGGCGGGGGCACTTTTTCTGGCGCACTTCTGGCGCAGCACCGGAAATAGCTTATGCGTGTGCGCACAGGCCTCCGCAGACCCGGAAGTGCACCGGAAATGATGCTTGCGCATACGCACAAGCTATTTCTGGTGCTGCGCCAACCCAGAGATGGGCAGCCGCGCTGTGCCGTGCCGGTAAGTGCAGGCGGCAGGCGGCGGGGGTCATCGGGGGCCAGATAATTGGCTCGTGTGGGCCGTACCCAGCCCGCGGTCCTTAGTTTGGGGACCCCTGCCCTAGCTCATCCTTCTCTCAAGGTTCGGCGACAGTGGCACTGGCAGGGGAAATAGGGGCATTCCAGGATCAAATCGTAATTCTGGGACTGTCTTTGGAAAATTGGGACACTTGGAGGGGATGCTAACATTTAGAGCAGGCATAGAAGAAGAAGAGTTTGGATTCTCCTTTCCCTTCCTCCCCCACAACAAACACTCTGTGAGGTGAGTGGGGCTGAGAGACTTCAAAGAAGTGTGACTAGCCCAAGGTCACACAGCAGCTGCATGTGAAGGAGAGGAGATGCGAACCCAGTTCCCCAGATTACGAGACTACCGCTCTTAACCACTACACCACACTGGCTCTCCACTACACCACACATAGGCAAACTCGGCCCTCCAGATGTTTTGGGACTACAATTCCCATCATCCCTGACTACTGGTCCTGTTAGCTAGGGATCATGGGAGCTGTAGTTCCAAAACATCTGGAGGGCCAAGTTTGCCTATGCCTGATTTAGACTTATGACTTTGGTGGAAGGAGGGTCACTGCTTACTGAATGATGGCAGTTAGCCTATTGTGCCTGGTTCAGATGTTATGGGATATAAACAGAGTATTGTTGGGTCAGACCAAACACCCATCTGGTGCAGCATCCTGCTCTCAAAGTGACCAACCAGATGCCCATTGGAAGCCCACAGGCAGGATCCGAGTGCAACAGTGCTCTCCCCTCTTGTGATTCCCAGGAACTGGTGTATAATAAAAAATAAGAATACAATAAACTATTATAACAACTCATAATGATTCCTGTAAAAATGAAATCAAGGTAAGGACTGCCTGCAAGTTCTTTCCAACCTTGTCTGGACAAAGTGCTCAGAAATTATTGTCTTATGCAGACTTGCCTGCAGAGATGATATTCTGGCTTATTTGGACTCCCGTCAGAAATAAGCAAACAAACCCCAGCCGTCAAATGTTGCCGCCATGTTATCCCTTCAGATGTAAAAACCCTGATGGCAAAATATATGTGCACATAAGTTTATATGTCACACCAGTGAGTATGAAAAATAATACAATTGCAGTAAATAATATCTCCTGTATATTGTTTCTCCAGCATGGCAGTCACAGCAGAGTCTTTTGTGATGCTCTCGTGTGCATTATGACTTCCATAAAGGAGCCTCCGTCATATCTGGGAGCTACCATGCCTACTGTAGAGATTATAAGAGCTTCTCAGTCCTACTGAAAAGGGAAATAGCAGCAGTTTACAACCTGTGTCTGTCAAGAAATAGAAGAAACTCCAGATGGCATTAGGCAGGTGCATGCCACTGGTATGAAGCTCTGCATCAGATTTATTGTAACGACAATGCTATGCTCGGTGCCTTGTCTTTTCCAGATGGAAAGAGAAGAATTGCATACAGTCTAGGAGATGGAGTGCTGGGCCTTCCCAGCCTCCTCTGCTCACATTTGAATAAACATGTGTGTGTGAACCAGTCCTGAGAAATGATTTTCAGGGAGCTTCACCATAGCTGAGATCCACCTCATGCATCAGAGCAGAGCTTCCCAAACTTTTTGTGTTGGTGACACACTTTTTGGACGTGCATCATTTCGCGACACAGTAAATCAGTTTTAATAGCAAACCAGAGGTTAAACTAGCCATTTATAAGAGATACAGACACATACATACTGCAGCTGACACAGTAACGTATCGTGGCACACAGACTGGAAACCAGGTAGGTAGCCGTGTTGGTCTGCCGTAGTCAAAACAAAATAAAAAATTTAAAAAATTCCTTCCAGTAGCACCTTAAAGATAAAGGAACCCCTGACCATTAGGTCCAGTCGTGACCGACTCTGGGGTTGCGGCGCTCATCTCGTATTATTGGCCGAGGGAGCCGGTGTACAGCTTTCAGGTCATGTGGCCAGCATGACTAAGCCGCTTCTGGCTTAGAGACCAACTAAGTTTGTTCTTGGTATGAACTTTCGTGTGTATGTGTATCTGAAGAAGTGTGCATGCACACGAAAACTCATACCAAGAACAAACTTAGTTGGTCTCTAAGGTGCTACTTGAAGGAATTTTTTTTATTTTTTATTTTGTTTTCACTTCTCACAGTGAGGGAACCGCCAGAAGGCTCTTGGAGCTGGATCTCAGTGTCCGGGCTGAACTATGGGGGTGGAGACGCTCCTTCAGGTATACTATGTTCACTATAGGTTGTCTGGAATCAATTAAATTTGTCCCTAGAAATAAAATTGCCCACTGCCAGGAGTTTATCCCTCCCCCACCAAGGAATGAGTCCCCTCTGAGGAGTCAGTCCTCTCTTCCTTACAGTGATGACCTACTTCCCTGAGACCCTCATTCTCTGTGATGATAGAGGAGCTGTCACCCTGGGGGGTGGAACACCACCTTCACTTCCCTGAAGACCTCATATACCATTGTTGTACCACTCATAGCTGTCAACTTTCGGATTTGAAAATAAGGGATTTTTTCAAACTTTCGTATTTGAAAATAAGGGATGCCGCGAGGGAGGTGCAATGGCACCAAGTAGCCTCACCACCCTGCGCTCCAGAGGCTGCGCGCGAACGGGTGAGTGAAAGAGCGAGCGCATAGACAGCAGGCAGGCTGTCTGTCTGGTTGGGCATGAGGGTCTGGATGCACAAGGCACGCAAGCTCTGCCCCCAGTCAGTCTCAGACTCCTTATTGGCAGCCGAGCAACGCAGCTGAAGAGCCTCCCTGGCTGGCAGGGAGGGAGAGGAGCTGCTTCCTTTGAAATCCGGGAAATTTAAGGGAGATCAACAATCCGGGATAGCAGCGGGGAAACGGCATTGGAATAAGGGAGTTTCCCACAAAAAAAGGAAGGGTTGACAGCTATGGTACCACTTCTCTCCCCACCCCAGTGTCTATAGCCCCTCTTTGCCCCCACATTTTCATCTCCATCTTGAGGTCGCTGATCCCCTGAAATCTACTTAATTGAGCCCCCTTGTCTCTTTTAAAAGAACAGCTCATCTGCATTTCGCCGGGCACTGCTATAATTAAAGCCTGTTGTAAAAAGAGTTATTACAGGTATGTTTTATGACTTGCCAACGACCGGCCGAACATAATAAGGAGCCTAAATGAGTTTTCTTCCATCGTACGTACCGTGAGCCTGCATGCTAGTGCCGAATGAACAATTCAGCCACATCCTTCTAAATGGGGAGGCCGCAGTTCACAAGAAACAAGCAGGTTCTTCCAAACCAGCCTGTGTTTCATTTGGTGCACTTAACACACACTAAAAATGATTCATTTTGGGAATGGTTATTGCTGATTTATAATTTGTGGAGTAACTTCACTTGCAGATATTGCAAATGTGAAAATATTGCACATGCAGGAATCGGCAGGGGGATAGATAGTTGATGGTTAAGGATAAATACGTTTAAAAACAACACAAAACTATTGTAATTTAAGGTTAACTGTAAGGAATGGAAACAACTGAGAAAACAAAACAGCAACAAGAGGAAACCTTGGATGTATCAAGAACGGAGTGCGGGAAACCAATTTTTGGAAGAAAAAAAATCATTACATTTGTCTTAATCTGTGACTGATTTGGTAAAATTTGGAAAATCAATAAAAACAATTTGGGACCCCCCCCCCCACAAAAAAACCCACACAAAGTATAAATATATCTCCCCACAGAACTACAGTTCTCAGAGTGGTTTAACAGTCAGTCAATCTTCATAGGGAACTCTCAGAACTTTAGTCTGTGAACCGAATAAGGGTCTCCTTACATCTCTCAGCATCCTTAACAAACTACAGCTCCCATAATTCTTTTGGTTGTGGGGGGGGGGAGGCAGGGAGAGATGACTGTTTAAAGTGGTATCACAGAGCTTAAAATTTATGAGGTGACTGTGGCCTAAGTTGGACCCTCCATTTGCATATTTTCCAGCGACTGCTGCTTGCTGGTTCAGGGGACTATGAAACCCTGGTGGTCTCTTGGCATCTCCTCTCCCACCCACCCCCACCCCCGAAAAGAATAATATCCTAAAACCAGCCTGGTGGATAATTCTTCCCCAGATAAACTGGCCCCTTTATTTCCTCACAATGAGCCATTGTGCGGCCGCCTGAGGTTTTATTTCCCCTTCTTTTCCCCCTTTCAACACATCTGCAAGCGAGGGACGCACTGCATCACAGAGACAAGTACATCGAGGAGTCATTTTCAGAGGAGAGGTCACTGGAGGAGACTCCAATTCGAGTTCCTGGCTTCCCAGGAAAGTGATCTTCCGCCAAGCGAAAGAAGCTTTCCCAGTCGCTCCGCCATGCAGAGCGAATTCTTTTACAGGTGCTTTGTTGCCTACCAGCAGATACCATCCATTATCGCTGCAGACAATGGGATGTGGAGAAGACGGACGCAGCGGTCACGTCGGCAACATGAATTATCTCCTGATCCTGTCCTCTGGTAACGTTTTGGCCGCCAAACACCCCACTTTGAAAAGGAGTGTGGAACTGTCTGTCTGGTACACACACACACACACACACACACACACACACACACACACACGTTCTATGATTCTATTCCCATTGTTGGATCAGGGAGGCAATATCTAAATAGCCCTCCCACTCTGCGCACGCCTTTCTCTCTTTGCGTTTTCCTTCTTAGGCATTGAGAAGGGGTCTCCAAAATTCCTTCTCACCCAAACTTTGGCCTAGAGTTAAGAGAGTTGAACCACCCGGACTTTTCCTTCTTTCTTTATCAAATTCCTGCATTAGAAATCCTCCACTGTTTTCTCTCCCTCTATGTGTGTTTCAAAAACGCTCAAATTACATCAATAAAAGTTCTCCAGCTTTCAGCAAGTGCCTTTGCCATCTCTTCCACCCATCCTACATATCGTGGGCAGGTGCATTGCTCCCTCACAAACGAGGCAGCAAGCGATCTTGTGATCTTGAGTAAGATTTTACTGATGTGTAGGAGCATGTACATATGAGCATACACCCACACCCACCCACACATATAACCATATCTTCCTATATAAACATAAATGTAAGGCTGTCGTCACATAAATCTGATTGGAGGATATGTATTGTTTCGTTACAATCCTGGATTTTCATGAAGTATAACACCATAAGCCTCATGCTTGGCTACATTAGGGGTAGAGTATTCAGATAAATAGGACGCGGGTGGCGCTGTGGGTTAAACCACTGAGTCTAGGGCTTGCCGATCAGAAGGTCGGCGGTTCGAATCCCTGCGATGGGGTGAGTTCCCTTTGTTCGGTCCCTGCTCCTGCCAACATAGCAGTTCGAAAGCACGTCAAAGTGCAAGTAGATAAATAGGTACTGCTGCAGCGGGAAGGTAAACGCCATTTCCGTGCGCTGCTCTGGTTCTCGAGAAGCGGCTTAGTCATGCTGGCCACATGACCTGGAAGCTGTACACTGGCTCCCTCGGCCAATAAAGCGAGATGAGTGCCGCAACCCCAGAGTCGTCCACGACTGGACCTAATGGTCAGGGGTCCCTTTATCTTTACCTTTATTCAGATAAATATTGCCTGCGGTGGCAGAAAGAATAAGGGGGATTCAGTGAATCTGGCAGCCCCTCTTCGGGGGAGTAGCAGTTAGTGGCTGGGAGTGCCAGGTGTCCAGGGAGTTGCTGAGAGACCTGGCACCACCCAGCAGACTCGCTCGGAGGGGGAGGCGTCAGTTCTGGCACCTATCTCACATAGGAGGAGAAGGCGGCAATTCAGGATTCCGAGGCTTTGGTGTTGGCGCCAAAACAGAAGGGAGGCACTTCCAGATTCTGCTAGTGACTGAGCAGACATGATAAACTGAACTCTGCACTGTAAATAGCTTTGCACAAAATAAAGAGACTTAAAGACAAGATGGCTTGGTCTTACTATTGAACAACCGATAAGAGAATCTGACAGTAGCCCATCTAGGAGATGGAAAACTCTGATCCTAAACCTTGCTGTTTACTCCTTTGCCTATCTTCAGGAGAAGAAAAGGCAAAGGAGTAAACCCTACACAAATCTGGAGTCTCCAAGACAGTTGGATGGCATCCAGCAACTCCTGCAGCCAAGTATTGCTCTGCTTTCCTTTGGAGCACATCAACAAGGCCGAGATGAGGGTCTTGTAGTCTGGGCAGCCCAGGACCTCCACACATACTGCCTAGGCTTGTGCCCCGGGGAGGTCACTTTGGTGCGGCTAACAGAGCGGTTTGCCTTCACCCCTGGAGGTGCACTCCATTGTCTCTCGAGACAGCTGGATGCCAAACAACAACAACAAACAAAGAAACCACAAGTTATTGGGAATGCTGCTGCAATGAGAGCATCTTAAAGAGCTCTTTACCACTGGTAGGAATTTCACAAGGAAGAGAGTTTGGATGTGTATCTGTACACAGAGCCTGCAGTGAGGTACTTATGCCTCCCCAGATATCCATGCAATGCATGAGAGACAGAGAGGGAGAGGAGAGGGAGAGAGCACTGTCTGTCTGTCTATCTCCATATACATATTTGTGTGTACATCTATTAAGCGCTGGAGCCTGGCCTGTTAAAGGCTACATCTGGCCACTGCTGTATGCATACTAATAGCATCATTACAGCCTAGTGGCTTGGAGAGGGTGTTTACTTTGTTATGGTTTCCATCACCTTCTAGAGCAGAATTGTTAATAGGAGGTTTTAAATTCAAATAGCATACAGGGCTAATTTTCTTGTATTTGCCCAAAAAATTAGGTTACACGGTTCATCTCATTTCTCCCGTCCATTTCCCTCCCCCTCCCCACCCTCGGCTTCTCTCCCATATGGGGGTGGCACTCCTTTCTGGAGAGTACTTCTTTTTCATGACATTGAACTTGACCCCGTCTGACCTCCTTATAATGAGTGAATTGAAAACATCTCCCTTTGGAATGTGGCTCGCAGATCCTGGCTGTGCCAAAAGGGTTGCTGCCCGCCCCTCCGTACACACCCACCCACCGGCATTTGAAATATTAAAGGGGCAGGATCCTTTTTGGAGACCAGGACCAGAGTGATTACTCAATCCCATTGAAGACCCACAATTCCTTGTTACAGAGTCACTTTTCTTAATTAAACATCCTCTCTGCTGGAGATTATAGCTCGGGGTCTGTGCATTGTGAAAGCATTCCCTTGGCATTTGATAGTCAAATAGAAGCAAGCAAATATCTCTCTGAATTTAAGGACACCTCCCTCCCCCGATACACACACAAATTTGCAAGAGGGACATTCCAGCCTTTCACATAGATATGGAGAACCTTACTACTTGCAAGATAACAACTGGGATCCTAGTACACACAGCAAATGTATATTTACAAACAGGGATGGGGGTTGATCTACGCTACTTAAAACCCTGCATGAACCAAACCACAGCTATCCCTTAAAATCTGCTCTTCTTCCCAATTTTTGGTGTAGCTTCTCCGGCCAAAGAAATCTGTGCACAAAAATGGGGGGGGCATATATTTGTGCAAATAACAAACAAAAATGCATCATATTAGGACTGAATAATATGTATAATATTATGTATTAAAACTGGATATGAATTAAGAGAAATGCTCACATGAATGCTGACAAATTTTTTAAATGATTTTTTATTTGGCAGTGTGGAAAACTGAATAGAAGTTCTGAAAAATGAGGAACTGAGGACACTTCTAGACACCTTTTGTTTTTTGTGGGATTCACATACCAGCAAATTCAGGTTGTGCAATTGTAGCTAATCAGGTGGTCTTTCACACCTTTCCTAAGCAACTGGATTTTTATTTATTTTTTGCAGTAAGGAAAGTGATGGGGAAATGCACCGGGAAATGCGGGAAAACACTTGCTTTGATGCGACGTCATCTAACTTCCCTGAAAACAAACTGGAATGAATGGTAATTAAATATCCGATGTAGTCTAATTTCCCTGCAAACAAATCAGGATGAATGCTCAATAAACGGGTCATCTGGAATTGCTCGGAGAGAACCAGTATTGACAGAAGCATTCAAGCCCTATCCACATATCAGGGAAGTTGTTGCAGATGTATCTGCACTTATCCTCCTTAGGGGGGGGGGGGCAAATGCCCCTAAAATTCAATATTCTTATTGTTCTGAACTTGTCTACTTAAGAGCTCTGTGTGTATAGAAAGGGTCAGATGAGGGGCCAGCTCTGAAGGTGACTTCGGTTAGAGGAGCTGAGGCTTATTGCCAGCAACTTTTGAGCCTGCCGTGCTGATTCCAAACTAGGATTCAGTGCCTGGAAGTATAAGACCAATTTTGATGCAGGGGGAAGGTTAGTGCCATAAAACAGGACGACACACTTGGATTTTGTAGGTTTAAACAAAGGAAAAGGAGCCCTGACAGTTAAGTCCAGTCGTGTCCGACTCTGGGGTTGTGGCGCTCATCTCACTTTACTGGCCAAGGGAGCCAGCATGACTAAGCCGCTTCTGGCAAACCAGAGCAGCGCACGGAAATGCCGTTTACCTTCCCGCCGGAGCGGTACCTATTTATCTACTTGCACTTTGACATGCTTTTGAACTCCTAGGTGGGCAGGAGCAGGGACCGAGCAATGGGAGCTCACCCCGTCGCAGGGATTCGAACCGCCAACCTTCCAATACCTGTGCATTAAAACAGAGATTGCCTCCACGTGTGCCCCTTCATAACTGGGATTAATATTGAACCCATGATGCAGTGCGACCACGAGCGGCATAGTCATGCTACGTGGTACAACTGTGAGCGAATAGATAGGCACCAAAGCACCCAGGTGGCGCTGTGGGTTAAACCACAGAGCCTAGGGCTTGATGATCAGAAGGTCGGCAGTTCGAATCCCCGCGACTGGGTGAGCTCCCGTTGTTCGGTCCCTGCTCCTGCCAACCTAGCAGTTCAAAAGCACGTCAAAGTGCAAGTAGATAAATAGGTACCACTCCGGTGGGAAGATAAACGGCGTTTCCGTGCCTCTGCTCTGCTTCACCAGAAGCGGCTTAGTCATGCTGGCCACATGACCCGGAAGCTGTACGCCGGCTCCCTCGGCCAATAATGCGGGATGAGCACCGCAACCCCAGAGTTGGACATGACTGGACCTAATTGTCAGGGGTCCCTTTACCTTTACCTAAAGCATCTTATGACCTGTGCAAATGGGCGGTTTATGACAAGGAAAATAGACTTCCCGGAAAAGCAGATTTCTAGAAATAAGTTCTGCTATAGAGTTTGTGCATAAATAACCATCATTTAGAAATTCTGCTGAAATTGGACACTGAATTATTCCTGCTTTGCAGCAAGTGGAAAGAACAGGGAGCTGCGGAGGGTGATTGACCTGCAACAGAGCAGCTCCTTCCTCTTCGAAGTCCCCCAAAATCTGACCTGGAGCCCCTTTCTGACTATTGCAAAAGGTTTCAGTGCAGGCTTAGCTTGGGGTTATTTATTTTAAAACGCTGCCTTTCCTCAAAAAGGAGTTCGAATCAGCTTGCTATCAATTAAAGCTTGTTAACTGGGGAATCGTTGAGCCTGCATCTTTTGTAGCTTGAGGTTTGATTCTGCACTTCATCTCTGTGTTTAATAACTCACCCTGAGCCTTTTGAACAGGGCAGGCATCATATCCAGCATGGCTCCAACTCATCGAGCATCGTCAAAGCCCCACTGATTTCAATGGGAGCGAGATTTAAGCTCATGTGTAACGTAAATTCAAAATGCATCTCTGTACTTCTTTCGTGCCTGTCACGATCATGTCAAAACTGAAATTTCAACATTGGTGGCGTTCTCAATGTTCTAAGGGCCAATAAACAGCAAAGGTGAACATTTTCAGTTTATCTTCATTGTTCACCGTTCCCCCAGCTTTAAGTATCAAAATTTCAAATTTCTCCCGTTACTGAAATTATTTTGGGATTGCACATCAGTTCCATATTTTTCTTAGACAAGTCTTTTTTATATATAAATAATTTTTTATTGAAGGTTTTTACAGTCTTTTAAATCACATTCAACATTCATATGTTATACATATACATTTTCCTTACTTCCATCAACCCTTCTCGAGATTTTCACATTTCTTAACTTCTTTTTGTATTTCATACTTTACTATTACTTTAAATAAACAATATCCAATATTACTTTCTAATATTATTTCTATAATATTTCTTACAGTTAACCTCACAAAACTTCCTGCAAGCCTATTAGTGTGATTTGTTGTTTACAATTGTCTTTCAAATATATCTCAGATTTTGTCCAATCTTTTAAAAATTCCTGGTCCCGTCGTTTTCGAATTCTTCCTGTCATCTTATCCAATTCTGCATAGTCCATTAACTTCATCTGCCATTCTTCTTTTGTCGGTAAATCTTCCTGCTTCCATCTTTGAGCCATTAACATTCTTGCTGCCGTTGTTGCATATAAGAATAACTTGTTATCTTGTCTCTTCATGTCATTTCCTACAATTAGACAAGTCTTTTTTTAAATAATAAAATAATAATAATAATAATAATAATAATAATAATAATAATAATAATAATAATATAAAAATGCACCCCAAAGAAATGTTTTTTCCTTCCTTCCGTTCTTTTTTATTTATCCTTGTGGGTGGGGAAGTGGGCTTGTGTCTTGTTTTACGTAATGCACACAAAAACTGGAGATGAATCCAGGACTTAGCAGTGCCAGGCAATCGGAGAACAAACTCTTCCTTTTTTAAGGCATCGACCGCAAGCCTGTTCATGTTTCTTTCGTTTTAAAAAATAAAACACACGCACTTGCACACAAAGGCTGCGGCGCAGAAGAGGAACTGATGGGAGACAGCTGAAAACCGCCAGCCGTTACAAGGTCCGGCCTGGCTGGCATCTGATCTTAATCATAATATATTCTATGTCTGGTTTGTCAGAATCTATCACTCAAGAGTCCCTTCAACGGACAGTAATTTGAGGTGTGGCTTATTAGATCACACGATCTTATGAATAATAAAAAAGTTATGGAAAATTGCGCCTGGGCCCTGCTATCCAATTTCCACCGGTGTCACCCACTTTAGAGGCGAAGCGGCATGTTTATGCATGATTTTCTGTTTCATATGTATTGACTAGATCATTTTCCCTGTTGTCCTGAGAATTGATGACACACACTGTATTAAGAATGATGACCTCCGCAAGGGGGATAAGCACTTTCTCCAGATTACACTATTGTCAAAACATATTGAAATTTCCTTTACACATGTTAGGGCTGTATTTTTCTGCCTGAAAAACCCCCCGGCTCGGGTAGATTCTTGTCAGATTCAGCAGATCCCGAGGACTGCTGGTTTGGCTCGTGTGTGTGTGTCTGTGTGTGTGTGTGTAGGGGGGGGGGACATTTCCGCGTGACCAATATCAGCAACAGCCCTTCTGAGACATTCGGGAAATGCCTCGCAGATAGGCGGAGAGAATGGTGTAGTGTTTTCACCATCCATTGAAAATACTACAACACCATTTTAAAATCATTGTGGTTTCCCCTATACAATTCTGGGAGCTATAGGGTGTTGTTGTTTTGTATTGAACTTTCATTAAATTTCAGAAATTTTAACAGGTTATCTTCAACGAAGATACACATTTCCCATAAACAGTTTGACTTCCCACCCTTATCTCCAGGACGCTTTCATTATTCCCACCCTGCTGCGTTATGTACCATATTTGTATCTCATCCTTTATTTCTGCTATTGCAATTGCTGTCATGTATTTCCCTTCCTCTGCTTAAATTTTGAATCCTGCTCGCAACTTCATTTTGGCTAGAATACTTCCCCAGAGAGTCCAAAAGGGGGTCTCCACTCTTCAATAAAAAGTTCGTAGTTTTGATCTTTTGCTCTTGCTGTCGATTTTGCCATTTCCACATAATGGATCCCATCTTCCTTGTTTGGAAGTTCTCCTTCCTTCCGTTTCTGTAGTTTGTTGAAGGAGCTGGGAGTTGTTAGGAGGTCCCTTTCCCCCCTCCCCTCATAAAGCCACCATATTTTAATGTATTTTGGTGCCTGTTGGAGGCCGCCCAGGGTGGCTGGGGGGACCCGGCCAGATGGGCGGGGTATAAATAAAAAAAATATTATTATTCCCAAAGTTCCCTGAAAAGAAGTATGGGTGGGCATCTTCTTCTTCCTTGGTGATCACCCGTAGTCAAGTAAGATTGTCTTCCATGAACACGGTCCTAACAGTGTGTCCATAAGTGACTCTGGAGGCCAATTCTGGATCTACACAACCTTCCACAGTGGGGACATCGGCATCTGGGCGGGAGTTGATCACGGTGTGGATTTGCCAAGCCTGCCTTCCTCTTAGCACATTTCTCCCTTGTGTCCTGAGTTTGAGTGTCTTCAAAGCCCATGACACCTTTGGTAGAGGCTGTTCTCCAATTGGAGCGCTCACAGGCAAGTGTTTCCCAATTGTTGGTGTTTATACTACATTTTTTAAAGATTTGCCTTGAGACAGTCTTTAAACCTCTTTTGTTGACCACCAGCATTACACTTTCCATTTTTAAGTTGGGAATAGAGTAGTTGCTTTGGAAGACAATAATCAGGCATACGAACAACATGACCAGTCCAACGAAGTTGATGTTGAAGATTCATTGCTTCAACACTGGTGATCTTTGCTTCTTCCAGTACACTGGTATTAGTTCGTCTGTCTTTCCAAGTGATGTGTAAAATTTTTCGGAGATCATGCCCCATCTGGGCCCAACTCCCAGCAGCATTGCCCAATGAACAACTCAGGATAAGACATCCAGTCCTGTCCAGTTTTCCATTGGATGGCTAATGGTTGGAAAGTGGAGGGCGGCTGGACCTCTCAGTCTCGTCTCTGCACCCACCTCCCAATGGAATTGCCCAATGAGAAATGTCTGTGCTGCATTTGTTTGGCACAATTCAAATATTCAAAGTCCTGCAGCACCTTCGTGTGAGCATGGCCATTGGAGAACAGCTTGCAGAAGCCACATTGTGAGGCTCGGAAGGCAATCCTGCCCTACCGTACATATATTAGCCCTCTAATTCCAAGCACCAATATTCCTCAAGAAACAAAGTTTGCATGATGTTTGGAAGTTAAAAAATGGATTAATTGATTCGAGGCCAAGCTCTCTTAGTGGCTTGTTCATTATGGAGCATTATGAAAAGAGAGAACTCCTCCACTTTTGAACTGATTCAACAACCTCCCACCCACCACCCATTTTTTCCTATTGTCTTGCAGCCAAATTACACTAGTCAGTGTGTGAGCTGTTATCTTGTGACACTTATATCACCACAAGCAGCATAAATAGTTTTTTTAAAAAAATAACAAAAATCAGATTGAAGAGATTCTATTTTAAGTGAATTATGCAAACAAACTTCT
Source organism: Darevskia armeniaca (assembly GCA_034641395.1). Taxonomy (NCBI): domain Eukaryota; kingdom Metazoa; phylum Chordata; class Lepidosauria; order Squamata; family Lacertidae; genus Darevskia; species Darevskia armeniaca. Next base: position 2,961,032 of record JAWWNF010000290.1, on the reverse strand, counting down.
TATCCGAAAAGCCAGGACCGAAGTCCGAAAGCTTAACCTAAAGGTACATCAAAAGTGCTCATGTGCATGTGTGTGTGACTTATACTGAATATTCAGGTATTTACCTAAGTCCTGAGATAAGCACTACTCAAAGAACAAATAGAAAGTTGGAACAGTGACGCTGTCCATCACTTCTTCCTTTGGAGGAGAGATGCTTCCTGGGTTAAGTTATTTAACTAATGTCTTTGTTATATACAGTCATGCCTCATGTTGCGAACGCTGCGGGTTACGTTTTTTCGGGTTGCGCTCGTGCCGAACCCGGAAGTACCGGAACGGGTTACTTCCGGGATTCAGCGCTTCGCGCATGCACAGAAATGCCAAATCGCAAGCAGCGCTGCGGGTTGCGAACACTGCGGGTTGCGAACGCGCCTCCCGTATGGATCACGTTCGCAACCCGAGCGCCCACTGTACAGGGGGGAAGTTGCATTAGGCAACATTACATAGAATACAAAGAGGTGTATTTTAAGATTTTAAAAAATGGGTTGGGGTACATGTGTGTGAGACCAGGATTCTTCTAAATGAACAATGCCAGCCCTAATCAGAATGAGGCCCACCTCAAGAAGCTTTTAAGATTTTGGGGGACCATCAAAGGGCAGGACATGCTCAGTTATTTAGCTGCTTATTACAAACCCTTCAAGTGCCCTGATTTTCCAGGGACAGTCCCAGAATTACAAAAGCCATCCCAGCTTCTGATTTCATCCTGGAATGTCCCTATTTCTCCCGCCAGTGCTGCTGCTGCTGAGCAGAATGTGGCAGCTAGACGCAAGGGAGAAACATGCTAAGAGGAAGGTAATCCAGAATGCGGCAGCTAGACTGGTGACTGGGAGCGGCCGCCAAGACCACATAACACTGGTCTTGAAAGACCTACATTGGCTCCCAGTACGTTTCCGAGCACAATTCAAAGTGTTGGTGCTGACCTTTAAAGCCCTAAACGGCCTCGGTCCAGTATAACTGAAGGAGCGTCTCCACCCCCATTGTTCTGCCCGGACACCGAGGTCCAGTGCCGAGGGCCTTCTAGCGGTTCCCTCGCTGCGAGAAGCCAAGTTGCAGGGAGCCAGGCAGAGGGCCTTCTCGGTAGTGGCGCCCGCCCTGTGGAACGCCATCTCTTCAGATGTCAAAGAGAACAACAACTATCAGACTTTTAGAAGACATCTGAAAGCAGCCCTGTTTAGGGAAGCTTTGAATGTTTAATAGATTATCGTATTTTAACATTCTGTTGGAAGCAGCCCAGAGTGGCTGGGGAAACCCAGCCAGATGGGTGGGGTATAAATAATAAAATGTTGTTGTTGTTGTTGTTGTTATTTTATAATTCTGCCACCATGCAGGGAAGGCACCCAGTGTTGTGGGCTGCTTTTGAGTAGGAGAAAGCACAAATCTCAGGGCTCTCCCCCCCCCATCCTTTTTCTCTCCCTCCATCTCCTTCTTTCAACCCCTCTCTTCTAAACGGAGGCCTCTTGTTAGATCCTTGCACGAAAGCGCTAGGTGAGAAAGCTTATGCCACCAAGAGATACACGGAGGCTTCTAATTGAAATTAATTACATACTCTTCTTTTCCATTTTCCATTCCCCCCCCCCTTTTCTTTTCTTTTTTCGAGAAAGGGAAAAGAAGAAAAAAAGAATTCAGACAGGTGGGATCACTCCTGACTCTTAAGTTACCGAATCAAGTTCGGGCCCCTGTAAATCCATTCCAGTCAAGCGCTTGACTCTTGGGCTCACCTCCCCCAAAGTCAAGCTTTGTCCTCCCGGAACATTCCTTCACGACCTTCCCCTGCTTCAAATCAGACGCCCTCCCTCCCTCCCCCCCAGGTCATCCTGGCTGGGTGCCCATCCACACATTTGCGTCTGCCTTTTTGAGTGTTTTCAGAAGCCCATTAAATTGTGCCTTGGCAGTCCAGACATAGTCAACTCGCCCTAAGACCCGACGAGAGAAGGTTATCGAATTCCCTCGTTCTTGCCAGATGCATAAAAAAGAAGAAGGAAAGAAAGAAATCCTCAGTGCAGCTACAAAAAGGGGAAAGAGAGAGAGAAGGCGGCGGGGGGAGGGGGAAAGAAAAGCTTTGCTGCTGCAGAGAATAAGGCCATGGGGCTTGTAAACCTGTCTGTGGTTATGCCCAAGGGACACGACTTCGTATAGAGCTTTTAGGAGGGCCTGGGGATCGGCGCTTGCCCTCCTTGACGGAACCATACTAATGTGCATTATGATAATTGTTAGGTCCTTTCTTGAGGGTATTTTGGAGGAAACAGGGTTGGCATTATTTGCAGAAAAGGGCTGGCGCTGGCTTTAAATCTCCCAGGCTCTGACAGCTTCCTTTTGATGGGGTGGCTGTTCTGAAATAGAGGCCTTGACACGTTACCACGGGGCAGCGGCTGAATCTTTTTTTTTTTTTTAAATAATTTTTATTAGGCTTTTTAACACACAAAACAAACATTTCATCACGGTTCATCAGGCCTTACATTAAAACATTAAATAACAAAAAAAAAAAAACCACATAAAACAAAACCTCACAATACACACAATAACACTAACATTTTGTCACCTTCTTATTTCATAACTTGTTGGGTGGACTTCCCCCGCCTCCCTCCACCGCGTTTCTTATTCCATATACTTACAACTTAACAGATACTTATCATTATCTTTCTATTACTTCTATTATCTCCAATATCACCAATCTTATTATTATTTAATTAATACCTTAACTTAAACTAGCATTCTATCTTAATCTAAATTTAACAATCATACTTCCCAAAATCTCATATCTTATAATCAACTGTAAAAATAACTTCTGACTTTAAATTTGTCTAATTGCTAATCTTACAACACTTATTAACATATTTCTTGAATTTCTTCCATTCTTCTTCCACCGCCTCTTCCCTCTGGTCTCGGAGTCTCGCAGACAGCTCGGCAAGTTCCATATATTCCATCATCTTCATCTGCCATTCCTCTAACTTTGGTAAGTCATTAGTTTTCCAATATTTAGCAAGCAAAATTCTTGCTGCTGTTGTGGCATACATGAAGAAAGTGTGGTCTTCCTTAGGTATTTCATCGTTGGCCATTCCAAGTAGGAATGCCTCTGGTTTTTTTATGAATGTGTTCTTCAACACTTTTTTAATTTCATTATAAATCATTTCCCAGAAGGCTTTCGTCCTTGGGCAGGTCCACCACATGTGGTAAAAAGTTCCGTCTGCAGTTCCACACTTCCAACATTTATTGTCATGCAAATGATAGATTTTAGCTAGCTTGACTGGGGTCAGATACCATCTATAAATCATTTTCATTATATTCTCTTTCAACAAAGTACAAGCAGTGAAATTAATACCTTTCCTCCAAAGTCTTTCCCAGTCTGCCATCATAATATTATGTCCTACATCTCTAGCCCACTCTATCATTGCAGATTTTACAAATTCATCCTGTGTATGCCACTCCAGCAACAGTTGATACATTCTGGATAAGTTTTTAGTCTTTGGCTCTAATAACTCCGTCTCCAATTTCGACTTTTCCATCTGAAAGCCAAGTTTTTTGTCCATCTTATAAATCTCATTGATCTGGTGGTATTGCAACCAGTTCTCCACCTTATCTTTCAATTGTTCATAGGGTTTCAACCTGACAGTTTCTCCTTGTTGTATAAGAATGTCCATATATCTAGGCCAATTTCCAGTCCTCTTAAACCTTTTGTCGGCCTTAGCTTCTAATGGTGATATCCATCTGGGAGTCTTCTTTTCAAGCAAATGTTTATATTTCAACCATACTCTAAACAAAGCTTTCCTAATCAAATGCTGCTTAAAGCCCCTATTGGCCTTAACCTTGTCATACCATAGATATGCATGCCATCCAAACACATTATCACATCCTTCCAAGTCTAGCAAGTCAGTATTTTCTAAAAGGAACCATTCCTTCAGCCAGCAGAAGGCTGCAGCTTCAAAATATACGTTCAGTTCTGGCAGGGAAAAGCCCCCTCTTTTCTTATCATCAGTTAGTATCTTGTATTTAATTCTGGGTTTTTTTCCCTGCCAAACAAATTTAGATATGTCCTTCTGCCAGCTTTTGAAAGGTTCCATTTTATCAATAATCGGTAATGACTGGAAGAGAAATAGTAATTTAGGCAATACATTCATCTTAATTACTGCTATTCGGCCCAAAAGGGACAATTTCAGTCTATTCCAGATTTCCATATCTCTCTTAATTTCAGACCAGACTTTTTCATAATTGTTCTTATATAAATTCGAATTTTTTGAAGTCATATTCACACCCAAATATTTAAGTTTCTTAACAAATGCAAGTCCTGTTTTCTCCTCGATACTTTCCATTTCTTCCCGTGTCAGGTTTTTCCCCAGAACTTTGGTCTTGGCTTTATTTAATTTAAAACCGGCTACTTGCCCAAAGTCTTGTATTATGTCCAGTGCTTTAACCGCACTGGAGTCAGGCTCTTCAAGGGTCAACACTAGGTCATCTGCAAAGGCTTTAAGCTTATATTGTCTGGCCCCTACTCCCACACCTTTAATGTCATTGTCTTTTCTAATCATATTCAAAAGGACCTCCAGGACCGTTATAAACAATAATGGGGAGAGTGGGCACCCTTGCCTTGTTCCTTTTTCAATCTTAATGTCTTCTGATACAACATTGTTCACAATTATCTTTGCTCTTTGTTCAGTATATATTGCTTCCAATCCGTTCAAAAAAAACCCTCCCACCTCCATTTTTTCAAAGTTTTTCTTCATAAAACTCCAAGAAATATTATCAAAGGCCTTTTCCGCATCTATAAACATCAAAATTACCTTCTTATTTCTGTTAAGTTCCAGCATTTCCAGAATATCCACAATGTTCCTTATATTTCCATTTAAATGTCTTTCTGGCAAAAAGCCTGCTTGGTCTTTGTGGATAATCTCCATTAAGACTTTCTTCAATCTATTGGCCATTATATTTGCAAAAATTTTGTAATCCACATTTAGGAGGGAGATTGGTCTATAATTTTTCATCTGTGTTGTATCAGTATCCTGCTTGGGTATCAGAGTTAGCGGCTGAATCTTTCCCAGCCCAGGGAAAGAGAGATAGAGAAAGGAAAAGGCAGAGAATGAACAGCGCAATTCTGTAGATGTCTGCTCAGAAGTGAGGACCATTAAGTTCAGTGGAACTGTCTCCACCCTCTCTTAGGTAGAGCCTATGACTACAATCTTCCGTGCAATGTTTGGAAGGAAGGCCCACTTAACACACTTCATAAGAAGGCTTTCTAAGACCAGCTACGAGAGACGTAGCTGGAGAGGGCGTAGAATGAGTGGCAGTGCTTCTGACTGCATCTGGGAGATCGCATGTCTGGACGTTCTTCCAAAATCCCCACAAGCAGGAAGGGTAGCACAGTCAGGCTAGAGCCTAGCTGCCTGGCACACTAGCTTTCTGTTTGCACAGGGGGCTTTTTGTTTTGTCCGTTTGTGTTGGGAGGCGTTTGAAAATGGTACGATTCACCTGTATTTTCTGGAAAAAAATAATAATTAGGAGGTCCCATTAAAAAGAGGGCTCCCTGTTCTCAAAATCAGAAGCTCTGCCAAGGAGTCTTCTGGGTTCAGTAGTAGAGAGTTCAAAGTCCTAGCAAACCTTACAATGGATTCAAATTACAGTACAAGAAAGGAGATTCTGACTAAACATTAGGAAAAACTTTCTGACGGTAAGAACTGTTTAGCAGTGGACTCCCCTTCCTTGCAGGTTTTTAAGCAGAGGCTTAATTCTTAATTCTCCTCAATCCTATGCTTCTGTGAGATGGGGAGCCAGGAGCCAAAGGAAGATGGTGTTTTTGTTTTAGTCCATCCATGGGTGATAGTCCTGCCTGCCCTAGAGAGAGTGTGCCACAATTTGTGACCTACTGTTGTTAGGATGATCTTTGGTCAAGCCAAGATAATCTTCAGCTCACCTGATCGGGATCATATTTGACCGGGCTTGTGGTTGTCGTTTTTCCTACATTCCTTTCTGATAACCCCCTAATCCGGCCTTGTCTATGTCATGAGAAATGCATGCAGGTGAGTTCCCTGCCAGAAGATGTGAATAAAAAAAATATATGCCTCCCTTTCTGTAGCGAGGCGAAAGACCGACTCAACTTTGGAACACTGAGCAGAATTGCCGTCTTCAGAAAGATGTCATTCATGCACACAACCTCACAGTCAGCGAGGATCAGAGCGCAAATTCCAGATGACAGCAATTTGGACCTTCAACTTTGTTTGTCTGTTTACATTTAAATCCACCGGCCCCTGGGATCTGGAATTGTTGCAAGTTGATGCAGGAGAAGAACAGTGAGCAAAATCATGGGTGGAAGAGGTGTTTCAGGACCAAGATGAAACTCTGAAGCTCTCTTGTTATTTTTTGCTCTTGGATGCTGGATGTCATTTACATAAACTTGTTATATTTATAGCATAAAGGTAAAAGGTAAAGGGACCCCTGACCATTAGGTCCAGTCGTGTCCGACTCTGGGATTGCGGCGCTCATCTCGCGTTACTGGCTGAGGGAGCCGGCGTACAGCTTCCAGGTCATGTGGCCAGCATGACAAAGCCGCTTCTGGCGAACCAGAGCAGCGCATGGAAACGCCGTTTACCTTCCCTCCGGAGTGGTACCTATTTATTTACTTGCACTTTGACGTGCTTTTGAACTGCTAGGTGGGCAGGAGCAGAGACCGAGCAACGGGAGCTCACCCTATTGCAGGGATTCGAACCGCCGACATACTGATCAGCAAGCCCTAGGCTCTGTGGTTTAACCCACAGCGCCACCTGGGTCCCACATATTTATAGCATACCCTCCAACATTTCTCTGATGAAAACATGGGCACCTTCTTCTTCTTCTTCTTCTTCTTCTTCTTCTTCTTCTTCTTCTTCTTCTTCCATTTTCAGATACCTGAAAGGCTGCCACATGAAGTATTGAGCATGCTTGTTTTCTCCTGCTCTGGAAGGTAGGACTCAAACCAATGGCTTCAAGTTGCAAGAAAGGAGATTTCGACTAAACATACAGAAAAAGCTTTCTGACAGTAAGAGCTGTTTGGCAGTGGAACACTCTCCCTCAAGAGGTTGTGGACTTTCCTTCCTTGGAAGTTTTTAAGCAGAGGTTTGGATGGCCACCTGTCATGGATGCTTTAGCTGAGATTCCTGCATTGCAGGGGGTTGGACTAGATGACCCTTGGGTCCCTTCCAGCTCTAAGATTTTATAATTCTATGACCTCACCCATCTGACTGGGTTCCAACAAACAGTGGTACCTTGGTTCTCAAACTTAATCTGTTCTGGAAGTCCGTTCGACTCCCGGAACCGTTTGAAAACCAAGGTGCGGCTTCCGATTGGCTGCAGGAGCTTGGACATTCGTGTTGGACATTCAGATTCCGAAAAATCACAAACTGGAACACTTACTTCTGGGTTTGCACCTTCGGGAGCCGATTTGTTTGGCAACTAAGCTGTTCGGGAACCAAGGTTTGACTGTATATAAAAAACATAATTAAACATTAAACGATTTCCTTGTACAGGGCTGTCTTCAGATGGCTCAGGGGTCAGATAACTCCCCACCCTCCAACTTTTCTCTGATGAACATAGGGAGGTCCTAAGGAAAAACAGGACATTCCGGGATCAAACCAGAAACTGGGACAGCTTCTGTAAATCCAGGACTGTCCCTGGAAAACAGGGACACCAGAAGCGTCTGTTATAGTACTGAAACGTTGGGTGTTTTTGTACATCATTATACAGTGGTACCTTGGGTTAAGTACTTAATTCGTTCCAGAGGTCTGTTCTTAACCTGAAGCGTACTTAACCTGAAGCACCACTTTAGCTAATGGGACCTCCTGCTACCGCCGCACCGCCAGAGCACCATTTCTGTTCTTATCGGAGTTCTTAACCTGAAGCGTGACAGCAGTCACGAGATGGTGACAGCAGTCACGAAATTAGAAGACGCCTGCTTTTTGGGAGAAAAGCAATGACAAACCTAGACAGCATCTTAAAAAGCAAAGACATCACCTTGCCAACAAAGATCCGTATAGTTAAAGCTATGGTTTTCCCAGTAGTAATGTACGGAAGTGAGAGCTGGACCATAAAGAAGGCTGATCGCTGAAGAATTGATGCTTTTGAATTATGGTGCTGGAGGAGACTCTTGAGAGTCCCGTGGACTGCAAGAAGATCAAACCTATCCATTCTTAAAGAAATCAGCCCTGAGTGCTCACTAGAAGGACAGATCCTGAAGTTGAGGCTCCAGTACTTTGGCCACCTCATGAGAAGAGAAGACTCCCTGGAAAAGACCCTGATTGGGAAAGATTGAGGGCACAAGGAGAAGGGGATGACAGAGGATGAGATGGTTGGACAGTGTTCTCGAAGCTACCAACATGAGTTTGGCCAAACTGTGAGAGGCAGTGAAGGATAGGCATGCCTGGCGTGCTCTGGTCCATGGGGTCACGAAGAGTCGGACACGACTGAACGACTGAACGACAACAACAACAACCTGAAGCGTACTTAACCCGAGGTACCACTGTAGTTGCCATTGTTTTGCTATAACGAAATTGCTTTTGCACTGTTTGCTTTTGAAAACACACCCCTGCTTTCTTCGCTTTCTTCGCTTTAAGCCGTTTCGAGCGTGATTCTTTTGTGGAAAAGTGACGTACAAATAAAATGAAGGAATGAACAAACAAAATTAAGGGGGGGGGTTTCCAGGTTTGGACTCAAGCAATGGAGGAAACCACCAAAGGATGGAATGCAGCGAAACAATAATTTCTCTCTTATTTTTTTTCCCCTGGGATCCTGGACATACACTTCCTAGTGAATTTTTTATTTTTTTTTAAAGAAACAATTTGCTTGAGCAGCGATCATATGAGAGTGGGAGGGAGAAAAAGAGAGAGAAGGGGAAAGAGAGACTCTGAGTCATTTCTCCTGCCATTATGGAAATGAAAGGGCCAAGGCTTCAGTTCGTTGCTGACACCGCGGAGGAAACACGCGGCTTGCTAACCTCCAGTACAATGTACCCATAAGGTACCAGGCATCAAAGCATATTAAAAGATATTAACTGCATATTTGCTTATGAACAAGATAAAAAGCAGTAGGGGCCTCCAGCTTCTCAAGCTGTGAGTGGAACAGCTTTGCAATTTGCCTGCAAAACTGCATTTTGATCTTAATGAATATAAAATGGGTACCATTAAAAGTAAAACAGATTATTCCAGGCCTTTCAGGGCCCATCGCTCTTTGACGGTCATGGAGGGCCACTATGATCTTTCATTAAAATCTCACAGCAGGCCTCCCTCGCTGGCAAATCAAGGCTTGGCTGTCGAGGCGATTGGCTACATTTAAAAGTAATTTCCCCGAAAATCTACACAGATTTTCAATTTGGTAATGAAAGCCGTAAGAGAATGCAGCAGGCAGCGTTCTGTCGAATGTCGTTACTAATCCGGCGCTCGCATTCATTAGGAATTCAACTGCCCCCGTAACTATCCGGCGGATGGCAGGCTGCCATCGCGGCTCCGTTGTAATCTCCATTTGTTAATGAGTAGCATGTGTTAATTGTTGTCGGCATCTCTGCCACACATCCCTTCCATAACAACATATTTTACCTGCTGAAAGGTGACGGCAAGGCGCAGGCTGTCAGCGTGCCGTCTTCCCAGGGAAGCAGGGAGTGCGGAAGGCTGGGACAAGGAAGGTTCGAAATCTTCTGGGACCGGGGGATTGGGCCAGTCTGGGGCAAAGAAGTGGACCTGCAGATGTCCAGCAGAGCTGCTGCCTTGTGGATTTGTCCTCCATGTCACTTTTGAGGTAGTTTTCTGGGGGGCAGCTATACAGCTTGGGAACTTAAGAGGATGCCTTATACCAAGTTAGCAGCTCTCCAGGGTTTCTGGCAAGGACCTTTCATAGCCTTTCCCTACAGATATATTCAGACGGCTGCACTTAGATTAGGTTAGATTCCTGCTTTATACGCGGGGCTGCCTCTGGAAATTCAGAAACTTTGGCTGAAAAGAAGAACTGAAATATGGGGGGGGGTGTACACACACACACACACACACACACACACACATATGTAATCATATGTGCGACATCACAATGTTGTGTCGGGCCTCCTCAATCATCTTGAGAAGACAGCGGTTCTGAGGATTGCAATACCTCGAGTCTGGTCAACCCAGAACCAACCCAAGCCATCAGTGGGGAGAGGGCATGGTGTGGGACTGGGGTGCACCACTGGAGCTAAGCAGGGCCATGCTGTGCCACTTTCCTGGCCACACAGTGGGGAGACTGCCCCGCTGATGCTGCCCCGCTTTAAGGGGTGCACTCACAGTGCCCTGTGAACCCAGCATCACTTTGCGAGATGTGGCGGTGGAGGGTGGCTGAGAAGGACGCAACAGGCATGTGCCAGCCCAGTGCTGCTTTTGTGAGTGGCGCTGGGCTCGTAATAGGTGCCTGAGCTGCCGCGTCTTTCTTCGGTGCCCTCCGGGCTCTAACTGGAGGGCGCCTGAGAAGAATGCAGCAGCAGAAGAAGAAGAGTTTGGGTTTGATATCCCACTTTATTGCTACCCAAAGGAGTCTCAAAGCGGCTAACATTCTCCTTTCCCTTCCTCCCCCACAGGAAACACTCTGTGAGGCGAGTGAGGCTGAGAGACTTCAGAGAAGTGTGACTAGCCCAAGGTCACCCAGCAGCTGCATGTGGAGGAGCGGAGACACGAACCCGGTTCACCAGATTACGAGTCTACCGCTCTTAACCACTACACCATGCTGGCTCTCGGTGCATCAGGGCACTGTAAGGAATGTACGTTCCCCCAAACAACAGCCCCCTCAGCCCCCCCTCCATGACCTCTGCATGTATCATTGCTGCGGTGAGTTAATGGTTTCCCCAGTAATGAAGAAACCTCATCCCAGCTTGAGGAATTTGGTAGGTCTGCATCCTGAAATGAACTCACCTTCCAATGAAGCTGAATGTTGGAAGTTTCCCGACTGATAAAAGCCCAAATTTCCGCATGCATCCACCTAGTTAAACGGTGGAACTCTCTTTCCCAGCAGGCACCAATTTGGGTGGCTCGAAAAGAGGAGTAGACAAATTCACAGCGGAGATGGCTATAGATCGCTACCTGCCACAATGGCTATGCTCTGACTCCATGGTCAGAGGCAGTGATGCTTCTGAACACAGGGAGGAGAAGGGGGGCAAAAGAAGAATGAGTTGGCTGTCTCTTGCTAGCTCTGGCGCCACCTACTGTTGGCCTCCTTGTCTTCTTCCCCAACGCATACAAGCCACCACTGCCAAGGACTGAGCCAAGTGCCTTTGCATGGCCTCCCCTGAAAAAATGATATATTCCACAGTTGTGTTCCTTGTTAACAGTTATGATACTTCAATGTAACAGAGAGAGAGGGAGGGAGCTGTGGCACTCCTAGCAGCTGAGGTTGCAACTGAGGCGGATTTTACAAGACTGCAGCGCGATCTGCGAGTGGCCTCTCTTGCTGAGGGGGAAGCTGAAACAGGACACTGTTGAAAGGCAGACCTGATGTGGTTATTTTAAAAAGTGGGAGAAACAACCCTGAAAAGAGGAAACCTCTGAAGAGAAGGCTGCAGCCGCCACGCCAGTCAAATTGGCCCGAGGAAGGGAAGGTTACATCTTCAGCTCAGCCAAACTTTTGCTGGGAGGTGAGAGCCATGCTGCCCTCAGGTGGCTTTGCAAAAGAAATATTACCCAAATCATTTCTTCGTTTTTGTTCCAAGTGGAGGGAAACAACAAAGCAAAGGAGGAGAGAATGGATGCCGGTAAACAGATGCACAAAACACATATGAAACCTGCCTAATGAAGAAAACAAAACACACGTAGGATGAACCTACCAATTTCAATTTCTCTCTGTTTCTCATTCTTCCAGTCTAAAGTTCAGTTCTCTACATTTCTACAGCGGTTTGCTTTTCTTTTCTTTTTTTTTAAAAAAAGGCCTCGTGAAAATGTGTCAGCCGTTTCATGCAAATTTCTCCTGATACGCACTTTTGAGTAGGAAATTTTGCCCTACATACACATTTTCCAAGATGTTTTTCCCCAATATACTTAACTGTTTTTCATGGTGAATTTTAAATTGGTGCAATCCAGTCTGGGACCTATTGCTGAAGGGCAGCTAATAAATTTAATAAATAAGTACAATAATAATTGTATCTTATTTCCATGAATATATGCAACTTTATGTACCCTGGATAGGCATTGCTGTGAGACATTATTTGGCCAGAGAAACTGCACTGCAAGATTTGGAGTGAAACAAAAATGAGAAAAAGGGGCCTTTGCATGCCGAATAAGGAGTGCTGCAAATATCACACATTTACTGGAGGGAAATTGCTTTCTGTGGATTATCAGAGGCAGTTCTTTCCCTGCATTTTGGAAGAGAGGCTTTCCTCCCATTACGTTGCTTTATCCCCCCACCCCCTGCTCCCAGTTCATTCTGCTCTTTGTTCCGTTCCTCCTGAAGTCCTGATGTCCAGATTAATGAGAAAGAATTTCTTAAAATCAATTCCAGAATTGGAGATGTGCACTTTGCTGTGGCTTTAAGTTCCGCTGTTATAGTAGTTTGTGTTCTTTTCCTTGCCTGTCCTACTGATAAGCATCTAGGTATGGATAAGACACGGAGCGAAAAATGTCCACCTTGATGTGATCATGATTATGGTCGCATCAGTGTTAGTTTGGTGCAACGCATGGGTAGAGAATCTTAGGTCTAGGAACTGAATCTGGTCCTCCAAACCCCACACACCCCAGGCTACACTTCTCACTACTGCAATAAGGCCTCTTGACTTGATGGGATTGTGAGTGTGTGTGTGTGTGTGTGTGTGTGTGTGGTGTGAGAGAGAGAGAGAGAGAGAGAGAGAGAGAGAGAGTCTCCTATTTTTGCATGCCTAGAATTTAGCTTACTGTTGCTGGCATCTTCCTATCTCGAGAGACAATGGAGTGTGCCTTCCGGGGTTAAGTCAAACCACTGCGTTGGCAGCAGACCTCTCTGGGACACAAGCCTGGGCAGTGTGTCTGGAGCTCCTGTGCCGACAAGACTCCCCTCTCGGCCTCGGTGATGTGGTCCAAAGGAAAGCAGAGCAAGACATTTGGCACCAGTTTGGCTGCAGGAGTTCCGGAAGGAGGCATACAAGGTGTCATCCAACTGTCTTAGGGACTCCACTTTGTATTTGTGTTGGGTTTACTCCTTAGCCTTTTCTTTTGCTGAAGATGCCCTGCAAGGCAGAGGGTACACTAACATCTACATATCTCAATAAACGTGCCTAAACAGACATGTTTTAAGCAGACACCCAAAGAGAGTACAGCAAAGGTGCCTGCCTGGTGTCAACAGGTAGGGCATTCAAAAGCATAAGTGCTGCCACACTATAAGATCAATTTCTTACAAAGGTGGAATAAGCCACACCTGTAACAGTGCCAATTCCAGAGTCTGAAACATTTGAGTAGGTAAGGTGGTCCTGCAAGTAAACTGGTCTCAAGCTGTTAATACAGTCGTACCTCAGAAGCCGAACAGAATCCGTTCCGGAAGTCCATTCAACTTCCAAAACGTTCGAAAACCAAAGCGCAGCTTCCGATTGGCTGCAGGAAGCAGCTCCTGCAGCCAATCGGAAACCCCGTCGGACGTTTGGCTTCCAAAAGAACGTTAGAAAACTGGAACGCTCACTTCCGGGTTTTGAGTCGGTTTGTTCGGGAGCCAAAGCGTTTGAGATCCAAGGTACGACTATATTCTAAAAGTAACAACCATGGACTTGGCCAGGTAACAAATGGCCATTCAGTGCAGCTCTCTAAAAGTGTTACATTCCGACAGGGCCTCCCTTCCACCAGCAATTGTGTTGCAGCATTCTGCACTAACTGTGTGAAGCCACGCTAGAGTGAACTGCATAAATCCAGTGGACGAAGGAATAGGCATCGTGAACATACCTCTGTGTTCAGCAGGCTGTCTTGGAGGACACCCGCTTGGATGAACTTCAGAGTAATAATAATAATAAGTTTTATTTATACCCCGCCCTCCCCAGCCGAAACCAGGCTCAGGGCGGCTAACACCAGTAAAAATCACAACAAAATCACAGCAAAGTATAAAAAAACCATTAATTAAGATACAGGTTAAAAAGCCAATTTAAAATTTAAAATACAGCTTCATTTGTAACCCATAAACAAAACCAAGAGGAGGAAACCATCAGACTGAGTCTGACCCGAAGGCCAGGTGGAACAGTTCTGTCTTGCAGGCCCTGCGGAAAGATGTCAAATCCCGCAGGGCCCTGGTCTCTTGTGACAGAGTGTTCCACCAAGTTGGGGCCAGTACAGAAAAGGCCCTGGCCCTAGTTGACACCAGTCTAACAGCCTTGTGGCTCGGGACCTCCAACAAGTTGTTATTTGTGGACCTTAAGGTCCTTTGCGGGGCATACCGGGAGAGGTGACTGGTCCACAGGTACTTTCCCACCAACATCCATCTGTCCTCAACAGCCTTCTTACTTACAACCAGCCCAGGGAGTTGCACTGGTTTTCAGCTTCCCCCTCCTCGATCTCAGTTTTGCCCTGGTAGAACTCAGCCATGAGGAAGATGGGGACAAAACGAGCATCAGTTGGCTCTGCCTGTCATGGGCTTTGGCGCCACCTACTGTTGGCCTCCCAGCTTTATGCCCAATGGTCACCCGCCATCACTGGTGAGCTGGCCCTTGTTTCGGAGACCCCTGTTCTGCCTGGATTTATGGGGCAGTAGGGCCTTCTCTTGACACTGAGCATCTCTAACAATTTTCTTCCCTCCTGCTTTCAGTCACTTTGTTACAAACTTATAAACGGCTTCAATAAAAATGATATCTCTCTCCCGGTCTCAATAATGTTTCAGAGAAAGAGAGGGAGGGAGAGAGAGAGACAGCAGAGAGGCTAAAAGGTACGTGACATTCACAGATTTCTTCCCCGGAGCCACAGAATCCTACACGAGCAATTTCTTCATTTGACCAAAATGAATGGTCATCACAAAAACAAATGTAAGTTGGGTATCACTGATTTGGGCTGAGACAGCTTAGGGGCTTGAACTTAATAGACTTTCTCTAACGGATTAGGATCTCCCAGAGACGCCTGCATCTTCCTGTCAAAACAGATAGTCGCGTCCAAAGCGCCAGCTTTGGGGTCGCCCTTGATCCACGACCTCGGAATACAAAATAAGAGGCGCAAGGACGGAGGGAGGGAGGGAGGGGCTGCACTGGAACTTTCTTTGAAGCTGATTCATTTTAACACGATGGCCTTTTAGAGAGGGTGGGGTTGTGGGCGGGGGAGAGAGGGAAACGGACGGCAAGAAGACAATTAAGCATTAAAGGTCTGATTGATGCTTAGACAGAATGCCTAGCAGTGAAAGCCCATTTTCTCTGTTCCAAAAGGACGAGACAAAGCTATCCCTAAGAAGGGATTAACCGCTATCAGATGATATTACTATGGGATTACTGATGTTTTGCATTCACTATATTTATGAAAGAAAGAAAGAAAGAAAGAAAGAAAGAAAGAAAGAAAGAAAGAAAGAAAGAAAGAAAGAAAGAAACCCTTTCTCTTTGAAGGTTGCTATAATTTACTTGTACATATCCCAAATGCCGCCACCCCAAATTGGTTTGATTATTTTGTTCAATAGGTTGATTATTATTTTTTAATGCCATTATATCTAATCACTAGTTGAACCGATTTTGGATTGGTGGCTAGGTATTGCTCTTCCTGTAAGGTAAAAGGTAAAGGCAAAGGACCCCTGGATGGTTAAGTCCAATTGAAATCGACTACGGGTTGCAGCACTCATCTCGCTTTCAGGCCAAAGGAGCCAACGTTTGTCCACAGACAGCTTTCCGGGTCATGTGGCCAGCATGACTAAACCGCTTCTGGTGCAACGGGACACTGTGACGGAAACCAGAGCACACGGAAACACCGTTTAGCTTCCCGCCGCAGCGGTACCTATTTACCTACTTGTGCTGGTATGCTTTCGAACATGCTGGGTTGGTAGAAGCTGGGAAAGAACAACAGGAGTTCACCCCGTTGTGCGGATTCGAACCGCCAACCTTATGATTGGCTAGCCCAAGGGGCTTAGTGGTTTAAACCACAGCACCACCCATGTGTGTTGCTCTTCCTGTAAGGCATTTCTACATGGGCTCCATGGCTAGTGGCACATTGGAAGTGCAAGTTGTGCGAGATGACACTGCACTGCATGCGCCAGAATTCAGAATGATGCCATGCTGCTTTAGGGAGTTCTCTGTGCTTTTTGGGGGGAGGGGGCATATGTTGGGAAATGAAGTTACAGATAGGTAGCCGTGTTGGTCTGCCGTAGTCGAAACAAAATAAAAAAAATTGTTTCAGTAGCACCTTAGAGACCAACTAAGTTTGTTCTTGGTATGAGCTTTCGTGTGTATCTGAAGAAGTGTGCATGCACACGAAAGCTCATACCAAGAACAAGCTTAGTTGGTCTCTAAGGTGCTACTGGAAGGAATTTTTTTATTTTGAGAAATGAAATCTATCATGGTTAGCTGTATTCATAGCTCTCTAAGCTCCAGTCCTCCCATCCTCAGGATGGGGATTATGATTATCACCTACCTGGCAAGGTTGGTCCAAGTATTAAGGAGAAATAATGCTTGGATCCAAAGAGGCTTGGCTTGAATGGAAAGAAAATTCTTGTCATGCAACAGGGAGATTGATTTTGGCCAGTTCCCCCGTGCCATATCCCATGATATTCTGGAGCAGACCTGAGGAACCCCACACCTGGCGGTCAAATGTAATCTTGTGGAACACTCTGCCAGACCTTCATGACTCTTCTCAGACCACATCCGATCCCCAGGCACACCCCACCCCTGTTTTGCCTCATGCCCCAACCACCACCGCCCTGTGAGGTGCACAACTTCACCCATGAGAGATTATGGCCTTTGAGCTGAATAGGGTTCCCTATCACTGCTCTAGGGGGACTAACCCACCCCCCAAGATCAGTGGCGGAGCTTCGTTCTCCGGCACCGGGGGTGGGGAGGAGGTGGGGCAGGGCTGGCATGCATCCCGGGGACGCCCGCAGGGGCATGGCGTGCATTCTGGGTTGGAGCGTGCCGCCGGCGGGGGTGGGGCAAACTTTGCAGAAGGAACACAACATGTGCCCCCCACCAGAGGTACGTGGCCCCCTATAACACCCCATTTTTGTTGTTGTTTAGTCGTTTAGTAGTGTCCGACTCTTCGTGACCCCATGGACCAGAGCACGCCAGGCATGCCTATCCTTCACTGCCTCTCGCAGTTTGGTCAAATTCATGTTAGTAGCTTCAAGAACACTGCCCAACCATCTCGTCCTCTGTCGTCCCCTTCTCCTTGTGCCCTCAATCTTTCCCAACATCAGGGTCTTTTCCAGGGAGTCTTCTCCTCTCATGAGGTGGCCAGAGTATTGGAGCCTCAGCTTCAAAATTTATAAACAGATTATAAATTAAGTAATGAATGAAGTAACTAACTATATATGGGGGACCTCAATCCTGAGAGTGAAATGTGGTCCTCCAAGCCTCTAGCTGGCTTGCAGAATTCTTCTCAGGACTTATGCCCTCCCCAGTCACAATCTACTTAAGAGTATTTGCCTCTCTGTCTGACTCTCCATGGCCACACTCTGTCTCCAGCCACACTCCTTATTCTCCTTTCACTGGTGGTGCTTCACAGCCTCCATGTTTTTGCCTGGCTGAAATTTGTCACTGGATTCTAATGATGCCTTCTGCTTGCCTGCATGTAAGATAGACCAGGGTGTGTGAGGCAGAAGCTAGCCTACTGCGCAAAGGCAGAATTTATCATTGTTGTTTCTCCCACTTCTGCCTCTGGCCCCGCCCATTTCCGGCCCCCGGAAAGCTGACCAGAAGGGAATGTGGCCCTCCTTTTCTCACCTCAGATATAAATAATTTTTTAAAAAATAAATAATAATGGGCGCATCCATTGAATGATCCACGGCAAACGATGAAATATTAGCCGGGTGGTGAAGAGACTGAAAGAAAACAAAAGAAACTGAATTATCCCGGCAGAAATACAGTGCTCTCTCCTCAGTGTGATAGATGGGGATAATCATTCCCAACAATTATCAGATTATTCTGTGGATGTTGATATGGTGATATACAATGCAGATGTCTTCCGTAGGTGCGCGTGTGTTTTTAAATCTCCTGCATTAGAATTCTCTGCTGGGGATGGGGAAAAAATTAATCGGCTCTCTTTATTATTTTAAAGCTAAAGTAAGATTTTCCCCCTCCTCTTTTTTTTTAAAAAAAAATAATAATAAAATAAAATAAAAGGCAAATAAGGAGTATAATATAGTTATAAACGAAATACACCATAAGGAGCCAGGCTAAAATACATGCCTCATGCAAAAGAGATCCGGTGTTGCGGGAGATTAACAATTATGACCGCCAGTCTTCTTCTGTTTCTGTAATACACCACACAATCTTTTTTAAATTACTTTATTAACCTTTCCTCCTACCACAGAAGTGCCCGATTATAGATAATATTTCAAAATCATCTGAGGTGTAAGTGTGTTTGATTTGCTTGGTAATTATTTGTCTACTTTATTACAGTGGCCAAGCACACAGGCTCCTCGATCAAGACTCATTTTCAAGTCCAGTTAAGAAGTGGGTCAGATCATTTTGTGCGATCGGAGCCCTCGCTCCTCCCCCCGGGGGACGTGGGATTTTGCACCGGAGCGCGTAGCACAGGTAACAACCAGATACCAAGTCAAGCCAATAGCCCATCTCTTGCCCCAGTATTCTCCACATTCACTAGCAATAATAATAATAATAATAATAATAATAATAATAATAATAATTTATTATTTGTACCCCGCCCATCTGGCTGGTTCTCCCAAGCCACTCTGGGCGGCTTCCAGCAAACATTAAAATACATTAACACATCACAGATTAAAAACTTCCCTAAACAGGGCTGCCTTCAGATGTCTTCTAAACGTCTGGTAGTTGTTCTCTTTGACATCTGGTGGGAGGGCGTTCCACAGGATGGGTGCCACTACCGAGAAGGCCCTCTGCCTGGTTCCCTGTAGCTTTGCTTCTCGCAGTGAGGGAACTGCCAAAAGGCCCTCGGCGCTGGATCTCAGTGTCCGGGCTGAATGGTGGGGGTGGAGACGCTCCTTCAGGTATACAGGACCGAGGCCGTTTAGGGCTTTAAAGATCAGCACCAACACTTTGAATTGTGCTCGGAAACGTACTGGGAGCCAATGTAGATCTCTCAGGACCAGTGTTATGTGGTCCCGGCAGCCACTCCCAGTCACCAGTCTAGCTGCCGCATTCTGTATTAATTGCAGTTTCCGGGTCATCTTCAAAGGTAGCCCCACATAGAGTGCATTGCAGTAGTCCAAGCGGGAGATAACTAGAGCATGCACCACTCTGGCGAGACAGTCTGCGGGCAGGGAGGGTCTCAGCCTGTGTACCAGATGGAGCTGGTAGACAGCCGCCCTGGACACAGAATTAACCTGCACCTCCATGGACAGCTGTGAGTCCAAAATGACTCCCAGGCTACGCACCTGGTCCTTCAGGGGCACAATTACCCCATTCAGGATCAGGGAATCCCCCACACCCGCCCGCCCCCTGTCCCCCAAAAACTGTATTTCTGTCTTGTCAGGATTCAACCTCAATCTGTTAGCCGCCATCCATCCTCCAACCGCCTCCAGGTCACACAGGACCTTCACCACCTTCACTGGTTCTGATTTGAAGGAGAGGTAGAGCTGGGTATCATCCGCATACTGATGAACACCCAGCCCAAACCCCCTGATGATCTCAATGGCTTTCTGGGAGGAGTCTTCTACCACAGGCATGGATGCAGCAGTCCAGTTCCATTCTACGTCAATTTCACATGCTTTAAGAACTTAATAACCTAAGGAGACCCTGCTATATCCAATCAATGGCTCACCTAATCGAGCATTCTGTTCTCACGATGGCCAACCAGAGGCCTGTGGGAAACCCATAACATAAGCAGAACCTGAGCAGGAAACCCATAAGAAGGGCCTGAGCACAAGAGCAATCTCCCCTCTTGCGCAGGGGTGTAGTTAGCTGCTCTGGCACCCAGAGTGGCAGGGGTGGGGCGATCAGTGAGCTGCCCATGGAGTCCGCCTAGCAGACGCAAGCCCCATGCTGCCGGGGCCCCGAGCCACTGCATCACTTCCAGGAGAGACATGTGGCTCCGCCCCCGTGGTGTGCCATTTTGTCACCCCCTCAGGGATGACACCCAGGGCGACCCGCACCCCTGTTCCTACACCCCCTGCTATTGTGGCTTCCAGTAGTGGGTATTTATTTAGAAACATGACTGCCTCTAACTGTGGAGGAAGAGCTTACCTGTCATAGCTAGTAGCTACTGACAACCTTAGGATCCATGAATTTGCCCAAGACTCTTTTAAAGCCATATAGGTTGGTAGCCATCAATGGAAGCGGGTTCTATAGAGTAACTGCAGACCCTCGAAGTGTCCCTATTTTCCAGGGACAGTCCCGGATTTACAGAAGGCTTCCCAGTTTCTGATTTGATCCCGGAATGTCTCACTTTTTCTTAGGACGTCCCTATTTTCATTGGAGAAATGTTGGAAGGTAAGGATTCATGCAACTCCCCAGCCAAGGAGATAAGTAACTATACAAGCTTTAGAAGACATCTGAAGGCAGCCCTGTACAGGGAAGGTTTTAATGTTTTATAATGTTTTTATGTATGTTGGAAGATGTCCAGAGTGGCTAGGGCAACCCAGTCAAATGGATGGGATATAAATAGTATAATAATAATAATAATAATAATAATAATAATAATAATAATAATAATAGAGTAGGTCAGTGATGGCTAACCTTGACACTCCAGATGTTTTGGAACTACAACTCCCATCATCCCTGACCACTGGTCCTGTTAGCTAGGGATGATGGGAGTTGTAGTTCCAAAACATCTGGAGTGTCAAAGTTAGCCATCACTGGAGTAGGTTGTCCCTATTTCCATTGGAGAAATGTTGGAGGGTGTGTAACCTTCCAGTTACACACTGGAGAACCAGTGTGGTGTAGTGGTTAAGAGCGGTAGACTGGTGAACCGGGTTTGCATCTCCGCTCCTCCACATGCAGCTGCTGGGTGACCTTGGGCTAGTCACACTTCTCTGAAGTCTCTCAGCCCCACTCACCTCACAGAGGGAGGAAGGGAAAGGAGAATGTTAGCCGCTTTGAGACTCCTTCGGGTAGTGATAAAGCGGGATATCAAATCCAAACTCTTCTTCTTCTTCTTCTTCTTCTTCTTCTTCTTCTTCTTCTTCTTCTTCTTCTTCTTCTTCTAACTGTGTTCTGTGCCCATGCCATTCTGCCTCTACTTTGATCTGCTTTTTGAAATATAAAGATATAAGGAAAGCCCTGCCTGTTCAAGGCTCACAGCAGCCAGCCAGATAACAATGGAAAGTTTGCAAGCATTACCCAAGTGCAACAGCTGTGCTCTTCTGTGATTCCTAGCAGCTGGTGTTCAGAGTCATACTGCCCTGGCAATGGAGGTACAGCAGCATGTAGACATCATGGCTAGTAGCCACTGATCACCTTATGACTTGGTCAGATTTTCCTTTACAGCCATCAGTGGCTATCGCTACATCTTGTGGGTGAATTATATAGCTTAACTATGTGTTGTTGCCTGTCCTGAACCTTTCTATATTCAGCTTCATTGGAAGTTCCTGGGTTCTAATGAAAGAGCTTGTCTTTCTTCACTTTCTCAGTATAATGCAAGTGCTGCACTTTTAAACTTTATGGGGGGGGGAGGTGCCTGTACTGTGTTATCTTGAGTACCCCCAGGAAAAAAACACTGATAATTCTATATACCTATATCAGGCCCCCTCCTAACTTGACTCTCTCTCCCTCAAATGTTGTAATCTGGACACTTCCCTGTGTGCCCCTTCCAAGGGTAGTCCAGAGGGTGGAAAAAAGAGAACAGGCCCTTTTATATGGAATGCTCTCACAGACCCTCCAAGTGTCCTTATTTTCCAGGGATGCCCCTGATTTAGAGAAGCCATCCCAGTTTCTGATTTGATCCTGGAATGTCCCACTTTTCCTTAGGATGTCCCTATTTTCATTGGAGGAACATTGAAAGGTATGAAGTTATGTGACCCCCAAGCTGTCTGAAGGCAATGCTGTATAGGGAAGATTTAAAAAATAATAATATTGATGTTGTATTATGTTTTTATATGTGTTGGAAGTTACCCAGAGTGGCCGGGGCAACCCAGTAAGATGTGTGGGGTATAAGTAGTAAAATTATCATTATGTAATGGGACTTCTCTATTTTCATTGGAGAAATGTTGGATGGTATGCTCTCCCAGGAAGACCCATGCCATAGTTTTGGCGCCAGGAAAATACAAGAATTGCTTCAGGACTTCTAAGTGGGAAGCAGTAAAGTAAAGGACCCCTGACCATTAAGTCCAGTCGTGACAGACTCTGGGGTTGCGGCGCTCATCTCGCATTATTGGCCGAGGGAGTCGGCGTACAGCTTCCGGGTCATGTGGCCAGCATGACAAAGCTGCTTCTGGCGAACCAGAGCAGCACACGGAAACGCCGTTTACCTTCCCACTAGAGCGGTACCTATTTATCTACTTGCAATTTGACGTGCTTTTGAACTGCTAGGTTGGCAAGAGCAGGGACCGAGCAACGGGAACTCACCCTGTTGCGGGGATTCGAACCGCCGACCTTCTGATCGGCAAGCCCTAGGCTCTGTGGTTTAACCCACAGCGCCACCTGTGCCCCTGGGAAGCAGTATACAAATCAAATAAACACAACCCTACAACTTAGTGTAAAAGCAGGAAGTCGAGGAAATGAGGCATGCTTCTCCAGATCTCTCTATAATTCATGCCCGTTAACATCACCAAACTTCAAAACGTGCTTACAGGAGCAGGGAATAGCAATTGAAGCATCCTTTTCAACCCAGGTCTTAGGGAAAATAAGTTCTGTTTCTATTTCTTAACTTTGCAGGTTGGAGGGAGATATATTTACATATCTTCAGAGATGAGAATGCAATGAGATGAACAGAACTGATTCCTGAGGGCCACCGCCAGGATAAAAAAAAAAAAGTGCAAAGCCTAGAGACTTTGTTTGCTGCCCACAAATCAACAAATTCCAGCTACCGGTATCTCAATATAGCTCCCGGGTTTCTGAAGGTAACACTGCCTATTGCTGGTCAACTCAGTCATCCACAGACTTGTAGCAGAAGGTAAGGATGCCTGGTGTTCAGATCCAAACTGCACATTCTTTTTTAAAAAAGAAAAGAAAAGAAAGAAAGGGGGGAAACAGCCCACAAAGTAAAATTCAATGTCAGCACAAAGTTGACAGCGAATGATTATAACAGCTTCGGTGCTTGAAAAAAGAGTGTAAATAACTCAGATCCCCTGCGGGCTCTCTGAGCCTGCATGCATAACAACTGTGATGGACAGCCAGGACTGTAAAGCAGAAGAGGGAGAGGGAAAGAAGTCGCCGAGAAGATGCAAAAATCTCCCCTGCTTAACTGTCACCTTTCTGACTAAATCAGCTACTTTTTGTAGCAAGGGAGCATTCATATTGCAAACAGCTCATTTCCAGTACAAGCTGCTGATGGGGGGGGGGTGCGCTTTCCATACTGTAACACAGCCATCATCAGTAGCAACTGCATGCGTATAAGTGTAAATACACGGCTTAGCACAGATTTCCTGCAGGTTGTTCTGCAGACCGCAGAACCGGTTGAAAGCAACAAGACATTCCCGCCCCAAATTTCTCCATTGAGAATTTTTTTGCCTGTTGAATGTTCTCCAGATGTTTTTGGCATGATCAAATATTTGTCAATTAAATAAAAAAAAAAAAACCAGTTCAGAAACTTTGTTGCTCTAGAAATTCCCAACTATGCATCACAGGACTAGCTGTTACAAAATTATTGTCCAGTCCAGAGTTGGGATGCCTCAGACCTGGTGTGTGTGTATGACTGCAACCTTATAAGATTCTCTATTTAGCACCTAAGACTCTCTCCCTAGTCATACCCTCTACTTCTTCTAGGACATCAAGGTTGCAAAGTATCTTGCATCTGATGCAGGACTAATGTATTAGTGATCTTCTGTTTTTGTTTTCAGATTTTGTTTGGATTGCTCTGCAATTGACTGTAGTTTTCAGTTCCTACCTTCTTCTTTTCCCCTTATAGGTTATTGATGTGCACCAGCTAATACCCATCTTTAAAAAAAAAAAGTCATAGCACAAAAAGGAAATTTGATCTCTTCAAGCTTCCTTTCTGTACTGATTGACCCAATGTGGTCATATACCATGGCACGTCAGCAACATGTGAGAAAAGCAACGTGTGTGTGTGTGTGTGTGTGTGTGTGTGTGTGTGTGTGTGTGTGAGAGAGAGAGAGAGAGAGAGAGAGAGAGAGAGAGAGAGATGAAAAATTAATACCTCACATTAAACTGGGATAGAAGAAGCATGTATGAAAGGTTGGGAAAGAAATGTAAAGAAGCACTAACAGAATGAATGGAGTGAAATGATCACCTCCCTAGTTTTTGTCATGTTTGATGACTTTGAACACCAAAAAATGGCATGGATGAGGAGTGTCCGTCCAACTTACTGGGTTCTTCCAGAGCAGAAAATTTGTTGTTACTGTATCACTGGCATTTTTAACATTAGTGCTGGAGAACCTTCTTCTGGTGTATTCCCCTCCCCCCCTCCCACTTCTTGTCTTTGTCATCACTGCTAAAGATGATTTAATGAGGTCCTTTAAGATCCTAATGGTGCCAGAGCCAAAAGCGTTACAAGGCTGGCCAATCATTTAAAGGTTAACACCCTACTGAAGGACATGGGTGGCGCTGTGGTCTAAACCACTGAGCCTAGGGCTTGCTGATCAGAAGGTTGGCAGTTCGAATCCCCGCGCCGGGGTGAGCGCCCGTTGCTCAGTCCTTCCTCCTGCCAACCTAGCAGTTCGAAAGCACGTCAAAGTGCAAGTAGATAAATAGGTACCGCTCCGGTGGGAAGGTAAACGGCGTTTCCGTGCGCTGCTCTGGTTCGCCAGAAGCGGCTTAGTCATGCTGGCCACATGACCTGGAAGCTGTACGCTGGCTCCCTCGGCCAATAAAGCGAGATGAGCGCCGCAACCCCAGAGTCGGTCACGACTGGACCTAACGGTCAGGGGTCAGCTTCCCTTGCAGTATAGGCAAAGAGTTTTCAGCTAGTGAGCTGTCCAAGGTTCTGATCAGCTAGTTTTAACCTGATTCTGCTCTACCCACTGAGTCTCTGGACCTTGCAGATGGAAAGGCCACATTGTCCCAGCTCACCTTTGTTTTACTTTCTGAAACATTGCTTCAACTTCTGCTCTGATGGCACTGGAGAGACTTTATGATATGATAGACACATTTGATCAGTCTCGGTTGATGTGAAAGCTCAAACTGTGGACGGGAGGCATGAGTGCACAAGCAAACTTCATCTCTATGTGTAAGGTCTACCCCCAATGCCTTTGCATGCATGAATCCTGTCTGCTCCGTCCAATAACCCTTTGTGTGATTGGGAACCCTACACTAGATAAGGTCCCCAACTGCTCAGAGGGTTCTACTTGTGTTGAAGCAAATATGACAAAATCTCCTACAGACTGCACTAAACACAGGAAGTCGACTGGGGCCAGTTACAGGGAGCATATTACTTCCTTGTTAAAACAACTTCACTAGCTACTGATCTGTTTCTGGGCAGAATTCAAAGTGCTAGTTATGAGCTATAAAACCCTATATGGCTTTGGCCCAGGTTACCTGAAAGATTGTACACATTATATCAGGCATCCCCAAACTTGGCCCTCCAGATGTTTTGGGCTACAATTCCCATAATCCCTGACCACTGGTCCTGTTAGCTAGGGATGGTGGGAGTTGTAGTCCCAAAACATCTGGAGGGCCGAGTTTGGGGATGCCTGCATTATATGAACCTATCTAGGTGCTAAGAACCTCAGGTTTCAATGCTTCAAGTCACTTTGAATCCCAATGTGATTGTCCTTGTCACTGGCCACTGTGCTGAGGAGCCATCTAGACAAGGGGTGTTTTAAGACATTTTTTTTTAATGTCTAAAATTTAGACATTGCAACTGTAATGCAAGCTTGCTGATATCTTGAATCCACAACCTATTAAACAATGATGACTTGGCAATTAAGTTGCCCATTCATCATTCTCCATTGTATGTTGGTACCAGGGAGATAGATATAAACAGGACACTTTATCTTCTTTTGAAAATGAATTATAATTCTAATCAATTATTCAATTATATGTCTTTTTATCCCCTCCCCCTAATATGTTCCATTTGAGATTTCTATCTGCAAATAACAATGGCAAGTGACTGGTGTTTTTCCCCTCTGTTTTAATGTCTTTCAAAGAGTTTGTTTTAATTTGTCTGTACTGAACAGTTGAGCTGTAACACAGCTGGTCTGTTGGATCTGGGCTCTTATTAGAGGCATGATTAACCTTTGATAATTCATGAATGATCTAGGCAGTGGTTTCCAATTGGTGGTCCGTGGACCCCAGGGGGTCTGCATAACCCACCCAGGGAGCCTGTAGCTTCATTCACATAACAAAAAGTACTGTAGATATACATAGATTTTCAAAAGTTGGGTTCCATGGTTTGGCTTCTGAAAAGCAGGGGGTCTGCAGTACTTAGCTAATTGGGAACAACTGAATTCTAGGATGATCTGTTGCAATACATCAAAACAAGAGAATGCCCAGCTTTTATCCATTGTTATGTAAAAGGGTAAAAAGATCACCAGTGTTGAAGCAATTATTCTTCAACATCAACTTCGTTGGACTGGTCATGTTGTGCTGATGCCTGATAATCGTCTTCCAAAGCAACTACTCTATTCTGAACATAAAAATAGAAAGCGTAATGCTGGTGGTCAACAAAAGAGGTTTAAAGACTGTCTCAAGGCAAATTTTAAAAAATGTAGTATACCACTGTGGAAGGATGTGTGGATCCAGATTTGGCCTCCACAGTCACTTAGGGAATCATTGTTAAAACAGTGTTTATGGAAGACAATCTTACTCTACTACGAGTGATTGCCAAAGAAGAAGATTTCCATCTACCTTTCACTGTGTTTCCTTAACATGCTCTCAATGATATAATCATGCTTGCTTACATTTGATCATTCCAATTATATCCCACCTTTCCTCCAAGGACCTCAGAGTGCCATACGTAGTTTCTTGCTTTGCCTTCTCTCCTCACGACAACCCCGTGAGGTAGGATAGGCTGAGAACGTAAGAACAAAAGAAGAATCTGCTGGATCAGGTCAGCAGCTCATCTAGTCCACCATCCTGTTATCACAGTAGCCAGTGATGGCCACCAACTTGGATGGTTGGACAAATGAATGGAGGAGAAGGTTATCAATAGCTACTTTCCACAATGACTATCCTCTGTCTCCACAGCTTCTGAATACCAGTTGCTAGAAACCTCAGGAGGGGAGAGTGCTTTTGCACTCCAGTCTTGCTTATGGGGGACGTGGGTGGTGCTGTGGGTTAAACCACAGAGCCTAGGGCTTGCCGATCAGAAGGTCGGCGGTTCGAGTCCCGGCAACGGGGTGAACTCCCGTTGCTTGGTCCCTGCTCCTGCCAACCTAGCAGTTTGAAAGCACGTCAAATTGCAAGTAGATAAATAGGTACCGCTCCGACGGGAAGGTAAACAGCATTTCCGTGTGCTGCTCTGGTTCGCCAGAAGTGGCTTAGTCATGCTGGCCACATGACCTGGAAGCTGTACGCCGGCTCCCTCGGCCAGTAAAGCGAGATGAGCGCCGCAACCCCAGAGTCGGTTACGACTGGACCTAATGGTCAGGGGTCCCTTTACCATTTTACCTTGCTTATGGGCTTCCCACCAGTATCAGGCTGGTCATTGTGAGAGCAGGATGATGGAGTAGATGGACCATAGGACTGATCCAGCAGGCTCTTATGTTCTTACCTACTGTACATTCATTTATTTAATTGCTACAAGAGGCTTCAGTGTCAAGGCAATTTTGTGGGGAGGGGGGATTTTTCATTTTACATGTGTGTGCAAGTGTGTATGCTTATTACTCCTTTCTAAATGTTCCCAGTTCTGCTATTGAGCACTGGAGAATATGATGTTGTGATCTGAAGCAATTTAAAGTCAGAGTAAGCCTTGTTCTCTCCGCGAGCCTCCGCTTCGTTTCGGAATGGGCTTAGAAAATTAACATGTTATGTAATTAACAGCAAAACCAGGGAGTCGCATTGGTGGCATAAAATCAATACAAACAAGGACCTTCTGCACTGAGTCACCTTTGATTCATTTTCCATGAGCACCGCTAGTTACCCATACTAAGGGCTGCTGAAATTGGAATTTCACCCAAAAATAAAAGCTGCATTTTCTTCTCGCAGAATTAGCATAACCCAGCACATCTGAATATTAAATTTTAACAAGGGAATTCAAACCGCCCCTGTGTTATCAGCAGAGAGCCATGACAAGGGGCTGTTGGTTTTTTTGGTTTTTTGTTTTAATCGCTTCTGCTGCATAGATGTAATTGTATCAATATTTTAATGCTTGATCCATATTGCCCATGATAAATTGGGCACATAAATAAAGCCTACCCAACAATGCCAAAAAGAGCAAATATTCAATTGCTGATTAAATAATTGCATGTGCTAGATCTTTATTGCACTATGCATTATTTAATTACAATGATCAGAATCCTTTGCCAAAGTTTTTTTTTTTTAAAAAAAAAAACACGATTAGGGGGGGAAAGGGGGGTTCAGTATAGTGGATCTATATATTTGATTTACACTTTCGATGTTAGCTTTACATTAAGAATTTATAAGGCATCCATTCAAAATGGTGATATTACGACGAGTTTATTCCTTTTGTAATTAGTGCAGTCCCCTTAAAGTTCTCTGGCTACAGGAGATAATATTTCAGGGTTTTAATGAGCTTTTTAAGTATAATTGATGTAACAATCGTCAAATTACACATTTCTACCTGTAGAATAATGAAAGAAACAATTTAATGAGAAATGCAATCATTATTAGCAAATGAGCTGCTAAGCCACCGCTGATGACATTAAAGGAGAAAAAACATGTAATGGTAGAAAACTAGTTTATACATCCACAGCTTTGCAGAGTAATGTCACATCTCAGGTTTTCTATTTCCATTTTTATTTTGTTTAGGGCTGCACTCAATATTCTCTCGTTTCAATTTTCAAGTTGAAAATAGCTATTCTCGTGCAGTAGAAGAGAATCATAATGTTTGAAGGGACCTCAAATGGCATCTACTCCAAGCCCCTATCAATGTAGGGGGTACCCCACACCATGATTTGCTTTTTAAAAAATAAATTTTATTTTTGCATTTTCTATTTTACATCAACAAATGAATTAAATACATAAACATATAAGCCCTTTTGACGTCCCTCCCCCACATCGTGGATCCTAATGTAATGATTTCCCCCTCTGCATCTCTTTCATAAGTCTATTTTTTTATAAATCCTTTGTCAATCCATAGTTCAATTTTTTTACTACAAGTTTTCTGTCAGTCCTACCAACGTATATAATTGTTTACAATAGCTTTTCAAATCAATTATAACTTTCCCCATTCTTTATTAAAGGCCTCCTCTTCCTTGTTTCTAATTCTTCCTGTAAGTTTTGCCATCTTGGCATAGTTCATCTATGCCAGTGTGGTGTAGTGGTTAATAGCGGTAGACTCGTAATCTGGTGAACCGGGTTCGCGTCTCCGCTCCTCCACATGCAGCTGCTGGGTGACCTTGGGCTAGTCACACTTCTTTGAAGTCTCTCAGCCCCACTCACCTCACAGAGTGTTTGTTGTGAGGGAGGAAGGGAAAGGAGAATGTTAGCCGCTTTGAGACTCCTTCGGGTAGCGATAAAGCTGGATATCAAATCCAAACTCTTCTTCTTCTTCTTCTTCTTCTTCTTCTTCTTCTTCTTCTTCTTCTTCTTCTTCTATTTTGTCTGCCACTCTTCTTTGGTCAGAGCTGTATCAGCTTTCCATTTCTGGGCTAACAAAGTCCATGCAGCTGTGGCCGGGTACATAAATAGTTTGGTTTTTCAGGATCTCTAGTCCTATAATACGTAAAAGAAAAGCTTCTGGTTTCTTAGGAAAAGCTATTTTCAACATTTTTTTCAGTTCGTTATATATTATTTCCCAGAAGTCTTTTATCATATTACGTGACCATTACATATGATAAAAGTACCATCATTTTCTTTACATTTCCAGCACATTTTAGACTTTGATTTATACATCTTAGCTAATTTGCTAGGAGCTAAATACCAACGATACATCATTTTCATATAATTCTCCTTCAGAGTGTTACATGCTGTATACTTTAATGCTGTTGTCCATAGTCTCCCCCACACTGCTAATTCAATGTTCATGATTTGTTGACCTTGTTCAGTGCTCTCTCTCTCTCTCTCTCTCTCTCTCTCTCTCTCTCTCTCTCTCTCCTTTTTTCACCTTTTTTTTTTTTTTTTGATTAGCCACATGGGTGATCCCAACCAATCAGATATCATGGCATTGAACAAGATGATTTCACAATGTAGCCAATCAGACCTGGCTATGTGATCATGTCACCCAGGGTAATGCCATGCAAGTAAGGATTACATAATGTTTCCTCACTTAGACACATGGGTGATCCTATCCAATCAGGGAGCACAAAGTATGAATGGGACATCAGAATTCTATTTAGCCAATCACAATTGGCTACACTGTGATGTCAGTGAAGGCACGTTCCCCTCCTCCCAAACTCCAATGTGGCTGCACCCTCCATGAGTGACCTTCCCTATACACAAATACTTCTGGGCCAGGCCTGGGTCTTTGCCTGGAGACCAATCAAAGGATGCCTCTTCTCCCCCTCCCTATCTGCGTACCTACCATACCTTGTGTGATAGGCTTCCATGTCCCTTGCCTACTTGCTGTCTTGCTATACGTCTACATCCATGTTCCATACTTTTCAGCTTGAGCCCAACCTTGTGGCTGACCCCTTCTGCCCTGTGTTCATCTGGCCTCTCTCCTTGCCTAAGCCCTCCTGTACAATTTGCCTCCAAAATGACCCCGATTCCCATTTGGCACAAACTTTTCCTTGCACCATGTCACATGCTATTTTGCCTGTGGCCCAGCACTGAGAGTTGTGGCCTCCCCAATAGCGATTGCACCAAAAGTGACAATCGCCTGGTTTGGAAGATAAAGGATTTGCCTAGCTCCTAATGCTTTGATGCAATAAGAACCAAACGTGATTGGGGACGCATTTCCAAATCAAAATGAAAGGATCCTGGACATCATTAACACTGGCTGAGGATCTAATAATAATAATTTATTATTTGTACCCCGCCCATCTGGCGGGTCTCCCCAGCCACTCTGGGCAGCTTCCAACAAATATCAAAATACATTAAAATATCACAGATTAAAAACTTCCCTAAACAGGGCTGCCTTCAAGTATTTTCTAAAGGTCATGTAGTTGTTTATCGCTTTGACCTCTGATGGGAGGGATTTCCACAGGGCAGGCGCCACTACCAAGAAGGCCCTCTGCCTGGTTCCCTGTAGCTTTGCTTCTCACAGTGAGGGAACCGCCAGAAGGCCCTCAGCACTGGATCTCAGTGTCCGGGCTGAATGGTGGGGGTGGAGACGCTCCTTCAGGTATACAGGACCAAGGCCGTTTAGGGCTTTAAAGGTCAGCACCAACATTTTGAATTGTGCTCGGAAACATACTGGGAGCCAATGTAGATCTCTCAGGACCGGTGTTATGTGATCCCGGCGGCCACTCCCAGTCACCAGTCTAGCTGCCGCATTCTGGATTAATTGCAGTTTCCGGGTCACCTTCAAAGGTAGCCCCATGTAGAGCACATTGCAGTAGTCCAAGCGGGAGATAAGTAGAGCATGCACCACTCTGGCGAGATAGTCTGCGGGCAGGTAGGGTCTCATCCTGCGCACCAGATGGATCTGATAGACAGTCGCCCTGGACACAGAGTTAACCTGCGCCTCCATGGACAGCTGTGAGTCCACCGATGACTAGTGACATTGGACGACTTCCAGAAATGTGTGCCCTTCATTCCAGAGCAGATTAATTGCAAGGTGTCCTCTAATAAATGTCTCCTTCAGGTCCATTAGCCATGGAGTCAGTTCAGACCGGTTTGGTTTCTCTGTGATCAGGCCAGCGGATAACAAAAGTTGAATGGTACAAACCTATCACAAGATAATAATGATAGAAGGGCCTTGGTGTCAGAGCTCACTAGGTGAAACTGACCTTAAGGGAGTAGAATACAGGGAATATACCTTCCCTGTAGCCTTTCCCTTGCAACATCTTCTCTGGGCTTCCTTTATTGGCTCACGACAAAGATCTGCTGGTGGCTCACACTGAAAAACATTAGGATGAGATAAGCTGTCCCTGTGCTTAGCTTTACTCATCTGTTGTGTTGACTGTGCTTATCGGTGAATATTTGCAAAATTAAAACAACACAATCATCTCATATGGGTATTGTGCAAGTTCATTGGGAAAAGGTCCATTAATGGTTATCGTCAGCCATGCTTATTCAGAGGCTCTAAGTAAAGGATGCTGGGACAGATAACAGGGAAAGGCTATTGCCTTTATGCCCTGATCTAACTATCAACACAGAATAATAGAATTACAGAATTGTAGGGTTGGAAGGGATACAGAGGGTCATCTAGTTCATCCTACAATGCAGGAATCTCAACTGAAGCATCATAAAACGAAAGCAATGTAAGTAGAGCCATGAAGCACGATTGGACCAAAGGCCCATCTAGTTTAGCATTTAGAAAAGGCTCCAACGAGCAGTAAGGATTGCAGAAAGGGTAATTGGTGCTAGCTTGCCTTCAATAGAGACACTCTCTGCTACCCGAGTTAGGAAGAGAGCAGAGGGAATTGTCACAGATCCTTTGCATCCCGGTCATCATCTGTTTGATTTACTTCCATCTGGACGTCGCTACAGGACTTTATACACAAAAAGGACCAGGCACAAGAACAGTTTTTTCCATTAAATTGTTAAATTCGTAGTTGTGTAACAGAAGGGGAGGTCAGTTATGGGTGGGGTTTCTCTGCTGTGTCATTGAATTGTTATTGTATTGTGAGTGGAACAGTGTTTGTATAAGGTATGTAGCCGAAGCAAAATTCCAAGTATGTTGGAAAATGTACTTGGCCAATAAATTATTCCTATTCCTATTCCTATTCTGTTCCCGCAGTGGCCAGCCAGATGCCTATGATGCCTGCAAGCAGGAGATGAGCACGATAGCTCACTATCCCATTTTCAGAGGCAAACTGGGAGGGATCATTCTGATCGTTCCATTAGCACAAAAACTTCTGCTTGCCAGATTGTGGGGAGGGGGGAATCCCACTTTCCTCCTCCTCCTCCCCTACTGCTCTAGGGGTTTTCTTAGCTCTCCAGAGTGGATTTGAAGTAGGAGAGGGAAAGCCCCATTGTGCTAGCAGGAGCCCAAGTGGCTTCCACTAGTGTCTGTGGCCAGAGCATCTGTCTACCAGTTCCATCTGGTATGCAGGCTGAGACCCTACCTACCCGCAGACTGTCGCATCAGAGTGGTGCATGCTCTGGTTATCTCCCGCTTGGACTACTGCAATGCGCTCTACGTGGGGCTACCTTTGAAGGTGACCCGGAAACTGCAATTAATCCAGAAAGCGGCAGCTAGACTGGTGACTGGGAGTAGCCACCGGGAGGCCTCGGTCCTGTATACCTGAAGGAGCGTCTCCACCCCCATCGTTCAGCCTGGACACTGAGATCCAGCGCCGAGGGCCTTCTGGCGGTTCCCTCACTGCAAGAAGCAAAGCTACAGGGAACCAGGCAGAGGGCCTTCTCGGT
This sequence comes from Darevskia armeniaca, assembly GCA_034641395.1. Taxonomy (NCBI): domain Eukaryota; kingdom Metazoa; phylum Chordata; class Lepidosauria; order Squamata; family Lacertidae; genus Darevskia; species Darevskia armeniaca. The sequence continues at coordinate 2,927,269 of JAWWNF010000290.1, read as the reverse complement.
AGTGGTGCCCGCCCTGTGGAACGCCCTCCCATCAGAGGTCAAAGCGATAAACAACTACATGACATTTAGAAAATACCTGAAGGCAGCCCTGTTTAGGGAAGTTTTTAATCTGTGATATTTTAATGTATTTTGATATTTGTTGGAAGCCGCCCAGAGTGGCTGGGGAGACCCAGCCAGATGGGCGGGGTACAAATAATAAATTATTATTATTATTATTATTATTATTATTATTATTATTATTATTATTTTAGTTTAATCTGGACCACTGTCTTTGACACCAGAAGAGCATTAGAAGCTGCCTCTCATGCGGAGTCACATTACTGGTCCATCTAGCTTAGCATTGTCCACACTGCATGGCAGCAACTCTCTGGGATTCCAGATGGCCAGTCTTTTCCCAGCCCTACCCCCCAGCTGCCAGGCACTGAACATGGGACATTCTACATGCAGAGCAGATGTACTACAACTAAGATATGACCCTTTGCTCTAGACATCATGATGGCACTGACGTGATCCAGCAGGGTTCTTCTCATTCTGCTATGATGCAACTGCCCTTACCTGCAACCGTGTCTTTCCTGCAACATCTGCCAAGGGCATGGACGATGGGTGGGCAATAAAGTCAAGGAGAGAGCCAGGAACCTCCAGCCCACCTACTGCCATGTGTTTCCATTGCTAAGAAACAGGACCGTTAATTCTCATCTGCTTAATTCCAGCTCAGCGTCCCTTTTGATATATCTTTGATAATTTCCCCTCTAATTAGAATGAAAATAATTTTTCAGTGCACTTTTGCAATAAAAATATTTCCTTATTTCTCATTACCGATGGAAGACAATCTCTCATGGTCCCTGCCGCTCGCTTTCCCTTCTGTGTGGCTCACGCTTCTCCCCTTAGCATTTAATCTCTTCATAGTCTGCCAGTGTCAAGAGGTTCAGATTAAGCTTGTTAAAGATCTGCTTCACTCTTACTCACTGATGATTATTTATTTAGCAGTTTTATGTAACCCTGTCATTGATAAGCACTCTATTAATTTGCTGAGGGACAAATCAACTCTAGTTATTTTTCTACCAGCTATTAGATTCAGTTGGTGGCTGTTCGCAACAACAACAAAAAACCCTTGCCCGTTAATTATAAATTATGGGTCCTCTTTACCTATATTAATTGATATCTCCTCGGCTTTGTAATACTAGACAAATAAATTGAAGGCAAGATTTATTAGGCAGTATAATGCCTTGTGTCTCTTGATTAGTACTCTTTACTTTCAGAACATTTATACTTGTTTAGATGGATTTGACGGCGTCGCACTTGGTTCAAGAGCCAGTCCCGGGGTTGCATTTTAATTCATGGGGTGCTGGAAGAGGAAAGAAACAAACGCAGGCACTTCACACATTTGCTCAACCCACACACCCAGCTTAAATGCTCTCTTTGCATTAAGAACATAAGAAGGGCCTGCTGAATCAAGCCAATGTCCCGTCTCGTCCAGCACCCTGTTCTCAAAGCGGCCACCAAAATGCCTGTGGGAATCCTGCAAACTGGATCCTAACCCAAGAGCCCTCTCCCTTCCAGTGGCTTCCTGCAACTGGTATTCTGAATTATTGCAGGCTCTGACCACGCAGGCAGAGCGCAGCAACAGTGGCTGATGGTCATTGATGGCTTTCTCCTTCAGTGTGGTGTAGAGCCAGTGTGGTGTAGTGGTTAAGAGCGGTAGACTTGTAATCTGGTGAACCGGGTTCGCGTCCCCGCTCCTCCACATGCAGCTGCTGGGTGACCTTGGGCTAGTCACACTTCTCTGAAGTCTCTCAGCCCCACTCACCTCACAGAGTGTTTGTTGTGGGGGAGGAAGGGAAAGGAGAATGTGAGCCGCTTTGAGACTCCTTCAGGTAGTGATAAAGCGGGATATCAAATCCAAACTCTTCTTCTTCTTCTTCCATGAATTTGTCTAGTCCTCTTTTAAAACCATCCAAGTTCCATCCGAGTGTGGCTCAGCTCCAGCACCTCCCAGGTGGGCAGCATTGTCATTCTAAGAGAACAAGGGAGAAGTTCGTGGTGAGCCCTGGCACACCTCTTTTTCTAGGAAAATAGCACTGAATATAGTGAGCCTTGAGGTGAGGGTGGAGTGGTGATTTGGTGGGGGACTGAAATGGGAGAGAAGTTCTGTTTGGTTCACAAATGAATACGGACCTGCGAATTTTCACTCCCTGAAACAATAGGTGAAGCCAAATGGAGCTTATCCTTCAAAATCCCAACCTCTCTGAAATTCGCAATGCCGTTCTGCAACCAAAAACGGTATACGAAAAAGTCACCTGTTATTTATTCATTTCTTTGATTTCTCTCCCTCCCAAAGGAGCCCATTAGAGGAAGTATGCGGAGAGGCTAAATGCTAAAATGTGTATATTTGGAGCAATGCTCAGTAAAATGCTGATAAATTTCAGGGAAGACTTTTCTATAAAATAAATAGATAAATCATAAACTGATGCGGAAATGCTCCACCTTCATTCACTCCTGGTGTGGGCAATGAACAACTGAGAACCAAACCAAAATTGACTAATTTTCCACTAATGACCCATACATGGGAGTTTATCTCTACTCTGAAGTGTGTGGGTGTGTGAGTTAGAATAGATTCTTTTTTTATTTCCTCTTTCTCTGTTTCCTATTTCCATTCAGAAGAGATGCAAAATTGAGGCCTTGACCACTCGAGGTCACCCCCCGAAATCCCATTAACCTTCGTAGAAGGTAGGGCTTAAGTTGGGTTAATTACGCATTATTGCTTCACAGTACCTGAAAACGTTTTGATGTGTCAACAGGCTGGCCCTCCTTTCATTAGGTTAGACCGGGAAGGGCGGGGTATAAATAAAAATGTATTATTATTATTTATTTTGTGCTCAGGTTCAGCTTGCAGGTATGCTCATAAGAGCACTGCCTTATACAATCACAATTCCTCCCCACTTCTCCATCTCTCTCTTCCAACAAGCAGTTTAGGGGCTCAGAGCCAATCCCCTGGCTCTGACCCTTCTTTCCCCAGGGGTTCCCCGTCTGGTTCCTCCCACCATTCCTCTCCATCTAACCAGTCCCTGACACACCTCGTCTCTCCAGGACACCCCCTCACAGGCTCTGCATTGTGCCCCCTCTCCCCTTGAGGGTTTTTTGCCTGGCTTGGAGCATGTCCCTGATCTGATAACCCCTCTTGTTTCCTTGGGCAGAGGGGAGTGTGCAAGGGCGAAGAGAAAGCAGCCACCGCCCCGAGGCAAAATGTACACTGGTTGCTCTAAACAAAATAAAAAATAAAAAATCCCTTCCAGTAGCACCTTAGAGACCAACTAAGTTTGTTCTTGCTATGAGCTTTCGTGTGCATGCACACTTCTTCAGATACACTGAAACAGAAGTCACCAGACCCTTATATATAGTGAGAGGGTGGGGAGGGGTATTACTCAGAAGGGTGGTGTGAATGGGAGATTGGCTGATAGGTGAGGTAAACCTGTTGACAACTGTTAACGACTGCAGTTGGTCTTGCAGGAAAAAGCAAGGGGTGAGATGGCTAAAGATAGCTTTGTCATGTATAATGAGATAAGAATCCAATGTCTCTATTCAGACCAGGTCTCTCCATGGTTTTAAGTTTGGTAATAAATTGCAATTCAGCAACTTCTCTTTCCAGTCTATTTCTGAAATTCCTTTGCAAAAAGACAGCTACTTTGAGATCTTGTATAGAGTGTCCTGGGAGATTGAAGTGTTCTCTTACTGGTTTCTCTGTCTTGTGATTCCTGATGTCAGATTTATGTCCATTTATCCTTTGGCGTAGGGTTTGGCCTGTTTGTCCAATATAGAGAGCTGAAGGGCACTGTTGGCATTTGATGGCAGACACAATGTTAGATGATGAGCAATTAAATAGTCCTGAGCTGGTATGTTTGATGTTGTTGGAGCCAGTACCAAGAACAAACTTAGTTGGTCTCTAAGGTGCTACTGGAAGGAATTTTTTATTTTGTTTTGACTATGACAGACCAACACGGCTACCTACCTGCAACTGGAACTGGTTGCTCTGTCCATTTTTGCCTCCGACCTTGATTCCCACAGGCATGTGGCCCTCAGGAGGCTATAGATCATAGAAATGTTGAGTTTGAAGGGACCCTGAGGGTCATCTAGTCCAGCCGCCTGCAATGCAGGAATATGCAGCCGTCCCATACGGGGATCGAACCTGCAACCTTGGCATTATCGGCACCACGCTCTAACTGACTGAGCTATCCAGGCTGCAGACTGCAGGACATAGCCAATTTGTACCTTTATTCTGTTGATAGCAATTTTTTTACCACTACTGCTGCTGCTACAATTTGGAGAAGGTTTGCAAAAGCACAGAGTAATATCTTAGTTTAGAGCATGCAGCTCTGCCGGTCCATGAACTCCAGACTTTTTGCGATAATTTGGGTCATTTCCAAAAGGAATGCAACACCAGGTGTCAGTGGTGAAGTGCCCAGAGGCAGTCGAAATACATGGTGGTGTCACCTTGTCCTCCTAATGATCCTTATATATTTAAACATAAACATAATAAAAAATAAATAAATGCTTAGCCAAGCAGGACAGCTGCATATGCTTACCTGGGTATGAGTGTCTCTCACTTGCTGCTCTGAGAGCGAAAGAGAGGGAGAGAGGAGAGAAATAGATGTCAGCGATGGTTAAACCAAACAAAAAACAAAAGAACCCAACATATGGGATGTATTTGCAAATGTTTCCCCCGCTCCCCAGTCAAAACCTTATCAAAACTTGCAAGGTAATTGAATTTTGTTTTCATCTTTAGCAATTTCCCATTGCGTACATGTGGAAGTCTGGAAAGGGAGTGAGATACCCAAAAGTAATACAAAGGCTTCCATCCTAGTCCCATTTTTACCTGGGAGTAAGGCCACCCACTCCAATGGGGCTCATTTCCAAACAGACACGCACAGCACTGTGCAATAACCCTGCTACGGGTTGGGGTGAAATTTGATTAAGTTTGCATGTAGGGGCAAACTTACATAATTTCCACTTTGTGAAACAATATGCAAACTGACAAATAGGCAGCCTTTGAAATTTGCACTTCCCAGATTTTTGCAGTGCAGCTCTCCAGCCAAGTAATCTGTGCAAAACTCCATATACAGTGGACCCTCGACTTACGAATGTAATCCGTTCCGACGGGAGCGTCGGAACTCGAAAAAAACGTAAGTCGAGTCCCCATAGGGATGCGTTGGATAACGCATTCGTACCTCGAAAAAATCTTCGCAAGTCGAAAAAACCCTATCTAAAGCAGCCGCGGCTTCCGATCGGAAGTCAAAAAAATTCGGAAGCGGCGGCCACTTTGATCCCTCGTAAGTCGAAAAATACGGAAGTCGGGGCATTCGTAAGTCGAGGGATCACTGTACTGTGCATGTGCATATTGGTACTAATATTAGTGAAAGCAGCAACATACAAAGACACATCATATTAACATTTGTAAGAATTAGATTGCTTAGTGCGGAAGCAGCTATACGTTGGAACTCCCTGCATATTGAGATCAAGCAGGTGCCTTTACTGTACTCTGTTTGGTGCCTGCTAAAAGCATTCTTGCTTAGACAAAACTGCCCCTGCCTGAAACCCAGTCAGTGTAGACAAATCTGAGCTACATGGACCAATGGCCTGACTCAGTATGAGGCAACTTCCTATGTTTCGCCTGTGACTAATTTGTTGCTACATGGCTAAGGATGGTTCTTTGCTTGAACCTGATGTTCTACCAACCACACAAGGCTGGTTCAGGACTTTGGACAGAAGCCAAGAGAAAAACATATTCGGCTATTCCAAAGTTTCAGCACAGAGCCTTTTGCTCTGTATACTGGAGGGAAATAACCTAAGAAGACCCGATCAGGTGAGCTCCGTTCCCCCCCCTCAAAAGGGTTTTGTTTCAGCGAGGGAACAGGAGGCCTGTGGCACTGAGTGAGAATTGTAATTGTCCATATAATCACTGTTCTGAGACTATTTCCGGATCTGACATTGCTCCATGCCCAACGCTTAATCGGGCTATTTGTATGCTGCACATTAATTCTTGCAACACCCCCGTTGGTTACGGAAGCATTATTATCCCAATTTGACAAGTGGGGGATTTGACGAAAGTCCCCCAAGGGCGCCCAGCAGGCCGCTGGCAGAAGCCAGATTAGAACACGGGAGAGACATCCTACCAGCCTGAGGTTCTCAGTGTCCACTGGATCGGACGGCATTTTCTCTCTGGATGACATCCATTAGAGGTTTTCCCTCCAACTATTTCCCACACCGAGCAGGTGTTGCCCACCTTTTCATTACTCAAATAACAAGAGGAGTCCCAAAGTTAAGATGCTATTCATGAAGCGGGAGGCTGCGAGCTTGATCTCCTCCTTCACACAGAAAGGGGCTTCAGATTCTATGCCAGTGCTATTTTTCTAGAAAAAGAGGTTCCATGAACACCTTCCTTGTTCTCTCATAATGGCAATGGCGCCCACCTGAGAGGTGCCAGAACTTAGTTCAGGCGAGTTCCGGCTGAAGAAAAGCCCCCACTCTTGCGTTCCGAGACAATGTCATTAGGTTGCTGACACGTTATCCAAAGGGCCTGTTGTCTTTGTCCATGGAGTTTTCTTGGCAGGGATACTGGAGTGGTGCTGGAGGAGACTCTTGAGAGTCCCATGGACTGCAAGAAGATCAAACCTATCCATTCTGAAGGAAATCAGCCCTGAGTGCTCACTGGAAGGACAGATCCTGAAGCTGAAGTTCCAATACTTTGGCCACCTCATGAGAAGAGAAGACTCCCTAGAAAAGAGCCTGATGTTGGGAAAGATGGAGGGCACAACGAGAAGGGGACGACAGAGGACAAGATGGTTGGACAGTGTTCTCGAAGCCACTAACTTGAGGTTGACCAAACTGCGGGAGGCAGTGGAAGACAGGAGTGTCTGGCGTGCTCTGGTCCATGGGGTCACAAAGAGTCGGACATGATTAAACGACTAAACAACAACAACATAACCAAAGGGCACAGATCCATTGGTTTCACCGTGGCTGCAAACTCTTGAAATTAACATAATAACACAATAGGAGCCCTGTTTTATCGCCATAGCTGCTTCCTGGGAGGGTGTGGGGAAGGAGGTCGATGCAATGCAGGAACATAATAATAATAATTTTATTATTTATACACAGCCACATCAGTGGGAACACTGGATTGTCTCCATTAATGTGCAGACACAGCACCAACCTCATCATCACCTCATCCCTGGGCAGAAAACGTAGAGACCCACACAAAGTCATCTTCCTTTTCCTGAAAACGTGAAATGTGAAATCTTAGTAGGTTGTGCTTTCGCCCCTATATGTTTATCTTTTAGTTTTCATATTTCAGGATGTTGAAAGCTGCTTTCTTGGAAATTTGAAGCGGTGTAGAAATCACCTAAAAATAATAAAGAGGGTTGGAGTGTGCAGGACTCTGGCATTAGCAGACTATGAGATATGGCAGCAACCACGACTTTTAGGTGGCTTTGAGAAATGATTGGACAAATTCATGAGGTGGTGGGTGGTGTTGTTTTTTAAAGCCCTGATAGTTTGTTGGAAGCTCCATGTTCAAAAGCATTATTGCTCTGAGTTCTGAATGAATCATAGAATCATAGAATCATAGAGTTGGAAGAGACCACAAGGGCCATCCAGTCCAACCCCCTGCCAAGCAGGAAACACCATCAAAGCATTCCTGACAGGTGGCTGTCAAGCCTCTGCTTAAAGACCTCCAAAGAAGGAGACTCCACCACACTCCTTGGCAGCAAATTCCACTGTCGAACAGCTCTTACTGTCAGGAAATTCTTCCTAATGTTTAGGTGGAATCTTCTTTCTTGTAGTTTGAATCCATTGCTCCGTGTCCGCTTCTCTGGCGCAGCAGAAAACAACCTTTCTCCCTCCTCTATATGGCATCCTTTTATATATTTGAACATGGCTATCATATCACCCCTTAACCTTCTCTTCTCCAGGCTAAACATACCCAGCTCCCTAAGCCGTTCCTCATAAGGCATCGTTTCCAGGCCTTTGACCATTTTGGTTGCCCTCCTCTGGACATGAATGAAGGGGGGAGAGAGAGCGAGAGAGCAGAGGAACCATTCTGGAATGATGTGTTGTCAACAACCCAACCCAGATAAGGAAAACACAGACAGATAGTTGACTCTTTATTGGCAACAGAAACACTGACAGCAGCTTCCACGGTGGACGAGATAAACACAGACAACTTCTAGCCTCAAGGCAACTGTCCACAGGTCTGGGCCCTATGGAGCAGTTGCAGCAAAAGGAGAACTCCTTCTCTCTTCCAGCTTATATGCCCTCCTCTGGTGGGTTGTGTGCTCGCAACCTGAGATTTCTGCACGAAGGTCGTAGCTGCTTTTCCATTTCCAACCCCCTCCTAGTTTTAGGAAATAGTGGGGCAGGGGAAGGTGGGGAATCTACTGACCTGTCATAAAATCATAGAGTTGGAAGGGACCTCAAGCACCATCTAGTCCAACCCCATGGAGTTCAGGAATCTCAGCTAAAATATCCATGGCAGATAGCCATCCATCCTTTGCTAAAAAAAACTCCAAGGGAGGAGAGTCCACAACCTCCCAAGGGAGACTGTTTACTGTCCAACAGCTCCTACTGTCAGAAAGTTCCCCCATATGTTTAGTTGGAATCTCCTTTCTTGTAACTTGAAGCCATTGGTTCAGGTCCTACCCTCCAGAGCAGGAGAAAACAAGCTCTCCTAAACCACCCCATCTTCCTCTGCCACATCTTGCGCGCGTAGCAAGGCGTTATGGGCTTGATTGTAGTGCCTGATGCTGGCTCCAATATGTCTTTTAAGGGGTTATGGGCATTTTCACTGGTGTGCTGAGGCTTGCATGTTAATCTTAATTAAAAACGACGGTAAGCTCAGGACCAAAACTGTTGTCTGTGGAGGTTTTTCTGTTCCTCATCTCAGCATCTTCAGTGCCGCGCTTTATAAAAATAAGCTACAATGACATATTTTGTCCTGAGGAACATAATAAAAGTTGTTAAGTACATCAAATTTTTGATGTATATATGATGCAAAATATTTTTTATGAAAATGTAGTTTGGTCCAAACAAACATAATAAATCATTTAAAATGCTTTGTAGTTTGATCCTGACAAAGCTAACATATTTTTATTAAAAACTAACAAGTTTTGTTAGGCGTGTTAGATAATTTCAGGATAAAAAGTTTGATAATTCATCAAATTTTAACAAGGGTTTAAACAAAAATTGTAGTTGTATTCATTCTTTGGACTGTCCTGGCTCTCCCTCCACCCCTGACGTCACATGCCATATAAATCACTGGTCCGCTTTCCTGGGTCACTCCCCTGGCCCCCTGCTTCCCCCACACACCCTGCTAGTCCCTGACATGCGCCTGGCTCCAGCTGGACCTTTGAGTTCACCCAGGCAAGCAAATTGTACATGAAGCAATGATCCCCTATAGTTAAATGCCTAGTAAAGGAGAAGTGTTGTGGCTCGGTGGCAGAGCAGGTTCAATCCCTGGCATCTCTAGGTAGGGCTGGGAATGCCCCCCTCTCCGGAACCCTGGAGAGCTGCTGTCAGTCAGTGTAGACAAGACTGGGCTATTATTTATTTTATCTCATTTATTGAATTTATATACCGCCCTATACCCGCAGGTCTAAGGGCGGTTCACAGAATCAGGGCAGTTCACAGACGTACCAGTGCTCTGACTTGATGTGAGACCCCTTCCTATGGCCCTACGCAAGTTAGGATGCGGGTGGCACTGTGGTCTAAACCACTGAGCCTCTTGGGCTTGCTGATCAGAAGGTCAGCAGTTCCAGTCCCCTCTATGGAGTGAGCTCCCATTGCTCTGTCTCAGCTCCTGCCAACCTAGCAGTTTGAAAGCATCCCAGCGCAAGTAGATAAATAGGTACCACTGCAGCGGGAAGGTAAACGGCATTTCCATGCGCTCTGGCACTCGTCACGGTCCTCCGTGCGCCAGAAGCGGTTTAGTCCTGCTGGCCCTATTACCCGGAAAGCCGTCTGTGGACAAACACCGGCTCCTTTGGCTTGAAAGCGAGATGACCGCCAAAACCCCATAGTCGCCTTTGACTGGACTTAACCGTCCAGGGGTCCTTTACGCAGGTTACAATCCAAAGGCAAGCCCCACCAGATCCCCACAGATCTGGGAATCGGGGAAGAGAATGGGGAGCAAATCACTCCAGGTAGGATTAAGCCCTGCTAATTCTATGCTGAGAAAATGAACCGCTGTGTAGTAGCAAGTCCTAAGAACAAACATTAAGAGGATAGAGCAAGGTTAGAAGTTATTAAATTAAGCACTTGTGAAAACAAGCCTCCAAGATTGTCGATGTGATTCAAGTGGAGGAAAGGTTTCTTTCTTTTCTCTTCCCCCCTCTTTCTTCCTAAGGTGTAGGAAAGAAAAACCACATAATTTCCCAGGGTACTTGTTATTCTTGCATATACATATATTTCTTTAAATATGTCAACAGGATGTATCTTCGTCGTCCGCCGGGAAGCAGGTCTGCGAACACAGCTGCTGATGCAAACAGAGAAATTACTCCGGCTAAGTCCTTCCCGAGAGTTATTAAGCTGTTGACAATATGTGAATCAGATGAATTTACCACTGGTTCAGTAATTGTCTTTCATATATGAACAACTCTGCCTCCCTCCCTCCCACAACTTTTATGATTCATCATATTTATTTTTTGTTTCCTCAAGCAACATCTTTTATTAGTTGCACACTCACTACCGAAAATTTAATTTCTGCGAAAGAACAACAAAGCAGTTGATTATTATTATTGAGAATCTGGTACAACACACAGTGAAATAAAATCTATAAGGCATTAAAATGACAGATTAGGCGAGGGCTGTGCTCATTTACAAGTGTTAGAACATCATGTTAATGCCTCACAAGCACAACATAAAATGAAAATCAAGTCTTTCATGCTGCTTTACTAATTCCACAAAGCTCAGAGGAGCACAAACTGTGGGCCTTGTTAAAGTGGCAAGGTCCTTTTGTAATTTCCCCAGCAGAAGATTTGTCGCTAGCGCATGTGAAGCGACCTGGCATAGGCTACCGGTTTCTGACAACCACAGCAGTAGGAGCTGCTGTTATTGTTATGCTCCAGCCCTGGGCAGAGATGCTTGAAGCACATGCAGATCAGAGACTTGGAGGCGGCAGGGACCCCCACAGGTCATCAAGTCTGACCCCCAATCTGGGGAAGGACTGTAGCTCAGCGGTGGAGCAGCTGCTTTGCATGCAGAAGGTCCCAAGGTTCAATCCCCAGTGACATCTCTAGGTAGGGCTGGAAGAGACTGCAGCCCTGGAGAACTACTGCCAGTCAGTGCAGGCAGTGCTGAGCTAGATGCACCAATGGCCCGTCTCACTAGAAGGCAGCTTCCTATTTTCCCTTGTTCAATCCAGGATACCGAGTTCTCCTCCCAAGCAAGGGAAGTGTCGGACTTGAAGGTCTATATCAATGTACACACCCAGAGCTGCACCAGGCAAGGAATAATCTTATACAGTCCCTTCCCTGTATAGAGGAGCACTCTGTGTATACATTGGCAGAGGCGTAGGAAGGTCAGGTGGTACCCGGTGCGGAAAATTTCTTGTTACACCCCCCCCCCGTTTTTTATTTTATTTGTTTGCCTTCAAAAATGGTTCTACATTATTTCATATTTTCTTACAAAGGAATAATAATAAGTAAAAATAAACTTTTATTTATATCCCACCCTCCCCGGCCGAAGTCGGGCTCAGGGCGGCTAACATCAGATACATAACATTGATATAAAATCAAACAATAATTAAATTACCTCCTCCTAAAAACATGTCAAAATCAAATTAAAGAATTGAATATATGAGAAGTAGAGTATGAATATAGAAAGTTGAGAAGTAAGTAGAACAAGAACAAATTAACATAAGTAAAGAAAATTGAATATAAAATATAATGTTGAGATGATAAATGAAATTGCCAATGGATATAACAGAAGTATAAATGAAACACAGAGGGATAGACGGGATGAAGTCAAACCAAAATGTAAAGGAAAAAAGGAAAGGAATGTTATAGTTTTTGTAAGTGTAGTATTGTTTATTTTTGTTATTGTTTTGTCTGTGTGTGAGAATTGTTATGTTTGTGTTTAAGTGTGTAAAACTAATAAATATTATTTGAAAAAAACAAACAAAATCAAATTAAAGTCTAATTAGATGGCTTTCCACAGGGTTAGGGTTGGGAACAGTAAGTGCTCCACTGAATTGAAATTTCAGCCTTCACGACATAGGAAAACAGCCAAGTAAGCAGCTATTTTCGTGGAGGAGGGTCAAGATATTAACTGATATGCATGAAATTTCATATATAGCTATATAAGCCCTAGTGTAGTAAGATAAGACCTTTGGAGCAGGCATTTTTAAAAAGTTTTTTATGAACCACCCTAGTAGGGTAGTAATTGTTCCTTGATAATTTGTCACCCCCTCCATGATGGAACCTGGGGCGAACCGCCCCACGCCTCCCCACTTCCTACGCCCCTGTACATTGGTGTACACACAGAACACAGACCTGTGGTATGGAGACGTGGGTCTTGCCCACATGGCACGTCGGTGACCCTCTGCTTCACACCTTCCATCGATACGTGGAGGTTGCTGTGCGAAGCCCTCTCTCTGCAGCCTCTTAGACTGGGGTGCGTATCCTCATTTGACCCAAGAGGTGCATCCCTCCTTAGCCAACCCTCTGGAGGCTGCCTCTCGGCACATTGTCATGCACAATCACTTGCCCTAATGTATCCGCCTACATTACCGATGTTATCGCATAACCGTGCTCATTCTAGGCATATATCTAGGCATATGTGGTGGACATCCAGGGAAGCTGAATGCTGCAAGATTTGCAACAGATCAAATAAAGCACTCCTTCACTCAGTGCATAGTTAAGCTATGGAACTCACTGCCGCAGGAGGCAGTGATGGCCACCAACTTGTTTGCCTTGAAAAGAGGATTAGACAAATTCATGGAGGAGAGGGCTATCAAAGGCTAAGCTTTACCTCCATGGTCAGAGGCAACAAGGCTTCTGAATAATGGTTGGTGGAAACAACAGGAAGGGAGAGTCCTCTTGTGCCACTGTGAGAACAAGATGCTGGACTAGGTGGGCGATTGGCCTGATCCAGTAGCCACTTCTTTTGTTCTTATGTTCATGTGGATTGCATATTAGAAACCAACCATTCTGCAGCTCCTTCAGCATTTTCCAGATACAGCACGGACCCTTCAGTAATGCACATTCAGGGTCTGCATAGTCCAAACAACATTTATGGAATGAAAAATAAACAAATATGTGTGAGCCTACGTTTGGTGTCATTTATTAGAAGGGGCTCTAGCAAAATGGACTGTCTAATTAGCAGCTCGTTCCTGCCTTCTGTTTAGGCCACATTAACCATTTGGTTCCTTCTAATTCTCAAAAAAAAAAAAAAAAAAAACAGTGGGTGGGTGGGTGGAAACAAGTCAGTAGCAACAGTTGCTTTACTGTAGCTCAGGATATGATTTTGGATTAAAAATAAAAAGAATTATCAAGGCTTCAGCCCAGCCTTTATTGCCTACGCACTGAAAGAAAAACAAAGCTGCAGAAGAATAAACTGGAACTAGCATAGCCCTTGGCCTGACATTTATTAGCCGACGCTTGCGTCTTTGAGCTGAAACCCTCGGAGATGAAAGCTGTCCCGCAGCCCGGTCTGTAACAAGTGGGCCTGCTAATTTGCTCTCTGTCTTTGACATAATGGTGTCTTTAGCCATCAGACGCACAAACTATTCAGCTGCTGGTCTGAGAGCCTTGAAATAAATTCAGGAAATGGCAGAGAGATGACACTGCCACAGCCAAACTCAACTCCAGGCTAGGCTTTTGATGGATAGAGCTAAAAGGTATTAGGAGTTATATGAAGCACACCTGCAGGACCTACTGATCACCTCTTTTGCAGTATCTGTGCAAGAGCTGGTACAATGAAGTGGTTAAGTACATCAGCCATGAGCTGGGAGGGTCTCAGATTCAAAGGGCCTTCTCGGTAGTGGCGCCCTCCCTGTGGAGCGCCCTCCCATCAGAGGTCAAAGAGGTAAACAACTATATGACATTTAGAAAATACCTGAAGGTAGCCCTGTTTAGGGAAGTTTTTAATCTATGACATTTTGATGTATTTTAATGTTTGTTGGAAGCCGCCCAGAGTGGCTGGGGAGACCCGGTCAGATGGGCGGGGTACAAATAATAAATTGTTGTTGTTGTTGTTGTTGTTGTTGTTGTTGTTGTTGTTGTTATAAATCAAAACCACCTCAGCTATGAATTTAGTGACTGGTTTTCAGGAAAACACAATTTCTCACCCTCATCTTACCAACCTATGATCTCTAAAATGGGGATAATGGTAACCTATGCAAAATGCAGGTTTTCTTTTAACCAAGCCCAATTGAAGAAGACAAATGAAATGGTGCTTTTCTGTACTCAAGCGCATGATAATCCACGATATGCATTTGGTCTCTTGTGCTAGCTGGGACATTGGTTTCCTTCCCACATGTAGTAAATCCACTATGTTGTCATCAGCATATTGAAGCTCTATGATGGAAGTTATGGTGACCTTGCTCTTTGCTTCCAGCCTACTCAGGTTAAAGAGCTTTTCATCTGTTCGATATATACCATAATTCTACCAGGGGTGCACGGAGAACACCGAGGGTCCCAGGAGGCGGAGCAGGGGTGGCTGCGATGTCACCCCCCGGATGGCACCCAGGTGGACTGCCCCCCCCTGCCTCTTCATCCGCCAGTGATCATTCTGATGAAGATAATAAATAGAGTTGGGGCTGATAACTGGGAAACGTTGGCATGTGAGTGATCCAGTTGGAGAATAGCCTTTACCAAAGGTGTCATGGACTTTGAAGAAGCACGAACTCAGGACAAAAGGGAGAAACGTGCTAAGAGGAAGGCATGTTTGGCAAACCCTCACCGTGATCAACTCCTGCCCGGAAACCTATGTCCCCACTGTGGAAGGACGTGTGGATCCAGAATTGGCCTCCACAGTCACTTACGGATTCACTGTTAAGACCGTGTTCATAGAATCATAGAGTTGGAAGAGACCAGAAGGGCCATCCAGTCCAACCCCCTGCCAAGCAGGAAACACCATCAAAGCATTCCTGACAGGTGGCTGTCAAGCCTCTGCTTAAAGACCCCCCAAAAAGGAGACTCCACCACACTCCTTGGCAGCAAATTCCACTGTCAAACAGCTCTTACTGTCAGGAAGTTCTTTCTAATGTTTAGGTGGAATCTTCTTTCTTGTAGTTTGAATCCATTGCTCCGTGTCCTCTTCTCAGGAGCAGCAGAAAACAACTTTTCTCCTTCCTCTATATGACATCCTTTTATATATTTGAACATGGCTATCATATCACCCCTTAACCTTCTCTTCTCCAGGCTAAACATACCCAGCTCCCTAAGCCGTTCCTCATAAGGCATCGTTTCCAGGCCAGACAATCTTACTTGGCTAGGAGTAATCACCAAAGAAGAAGAAAGTAAATCCAGTGGGATTGCTAGGAGTTTAAGGATTTAAAATGTCCATGTTTGTTTACTGAAAAATTGTAAACTGGGTCCAAAAGTAGCTGAGCCAATGGTGCAGCCCTGATGCTGTCAGGTGACCATTGATGGACCTGGGCTGCTTTCACATGGCAGTTTATTCTGCTTTTGTGTCATTTTCCTTTTGATTTCTGCATTATATTTGTGCTTTCACACAATGGGAAAGCCCATTCCAGAACTATAGCACAACATAGGGCGAGTTTAGTGCCTATTTCCGTGTTATTTGCAAATGGACTTTTCCCCCTGCAAGCAAATAGCATGGAAACGAGCACTAAACTTGCTATATTCTGCTTGATTTCCGGAAGTGGTGTGTCATGTGAAAGCTGAGTTATAATGTAGAAATTAACCACTGGGGAAACATCAGGAGATGCAGCCTTCTGCTACATTCCTATGTATTTCTGGAAGTTGCTTTTAAGTCATGTGAAATCTCAAATATAATGCGGAAATTAGCAGAAATGTGAAAATTCTGAAATCACTGGCAGAACATTTGAAGACCACGATAACATCTCCTCTTAATCTTTTATTCCCCAATCTAAATGTATGAAGCACTTTGACCATTCCTTGCAGGACTTTACACCTGACCCAAATTGGGCTGATTTGAGTTGACCTGGAATTTGGCCAGAGTTGAGGCAGCCCTGGGTCACCCCAAGTCCATCTGGAACTACCAAGAGTGAAGAAGAAGAAGAAGAAGAAGAAGAAGAAGAAGAAGAAGAAGAAGAAGAAGAGTTTGGATTTGATATCCCGCTTTATCACTACCTGAAGGAGTCTCAAAGCGGCTAACAATTTCCTTTTCTTCCTCCCCCACAACAAACACTCTGTGAGGTGAGTGAGGCTGAGAGACTTCAGAGAAGTATGACTAGCACAAGGTCACCCAGCAGCTGCATGTGGAGGAGCGGGGAGGCGAACCCGGTTCACCAGATTACGAGTCTACCACTCTTAATGGCTTCGGTCCAGTATACCTGAAGGAGCATCTCCACCCCCATCGTTCAGCCCGGACACTGAGGTCCAGTGCCGAGGTTCCCTCACTACGACAAGCCAAGTTACAGGGAACCAGGCAGAGGGCCTTCTCGGTAGTGGCACCCGCCCTGTGGAGCGCCCTCCCAGCAGAGGTCAAAGAGAACAACAACTACCAGACCTTTAGAAGACATCTGAAGGCAGCCCTGTTTAGGGAGGCTTTTATTGTTGAATAGATTATTGTATTTTAATGTTCTTTTGGAAGCCGCCCAGAGTGGCTGGGGAGACCCAGCCAGATGGGCGGGGTATAAATAATAAATTATTATTATTATTATTATTATTATTATTAATATTAACGACTACACCACACTGGTGGAATAAAATATTATGTGAATGTGGTCCTGGTCTCTCAGAACAGCCAAGGAACTGGCCCTTCTTCCCACCTGAAGCCTGATCTTCCTACTTTACCTTACAATTTTTTGCTCACAGGATCAGGAAGAGGGGAGAAGTGGTTTGTGATATCAAGGGTACCACAAGTCCTCCTCAGAGAAGAAAGTTACAGCCAGGTTTCTAATCATTGTGCAAATCTTACAATGTAAAATATTGTTGAATCGGGGACAAATCAAGAAATACATTAAAAAAAAAAGGCTTGGCAAAGTTTTGTAAATGATGCTAATGATATCCAGACTGTTCTGGCAAATTACGCCAGCTTTTGAAGTGCCTGATGCCTGCCAACCTAACACTGTTGATGGATGCTGACACTTTGGATCCCAGATCTCCTGTAAGAACGTACAAAAGAAAGAAAAAATGAAAAAGTTTAAATTTATGTCAACAGCATATTGCTTCCCTGACATGGTAGTAACGGCTTGTTGGTCTTCTTTCATTTCTCTCTCTCCCGCTATTATTTCAGGTAAAATATGTATGTGTACCTATCCGATTATGGAAAAAATAAATTAATTTTCTTTTTAAATATCCCTGCATAACTCTCTTTTCCCCCCTAACCCCAAGAAGCATGTTTTGACAGTAGAAAAATGCCTAAAAGAGCTGCCTTTCAAAGGTGCACCTGTCTTCATCTTCAAAAGCTCTGAGGCGATGGGAAGTCATTTATGTAAGGTCCCATTAGCTCCAAACACTTACATCAGTATGGTACCACTTTAAGTAATCATGGCTTCCCCCAAAGCATTCTGGGAGCTGTAGTTTGTCAGGGGTGCTGAAGGTTGTTAGGAGACCCCTATCCCCCCCTGGAGGAGCTACGATTCCTAGAGTTCTCTGGGAAGAGAGACCAGTGGATAACCCACTCCCGGAATTGTAGCTCTGCGAGAGGAATAGGGATCAGCACCTGTAATAAACTACAGTGGTACCTTGGTTTCTGAACAGCTTAGTTCACGAACAACTTGGAGCCCGAACGCAGCAAAACCGCAAGTTGGTCTGCCGGTTTTTGAACTTTGCCTCAGAAACCGAACATGCTCCGTTTTGAGTCCCCCTGTGTTTCCCGTTGTGCTGTTAATTTGTGCCCCCCCCCATTGTAATTCAAGCCTTCTGTTTCCGATTGCAGTGTTCTGAGGTGATATTTGGAGATTATATTTGGTGCTTTTGATTTTGCTATTTATTTTGCATTTTTTTTGTTTTGAGGCTTTTTCAGTTAATTTCTTTTTCTGACTGTGTGTGGATCCCAGCTCAGCTACTGATTGATTGATTGTGTGACTGTGGAATGGATAAAAAAACCCCATCCAAACAATGACTGTCATCAGTGCAGGTAAGAATTTTTTAAAAATAATATTTTTATCATCTACAATACTGTTTATTTATTTTATAGTACAGTACATTATTGCTTTCATTTTATAGATCAATGGTCTTGTAAGATAGTAAAATTCATGTTAAATTGCTGTTTTAGGGTTTGTTTGTTTTTTAAAAAAGTCTGGAATGGATTAATCCATTTTGCATTACTTTCTTTGGGAAAGCGCACCTTGGTTTTGGAACACTTTGGTTTGGGAACAGACTTCTGGAATGGATTAAGTTTGAGAACCAAGGTACCACTGTACAGCTCACAGAATGCTTTGGGAGGAAGCCATGACGGTTTAAAGTGGTATCATCATCATCATCATCATCATCATTTATTATTTGTACCCTGCCCATCTGGCCGGGTCTCCCCAGCCACTCTGGGCGGCTTCCAACAAATATCAAAATACATTAAAATATCACAGGTTAAAAACTTCCCTAAACAGGGCTGCCTTCAGGTATTTTCTGAATGTCAGATAGTTGTTTATCGCTTTGACCTCTGCTGGGAGGGCGTTCCACAGGGCGGGCGCCACTACCGAGAAGGCCCTCTGCCTGGTTCCCTGTAGCTTTGCTTCTCGCAGTGAGGGAACCGCCAGAAGGCCCTCGGCGCTGGATCTCAGTGTCCGGGCTGAATGGTGGGGGTGGAGACGCTCCTTCAGGTATACAGGACCGAGGCCGTTTAGGGCTTTAAAGGTCAGCACCAACACTTTGAATTGTGCTCGGAAACGTACTGGGAGCCAATGTAGATCTCTCAGGACCGGTGTTACGTGGTCCTGGCGGCCACTCCCAGTCACCAGTCTAGCTACCGCATTCTGGATTAATTGTAGTTTCCGGGTCACCTTCAAAGGTAGCCCCACGTAGAGCGCATTGCAGTAATCCAAGCGGGAGATAACTAGAGCATGCACCACTCTGACGAGGCAGTCTGCGGGCAGCTATAATAATAATAATAATAATAATAATAATAATAATAATAATAATAATTTATTATTTGTACCCCGCCCATCTGGCCGGTTCTCCCCAGCCACTCTGGGCGGCTTCCAACAAATATAAAGATACATTAAAATATACATTAAGGTAGGGTCTCAGTCTGCGAACCAGATGGAGCTGGTAGACAGCCGCCCTTCTTGTTGAGGCCATCACTTGGGTGGCAGTATGGGGTCTTAAGTCCTTGCAGAACACACCCAGCTACAAGAATTTCAGATCCAAAGTGGAAGGAGAAGATAATCACTTTCCCCCCCCTTAAAAAACAACAACAGCCAGCAGTCTTTTTCTTAGTCTGTCCCCGGCCACACACATACACACACACAAACACACATGCACACACACACATCTTGGTTATAGGGGACTAACACGGCAGTAGCATAAGCACTTCTTCCCAGTAGGATGCCATTATGTGATTTCTGAGCAGCACTCTAAAAATGTGTAGTGATTACCTTTTACGAGTCATGCTAGCAAAGCGCTATATTTAAAGCAGGCACATAAGAGACACCTGCTGTTCAGGTGAGCACATTAGAAATACTCTCTAGATGCACGCACGCACACACACACAAAATTAACAAGCTTCAGAGAATGCTGAATCACATCCCTCGACAGCGCCCACCCTTCAAAGGCACTGGAGAGAGAGAGAGAGAGAGAGAGAGAGAGAGAGAGAGAGAGAGAGAGAGAGAGAGAATGAACAGAGGGGAGGTGGGGAGGCTCCTTGCAACTCTCGGAACCAGGTGTTTTTGTCATAATGTAAACACTTCTGCCGACGGTTTTCCATACTGGAAAATTTCAAGATTGCTTATTGCAGAGGGCGTGAGATGAACAAGCAGGGGAAAGAAAACTGCAGACAGGACTCATTTGGGATTGTCATCCTGTAAACCCCCCTTGGCCGATTCTGGAAACTGGGTACTGCCACAGATGCGGCTGTTTATTCCGAAATCAGCGTGTGAAATTTGGGCTGCCTCACCCGCTCTGCACCAACAGGAAGCAATTGCTTCTCTTCCTTGGCTCTGAGTGAGCATGTTCTCTCTCTCTCTCTCTCTCCTTCGCCTTTATAAGCCAAGGAATGCCTCTCCCATGTCCTCATCTGCATCCAAGCTGCCCCTTCTCTCCCAAGCCCTGCGGAAGGTTCCTCTTCGACCTCTGCAACCAAAATTATGTCTCTTTTCTATGTGAGAGCTGGACCATAAAGAAGGCTGATTGCCAAAGAATTGATGCTTTTGAATTATGGTGCTGGAGGAGACTCTTGAGAGTCCCATGGACTGCAAGAAGATCAAACCTACCCATTCTGAAGGAAATCAGCCCTGAGTGCTCACTGGAAGGACAGATCCTGAAGCTGAGGCTCCAATACTTTGGCCATTTCATGAGAAGAGAAGACTCCCTGGAAAAGACCCTGATGTTGGGAAAGATGTAGGGCACAAGGAGAAGGGGACGACAGAGGATGAAATGGTTGGACAGTGTTCTCAAAGCTACCAACATGAGTCTGACCAAACTGAGGGGGGCAGTGGAAGACAGGAGTGCTTGGCGTGCTCTGGTCCATGGGGGTCACGAAGAGTCGGACATGACTAAATGACTAAGCAACAACAACAACAAGGCCAATACACACAGACCTTTTTGTCTCACACTTTCTAGGCACAGGTCCATGCTTTAAAGTGCGCACTTTTTTTTTGCCCCAGTGCTTTCCTCACAAAACCCTGTTCTTTAATGCTGAATCGGAACAAAAAGCAATTCAGGTTTACAGTTTGCTCGAATTCAGCGATAAAGACCAGGTTTTCATGGGGAAAGTGCCTGGGAGGAATGGAATAGCACTCGAACATGGTGCTTTAAAGTGTTTATCTGTGCCTAGAAAGCATGGGGCAAAAGGAAGTTTGGATGAGCCCTCAGTTGGCTTATATATTCTGTGGCAGCAGACACAGGTTCAGCAAATGGCTCAAAAGGGCTCACAGACTGATAAAATACAGTGATTAGCCTAGCTGTAAATAATAATAATAATAATAATAATAATAATAATTATTATTATTATTATTATTATTATTATACCACCCTTCAATCAAAGATCGCAGGTTGGTTCACAGCATAAAAATTCAAAATGAGAACACAAAATACATAATAAAACAAACACAAACCAATAACCCCTCCCCCCCAAACACATTTTAAAAGTCACAGAATGATAACCAGACATGGCCTGGTTATAGAGAAACATTTTCACCTGGTGTCTAAATATATATAATGATGGTGCCAGGTGAGCCTCCCTGAGGAAAGCGTTCCTCAAAATTGGAGCCAATGCAGAAAAG
Organism: Darevskia armeniaca; assembly: GCA_034641395.1. Lineage (NCBI taxonomy): Eukaryota > Metazoa > Chordata > Lepidosauria > Squamata > Lacertidae > Darevskia > Darevskia armeniaca. The sequence goes on along the minus strand of JAWWNF010000290.1, from coordinate 2,905,692 downwards.
GCCTGTTCTTGTGTTGTCGCCTGTACTTGTGTTTGGTTTGCAGACCCTTGGTCATCTTGGTTGACCTCCCTTGATCAAGGCACTATACTTCTGTTAATGCTGCCTAGCTGTTGCATCACACTGTTAGTTTGGCCAAGTTCTTCAATCTGTTAAGATCATCTTGAATCCCAATTCTGTATTCTGCAGTATTAGCTCCCCCTTCCAGTTTGATGTCATCTGCAAATTGGATGAGCAGCCTCTCAATTCCTTTGTACAATTCATTTTATAAAGACTTCGAATAACAGCAGGCCCAGGACAGAACCCTGTGGCACCCTTCCTTGTCACTGTTTTCCAGGATGATGAGGAACCATTAGTCTTTGGGTTTGGTCCGTCAACCAGCTACAAATCCACCTAACAGTTACCTCGTCCAGACTACATTTTACCAGCTTCTCTAGAATATCAATTGGGAATTTCTCAAAAGCCTTACTGAAATCAAGATACACTATGTCCACAGCATTCCCCTGATCTACCAAGCTTGTAACTCTATATTAAAAAAAATGGGATTCATCAGGCATGGCTTGTTTTTGAGAAACCCATGCTATATCTTAGTAATCACAGGATCCTTTTCTAACTGCTCACAGACTGACCATTTAATTACCTGTTCCAGAAACTTTCCAAGTATCAACGTCAAACTGACTGGTCAATCCCGATATTTGAAGGCCTGTATGGTCTATGTCCAATTGAAGGATAAAGTACCATAAGAAGCTTTGAGGTTGCCTCTCAAACATTAGCACCTAAACAGCAAGAGAAGCAGCTCTCGGGGTGAGAGCTCTATGTTAGCTTCCCAGAAGATGGGTCACTGTCATGGACCAGGAAGGAGAGGGGGAGGTGGCGGGAAAGTTGACACAGTGCGAACCCATTGGCAGGAGCACTGGATTGGCTATGCCAGTGTGTTTGCACTGCACTGAACTCTCCACCAACTCCCTGCTCCTCCTCTCCCTTCCAGCAAGCAGTAGCAACCCACCTGCCAGTAAATTAGTATAATGGCTCGGCCCCAACCCATGAACCAATTCTGGACAGCAGGTTACCTGCTCACAATATTCCCTACTGTGGTGAGCTCTGTTGTATTCCTATGCAAATCATAGTAATTAATTTCTAAAATTGCATCTGTACCTATAAATTAGCATATGCAAATGTTATGCAGATCTACATCTCCTTTTGTCCTTGTTCCATGATGCATTTCGTGTGTGTGTGTGTGTGTGTGTAAGACGAGAGAGAGAGAGAGAGAGAGAGAGAGAGAGAGAGAGAGAGAGAGAGAGGAGGGAATCCTTACATGGCCAGCCTACATCCCATCCTTCTATTACATATGCATATGCTAGAGCAAAGTTAATTTATAATGGTGCAATTTGTTGAGGGGGAAAGGTAAGCCTTTGTGAATCCAGGCAATCCTAGTCAGCCTTCAAAGGAGGTGCTATAATATATCCTGTTTCTGGTTCCCCCCACACACACTTTGAAAGAAATAAACAAACCCACAACAACTAGGATTTCCTTTAGCGGCAAAGCAGATTATTTGGAACTTCGGCAGTTGCTAATAACTTCATAGATCAATGTACAGTTTAATTGATGGAACAGATGGAAGATACAGACTCTGCTGCATTAAAGACTTATACTTAATGCATCGGAATAACTGCGCCTGTGTTTTAAAATGTGCTCTTTCCAGGCTGCTAAATAGAAAAGCCCAATTGCTTGGGATGCAATGACTGTCGGATTGTCCTAATTGTTTCCAATACAATTCGGAATAATTGATATCTGTCATTCTTTTGTTAGGGAGAGGAGGAGAGAATCACTTCCCCTGACAAAGAGATGGATGAAAAAGGAGCTAATATAAAGAGTGTGAGATATGTAAGTGAGGGCAATGCTTTTTATACCTTGAAGGTGTGTGCTCAGCTCCTTCAAACAGTATGGCTACTGTTCTTAGTTAGGAATGCATTTGCAAAAATCACTTAAAGCTAGTTTTCCAAACAGCCCTCTAATTAATGGAGGAGCGACAAATCAAACACAAGAACCAGCACATCTGCCTGATGTTAACTGAAATTAAAAAGTCTTCAAAATTCTCTCCAAAAGTCAACATCAAAGGGCCCATGCATATTTCCCTGGGGAGGGAATGGGGCCACCACAAAAAGGCATTGTCTCTGATAACTGCAGTCAAGTAGCACATCTCCCTGAACATAGAAGGGACTTCATAAATCCCAAAGCAGATCCAACACTCTAAGGCAGTGGTGGCTAACCATGGCACTCCAGATGTTTTGGAACTACAACTCCCATCATCCCTAGCTAATAGGACCAGTGGTCAGGGATGATGGGAGTTGTAGTCCCAAAACATCTGGAGTGCCAAGGTTAGCCACCACTGCTCTAAGGTGATGAATTTAACAATTACTTTAGTAATTTGGGACATTAAAAAACTTCCCAGGGATCTTGCGTGTGGAAGGGTGGGATATAAGAAAGATGGTGATGAACATAAGGAGAACCTGCTGGATCAGGCCAGTGGCCCGTCAGTACCCTCATCCTGTTCTCACAGTAGCCAACCAGATGCCTGTGGATTCAAGCGCTAGAGCAATCCTACCCCCTTCTGCTGCTTCCAGTAACTGGTATTCAGAGGTATTATTGCCTCTGGCAGTGAAGGCAGATCACAACCATCATGCCTAGCACTTGTCAATAGCTGTCTCTGCCATGAATTTGTCCAATTCTGGTTGGTGGTCAGTCATGATGACTGGTAAACACTTGACCTTTTCCAGATAAAGTACTGAACTTTGTAGTATTGGGGGAGTATTTAGAATTAGAAATTCTTAGTTCCCCTGGCCAAACTACACTTCCCAGGATTCTCTAGGGAGAAATATCTGCGAGTAAGCCTGTTTTAGTGGGACGCGGGTGGCGCTGTGGGTTAAACCACAGAGCCTAGGGCTTGCCGATCAGAAGGTCGGCGGTTTGAATCCCTGTGACGGGGTGAGTTCCCATTGCTTGGTCCCTGCTCCTGCCAACCTAGCAGTTCGAAAGTACGCCAAAACGTGCAAGTAGATAAATAGGTACCACTCCGGTGGGAAGGTAAACAGTGTTTCCGTGCGCTGTTCTGGTTCGCCAGAAGTGGCTTAGTCATGCTGGCCACATGACCCAGAAGCTGTACGCCGGCTCCCTCGGCCAATAATGCGAGATGAGTGCCGCAACCCCAGAGTCGTCCGCTACTGGACCTAACGGTCAGGGGTCCCTTTACCCTTTACCTTTAAGCCTGTTTTAAGCCATAGAATCATAGAATTTTAGAGCTGGAAGGAACCCAGGGGTCATCTAGTTCAACCCCCTGCAATGCAGGAATCTCAGCTAAAGCATCCCTGACAGATGGCCACCCAACCTCTGCTTAAAGACCTCCAAGGAAAGAGAGACCACAACCTCCTGAGGGAGACGGTTCTACTGTCAAACAGCTCTTACTGTCAGAAAGGTCTTTTCCCCTGTATGTCTAGTCGGAATCTTCTTTCCTGCAACTTGAAGCCATTGGTTCGAGTCCTACCTCCCAGTGCAAGAGAAAACAAGCTGGCTCCACCCCTCCATGTGACAGCCCCTTTAGATATTGGAAGATGGGCCATGTCAGTTTTCAATTCCAGTTGAAAAGGCAATTCATTGGCATGCCCAGGATAGGGAAAAGACCAGCAGCACCAATAGGTATCCCAATGTTCAGGGGACGTTTGTAGCAAACGTTAAAACCCATTGTGCTATGTTGTTTTTATAGTTCCGGGGAATCTCTCTCTCTGACACACACACGCCACCTGAAAAGCTTCAGGAGAAGCCGCCTGAGGATGATGTGAGAGATTTCTAATACAAATTTTATTTTATGTGATACTATTCAAATGCCTCTGTACAACATGAACTACCTGAACCAAATCAAATCCCCAGGTCAATCCCTTCTTCCGAGTGCTCCTTAGATAACACAGTCTTGTTCTGTGAATCTGTTCAATATATTAAAGTTGATTCACTCGGACAGTGTGTAAGATATAATACATTAATCTGGCCCATTTCAATTTCTGAGCCTGGGACTATAAAACCGGTGTGCTGCATATCTAATTTTTCTTCTTCTTCTTTTTTTTGAATACCTGATTTATGCATCAGTCTCGTGCGGAAGTGTCGATGGCACGGCGGACGCCGCGGCTGCATTAACAACGGGCTGCATCAGCACTCAAATCTTATCTTGTTAAATCAGACAAATGTAGCTCAATGAAAAGGGAGGAATAAAGGCCTGGCTTGGTTGAAAGGAGTGAATTTTAATCCTGTTTGTTAGGGGAGTTTTGTGGCGTGGGCTGAATCACCAAAGACTCGGCTGCCCACCAAACGGGGAAGCACTCAGAGGTCTTAGGGAAATATACATATATGCACACGCAGACGCACACCATAAGGACACATGCAGTATGCAGTACATGCAATGCCTTGTTTTGCACATACATCTCCCCCATTCCAGAATTGCCCAAAAGGTGTTCTTAATGCTTTTTTTTTTAATAATAAAAAATTAAGCAAATATTTTGCTACATCTTTTCATCTCTGACACAATAAGCAGTTCCTTATCCATTACTTAACTTGAAAACAAAGGAAGAAATGCAGGCAATTAAATGTACTGTGCATTCCATTGTAATATTTTGAATTTCATTACCACTGAATACCACAGGATGACAAAGCAAGGAAAAACAGAGGACTAGTGATTGGCAGGGAGGTACAGAGGGACGATGAGGCAATGTTGGAGTGTTCTGAAAGAGCTAAGCAGCAGCATCTTCCTACTTCCTGATGCAGGGGCTTCTGGGAGTTGAGAAGGCAAACAATTTAGCTGCAACAAAATAAAAAAAAGCACCTTAGAGACCAACTAAGTTTGTTCTTGGTATGAGCTTTCGTGTGCATGCACACTTCTCAGATACCTGCAGGTATGTTTCAGCTTCAACACAGTAGGACAGATTCAGGGAGCAAGTCTTCACACACACATAAACACACAAATTAACACACACCCCTTTATTATCTCTGCGATACATTTCCTGCATAATTTTATGGAGAAAGAACCAACAAACAAACCAGCACCCCTTTTCAGAATCATTATAGGCATTCTCAGGTGTGACACTGAACACAGGTCAAGCCATCTGTACACCGGGAGGTAAGTTTGTTGTTTAGTCATTTAGTCGTGCCCAGCTCTTCGTGACCCCATGGACCAGAGCACGCCAGGCACTCCTGTCTTCCACTGCCTCCCGCAGTTTGGTCAAACTCATGTTGGTGGCTTCGAGAACACTGTCCAACCATCTCGTCCTCTGTCGCCCCCTTCTCCTTGTGCCCTCCATCTTTCGCAACATCAGAGCCTTTTCCAGGGAGTCTTCTCTTCTCATGAGGTGGCCAAAGTAATGGAGCCTCAGCTTCACGATCTGTCCTTCCAGTGAGCACTCAGGGCTGATTTCCTTCAGAATGGATAGGTTTGATATTCTTGCAGTTCATGGGACTCTCAAGAGTCGGTAAGGTAAAGAAAGGTAAAGGACCCCTGGATGGTTAAATCCAGTCAAAGGCAACTATGGGGTGTGGCACTCGCCTCGCTTTTCAGGCCATGGGAGCCGGTGTTTGTCCACAGACAGCTTTCTGGGTCATGTGGCCAGCATGACTAAACTGCTGCTGGTGCATGGAGGACTGTGCCAGAGCACACAGAAGTTTACCTTCTCGTTGCAGTAGTACCTATTTATCTACTTGTGCTGGTATGCTTTCCAACTGCTAGGGTTGGCAGGAGCTGGGACAGAGCAACGGGAGCTCACCTTGTTGCGCAGATTCGAACTGCTGACCTTCCGATCGGCAAGCTCAAGAGGCTCAGTGGTTTAGAGTGTGCGCTCGTCGATTTGCATAGCTCAACGTTTTTTGCACACAGATGGTACCCTTGTTGACTGTAATGTGCGAACACCCCTTATATCTTACTTTCCCATCCCCCCCAACAGAAACAGAACTCCATCGTTTTCCCCAGACAGCCAATATTAATTCTCAAAGAAAGACACTATCATGATGTCAGAACCAACATTTCCTTCCCAGTGAGCCCCAGGCAAAGTAGACAAGGCCATGCCAAGGATGGGAGGAAGAGACAGAGCAAAGCTTCCCTCAGAATATTCAGCCGAATCAGTGTAGGCATTTGCAGGAAAACAGTGACTGCATAGCAGGAATTAATTCTCAGGGAAGAACTTCTGATATTCTGTTTAAACTCCCTCCCCCCTGTGCGTTCCTCTTCTAATAAATTACTGTAGTTCAGACTTTGCAAATCTCATGTCAGCGTAAAGGCCTTGTGTTTATTTCGCTAATAAAAAGGTATTTGGGAAATGGGGGAAACCCAACTGAAAGCAGCTTCAAAATAACAATACAAGTAGCTATTAAAACCAAACACTGCCAAGTAGAACAATTATGTAAGGAGCCAACTTGGAGCCGGAATGACTTAATTGGCTCAAAGATGCTCTTTGGTGCTCAACGCCGCTCGAGAAGCATATTATTTAAGCGTGAGTCTCTGCAGCTTTTTGTTGGTTGTTCTCCTTTCTGCTGCAGTTAATTACCGGAGGAGGAGAAGGACGGTGTCGTTTGGCCCTCTCCTGCCCGCAACCTCTCTCGCATGCTATGTCTGCGAGGTCAACATCCCCTGTTTATAAAGTGATTATTGGTGGCTGCGGGAATAATTCTGATGTCACGAGGAAAGGATTGAGGTTGATTAGTATTAATGAGAAGGAGGCGATTGGAAAAAGGAGACCATCAGGGGGCGGAATCAGGGAAGGGTGAACATTTGAATTTCAATTCTTTTGCTGCAGCTCCGCTTCCCAAGCATATTTCCTCGGACGTTTCAATCGAGGGGACGTAAGAACACAAGAAGAGCCTGCTGGATCAGGCCAGTGGCCCATCTAGTCCAGCATCCTGTTCTCACATTGGCCAACCAGATGCCTGTGGGAAGCCCACAAGCAGTTTTCGAGCAAAACAACTGGGATCTGGAAGCATGGCTGTCTACGACTGGAGAGACAGAACATGGCCATTATGGCTTGTTGTTGTTTAGTCGTGTCCGACTCTTTGTGACCCCATGGAACAGAGCATGCCAGGCACTCCTGTCTTCCACTGCCTCCCACAGTTTGGTCAGACTCATGTTGGTAGCTTCGAGAACACGGTCCAACCATCTCGTCCTCTGTCGCCCCCTTCTCCTTGTGCCCTCCATCTTTCTGAACACCAGGGTCTTTTCCAGGGAGTCTTCTCTTCTCATGAGGTGGCCAAAGTATTGGAGCCTCAGTCCTTTCAATGAGCACTCCGGGCTGATTTCCTTAAAAATTGATACGTAGGTTTGATCTTCTTGCAGTCCATGGGACTCTCAAGAGTCTCCTCCAGCACCATAATTCAAAAGCATCAATTCTTCGGCGATCAGCCTTCTTTATGCCATTATGGCTAGTGGCCATCAATAGGCTTCTCCTCCATGAGATGGACCTTACAACTTCTGCAGTGAAGACTAATGCAAAGAATCCATACCACTTCTCTTCAATTGCCCTTTGCCTCCCTTGCCATTCAAAGATGGTTTCCTGCTTCTGATGTTTTGTTTTGTTTAATTATTGTTTGTCTTTATGGGTGGAATCCAATGTATCACTAAGTGTCTCATTCCATCAGTGCAGTGATTACTCCTCGTGCAAGAGACTTTCTTCCCCTCCTTCCCCTGTGTTACCCCTTAAAGCTGTTCTAGGAGTTCCTTCAACCCCTCTAAAGCAGATGTGGGCAGAGGGGACATGTGCAGGAAGGAGAAGGGGAAGGCCCATACTCTTCTTCATTTCGGCAAGTCTTTCACTTTTCAAAGAAAACCTTCTTTCATTAATAGCTTCATTGACTCTTCTCATAAACTGTGCTGGGATGCAGATCTGTGGTATAGTCTAGCTGAGCTTCTCTGAACTCTAAAGCATTCTTGAAAAACTGGACACTCCTGACTTCAACTTTTTTTTTTTTTAATCAATCCCCTTATTTTATTTTTTTATATAGAAGTTTCCTCTTTTGAAGTCAAATGTGACTGTGCTGCATTTTCTGGGCAATAGTCCATTTACATATATATTGAATTTGATAGCACTATGGTCAGTGTTCCCAATCGACTCAGCAAGATGTAGATCTCTCATTATGTCTTGGGCATATTTTAAGATTAAGTCCGGGGTCAATTCCCTTCTAGTCGATTCAGTGATTGACTCTTCTAGAGCACAGCAGGGTTTCTCAAGCTGTAATTTGCAGTAGTCCATCAGTGGTCCATAAACCTCATTCAAGTGGTCCATTGTGTGTCTGTAGATTTGTGGCTGAAGACAGGAGATAGCAGATCCATCGTGTTAACATCCACACTGGTTTTTTATTGTCTTTTCTATTGCTTCTTTTATTTCTGATATTGCATTCTATCGAATTCAAATACAATATATAATAAACAAAGGGAAAAAATTAATTAATATGGCATCTAGCCCAGTGCTTTACAATTACTACAACTGGAAGAAGAGGAAGAAGAAGAGGAAGAGGAAGAAGAAGAAGAAGAGGAGGAGGAAGAAGAAGAAGAAGAAGAAGAAATATTAAGTGGTCTTCCAAGACCGTAAGCAATTTTCAAGTGATCCACGGGGAGGAGAGTTTGGGAACCTCTGATTTAGGGTATCTGGGCATTTTACCTCTTCATCATGACTGGAACACACATTTGCAGAATCTCTGTGAGTGTAGTTGAAGTCACCCATTCTGAAAATATTTCTTCTTTCTGATGCCTCCTTGATTTCATTCTCCATCTCAAGGTCACCCTAGGCAATTGGTAAGTGGGATGATAGTGTGTTCCCTGTACCAAATCTGTCTTGAGACCTGATTGGGTCCACTGATTCCATGGAGGGGACTTTGGGGATCTCCACCTTTTTGGACTTAATGTCCTCTTTGCACTACGGTAATGCCTGCCATTTCAATGGCTCACAATGCCCTGACCCCAGCACAATGCTACTCGAGGCACTACGGTCAATTTTAATGGTGGCTGACATGATTGCTGGAGCAGTCCACCACTGCCACCACACCAGGGACCATCATGATAGGAGAGGTGTCCATCAAGATAGCTGTGGGCCAATCAAAATCATTTTGCTCAAAATCCATCCTATAAAACGACCATCAGCCATAACAGTATGCATCTGAATACTAGTTTCTGGGAATCACAAGTAGGGACAGAGGTATTGTGTTCAGGTCTTGCTTGTGGGCTTCCCACAGGAACCTCAGAACAAATTGCTGGACTAGATTAAGTTGTTGTTACTAGTGAATGCTTGCATACTATTGGTGTTTTAGTGTTTGTCGATTTGACGATGCATTGAGTTTCAATGCATCTGATTGTGACACACTCTGCAACCGCTTTTAGCAGTGAAGAATGGGTGATAAATGTCTTAAGCAAAATAATATAATAAAATAACCAGCAGGAACAAATCTATGTGTGTCCATTCTGCTGGAACCTAATACATAGACGGTTTGGTTAGGTGGGTGCCTTCACAAGGGGCCCAGATATAGGGCACACCAGAAGAGGCAAAGCTGAAGATTTAGGGTGCTTCCAGGTGGTTGAGTTTTTTTGGGGGGGGGATTCAATCACATACTGGCAATTTCAGACTGCGAACTGGGAAGTCTTGCACAACAATCCCGCTCCCCAGAAGGTTGGACTTTTTGCAATATGGAAAGTTATGGGAAAATGCACTACAATGTGTGGGATAAAGCTTGTTTTTACACAGGTCATCTAACCTCCCCTCAAACAAGTCAGAATGTATGCTCATTAAATAACCATCATCTCCCCACAAACAAATCCTAATGAACGCTCAATAAATAGGGTGTCAAGAAACACCCTTAGAATTTGCAAAGCTTAATAAACAGCCATTGTTTCCAGGGTTTAAGTATCTTGCAACCGTCAATGTTGTTTCAGAACAATATTGCTCAATATTTGCTTGATGCACCCCCCTTTCTGTTTTATGGTGTTGCGTTTTAAACATAAATTGGGGGAATGGATGTTATGTTTTATACATTCATTATTGATAGGCATTGTGTCACTACAAGAACTTTTGAGCTGAAAAGCAGGAAAATAAATGCTGGGAATTGGAATACTATTGATGAAGGATAAGGTTACCTGGGCTATCGTGTGTTTGTGTGTGTGGTGTGTGTGTGTGTGTGTGTGTGTGTGTGTGTGTGTGTGTGTGTGTATGTGTGTGTGTGACATATAGATAAATAAATAAAAATTAATATAAATAATTCATTTGATGTCTGTTCCATATATACAACGAGCTAGTCACCTCCTTGTAAAAACTACCAGACCAAAAACAACTATTCAGATGCACAAACACATGTGGTGTTTAGGCAGGCAAGTTTTGTCACACCCCAAAATGAAGCAAGTCAATATTGCCACAATGCTAGTTTGGATGGCCAAATCCAAGATGGAATCCAGAACAGCCTCAGGCGATGCAAAATGAGACACAAGTGGTATGCCTCCCCCCAAAAATGTGGAGGTACTTAGGCCACACTTGGCCATGTCCTGCACGCATGAAAGTCTCTGACACATTACTGTATTGATGACACCATTGAACTTTATACTTTTATAATGTGTAGAAGAAAGACCCTTGAGTTTCATAGGTTCTAAACAGGTCACACACCTAGGAATGAATTTTTCATTTGTGTAATAGTACCACAAACTGGAGGGGACGTGGGTGGCACTGTGGTCTAAACCACAGAGCCTAGGGCTTGTCGATCAGAAGGTCAGCGGTTTGAATCCCCGCGACGGGGTGAGCTCCCGTTGCTCGGTCCCTACTCCTGCCAACCTAGCAGTTCAAAAGCACAAACTGCAAGTAGATAAATAGGTACCGCTCCAGCGGGAAGGTAAACGGCGTTTCCGTGCACTGCTTTGGTTTGCCAGAAGTGACTTAGTCATGCTGGCCACATGACCCGGAAGCTGTACGCCGGCTCCCTCGGCCAATAAAACAAGATGAGCGCCGCAACCCCAGAGTCATCCGCGACTGAACCTAATGGTCAGGGGCCCCTTTACCTTTACCACAAACTGGAAGGGTTTAAGAAAGGCTCATCTTCCGTCCCCACATGATTTAAACACAAAGCCATGCCTTTCCATAACAGGGCAGGTAAAAAGCAAAACATGCATGTGTCTGTCACATGTACGACCATGTGAGAGAAAATTTCAAAGCAAGATTCCCCCTCCTCTCATGCGGGCCTTTAATGGTACCCTCTGGTATCGCTGGCTTCTCCCATCCTTGTCCGAAAGCAGAGAAGGCCTTGTTAAACAGAAGGAGAGCAAAGGCAAATCAAATGGTCAAACCTCGAGGCCAGGAATAGTGCTAAAAATGAGCATATATCAAGATAATTGTGCTAATTGCCATAAACAAAACAATCTTGGCAAGAAGGCATTTTCTTTTAAAATAAAACAAAAAGCAAAATGATAATTTTTCCCTGCAGTTTTGTATCTGATTCCAGGGCTGCTTTCAGGGCAAATGAATTGAGTTGCAGGCCTCACTCGATGCCTGAATTTCTGTCTAAGTGGCTCCATTACATATGTCTCCCTCAGGGTCAGACTGCATTAGTAAAAGCCTTTATTCCATACATGATAAACTAAGAAGGCAATGGAGTGTGTGTCTGTGTGCGCGTGTGTAAAAACTTCAATCTAAAGTGCATTTTAAACTTCAGTTTAAAGCGCATTTCTGTTGCGAGAGGAGAGGAAATAGACAATGCGTGTTTCTTCGCTCGCCCACCCCCACCCCTCCAAAAAAATAAAATAAAATAATGTTTCCAAGGTCACAATGCATTGACCCCATTGGCTAGGCTAATTTGATTGTCCCTCGAACAATCGCATTGTACTCTCCGTCTGGAGAAGTGCATGTTAATTATGCGATTTGCCCTTGATAAGACCTTGGTGGGTCATGCGGCAGTTGTGATCTGTCACTGACTTCTAATCATGTATTATCGTCTGGGTGAGTCAGAGTGGTAGCCGAAGCTTTCTGTCTCTACAACGATGTGGCATTCTAATTACCTTATGCCAAGTGGAAAGGCAGAGACTGAATTAAGTGATCATCATGATTGCCTTCAAAAAAAAAAATATTCTCTTTATCCTTTTGTGTTGCTCTGCTGCAATTTACATTTTAAGATGCTGCACATGGATTTTTTTTGGGGGGGAGGGCAGGGCGGGGAGGGAGGTTATGATGGTGGAAGAGAGATGGGGGCATTCTACTCCAGAGAGGGGTGAGAAATAACATACCGCTTATTTTCGAGTCACGCTGATCCTTTTTACGTCAGGACGTAACAATGTACACCAGCAGATTATGCGATAATCGGCAATGATTATTGCAATGTTTAAACGCAACCTTGGAAACCTATAGCATCGCAGAGGACCCATACATATTTAAAGCAGCCTGTTTTGAATAAAAGGTCATGTTTGTATTTTAAGGTACTAAGATGAAGAGCAGGAGTAGACTAAGCAGAAGCTCTTGGAAAACAATCTCAAAAAAAATAAAATCAACACAATGATCCACAAATGATCCATCTAAAATTAAGCCATGCTCCTTCTTCTATATTTTTGGCTTGGCAAGTATTATTTGCAGGGTCTCATTCTGTTATAGCCAATATTCCTTTGAAATTTACAGCATATCTTACAGGGTTCGCTATATATTTATCACTACCCCTAAAAACATGACCTGAATATTTGAGCCAGTAACATTAAGGTAAAACCCCCATAATTTTTTCAGGGTTAATGAAAAATAAATAAATCAGGTATATTCAAATTAAAATATATTTCAATGCGATCTTTTCTTTTAAGGAAAACTTGATGCTGTTTGGTTGTTGTAAAAGCTGAAGGGAACTGAAAGCTGAGGAACTTGCTTGTGCCTGATGTTTTATGACACCTTTGTCCATAATCCCGCTAAACTAATTGGCTACAGTTGGCCAAAACCTAGTTCAGAAAGGCCGTGATGAATGGGCAAGCATAATGCTTAAAAAACACTGTTAGGGGGTATTACAAAACGTTCAGGAGAAAAGGATGAATGGACCCTTTTTAAAAAAAATTCGGCAGCAATTTTTCTAAAAGCAACCACAGGCACAACCCGAACCATGGACAATATAATTTTGCGGCAGATTCTGAGATTGCCATGCCTATTTCGATCTGAGGTGAATTTACGGTGTATTTATGATGTGGATGCTCCTTGCATTGTTTTAGTAAATTATTATTATTATTACTTAAATGAGAGCACCGTTTCTCGACGGTTGCATAGCAACTCTCCCAAAACTACAAAGCTATGGATGTTTCAGGCAAGCCAGTGGTTGCAACATCTGCATTTTGCCTGCACTGTGGTGCTTTTTCTCTTTTTTTGAGTTGGGGGGGGGAGAAGATGCAGGAAGACACCTGCAGGTTGAATCCACAAATTAACAACATCCCAAATTTCAGAAGGGAAAAAAATGACACGGGAGATAAGGTACCAACTCTGAAGCTTTGCTTTAAAGTTTCTCTGTGTGTGTGTTTGTGTTTGTGTGTGTGTGTGTGTGTGTGTGTGTATTTGTATACATGCACAATAATGCACAACAAGCTCAGGTATGACACCGAGGGAAAACTGCACAGACACACATATTTAACATCCCACGTATACGTAAAGATTTTCATAGCGTTTCCGCAGCGTATGTCAATATTACAGCGTTTTAATAGTAGCCAACTATATATACATATATATCCGTAAAGGACAATTGAGGGGGCGGATTGTAAGGCTTATTTTTCACGAATCACATGGTAATGCACGGAGCATTATTTACTGAAACCGTGACTTGTCAGGAGAAAGACCGGGCGGGAGGGAGGGAAGGAAGGAAGCAGAGAGATGGACGAGGGGGGGGGGAGAGAGAGACAGCCTAGGAATAAGATGCATTCCCGGGTGGCAAAACAAAAGAGCTGAAGGAGAAGTGGGGGGGGGGGAGCCGGAGAGAGAAAGTTGACACAGCCAAGAATAATAGCTAAATCTATCAAGTTTGATCAGGTCTGCTATAATGAAGTGGGGCTTCATATTCCAAGCAGGGACAATGAAGACAGAAGTCAGCCAGTGGTTTTGTGGCATTCACTTTGTGCTCAGAATATGCAGTAGCCAGCGGGGAGCCGGCAGATAATTACACAGTATTTGTGTGGATTCATAGAAGCTTCCTGCGCAGGTTGAATGCCTGTGCTATATTAAAAAGGCAGCCCAGTGAAATGTTTTTAATGAATATTTTTGTCAGGGAAAGAAAAGGCATTTGAATGATTTTGTGTCTCTCTGTGTGTGCATGTGTGTGTGTATGTGCGCGCATAGGGAGCCAGAGGTTGCAAGGAACATCACTGTCCAAATGCAGGCACCTTTATTTACATCTGTCCTTTTCTCTTCCGATTGTCTGAATTTTTCGATAATAATGCAATTGTAAAAAAAAAGGAAAAAAAGAGGGACGCTTTACAGACATAGATATTTGGGAGGCTAATTGCCACATGGAATCATGTTCCTCTTGCTCTGTTGCACTATATATATATATATATATATATATATATATATATATATGAGTGAAACGAAATCCAGCAAGCTGACATCAAACCGTGGATTGCAACAATTTCTTTCTTCTTTCTTTTTCTGCATTTCTGATGGTATCTGAAATGTTTAGACATGTTTAATCAGAAAAGCTCAAAGGAGAAGTAACACAGATGTTGAGACTCACTATTCAGTAGCCCTTGGCGGTGCGACATTTATAAAAACATAAGAGTCCCTTATTCCAGCGCTCTGTAATTCTCACCTAACAGATGTGAATAATCCACTGAATTGAAAAACCTAGCCATGATATTCATAAGTGACTCCCTTCTCCATTTGTCTTGCAGCGCAGGAACAGCAGTGATCAAAAGCTCGACTTTGCAGGAAAGTAAAACTGATTATTATTTTTTTCCCTCTGTCTGATTAAAAATAATATTATTCACACATAGAACATCACTGATCTGGCTGGCTTGTTTGTGAAATTCGGAGCTGTTCTTGTACGGAAGCAATTTACGCCTGTGCACTCATTCAGTAAGGGTGATCTGAATGTATATAGGAATGTTTTATTTCTTACGTTTGCCGTATGTGTGTGTACATACATGCACACACAGAGACACACACCCCTCTTAAAAAATGGGTGAGGACTTGCGCTGGTAGTCAAAAGATAGAATCGCCCACTGCACATACATGCCCAGTTTCATTTTGATATCTCCTTTTACATGGGAGGTGCCATATTGCAAATGCACCAGCATTCAAACAAAAAGAGAATCTCAAAGATGCAAGATAAAGGAAAGGCTTCATTTTGCATCATCTGTGGAAGCTGATTTGTGTGTGTGTGTGTGTGTGTGTGTGTGTGTGTGTGTGTGTGTGTGTGTAGAATAATTCTACAAAGACTAGCTAAGCCAGCGGTAGCCAATATGATGGCCTTCACTTGTGGACTGTAACTCCAATAATCCCTGAGCATTGGCCATTCTGTGCTCACTGCAGGGGGAGAGGGGGGCTGTTTTTGGTGCCTAATAATAATAATAATAATAATAATAATAAAATAATAATATAAATGGACTGATGCCTAACTACATATATGATTTGGTCACACCTTTATATCGCAGAGTATTTATGCTGGCCCGTTTAAATGCCTTTCCGTCTTCCGTGCTATTCGGAAGGTTCAAAGGCATTCCTTGCCAGAACAGACTCTGCCCTTGTGGCCAGAAAGTGTCGGACTCTATGGCCCACATGATACTGGATTGCCCTCTTTCTAACATTTTTTATTTTGGCCCCCCGATATCCTTTATGTGGCTCAGGGCCCTCTCCAACAAACAACTTGCGGTCCAGCTCTTGTTGAAGGATGACTCCCCTGAACTCACCAGAATTATGGCTCACTATTTGACTAGGAAGGGACCAGGTGGCGCTGTGGGTTAAACCACAGGCTTGCTGATCAGAAGGTCAGCGGTTCGAATCCCTGCGACGGGGTGAGCTCCCGTTGCTTGGTCCCAGCTCCTGCCCACCTAGCAGTTCGAAAGCACATTAAAGTGCAAGTAGATAAATAGGAACCGCTCCAGCGGGAAGGTAAATGGCGTTTCCGTGCGCTGCTCTGGTTCGCCAGAAGCGGCTTTGTTATGCTGGCCACATGACCCGGAGGCTGTCTTCGGACAAACGCCGGCTCCCTCGGCCTATAGAGTGAGATGAGCACGCAACCCCAGAGTCGGACACGACTGGACCTGATGGTCAGGGGTCCCTTTACCCTTTTACCTTTATTTGACTAGGATCTATGAAATTAAAGCCGGTACATCTAGACCAGTGTTTCCCAACCAGTGTGCCTCCAGATGTTTTGGGACTACAATTCCCATCATCCCTGACCATTGGTATTGCTAGCGAGGGATGATGGGAGTTGTAGTCCCAAAACATCTGGAGGCACACTGGTTGGGAAACACTGATCTAGACTACCTAATAATGACTGATGAGGATTCCTTATTTACATAGGGTTTGTATGGTTTTTGTTTTATTTTATATATGCCAATAAAGGTGTTGATTGATTGAAGAAGAAGAAGAAGAAGAAGAAGAAGAAGAAGAAGAAGAATAATAATAATAATAATAAAAGACAGGGCTTAGTCCAGATTTTATCTTTAACTCAGAAGGAAGAGTAGCACAGCACTGCAATAGAAATAAAAATCTAGGTGGGAATCTTGCTTGCTAATGTGATTGTCTGGTTCAGGGTCACCAACACTTTGTGGATGACAACTTCCATCAGCCCAAGCAAGAGGAAACAAGTGGTTCCTTGTTCCCCAAGCAGCCAAAAGCAAGGCAAAAGTCAGCACTTTGGAAGGAGATAAGAGTGTACGTTCAGCACCATGGATAGTGCTCCTGAAGCTGAGACCAAATGTGCAAGTTGTCTCAGCAATGTTCTGGAGCAACTGCCTAAATTTTACAGGTATGTATGTAGTCATTTACTGGAAGCCCCATCCCATGAGTGAGGCTTTCTGGTTAGTTAAAGGGCTGGTGCATTCTTTTGTAGCTGTTGACTCTTCAAAGTAATGGGGTTTCTCACTGTCAGGATCTCTCCTCTGGGTTTTCTTGATGCCCGAGGAGTCTGGGAACCAACCCAAAGAGTCTGGCAGCAGAGGTGTCTCTTCAAGGCTCAGACATGGAGAAGTGGCTTCCAGTGCCCATGACCCACATAGAATGGGTCAGGGCATGGATCCACATCCATCTCCTCAGAGCTGCAGTTGCTGGAGGATTCTGCCTCTGAATAGTCCTAGTCTGGCACCATATCTCTGGGCCTCTTTCCTATTCTCCTCTCTTCTTCTTCCTTGCCTCTTCCATCTCCCCACCCCCACCCCCTCCTCTGAACTGGTCTTCTGTTTCATTTCTAGAGGGAACGCCAAGATGGTCCACAAACAAAGAAAGCAATACTACAATGAAAGCAACAGCAGAAAACAAAGTTAGAATGTCAAGGAAATCAGGAATGGACAGACACAGTCCTGAAGGCCAGGAAACTGCCAGGCTTTCTGTCCTCCAGACAACTCCATTTCTCATTTCTCTCAATAGGAAACACCTAGCTTTTAAGTTACCTGTTTGGCTCACTAGCAAGAGAACTGTGTGGCCATGGTCTTTAGCTTGTGCTCTTAGGAGCTGAGAGCGTTGCAGAATCCTGTCGTGGCAACAGACGTGACTTCAGGGAAGTGAATGGAAGTGGCAACAGCTCTGTTGGGTTGCACTCTGGCAGCACTCAACACAGAGTATGGTTTTGCAACGGCTACATGTAAAAAATCAATACAGTTACTCCGCAGGACTCAGCACAGAATCTAATGTACAACCTAAAATAAAACAGTGTGTGCTGCAGCCCTATATCAAAATGCATACCTGAAGGAATCACAAGTGCTGCTGTGCTTTGATTCTGCTTATGGACTTCCTATTAAGGTCATCTGGTTGACTGTTGTGAGAACAGGTTGCTGGATCAGATGGACCTTAGGCATGATCTGGCAGGACTTGGTCTTCTTATGATGAGAAGTTTTAAGTGATCCATTAGACCAGGGGTCAGCAACCTTTTTCAGCCATGGTCTGGTCCACCATCCCTCAGACCATGTGGTGGGCCGGACAATATTTTTTTGGGGGGGGCGGGAATGAACGAATTCCTATGCCCCACAAAGAACCCAGAGATGCATTTTAAATAAAAACACACATTCTACTCATGTAAAAACACCAGACAGGCCCCACAAATAACCCAGAGAGCCCGTGTGGTGTAGTGGTTAAGAGTGGTAGACTCGTAATCTGGTGAACCGGGTTTGAGTCTTCGCTCCTCCACATGCAGCTGCTGGCTGACCTTGGGCTAGTCACACTTCTCTGAAGTCTCTCAGCCCCACTCACCTCACAGGGGAGGAAGGGAAAGGAGAATGTTAGTCACTTTGAGACTCCTTTGGGTAGTGATAAAGCGGGATATCAAATCCAAACTCCTCCTCTACTTCTTCTTCTTCTTCTTCTTCTTCTTCTTCTTCTTCTTCTTCAATAAAAGGACACATTCTACTCTTGTAAAAACACGCTGATTCCCAGACCGTCCGCAGGCCGGATTGAGAAGGCGATTGGGCCGCATCTGGCCCATGGGCCTTAGGTTGCCTACCCCTGCATTAGACAATTGAATTCATGGGGGTTGGTTCAGATTCAGCTGGCTCGTACCATTTTCTTAAGGATTTACATGTTCAGTGCGGTACATATGCACCAGTGGAGACAATTTGCCACTCCTGCCCGCGAGTTTGTACCATGCCAACCTCCATGTCTCCTTCCCTTTGCCCTCCATCTTCTGGTAAGCAGCAGCAATGTGCCCGACCAGAGGTCAGGTGAGTGGTGGTTCCCCCACCACACTGTCTGCTACTGGCAGCCTCATTTGAATGCCTGCTGTGTTATGTGTGGTGCAGGTTACAAGTAGGGATCGGGGCAGGAATTTGGTTCAGGCTGCATTAAAAGATCAATCTATTTCATTCAAATTCCCTGAAACGATAGGTGAACCCAAACACAGTCATCTTTCAGAATTTGCACTTCTCCAAATTCTGCAATGTAGTCCTCCAACCAGGTAATGTATACAAAATGCAGGACTTTTTTCCCAGCCAAAACTCAGTTCCACCACCTCTCAGGAAGGCGCCATTGCCGTTATAAAAGAACACGGGAGGTGTTCAAGGTGAGTTCTAGCACCTCCTTTTTTTCCTAGAAAAATAGCACTGACAAAATGTATATGCTATGTGAATTGTGCATAAGGCTGTTCTGTTAGTGAAAGTCGCCTACAGAAATGCATGACGTGTAGATGTGTAAATTAGGGGAAGCTGCACAGAAGATGTGCATAATAAGAGAAATTCGCACTGAAACACTGACAATTTTTCATTCGGAAGTTGTTGGTCTTTTTAAAAAAAAAAATAAAATGAACTTACAAACGGATGTGCAAATGTGGGGAAGTGAAGTTATGACTGGGAAAATGAGAAATTGAAATTGGCAGATTCGCCCATCACTACTTACAGGTTGCACCAACTGCTACTGAGAAGAAGGGGCATAAAATGGCAGAGGTCCTGATATTTCGGAATGCTGTTACCCAGGTCTGTCACCATTGTAAGATAGCACACACAGAGAAAACTTCGTAACCTTTACATTAACAGAGGAGAAAATTAATTTTATGTTGGTCCGTTAAGTATAACAATAATAATAATAATAATAATAATAATAATAATAATAATTCAGTAGAATTCAAGTTGGATAGCTTTTACTTTGCAGTTGGAGGGAAAGTTGCCTCAGAGAAAAAAGTCCCATCTTCAGGTGGTATGAGGCTAGTAACTTTTCCCAAGGGAGCTCTGCACATCCGTCTTAATGAATCACAACCCAAATGGGGAAATGATTTTTTTCTCCAGTCTTTACTTAACGACAGCCTCCCAAGCTGTGAATAACAAACAGTTATTCACTAGAATGTCAGCTGTCAAATACTGTCACATATTAAATATCATTGTGTGACAACTTCCAAATGCAGTCAAATATTCACTGTCAATTATCAAATGGATTATCAAGTGTCAATTATCACTTATCAGGTATCAAATATTTTGTGGATATATGAATGTTAAGAAGGCATTCAGGGACTATTCAATATCACTTTTTTTTCCCAGGGAAGAATTTATGTGACTCCTAAATCCATGATGCAGTGCACAAATTCTAGGAGGCAAGCACTGAGGGCTTTTAACTGAAGTAAGCCTTTAGCAGTATCAGAAAGGCAGCCAGATTGCTCCCTCAAATCTTATTTTAACATCAAAATTTGCAGAGGAGAATCCTGCTACTTCAAAACCCATGGTGCAGTGTGTGACTCCCATGTGGAAGAATCCAGAGCTTTTCATCAAAGTGAGCCTATGGCAATATTTGAAAGGCAAGCAGATTGTTCACAGATCTGTTGCTTGGGGCTAGGTGGGGAAACTGAGTCTTAAAAAAAGGAATTTTGCCTGCAGGCTTCTATCAAACAGGTGGGTTGCAAGTTGAATCTGGATTGGACTGGAAATGTTCAGCAATGGATGGCTCACCAATTTCTATCTATTTTTGTGTTCCTGGCATCATGGAGCTTCTCCAGTCATC
This sequence comes from Darevskia armeniaca, assembly GCA_034641395.1. Lineage (NCBI taxonomy): Eukaryota > Metazoa > Chordata > Lepidosauria > Squamata > Lacertidae > Darevskia > Darevskia armeniaca. Next base: position 2,885,059 of record JAWWNF010000290.1, on the reverse strand, counting down.
TGCCCTCTCTACAAGGCTTGTCTCAGTCATTTCAATTTCAAAGAAGCACGAGACCAAATGAGCCCCCCAAAATTCACCACTTCATTTGAAGGCGCCAAGAATGGGAGTCACTTTCAAAGCTGAATGGTTTTGGCAAAAGAACTTTCAGCTCAGCACACATTTACGGTAAACATTTTGGGGGTTTTTTTGTTTAGAAGAATGAACACAGTATTGAAGGGACGAAACAAATTTCTGCCTGACCGCCAGCATATTGTTTTAGAGACATTGCTTTTCAAGACATGTTTTGGAGGAGCTTTGGAGACGTTCAGGGACCCAGGTGGCACTGTGGGTTAAATCACAGAGCCTAGGGCTTGCTGATCAGAAGGTTGGCGGTTCGAATCCCTGCGACAGGGTGAGCTCCCATTGCTTGGTCCCAGCTCCTGCCCACCTAGTAGTTCGCAAGCATGTCAAAGTGCAAGTAGATAAATAGGAACCGCTCCGGCGGGAAGGTAAACGGCGTTTCCGTGCGCTGCTCTGGTTCGCCAGAAGCGGCTTAGTCATGCTGGCCACATGACCTGGAAGCTGTACGCCGGCTCTCGGCCAATAAAGCGAGATGAGCGCCACAACCCCAGAGTCGGACATGACTGGACCAAATGGTCAGGGGTCCCTTTACCTGGAGACGTTCAGAAGCTTTTCTAGAGTCCCTCGGTGAAATGTTTTATGATGGCAGGCAAAGTCCACCATGAAACGTCTTCTGCATCCCCTGAAGGCGGAAAGTTTGTAGATGGCTGGGTTTTTTTTAGAGAAAGGTGACAAAGGATGTAAGGGTGAGAAGCATGTGATAAATCCAGTTTGTTCCTGCATTATTATTTTGCAGTAAATAGAGTGAGAGAAGGGATCCAAAATAAAAACCCCAACCTAATCAAAAGGCTTTTCAGTCAAACGTAGCAGCTCTAAGACTTACCAGAATGTCATATTTTGCCAACGAATGCAATACGACTCATCTTCATCTACAACTGCTCCAATTTAACAGGAAATCTTTCAGTTACCAGATGAAGAGGTAAACAGCTGTCATAGCAAACAAACATGATAACCTACATACTAATCCCTCGAGCATTGAAAATCATCCTGTGTTCTCTCGGGCTGCAACCAAGCATAAGGCCTTAGGTGTCTGGTGATCATTTTCACTATATATTTCAGAGGAAAGCGCCTTCAATTTTTGTCCTGTGGCTTCTTTTTAAAGGCAGACCTTGGAGATTTCAAGAGGGGCTTACGTTTAGCTGCATGAAGCGAAACTGCCACGTTCCAAGGTTTGAGGGAATGAACACCATACAATTCAAGCACATTCGAGGCACATTTAAAACGCATGACTCCCCCGAGGAATCATGGGAACTGTAGGGTTACCCTCACAAACCTACCATTCCCAGCACTCTCAACGAACCACGGTTCCCAGGATTCTTTGGGGGAGAAGCCGTGCTCTTCAAAGTCTCGTAGAATCTTAAGAGTTGGAAAGGACCATAGCTGTCAACCCTCCCTTTTTTTGGCAGGAAACTCCCTTATCCCAATGCCGTTTCCCGCTGCTATCCCGGATTGTTGATATCCCTTAAATTTCCCGGATTTCAAAGGAAGCAGGTCCTTTCCCTCCCTGCCGGCCAGGGAGGCTCATCAGCTGTGTTGCTCGGCTGCCAATAAGGAGTCTGAGACCGACTGGGGGAGGAGCTTGCATGCCTTGTGCAGCCAGACCCTTACGCCCAACCAGACAGACAGCCTGCCTGCCGTCTATACACTCGCTCTTTCACTCACCCGTTCGCGCACAGCCTCTGGAGTGCAGGGTGGCGAGGCTACTTGGTGCCATTGCACCACCCTCACGGCATCCCTTATTTTCAAATCCGAAAGTTTGGGAAAATCCCTTATTTTCAAATCCGAAAGTTGACAGCTATGGAAAGGACCCAAGGGTCATCTAGTCCAACCCACTGCAATGCAGGAATCTTCAAATGTGTACTGAATGTGAAATGCATGGGGTGGATCTGACCTGCGCATGAGTATCATCATTAAATCCCATTTGTGCATTTCCCAGTTCTGTCTAGCGGACAAGTGGCGCAAGACAGGATGCTGAGGAAGATGGGCTATTCTCTCTGGACCAATAATGGTCATTTGCTAAACAATACCATTTCAAAATTAAAAAATTCCTTCCACTAGCACCTTAGAGACCAACTAAGTTTGTTCGTGGTATGAGCTTTCGTGTGCATGCACACTTCTTCAGATACACTGAAACAGAAGTCACCAGACCCTTATATATAGTGAGAGGGTGGGGAGAGGTATTACTCAGAAGGGTGGTGGGAATGGGTGATTGGCTGATAGGTGAGGTAAACCTGTTGACAACTGTTAAGGACTGCAATTAGTCTTACAGGAAAAAGCAAGGGGTGAGATGGCTAAAAATAGCTTTGTCATGTATAATGAGATAAGAATCCAATGTCTCTATTCAGACCAGGTCTCTCCATGGTTTTAAGTTTGGTAATAAGTTGCAATTCAGCAACTTCTCTTTCCAGCCTATTTCTGAAATTCCTTTGTAATAAGACAAATTATCAGCCAATCACCCATTCCCTTCTGAGTAATACCCCTCCCCACCCGAAAGCTCATACCAAGAACAAACTTAGTTGGTCTCTAGGGTGCTACTGGAAGGATTTTTTTTTATTTTGTTTCGACTACATCAGACCAACACGGCTACATACCTGTAACTAATACCATTTCAGTTTGCTTAAAAGAAGAAGAAGCAGAATTCAGTGCAAAATGTGTAGTCCTGTTGAAATGGCATTGCATTCTGAAATCAATGGCAGAACATTCGAAAACCACTATCACATCTCCTCTTAATCTTTTCTTCCCCAAGCTAAACTTATGAAGCACCTTGACCATTCCTTGCAGGACTTTCCACCTGACCCAAATTGGGCTGATTTGAGTTGACCTGGAATTTGGCCAGATTGAGTTGAGGCAGCCCTGGGTCACCCCAAGTCCGTCTGGAACTACCTGGAGTGAACCAGGACAGTCAAAAGGAAGGGAAATCTAGCAGCGAGGAGAGGAAGTGTGGAACGAGAGCCATGTTTCCTTCTTGCCTCCCCACACAAGCTTGGCTACATGACTGTCCAAGGGCTCCAAATCAGTTCAGGGTCAGCCCTTGATCATCTGGGTTGAATCAATGGACCACAATTGGATTGTGGGTCAATCTTGGTCGCCCTCCTCTGGGACAGAATGGGAGGAGGAGAAGACGAAAAGAGCAAAATCTATTCCTCCCTAATCTCTGGTTCTGATCTCATTGTTTTAGTAGCTTCTTTTCCATTGGAAGATAATAATAATAATAATAATAATAATAATAATAATAATAATAATATACCCCACTCATCTGATTGGATTACTCCAACCACTCTGGGCACCTTCCAACAAAATACAGAGAGGAGGAAAAGAGGAAATAAAATGCATCAAACATTAAAAGCTTCCTGAAATGGGTACCTCGCTTTAAGAACAGTCCTGTTTACGAACAATTCAGTTTACAGACTCCACAAAGCTGGAAGTAGTGTCCGAGTTTGAGAACTTTACCTTGGTCTAAGAACGGACTCCGAATGGTGGAAGAGCACCAGCGGCGGGAGGCCTCATTAGGAAAAGCGTGCATCGGTTTAAGAACGTTTTCGGTTTAAGAACGGACTTCCGGAACGGATTAAGTTTGTAAACCGAGTTTCGTGTTCAAACCCAGAGACCACCCCCCTAAATAAATACACACTTGACTCAAATTTTAGTTTTGGTTTTTGGCAGAATTTAGGCCACAACTTTATTGATTACAGAAAAAGTGAGTGGTCGCATAGGCTCTTGTTCGACTAGCTCCCTACACCGTTGCAGGTAGCGCTAACCCAGAGCTCTATCATAGGTCAGCCAAGGGTGAACACCTGAGGTAGGTGAAAAGCCCGGGAACAGACTCTGTTCACTCCCCCAGATGCTCCTCTGGACTCAGGTACGGGCACAACCCCCTCTCTGGGGTTGACCAAACCAAGTTGAGTCCCTGGATTCCTTTAACCGAATACCCTTCACATAGGGATAGCAATACCGTTCTCCCATTCCTATCACATGAACCAGAGCCTATCCGCAACCTTACAAGTTGTGACGATTTGCTACACGGCAGGAGAAACCCAAATGGCAACAGCCAATCAGCCAAGTGGGGGAAATTCCTGCCGTGCCCCTGTCCCAACGACAGACGACAGACGACGCCATAGCAAGGTCAATCACAAAATACCCTAAATATAGGGAGAGGTGGGTGGGTGTTCCATTTGCCCGAGCTGAAAGAGAATCTCTGGGTCACGTGCAATGGATTAAATAGGTCCCTCGAACTGTTTAGATGGCACCCCATTGGCCAGATTACAACCAGCAACGAGGGACCCACCAATCGGGCGTTGTGGCTACCCAATAGACCCACCCACAACCAGGAGGTCAGTCTCCAGGTCTCACCGCAACACGTGCCCTCTTTTAGGGAGGAAACAATGTACCACAGTAGTTGTTTAACTCTTTGATATCTGGCAGAAGGGTGTTCCACAGGGCGGGTGCAACTATTGAGAAGGCCTTTCCTGGTCTCTGCTTCTAGGTATTTTAAAGGGAACAAGCAACTATTTAGAAGTCTGCAAATAATGGTGATTTAGACTTTTACCCAGGATCCCACAGCTATTTGACCTAATCAAGGCCCTCCCAATTCACCGCAAATTTTATCTCTTATTATCCATAGCTGCATATGCACACACACACACACACACACACACACACACACACACACACACTTAGAGTGTTGTGATTGTACTATGAGCCCAGCTCTCCTTTTCCGGGAACCAAACACTATGAAGACACAATTTTGGAGGAAAAGGCAGAATGAAGATATCTGGCAGGTGGGGGGAGGCTTTGATGGTGTCTCTCTCTCTGTGTGTGTGTGTGTGTTTTGCCCATCCTTTATTCACTATCTGCCTTTTTCTCACCCCGCCCGCCTTCGCATTGTTATATCGAACGATGGAGGCACAGTTGGGTTCATAAGAGCACCTAAAGTGTGATTGTAAGACTCCGAAGCAATGGTTTTACACTGTATAATCTATCAAAGGTGTCAAATTTACAAAATGCAGATTTTTCTGTCACATTTGGGCATTCTAAGCACTGTGTCTTTCCGCCGAGGTGCTGACTGGTGTTTTAATGAGGCCCTTTGGTGGCTGTAAAAAAATATGAGGCATTGGGAGGACGGCGCGGGTTACCCTTCGTATTGTCTATTTGTCTTACAAATTTCACACTAACTACCAATTACATTGTCATAAAACTTTGGGCTTCTACATGCTCGATACCGTGTAGCGCATATATATATATATATATATATATATATATATATATATATATATGCGCATTAACCTCTTCCATTTTATAGAAGTAACTATAGCCATTGATGCAAGTAACATATCTAATGAAGCTAATAATGAGACACTTTAAAAGTAGCCTTGTTACTGGAATAATGGGCGTGCAGTTCAGTTAAAGGCTAAGGTCCATTATGGCACGCTTTGCTTCCTGGTGTCGTGTGGTCCCCTGATCTGAAAAGATGCTGACGAACCCTTTCGAGTTCAGAGGGGGCATTAATCTCGCAACCTTCTCCTTGTCGTGCTTAATGGGACATCTTACCTGGGTGAAATGAACCTGACGCAGCCCAGGTAAACATAATTTAATAAGGAGCAGAGTCAAGAAATATCAGGGGTCCAATGTTAACGGGGAGGGAGACGCTATTTGCCATTTGCGATTGATGTAGCGAGAGGAGGCGTCGGGGGGTAGCGGGAAGTAATTAATGCACGAGGCTGGGAAAATAAGAAACACAAACAAGTGGGGAGGATGCGGGGAACTGTTGGTGAGCAGTTGCTTGTGACTGAGTTGCTGATTTTGCTCATTTGTGGAGCTGGAAGAGGCAGCCACCAATATGGGAGCTGGAGCACGTGGTTCGAAAGCAGCGCCTGGGATGATATTTGAAAAGCAAGCATGAATGTCAGTGGGTAGCTTCGCATTCTCCTTTGGCTCTCATCAATCATGGATCTAATGAGCTACCTAAATTTATGTCGTAGGCTGAAATAGGTTTGAAATACTCCCAGGCGCCGCTGCTGGGTGGGTGGGGAAGAGCATCTATCTAAGAACGTGTCAGAAGATAAGATCAGGCCAAAGGCCTACCTAGTCCAGCACTTTGTCCTCACCGTGGCCAAATTGATGCCTACGGGAAGCCCACAAGCAAGACCTGAGCGCAAACGTGCCTTATTCCACTTGTGATCTCAGCAGCTGGTATTCAGACACACTCTCTGTGCATGCCAGGATGAACATGCCATCTACTTCTTCAAAGGAAGCAAGAGTACAAGAAGGAAAGACTGTCAGTGGTAGAGCATTTGTGTTGCACGCAGAAGGTCCCAGGTTCAATTCCAAACATCTCTACGCAGGGCTGGGAGAGAACTGCTGCCAGTCAGTGCAGACAATATTGAGCTAACTAGACTAAATATGGAGAACATAAACTGAGCAAGGATATTACTGCTTACAGCTGCTACATAACGATTAGGGGAATCCAAGTAGTCGACAGCTGCTAACATACCATTATCAATAATAATAATAATAATAATAATAATAATAATAATAATAATAATAAATTTTTATTTATACCCCGCCCTTCCCAGCCAAGACCGGGCTCAGAGCAGCTAACACCCATAAAATCACAACAAAACATACAAAACAATCAATTAAAATGCAAGTTAAAATACGATTTAAAGTTTAAAATACAGCCTCATTTTTAAGTAGCCCACCAATAAAACCATAAAGGAATAAAACATCAGGGTTAAACTAAAACCAACCCAAAGGCCAGGCGGAACAGCTCTGTCTTGCAGGTCCTGTGGAAAGATGCCAAATCCCGCAGGGCCCTGGTCTCTTGTGACAGACCGTTCCACCAAGTCGGGGCCAGTACTGAGAAGGCCCTGGCCCTAGTTGCTGCCAGCCTAGCATCCTTATGTCTCGGGACCTCCAAAATGTTATTATTTGAGGACCATAAGGTCCTACACGGGGCATACCAGGAGAGGCGGTCCCTTAGGTACGAGGGTCCTAGGCCGCATAGGGCTTTAAAGGTCAAAACCAGCACCTTAAACCTGACCCTGTACTCCACCGGGAGCCAGTGCAGCTGGTAGAGCACTGGATGAATGTGGTCCCGCAGCAAAGACCCTGTAAGGAGCCTTGCCGCTGCATTCTGCACCCGCTGGAGTTTCTGGGTCAGCTTCAAGGGCAGCCCCACGTAGAGCGAGTTACAATAATCAAGTCTATGTATTTCATCCATTTATATCAGGGTTTCCCAAACTTGGGTCCCCAGTTGTTTTTGGACTACTACTCCCATCATCCCTAGCCAGCAGGACCAGTGGAATTCCGCTTGCCCAACACTGCTTCCTCTTCTCATCGTTCCACCTACAACCCCAGATTCTGCTCTGGAGGGTTTCCCAATCCTCTGGTGCAAATGTGCACCATGATGGTGGGACTTTAAGGGGGAGGAGAGGAAGGAGAAGTTCCACAGAAGTCTGTTGTGTGAGCAAAAAAAACAGCAACATAGGATGCAACCCCTTCTCACAAATATAATTCATTTCCCTACATTTACAGCCATTTCGTGCACTGTTATACAGAGTGGGAGTTACGTATGTGGTGTCATGGGAGGAGGCCTTTTCTGTGGTAGCACCCCAACTGTGAAAGATTTGTTTGCGCAACAGGAAATCCCCACCTCCTGTTTAGGGAAGCTTTTAATGTTTAATAGACTATTGCATTTTAATATTCTGTTGGAAGCCACCCAGAGTGGCTGGGGAAACCCAGCCAGATGGGCGGGGTATAAATAATAATAATAATAATAATAATAATAATAATAATAATATGCACTACCTATAGTTGACTGGAGAAGAGGGTTGGGAGAACATCTGGAACAGTGTGCAGAAGAAGCAGAAGTGGGTGTTGTTCCATCTTACAGGCAAGCCAAAATGTCTGCCCTGACAGAACCATCACCTCTGAGGAATGTTGAGTTCCTCTCTGTGGGTTTTACTTATTGTTTTATCTTCTGGTTTTATTACTGAAATTACAGTCAGACCTCGGTTGTCGAACGTAATCTGTTCCGGAAGCCCGTTCGGCTTCCAGAATGTTCACAACCGAGGCGCAGCTTCCGATTGGTTGCAGGAGCTTCCTGCACTCAAGCAGAAACCGCGTTGGATGTTCGGCTTCTGGAAAACATTTGAAAACCGGAGCATTTACTTCCGGGTTTTCGCTGCCAAAACATTCCAAAACGGAGCCGTTCAAGAACTGAGCTTTGACTGTATTGTTTGTACCTTAGCCCAAGATGAATATGTTATGGTGTGGGCTATACATATGATGATACATTTTATCATAAATAAAACAAAAACACCACAAAATAAATAAATATTGGTGGCTTATTAATGTTGTTTAAGGTTTGTAGAAATTGTACTCTATGTATATCTATCTATCATCTATCTATCTATCTATCATCTATCTATCATCTATCTATCTTCTATCATCTATCATCTTTCTACTCTGTCTATCTATCTATCATCTATCTATCTATCATCTATCTATCATCTATCTATATCTATCTATCTATCATCTATCTATAGCTATCTACCATCTACCATCTACCTACCTACCTACCTACCTACCTACCTACCTACCTATTTATCATCTATCTATATCATCTATCTAGCTATCTATCTATCTATATCATCTATCTATCTAATAATAATAATAATAATAATAATAATAATAATAATAATTTATTATTTGTACCCCGCCCATCTGGCTGGGTCTCGAACCTGTAGTTTTACCTTGTTATTATGCCAAGTGCCTTGGGATAATTTTTACTAAGAAAGGTGGCCTATAAATATTTTAAAATAAGAGAAATAAAAATAAAAGAAAGGCAGCTTCCAGTGTTCACCACTGTGAGGATGCCCTGGGGCTGTTTCACTGCAGTGTTGTAAAGAGAGATACTTGTGTGAGCTCTTTTTTAAAAAGAAAAGAAGAAAGGTCACGCAGGTTTTCAGTACAGCTGAGCTTCAACATGGACAACCCTCTGCTACATTTACAGATTCTTTAAGAATTGAAAGTTACCACAAGAGCCATATCCATCTATCACCTTCTATCATCTATATCATTTATCTTATCACCTATCTACGTATCTAATCTACTCCCATGTTTTTATCCTACCCTTATTCCCAGGGGCTGAGGAAAACATACATCGTTCTCTCTCCTCCTCACAACAACCTGGTGAGGTAGGTTAGTCTGAAAGGATTCGGACCCAGCATTTTCCAGATCTAATCTAACAACTTAGACCACAATGTACAGCACTATTTAATTAGTTTTCATTTATTTATTTATTTTTACAGGAAATGCTGGAACAAATGAATGCAATACGCAGCAATGGATTTATTGTGGACCAGTCATTGTAGGAAGACCCAGTGTGAAATGTCAGTTGGTTTGCAACTTAATTATTTGATGTCAAAGTTCAGTCAAAGGACTGGAAGAAGAAGAGGAAGAGGAAGAGGAAGAGGAAGAGGAAGAGGAAGAAGAAGAAGAAGAAGGAGAAGGAGAAGGAGAAGGAGAAGGAGAAGGAGAAGGAGAAGGAGAAGGAGAAGGAGAAGGAGAAGAAGGAAAAGAAGAAGGAGAAGAAGGAAAAGAAGAAGAAGAAGAAGAAGAAGAAGAAGAAGAAGAAGAAGAAGAAGAAGAAGAGGAAGAAGGAAAAGAAGGAGAAGGAGAAGGAGAAGGAGAAGGAGAAGGAGAAGGAGAAGGAGAAGGAGAAGGAGAAGGAGAAGGAGAAAGTGAAGAAGAAGAAGAAGAAGAAGAAGAAGAAGAAGAAGAAGAAGGAGAAGAAGAGGCTTTAGATATAGACCAGATATAGTACCTTCTGTGTTTAGAGTGGCCTCAAAGTTACAGAAATTTGCCCCCCTTAAGGTAAAGGGCTGAATCTATAGTAGCTCCCATTTATGTCAATGGGATGTAAGTCAGGACTAACTTGTCCCATTGGTTTCAATGAGAAGTGCATTCAGGGGAGACGTCCATTTTCAAATACACAGTTGTGACTCACCTTTGCTTGACCACTCCATGCACTTAATCCTTTGGGAACATGTGTCTCTCATTCGGTCGTGATGTAAGCCCAAGAGCCATGTAGGTTGCCTGGCATGACGTTTGCCCTCGGGCAAGGGAATTGGTTAGGATTTGGCGTGTAAATACATACACATCATATATAATGAAAAGGGTTTGTTTTTAATGTGCGCTCTCTCCCCCCCCCCAACACAACACATCAGGGCATTGTCTACACAAATAATGGCTTATTTTAAGCCATTAAAGCAAAACAATATAAATCTCCAGGCAGGTGTCTCTTGTGGCGTGAGTCTTGAAAGTTGTAATGCAAACAAAATCTAATTTTAGCATCTCTGCCGAGCACGGAGTAAATTTACTGATCACTGATGCATTGAGCAAAGGGAGGCTACAATCAGCAGGAGCTTTCAGCGAGATTATCCTATTAAAGCAGGAAGCCTTCGTGCGGCTGTTAAGGAAGTCATCGGAAGCAGGTGATGGGAATGGGGGCTTGGATGGAGACAGTAGGCTGACTGTACACGCTAAGTTGTTGTTTTCTGCTCAACTAAGCAGCAGAGAATTGATATGTTCGCAATGAAGTGCAATGACAATTAAATTGTAACTGACCTACATGTTACCGTCATTATGCTTCCTCTTTTTTTTACGGCTTTCCCTCTTATTTAATCACACAGTATGGGGTTTTTATTAGGCTGGGATGTTAAAATCTTCATCCATTTAGCCATAAATGTTTGACTGGAGATCTATCAGACTTCTCCGGCACTATACAAACAAAACCATTTTGCTGAATCATTGTTGACTTGTTTGTGGCGCAGTTTAATGAGCGCAATAACTTACACAACTACCTGGTTAACATTTCGGTGCCCAGGAAGGGGATCTGCTAGCATGCAGCAAGCTACTGTATCCATTTCCTATTCACATCACTCCCCTTTGCAGTAAATTTCGCACAATGATGTGTCGTATGGACTGTTGTTGTATTAGGCAGCCTCAACAAAAACTTCCATATTTAGCGAACGAGGCTTAATTTAAAAACAAACAAACATTTGGAACATAGTTTTCGTGTTTCTAGACTTCACCAATCTAAAAGGAAGGGGAAATTGTGCTTACAGACAGAAAATGATGCCTTGGGCAAAGGATGACTCTTGCTATATTTTTGCCCGTGTAGCCATTTCTCCCATTATTTCTATGACTAGAAGGGATCCAGCCCTTTTGAGAGTCAGGTGGTACAGAGAGCCAGTGTGGTGTAGTGGTTAAGAGCGGTGGACTCATAATCTGGTGAACCGGGTTCGCGTCTCCGCTCCTCCACATGCAGCTGCTGGGTGACCTTGGGCTAGTCACACTTCTCTGAAGTCTTTCAGCCCCACTCACCTCACAGAGTGTTTGTTGTGGGGGAGGAAGGGAAAGGAGAATGTGAGCCACTTTGAGACTGCTTCGGGTAGTGATAAAGCGGGATATCAAATCCAAACTCCTCCTCTTCTTCTTCTTCTTCTTCTTCTTCTTCTTCTTCTTCTTCTTCTTCAGGGTGACTTAGAATATTGAACAGAGATGGGTAATCTGTGGCCCTCCAGTCTGGCTCCAGATGTTGTTGGACCACAGCTCCCATAATTCTTGGCCATTGGCCTTGTTGGCTGTGACTGACAGGAGCTGGAATCCAACAAGTTGCAGGGGTCCACAGGTTCTCCATCCTTGGTACAGATTGTTGGATTGGAGGAGGATCAAATCCACAATCAGCTAGGAAGCTCATCAGATGAAGTTGGGTCAGACACTATTTAACCTACTTTATTTTAAGCATAGTAATTTAATTCACTTAAATTGTAATTGCTTGTTTGCATTAAAGGTAAAGGGACCCCTGACCCTTAGGTCCAGTCGCGGACGCCTCTGGGGTTGTGGCACTCATTTCGCTTTACTGGCCGAGGGAGCCGGCGTACAGCTTCTGGGTCACCTAGCCAGCATGACTAAGCTGCTTCTGGTGAACCACAGCAGTGCACGGAAATGTCTTTTAGCTTCCCGCCGGAGCGGTACCTATTTATCTACTTGCACTTCATGCTTTCGAACTGCTAGGTTGGCAGGAGCAGGGACTGAGCAACGGGAGCTCACCCCGTTGCGGGGATTCGAGCCGCCGACCTTCTGATCAGCAAGCCCTAGGCTCTGTGGTTTAACCCACAGTGTCACCCGAGTCCCTTTTTTGCATTACTATGTGTTTAAATTTGATTGGTTGGTAACTGAATTCTAGAGAGTTCCCTAATAGTTGTCATGTGATTGGCTGACGTTGGTCACATGACTCCATTTTTATGTGAAACAAGATGACTGTGACTGGATCTACACTGACCTTTTAAACACTATTACAATGATATTAGCTATAAATGTTCTAAAATGTCACAGAGCATACTACAGTATACCTGAGAGTCTCCACCCCCATCGTCCAGTCCGGACACTGAGGTCCAGCTCTGAGGACCTTCTGGCAGTTCCCTCCCTGCGATAAGTGACATTACAGGGAACCGGGCAGAGGGCCTTCTCGGTAGTGGCGCCCACCCTGTGGAAGGCCCTCCCATCAGACGTCAAGGAAATAATCAACTATCTGACTTTTAGAAGACATCTGAAAGCAGTCCTGTTTAGGGAAGTTTTTAATGTTTGATGTTTTATTGTGTTTTTAATGTTCTGTTGGGAGCTGCCCAGAGTGGCTGGGGAAACCCACCCCAGATGGGTGGGGGTATAAATAAATTATTATTATTATTATTATTATTATTATTATTATTATTATTATTATTATTAAAAAGAAAAAGTTCATTACCTTAGCGTTGTTCTTCCACAACAGCAGTTTCCCTTACAGCCTGGCTCCTTGTTGCTCTGCAATGCCCTCTGGTGTCACATTTTAATAACACATTATTAACGTTCTAGGCTAAAGGTAATGTGACCCTTACGTTTTGAACATCTTTCCTTAGCCCTTTGTTAACGTTATAAACCATGAGTGTAGATCTGCCCTGTGTTTCAGAATCCACTGTGAACACTACTAAGTTGAATAGAGTGTGGGAGTGCTTCTTCTCCACTTGAAAGAAAGAGAGCAAAGCCGCAGGAGAAGGTAAAAGTGGAAATCTCTCATGGGAGCTGCAGATTGGTTTAATTTCCAAAGAAGGGTGTCAGTCATACATATGATTCGAGCTTCTTAGCTGTGGTTTGGCTACCCTTCCTTCAACAGTTTACTGTTTTTTTGTGGGGATAAAATGGGACAACTCCTGTATACTTCCCTGAGTTTTATTCTGTGAACTGCCCTGAGAACCCCAGGTATATAAATTCAATTACTAATAATTACTAATAATTAATAATAGTTAATAATAATTAATAATAATAATTAATAATAATAATTCTGTGAACTGCCCTGAGAACCCCAGGTATATAAATTCAATTACTAATAATAATTAATAATAATAATTAATAATAGTAATGCTCACTGGAAGCTGAGGCTCCAATACTTTGGCCACCTCCTGAAAAGAGAAGACTCCCTGGAAAAGACCCTGATGTTGGGAAAGATGGAGGGCACAAGGAGAAGGGGACGACAAAGGACGAGATGGTTGGACAGTGTTCTCGAAGCTACCAACATGAGTCTGACCAAACTGCGGGAGGCAGTGGAAGACAGGAGTGCCTGGCGTGCTCTGGTCCATGGGGTCACGAAGAATTGGACATGACTAAACGACAAACAACAACAATAATAATAAGTCCTCAGAAGGAAGGAAGGGATGCAAGAGGAATTAACAAGTAAGAATACCTTTGTTTTGCACCACCGTTGCTTGTGAGTAAGAGCAAGTAGCTGGGTGCATTGGCACATGTACTGGTGGGTGGGTGTCAAAAGGCAGCCTTGAAAGCTTCACGATCTCTCCACCCACAGCTACAAACAAGCTGCCTTGGTAGCAGGAACAATTCGTTGCGAGCCATCTGCTGCTTAGAACTGCCTTAGGATTTCACTGCCACCTTGGTCTATCAAATGACTGATGCAAGAAAAGACAGAAAATACCAGAAGGTCCCAGGTTGGGCTGGGGTGGGACGTGGGACACAGGACCATAGCTCCATGACAGCGCATCCTTTGTGTGCAGAAGGTTCTAGGCTCAATCCCTAGCGTAGTTGGCAATAGGAAAGCAATTCTGCCTAAACCCCAGACAGCCACCAACAGTCAGTATGGACAAGAGTAGACATGATTGGCAAAGTCTGACCTGACATACAACTCTGACAGCTTCCTCTGCTCCTCACCACTAGGAATGGGAGGAAAATTCAGTTCACTTCACATTGAAAAGGGAACCAACCCAATCCGCACTTTCTGAGACAACAAGCCAACGGAAACAGTCAAATCTTGAAATTTGCGTTTTTGGAAATTTGTGTGTAAGAAATTTAACAAGCCGAGGAACACGTCCTAAATATAGCTATTTGGGGAGGTGTGCATAAAAACTCATATATATATATTTAGTGAAAATGACATGGAAATGAGGAAACTTGGTTTGCAAAATTGTGTACATTAGGCAAAGTTGCATACGATAATGTAGACCTTTGGATAAATGTGCCTTAAAATGCTGGTGAAGTTTCTTGAGGATTTTTTTTTTTAAAAGATGACAAACTAAGGAGAAACTGAGAGAAACTGGAATTGACAGATTTTGCCATCCCTACCCACTTCTGCCCCTTAAATGCACCTCAGTATGTGTATGTGAAAAGAATGTGCCCCTTTGGATGATATTGGACTCAAGTTCCCATCAGCCCCAGCCAGCATATCCAATGGTCAGGGATGGTGGGAATTGTAGTTCAGCAACACCTAGAAGCCCAAGGTGTTTGGCTAGAATGTGCAGCTCTGCTCCCTGTGATTATGTTGATTTGAATATGTCAGTTGTTTTCTGAAGTGGACTCAGAAAACACCATGTGTGTCAGAAGTCTATGGGCACAGGACACGGGTGGCACTGTGATCTAAACCACTGAGCCTCTTGGGCTTGCCGATCAGAAGGTCGCCGGTTCGAATCCCCGCAATGGGGTGAGCTCCCGTTGCTCTGTCCCAGCTCCTGCCAACCTAGCAGTTCAAAAGCACATCAGTGCAAGTAGATAAATAGGTACCACTGTGGTGGGAAGGTAAATGGCATTTCCATGCACTCTGGCACTTGTCACGGTGTCCTGCTGAACCAGAAGCGGATTAGTCATGCTGACCACAGGACATGGAAAGCTGTCTGTGGACAAACACCGGCTCCCTCGGCCTGAAGGCAAGATAAGCGCCGCAACCCCATAGTCGCCTTTGACTGGACTTAACCATCCAGGTTAATACTTTGGCCACCTCATGAGAAGAGAAGACTCCCTGGAAAAGACCCTCATGTTGGGAAAGATGGATGGCACAAGGAAAAGGGGACGACAGAGGATGAGATGGTTGGACAGTGTTCTCGAAGCTACCAACGTGAGTCTGACCAAACTGCAGGAGGCAGTGAAAGACAGGAGTGCCTGGCGTGCTCTGGTCCATGGGGTCACAAAGAGTCGGACACGACTAAGCGACTAAACAACAAGCGCCCAGGGGTCCTTTACCTTTAACCTAAATTATGGGCACAGGATTATAGCCCTCTTATCACACCCTCTTTACAATTACAAAGATCTCCCAAAGTTGCAACCTTATTCCCCCTCCCCTAATGAAATTGGAGCCGATTCTTTCCAGTCCTGACATCCGGCAACCTCTGAGATTACAAGCTTTCCCATGTCACTTCCAAACAGCAATTTATTTATATAGCTTTGCTTCATTAAAATGCAAACATCTGCTCCCAGAATAAAAGAGTACACAGATTTCAATAGCTCAGAAATCTTTAGATCTGCAGGTGAAAAGACAAAGGGAGAGCCCTGGCATAAGAGTCACCACAGAACAACCAGAATGGTGCAAGGAATTGGAATAATCAAGCTTTTAATTCCTGACTTCTGCGTACACTCGCTGGCTGCCCTTGAACACAGGTGACTTTTCCGTTTGATACGCTGGAAGGTGAAGATGATAATGCCTTTTCATTCCAAGGAGAAATTAATTCATGATCATCAGTCATTCAGATGCCATGGCAATAGGCAACAGGAAAAAGAATAAGTAAACTAGAAACAAAAGCACATGGCTAAGGCCACAAGATGGTAGGGTGCATGTGGAAAAAGAATGGATTGTTTTATTGACAGAGGGGCCAGCACGTAAGCTGTAGACATACATCAGAAGATCCATTAGGGGTACTCAATCAGAAAAGGCCACCTGGAAGGACGAAGGCTCTTTTTAAAAACAATATGCATGGTCCAAATTTCTCAGCATTCAATATAGCCACGCAAACACACCTTACATTGCTAAACAGAGGCATTCATT
Source organism: Darevskia armeniaca (assembly GCA_034641395.1). NCBI lineage: Eukaryota > Metazoa > Chordata > Lepidosauria > Squamata > Lacertidae > Darevskia > Darevskia armeniaca. The sequence goes on along the minus strand of JAWWNF010000290.1, from coordinate 2,868,576 downwards.
GTCCACAGAAAGAATGGAAGAAAACTCTCTGGATTTGAGATACAGAGCATAATGATGTTTTCGAGCTGGTGGGATGAGGAAATAACAAGCTTTTTATGATCCAAGTCAAAATCAATTTGAATATTGGCTCGCCCACTAAGTTTCGGCCATTCTCAACTTCTCTAGAAAAATTGCATTCAAACAGGTGAAAGGGAAAGGGAGAGGGAGAGGGAGTAAGGAAGGGCTGGTCCTTGGGTCTTCAGGTGGCCTCCAAGCCTGACCAGCAAGAAGTTTCCATCATTAAAGTCCCTGAAAATTGTAGTTTACCGGGGATTTGGGCCCTCAGTAAAAACCCAAAAGTTCAAGGACACTACAATTCATTCCCAGACATTTTTTGTGCGCAGCGAATGCCCTTGTGAAGGAGGAACGGCCTCAGGAGAGCCCCCAGGCCCTGGAGATCTGCAGTCTGTCTGCAAATGGAAGTCTCCCATCTTTGCCTTGCGGCCTAACGGTGGCCAGAGATAGGGAACCTCGTGGTCAACCTTCCATAAGCCGCATGCCCAAGGTATGGATGGTGGCACACACAAAATTGGGACGAGTGTGACTTTTCTTTTGTATAGTAGGCTACATTTCATGCACACAAATGCCAGAGGTATCTTCCAAAGATGCAGACACACCTCTCCATTCAGGCAGGAAATCGCCGTTGTCACAGCAGAAGGATGGGCTCCTGCCAGGCAAAAGCACTCACAGAAGTCAGGGGAAATGTCTGAGAGGGTCCCAAGAGTTGGATAAAAAAGGTCTGGAGGTCAGCAATCAGCCCACAGGCCGTAAGTTCCTCACCTCAGCTATAGCCAAGGGCCCACCTCTTCCTTTGTAGCCTTATCACAACCCTCTGCTTGAAGGTGACCTCTTGGCTCTATTTGAGCCACTGTCCAGTTCAAAGAGAAAGAACTCTAACAAGGGACAGGAGGAATCCATCTGCTGATGGGCGCCTGGACGGAAGACTGAGCAGGAAAAAGGGGAGATGTCATCCCAGTCTTCCTCACTATGGCATGATGTGCATTACATCACAATCATTATTTCCAAATGTGCATCCATGCATGCTTAATTAGCATGTGCAAATTTTATGCAAATCTGTGCCCCCCCCACTTTGTCTTCTTTTTCGGTGACGTGTTTTATCTTTTCTGGTGGTCCTTGCAAGTCAATGGAAGGAGGTTCCCTTTATTTCACTCTGTCGGTGCAGAATATGAAAACAGTGTTAAAATAAAGGTGGGGGGACATTGAGGGAGAAACACAGTCGCTCCCCCACTCCACCCCTGACGCAGGGTGGAGCACAGAACTCATTCTTCGACTCTCGGGCAGGAATATGATTATTATTTTTTTGGTATCATCCTTGGTGGTTGCTAACCAGAAGCCTGAAAGCTACAGGCAAGGCCTTTGGAGCTCAGAATAACTAAGTGATTGTAAAGTCAGATCAATGAATCATCCAACTTTCGTGCGCAAGTAGAAGTCTCTTAAAATACATATATATTTCCTTAAAGATATTCAGTTTGTTGCTTGGAAGAGTAATAAGCCAGCAGGGTCATATACATGAAAGTGACATTTATAGACCTCTTCCAAACATCTTAAGTACTTCACAAACTCAGCTCACTAGAATAAAAATCAGCCTCTTCGTGTGTTACTCAGTAGTTAAGATGAGTGACTATGCTGGTGGGTTCTTTTTTTAAAATAATAATGCTTGCCAAAAAAAAAAAAAAATTTCTTTTTTTCACAAAATTTGAGTTTTAACAGACCGGCATGAGCATTGATGGGATTATCAACAAATAAAAAAACGAGCATTTAAACAATATACCGTGTTATTTAGTTTCCCTTAAGTATTTGGTACCGCCTTGTTTGATTTCTCACCAATTGATTATTCAGCAATTAATATATTGCATGCGAGGGGACGCGGGTGGTGCTGTGGTTTAAACTACTGAGCCTCTTGGGCTTGCTGATCGGAAGGTTGGTAGTTCAAATCCATGTGACGGGGTGAGCTCCCGTTGCTCTGTCAACCTAGCAGTTCAAAAGCACGCCAGTGCAAGTAGATAAATAGGTACCAACATTTAAAACCGTGGTTTCAGGAAGAGAAGAGTTGGGAAATAGTGGGAGAGGAAGGGGGGAAGCAGAGCCAGAGCAGCTGGCTGACACTTTATCACTAGAAAGCATTCCAGACACCCCCTTCTCTCAGAACCCACCGGGCGGTGAAAGTAGGAGAGCAGAGAGCTAAGAGGCAATTGGCCCTAAGTGGCCGTAAGGTGGTTGGTGCTGTTGATGATTGAGGAGAGAAGGGGGTGGAGTTTACTCAGACCAACGTCATTACTCCAAGAGGCAGCATTTCTAAGCCTCTCCCTGTGAATATTGAATAAAATACATTGGCAAGAGCTTCTTTGTCCACCTTTTCCTGGCAGCCTGTAGTGGGTTGATCAGATTCCCTGACACATGGGGAAAAAAGGTAAATTACCCCTGGATGTTTAAGTCCAGTTAAAGAAGATCAAACCTATCCATTCTTAAAGAAATCAGCCCTGAGTGCTCGCTGGAATGACAGATCCTGAAGCTGAGGCTCCAATACTTTGGCCACCTCATGAGAAGAGAAGACTCCCTGGAAAAGACCCTGATGTTGGGAAAGGTTGAGAGCAGGAGAAGGGGACGGCAGAGGACGAGATGGTTGGACAGTGTTCTCGAAGCCACTAACATGAGTCTGACCAAACTGCGGGAGGCAGTGGAAAACAGGAGTGCCTGGCGTGCTCTGGTCCATGGGGTCATGAAGAGTCAGACACGACTAAATGACTAAACAAGAACAACAACAACATGCGGTTGTGGCACTCCTCTCACTTTCAGGCTGAGGGAGCCGGTGTTCGTCCACAGGCAGTTTTTTTCTGGGTCATGTGGCCAGCATGACTAAACTGCTTCTGGCGCAATGGAATACTGCGATGGAAACCAGAGCGCATGGAAACGCCGTTTACCTTCCCGCCGCAGTGGTACCTATTTATCTACTTGCGCCAACATGCTTTTGAACTGCTAGGTTGGCAGGAGCTGGGGCAGAGCAACGGGAGCTCACCCCGTTGCGGGGATTCGAACCACCGACCTTCTGATCGGCAAGCCCAAGAGAATCAGTGGTTTAGACCACAGCGCCACCCGCGTTCCTACTCTGATGCCTGACAACCACTGAGCTACAGCCCTAAGAGATCGAAGGCACCTAGTGACTCAGGAATACCCGAGACGCATCCTGCTTTTGCATGCTCAGCACACTGGTAGGGCAACCTAAGGCTTCTATCATTTGCTCAAGTGTCTCTGGCATACCGACAGGAGGTCCTACCATTGCACCAAAAGGCTTTAGAGCAGATGGGGAGGAAGTCCTAGTGCAGCCTAGTGAAACCTCCACCAAGACCTTCATGAAAGCTCATTCAAGTTGTAGCAGTGGTGGCCCTCTTCCCTTATAGCAGGGATGGGGAACCTCAGTCCTGGGGGACAAATTCATTCCTCCAAACCTCTCCATTTGAGCCATGGGACTTCCTCCCTGCATGCCCCCTGCCATCCCGAAATCTGCCATGAAGGGTTGGGCAGGGGAACACAGGGCATATTTAGGGCTGACGAGATGGGGAGGGGGAGGAAGTCCCATTGCAGTAGTGAATGCCTGCGCTTGTGCAAAGAGCTACTTAGCATTAAGATGAATAAAACCCCATGTACTTTACTTACTACATCCATGCTCATTTCTTCCATGGAAGGCAGAGGGCCTTCTCGGTAGTGGCGCCCTCCCTATGGAACACCCTCCCACCAGATGTCAAGGAAATAAACAACTATTTAACTTTTAGAAGACATCTGAAGGCAGCCCTGTTTAGGGAAGTTTTTTAATGTTTTATCTTTTATTGTGTTTTTAATAACCTGTTGGAAGCCACCCAAAGTGGCTGAGGAGGCCCGGTCAGATGGGCGTGGTATAAGTAATAATAAAATAATAAACATAATAATAATAATAATAATAATAATAATAATAATAAACATAATAAAAAGAGAGCTCCAAATGAACCCCGTTGATTGTGCTCATTGCTGGAGATCCAAGACAACTCATGAATTCCTTTTAGATTTGTCCTGACCTTCACCTCTCACAGTAATGTATCCAAATGTTGTGGCACAGTTCTCAGCATTTTAAATATATCAAAACTGAGGTTGGATGAATCAGTCTACTTTTAGTCCATGTCATCTTTGCATATGCTCATTGTGATGTCAATTCCAGCCTTCATTTGTGCATTAATCTGCATTTTAAATAATAATAATAATAATGAAAATGTGCATTCTGTCTTTAAATATGTATTTAAATACGTGTTTTTGAATATATCACCTCTCAAAATACACATTTCCAAATCTATTTTAGCTCAAAATATGAATTTTAAAGCCCATTTATTTTTAGCTGAGAGCTGCATTGCAACCTTGGGAGGAGTGTGGCAACTTTTGGGGGGCTACTTTCAGAGCCACACTTTTCCCCCCCTGGGAGATGCAAATCAGGTCCATTCCTATCAGGACGTAAGGAAATATCAAATTCCTCAAGCATCCCTAACTAAAAGATGGGTTTAAGAACAAGAGATTTATTTTGAGAAACAATTCGTATTTAGATACCATTTTCTCTCTCTCTCTCTCTCTCTCTCTCTCTCTCTCTCTCTCTCTCTCTATTTCTCTCTCTCTCTTAGGAAATCTAATGGAATGATTGGAGGGGAAACTGTTGAAACTGACCAGGATTGGAAATAGACCCAAATCCTAAATGGTTTCTTTACTCTTGTCCTCTGAATTCAATTTTAGAAGCCTGCGTCCCACAATGGCCAGATACTGGTGAGCATCATGTTAGGTCTAAAAAAATTATCACATAGTTGATGGAGCTATAGGTCTTCAGTTCTGACACGGATGCTGCATAGCTACTGTTATACCCCAATAATGTGGTATACTAAGGTTGTAGTTGCATTTTTAAAATCCTCCCCACCCCACCCCCTTGTTGGGTTTTAAACGGTATTATTTTAACAAGGTTTGGGGTAATAATCACGCTTATTGTCTAATCAAATGCCAACAATTCCCCGACTATTGTTCTATTTTAATGGTAAAGCTTTCCCTCTAACCCTTAGAAATCTCCTTTAATTATTTAATCAGTTTGGCTGGAACTCACAAAGCATTAAATTGTTAGTTGCTACTTAACATTCCTTATAAATTGCATTTATTAATTTCTGCAAAAAAAGAGAGACTTGCCCATTGCTACAGTAATTTAAATTAGTACCACATGGTTACAGACTGGCACTGAATTATGATTAAGTCTGTAGGGGTAAATTCCGTCCTTTGAAGATCTTTAAGTGATATGGTAGGGAGGGGTTTTTCAAAGTTCTGTCCAAGAAGTTAACATTTATCAGAAATGTAATGATCCCCAGACAGAATGTTTCATTTTAAGCATTACCTAATATTGCCCATCAAAAGCCATTTTAAGCTTACTGCTCACTCTAGACATACTCAAGTTTGCTGACCAGTCAAATAAATGCTCCAATGACGCTTAATAAATTTCCGATTTAGGCTTGCCACCTCCTTTCATACTTTTTAAATGGATTTATCCATTGTTTTGGACTTCTGTCCACAAAGCGAAATTACGGAAAGGGCTTGTCTGTAGCCATTGAGGACTGTTACCTTCTATGAGTTTAATGTGTAGATTAATCAACTCAAATGGTTTCGTGGGTTGATTAATCAACTCAAATTTTAGTTGCTCTGTAGGGGCCAATTTTAATTGGTGGAGAAGAGGTATAAGAAGGGAATAATAATTGAGGACATTGTGATTTTAGAGACAGCAAGAGGGAATCAGTGCTGTTGACTGGATTTACAGACCCTAGAAGATACATGCTGAGAGAGGTAGGTGTCTACATAATAATAATAATAATAATAATAATAATAATAATAATAATAATTTATACCCCGCCCATCTGGCTGGGTTTCCCCAGCCACTCTGGGCGGCTTCCAACAGAACATTAAAATGCAGTAATCTATTAAACATTAAAAACCTCCCTAAACAGGGCTGCCTTCAGATGTCTTCTAAAAGTCTGGTAATTGTTGTTCTCTTTGACATCTGGTGGGAGGGTGTTCCACAGGGCGGGTGCCACTACCGAGAAGGCCCTCTGCCTGGTTCCCTGTAACTTGGCTTCTCATAGCGAGGGGACCGCCAGAAGGCCCTCGGCGCTGGATCTCAGTGTCCAGGCAGAACAAGGCAAAATATACAAAAAAGTTTGTCCCCATTTCTCCTCCCCCCCCCAACTTAAATTCAGTTCTCCGCATTTCCTCCTTTGTTTGTGATATGTGGGAGGGGAGTCCTCGTGAAAATCCACCAGCATCTTAGTATGGTTTTCTCCTAAAGCACACATTTTTGTGTGCAATTTTGCCTAAGACAAGGGATCTCAAATGAGTGTATTTTAAAGGGTACACAGGTATCTGCGAAGAACAGAACCAGTGGCAGCTGAAGACAGACCAAAAGTGGTGGGCAGGAGGGGTGGAGGGAGAATTCGGAAGCTGAAGGACAACAAGAGGAAGAAAGAAAAAACAGCGAGGAAGAGAGATGAAAGGGTTGCTGCTGATTAATTGTTTAACGAGTAAAACAAATGAGGTATGTTTATTTTGTGAATTGGTTTGCTAGAATTAGGAGAACTAGCGGGAAGAGGTATTTATTTATTATAGAGGGAGATTGGCTTAGCCCTGCTAAAAAAGTTTGGCTACAAAAAGTGCTGAGGCAGTGTATGTGATGAGATGGAGTCATGGAGCTGTTCAGTGATTCAGGAACGACGCTCTGCACATGCTCAGATATGCATTTCATTGTATTTTATTGCATGGCAATTTGAACTTTTGGAATGCAAATTGTCACACACACAAAATTTCCAAGAGTTTCATGGGGAGAAGGGGACGTTTGGCTTAACATAATGTGTTTTTGCAAAACAATGTCCCCAAATATAAGACCTATTTGGATGTTATCTTCATTAATATATGCATTTTTATGCTTACTTTACATCATCAGAATCTCCAACTTTACATACAATCCTTGGCTATAGAAGTGCATTGCAAAATTCAGAGAAGTGTTGCATTGGAAGGATGACTATGATTCAGTTCATGTATCCTTTCAGAAAGCGTGAATTAGGCAGGTTTGCCTTTGACTGTGAAATGAATCGAATTTCCCCTGCATCCACAATTGACTTGAGATTCCAGAAACAGGGAAGAATTCTTGAAGGGCTTTTCATCAGTTGTTTATCATTAGTATACAGAATGCTTTCGCTATAAATACAAACCAGATATGTGGAGGACCTAAATCTAAAGGACTCTGGTCCTCTTCCCCCCCCCCCAAAGTAGATAAGGATTTTTCTCCTAAAACAGAAGGGATTGGAGTGGGAGAGCTGCTTTTTTTTCAAGTTTTCTAACAGGTCAAGGTGTGGGATGTGGGTGGCGCTGTGGGTTAAACCACAGAGCCTAGGGCTTGCCGATCAGAAGGTTGGCGGTTCAAATCCCCGCGACGGGGTGAGCTCCCATTGCTTGGTCCCTGCTCCTGCCAACCTAGCAGTTCGAAAGCACGTCAAAGTGCAAGTAGATCAATAGATACCGCTCCGGAAGGAAGGTAAATGGCATTTCCATGTGCTGCTCTGGTTCGCTAGAAGCGGCTTAGTCATGCTAGCCACATGACGCGGAAGCTGTATACTGGCTCCCTCGGCCAATAATGCGAGATGAGCGCCGCAACCCCAGAGTTGGTCACGACTGGACCTAATGGTAAGGGTCCAGTCTACCTTTACCTTTACCTTTTAACAGGTCAATACACTGGGGCCAAATAAAGATGTCAAATCCTTGGCAACTATCTGAATATCTGGAAGATGGTCCAGATCAACCTTTTTCAGAGGGATCATATCTGTTTCTGCTCTTATGAATCACATACCTTTGTCACAATTCCATCGTGGCCAAATACATATCAAGATGCTGGAGGAGAAAACAGGGCTTCAGCATTCAATTGATTAATCAGTTTGTCATCTGGGAACTGCAACACAAGGTTGTGTAGCTCCATGCCTTTCTTCCTCGCCAGCGCCACAACTCCACCAGTTGTCACATGGAAGATGGACCAAGCTGGTTTTCCGCTGTTCCAGAGGGTAGGACTCAAGCCAATAGAATGAAACGACAAGAAAGGAGATGCCTACAAAACAGCAGGAAGAACCTTCTGATGGTAAGAGCTGTTCAACAGAGGAATGGACTACCTCAGAAGGTGGTGGACTCTCCTTTATTGCAGGTATTTAAACAGAGGGTGGCCATCTGTTAGGATTCTCCTGGGTTTTTGTACTTTTGCAGACTTTGGTGTTCTCCAGAAGCCTGTTGATATTTTTCTCTTGTGTGTGGATGCTGCTGTTTTGACTGCATAAAGGTGGACCTTGGAGCTCTACACATCACTTGGGAAGACAGGTGAATTAATGCCAGCATACTGGGAGAATAATATATCAAAATGACGCAAACAGTGAAGAATATTCAATCATATATATATATGCATATGCAACCGGAGGAAATCTACTCCATACAACGTACAAATGTCTCAAAAGGTGCAAAGAGATTCAAAAGTGCAACGTCCGATGTGCAACAAGTCCAATGTCATAAAGTGCTAAAGTCTCTCAGGAGTCCACGTCTGCTTCTCCCGACGGGCGGCTGGCTTGTATTATCCCCTTTTCACTATTATCGTTTCTTCAGGGACGGACATCGTCTTAAATAATAATAATAATAATAATTTACAGTGTACATAGTGAGCATTTACATTCTTAGAATAAATAAACATATTAACATCTAAAAAGTTACTCACCAAATTGTTCATACATAAACACTTAACTAGGCTGAAATGCTCACAACCTCAATGGTTCCTGGTTGGTAAAGCTAAACTAAACAGAAGTTTACGAGGTTAAATACAATTTCTCCTAGGTCCTCAATCATGACAGGACAATACATTAACAAACACCAATAGGTTTGAAAGGTACAAACAACCAAAAATGTAATTAGTTTTACAAATATCCTGAAAACATCTACCACAAAATATTTTTTACTCACAAGCTATGAATAGGTTTATTACACCGATATACAAGTTCAACCAATCATTGTAAAAAGAAAAAACCAGTCATAAGAAAGAGCTGTATTCCATTTGGAGATTTAAACCTGTAGGGGCCAGGGAGCCAAACCTGTGTATCCAATATGATTCTTTCTGATGTAAGTTCTTTTTAAGTATATCACTATTTATCTCTGGATGTTCATGTTTGTAAATAATAAGCCATTCAAAGTCTGTGGCCTTTGAATGGTTTATTACTGGGAGAAGCAAATATCATCAGTGTCGAAGCGATGATTCTTCAACATCAACTTCGTTGGACTGGTCATGTTGTGCAGATGCCTGATTATCGTCTTCCAAAGAAACTACCCTATATACTCGAGTATAAGCCTAGTTTTTCAGCACATTTTTTGTGCTGAAAAAGCCGCCCTCGGCTTATACTCGAGTGAGGCAGGAAGTGGCTCCTATGAAGCTTTCCCAGGTTTTTTGTGGTAAAATTGGGTGCCTTGGCTTATATTTGGGTTGGCTTATACTCGAGTATATAAGGTACTCTATTCTGAACTTAAAAATGGAAAGCGTAATGCCGGTGGTCAACAAAAGAGGTTTAAAGACTCTCTCAAGGCAAATCTAAACATAAAACAATAAAACTATCAGTAATTATAAACAGTGAAGAACAGCTATTTAAAACATTCAAAAATATTTGAAATAATTAGAATCGTAGAAGAATAAAATTGCAGTTGGAAGGGACCCCAAGGGTCATCTAGTCCAACACCCTGCAATGCAGGAATAATAAAATAATTAGAAAAATTCACGCGGGAGAGAACTGTCAATGGCTACTAGCTTGAGAGCAGTACATGTGAAAAGGATCTAGGAGTCTTGGTAGACCACAAACTTGACATGAGTCAACAGTGTGATGCAGCAGCTAAAAAAGCCAATGCAATTCTGGGCTGCATCAGTAGGAGTATAGCATCTAGATCAAAGGAAGTAATAGTGCCACTGTATTCCGCTCTGGTCAGACCTCACCTGGAATACTGTGTCCAGTTCTGGGCACCACAGTTCAAGAAGGATACTGACAAGCTGGAACGTGTCCAGAGGAGGGCAACCCAAATGGTCAAAGGCCTGGAAACGATGCCTTATGAGGAACGGCTTAGGGAGCTGGGTATGTTTAGCCTGGAGAAGAGAAGGTTAAGAGGTGATATGATAGCCATGTTCAAATATATAAAAGGATGTCATATAGAGGAGGGAAAAAGGTTGTTTTCTGCTGTTCCTGAGAAGAGGACACGGAGCAATGGATTCAAACTACGTACAAGAAAGAAGATTCCACCTAAACATTAGGAAGAACTTCCTGACAGTAAGAGCTGTTCGACAGTGGAATTTGCTGCCAAGGAGTGTGGTGGAGTCTCCTTCTTTGGAGGTCTTTAAGCAGAGGCTTGACAGCCACCTGTCAGGAATGTTTTGATGGTGTTTCCTGCTTGGCAGGGGGTTGGACTGGATGGCCCTTGTGGTCTCTTCCAACTCTATGATTCTATGATTCTATGATGACTGTGCACTGCTTGTGGGTTTCTGTCCCTGCTTTCACTAGCGCTAAATCAGTCACGTTAGGGCACCCTTTGGTTTTCGTTTGCTTTGTTACAGTGCTGGAAATACATTAACTTTGCGGCTAAGTACACCGAGGACAGCAGGGTGTTGAGGATATTTTGCTGTCCTTCCCATCTCCCATTCCCATTTCTTAAACTTCCGATCACCTTGGAGACTTTGAAACGTACAGATTTATTTTATTATTTTTGTCAAGCTGGGGCGGGGGGGGGGGGGAGAGAATGCTTGCGGCCGCAACCTGTGTTAGAAGCTATGCATTGCAGATTTTATTCATTTTTTTAACCCAGTTCAGGTAAGAATACCTCAGCGCCTCCTACAGGAACCTAACAGCTGAGAAGTCCACGCGGAGAGAAAAGAGAGAGAGGGGAAAAAATACCCCCTCAAAATAAACTTATAAAATAATAGATTCATCTTCCTGCAGCTAAAGATAAATATTAAATAAGCCTATCTGCTTCTAGCTGAAAATTAATTTCTTCTAAGGCAAATAGTGTAATACGTAGACTCGTTTCAATTCCCATTTGGCAAAGAGCCCATTTTCTGCATACCGTGGACTTTTGAAATACTAGAAACTGCTTTCATCATGAGTGTGTGTGCGTGCACCCACACACCCCTACTTTAAACAAACACAGCTGCCTTTCTTTGGCATCCCATCCGCAGCAGTGAAGAGAAAATGTCTTGCGAACATAAGAAGAGGCCTGCAGGGTCAGGCCAGGGTCCAATTGAGTCCAGCATCCTGCTATTACAGTGGCCAGCCGGTTGTCCATGGGAAGCCCATAAGTAGGAGCTGAGTGCAATGTTCCAACATTTATCCAATGAAAATAGGGACTGTCATGGAATTCTACTCAATACACTGGTACCTTGGTTCTCAAACGCCTTGGTACTTAAACAACTTGGAACCCAAACACTGCAAGCCCGGAGATAAGTGTTCCAGTTTGCGAACTTTTTTCAGAAGCCGAATGTGCTCCGCTTTGAGTGTTACACTGACGTCTGTCTGTTTTTGCTATTTATTTTGCATAAAGCTTTTCTGTTTTGTTTTTGTGACTGTGTGGATCCCAGTTCAGCTACTGATTGGTTGATTGATTGATTGATTGCAGTACATTGTTTATTGCTTTCATTTTATGGATCAATGGTCTCGTTAGATAGTAAAATGCATGTTAAATTGCTGTTTTAGGGGATGTTTTTAAAAGTCTGGAACAGATTAATCCATTTTGCATTACTTTCTATGGGAAAGCGCGCCTTGGTTTTGGAACGCTTTGGTTTTGGAACTGACCTCCGGAACGGATTAAGTTTGAGAACCAAGGTACCACTGTATTGATCCAGAGCAGATTCCAGTGTATAGTTAGCAGAGTAAAAACTTAAACACGTTGCAGGATTTCCCAAAAATAGACCAGAGGCAATTGTATTTCATCCAGCAGGGTTTTACTGCTACTGAAGGCAAATGACCATAATGGTCACAAATCCATTCAGGATTGGCACTGTCCATAAGAAATCCAGTTGCAGCAGATTTAACTTATTAACTTATAATAAGACTAAACCAGGGGTCAGCAACCTTTTTCAGCCATGGGCCGGTCCACTGTCCCTCTGACCATGTGGTGGGCTGGACTATTTTTTTTTGGGGGGGGGTGAACAAATTCCTATGCCCCTCAAATAACCCAGAGATGCATTTTAAATAAAAGCACACATTCTACTCATGTAAAAACATGCTGATTCCTGGACCATCCATGGGCCGGATTGAGAAGGCGATTGGGCCGCATCCAGCCCCCGGGCCTTAGGTTGCCTACCCCTGGACTAAACCTTAACACTAAGCATACTATGTACAGCACAACACACCAGAAAGGAAAAGAGATAAAAAGGGAAAGTGAAACCCAGGCTCCTTCTGGCCAAGGCATGGCAAATCACCTTTCTTGGGGGGGGGGGGTTCTCATTAGCTACAAAATGCATTTTCACACAGCACATGGTTAAATTATGGGATATTTTCCCACAAGCAAAAATTCACACTTTTTGAAAGAATATGTGGACCAAAACACAACCACCCTTTGAAATTCTCAGTTCTTTAAATTTTGCAGTGCCGTTCTCCAGCCCAGTTATGTGTACAGAAGAGCATGCACTCAGGTGGGGTGTGCATAAAAATGCAAATATTGGTGAAGATAACAAAAAATGAATTACAATGGGGGGAAATTTGTGTATGAAAATGTGTGCGTTGGGAGAATTTCATACACAAATTGAAAGCAGCTTTGGAAAAGTGGAGAACTGAGCTTAAGGTTGGAAAAATGAGATACTGAGAGCAACCAAAATTGACAGATTTGCTTATCCCTAACTTTTGGGCAGTTTCAGTTCAGGCTGTGTAAGCAACCAAAGGTTGCCATTCAGTTCTGATCAAAACCAAGCCCTTTCTTAGGATTACCAGAATGTGGGAATGTTTGGGAACGTGGATGGAGATTTATAATTTAATATATCTCATCCTAACTTGCGCTTGGAAGTTCAAATAGCAGAGTAACATTCCCTTTTAAAATACACACAGCGGAAGTTGCTTTGATTCGCTAGAATCAGCTTAATCTAGTTTCCTGGTTTGTCACTATATTTCCCCTTTATCCCTCTTCAAATAAGACACAGCACACGTCTTCTATAAAAAGATATAAAACGTTTACTCATGTATATCCAGCTCAAGACAGATCCCAAAGAAGGCAGGCTTATTCTTAGTAAAGATATTTACAATAGGGATCTCTCCATGTGGGAGAGAAGTCCATCAGGCCCCAGCTGGCTGGAAGCCAACTGGGCATCCTCCTCGCAGTCTGAGCGAGATGGAGCAGAGAGGCAGAAAGAGAGCAGAAGAGCAGAATGGCTGCTGGCCAGTGGGTTTGGCTAATACCTTCCCAGGTGAAGCCACACCCACATCTAGCTTGCAAAGGAAGTTACCTCAATCCAGGTGACCAGGAAGTTGTGGCTGGAGGACTGAGATACCTTCTAGCATTGTTGTACTTGACTGCTCTAGTGTTTACATCCCACACAGAATACCTGTGAACTACTAGGAATATTCAGTATTTTGAGAGGAGATGTTAAAAAAGAGGTTGTTTTGGCACAGAGCCCCATTCAGCGTTCTTCATTTGCTTCCACAAACCCTAAGGGAATGGGTCCCCTTCGCCACTGGTGGGCTGGAAATCATTCTGCGTTTAGACAGTGTCTCCTTTTGTGATTAAACCAAATTACCTCAAGGCTGATAGGATGAGCCGTGCTCTTGTTTCCAATTTGACTTTTACAGCTCCGCGGAGACCATCTCTAATATAGGTGATTACTCCTTTCAACTTTGTGGGAACTGTTCAGGAAATAAGTAGGCCAAAGATTTAGGATAATGTGCATATTTGACTACTGTATGTTTCAGGGAGGGGAGAAAGGAAGGGTAGGGGAATGAAGCAGGAACAAACAAACAAAGTCCTTTTCACTTTTGATTTCGACGTGGGTTTTGTTAGTGGAACAATGCATCTCTTTCCATCAGGGGAGGTTCCACTGATGGACAAAGTGGGGAATTTCCCTGCCAAGAATCCTCTCCAAAGCCATGGTCCAACTTTTGCCCTGTCACCCATGGCAACAGCAGTACATTTCCAGTATCTGAAAGTCTTCTGTCCCTCTTCTCTGCTTAGGCAGTAATAAAAATAAGTAGTAGTAGATCTCTCCTCTCTCTCCAGGGACATTCCCTCCAACATTTCTCTGATAAAAACAGAGACATCCTATTATTTGTTGTTGTTTAGTCGTTTAGTCATGTCCGACTCTCTGTGACCCCATGGACCAGAGCATGCCAGGCACTCCTGTCTTCCACTGCCTCCCGTAGTTTGGTCAGACTCATGTTGGAAGCTTCGAGAACACTGTCCAACCATCTCGTCCTCTGTCGTCCCCTTCTCCTTGTGCCCTCCATCTTTCCCAACATCAGGGTCTTTTCCAGGGAGTCTTCTCTTCTCATGAGGTGGCCAAAGTATTGGAGCCTCAGCTTCAGGATCTGTCCTTCCAGTGAGCACTCAGGGCTGATTTCCTTCAGAATGAATAGGTTTGATCTTCTTGCAGTCCATGGGACTCTCAAGAGTCTCCTCCAGCACCATAATTCAAAAGCATCAATTCTTCGGCGATCAGCCTTCTTTATGGTCCAGCTCTCACTTCCATACATCACTACTGGGAAAACCATTGCTTTAACTATACGGACCTTTGTCGGCAAGGTGGCCTTAGTCTTTTCTTATATGCTTATAGGCTTCCAAAATACAGTGGTACCTCGGGTTAAGAACTTAATTCGTTCCAGAGGTCCGTTCTTAACCTGAAACTGTTCTTAACCTGAGGTGCCACTTTAGCTAATGGGGCCTCCTGTTGCCGCCACGTGGTTTCTGTTCTCATCCTGAAGCAAGGTTCTTAACCCGAGGTACTATTTCTGGGTTAGCGGAGTCTGTAACCTGAAGTGTCTGTAACCTGAAGCTTCTGTAACCCGAGGTACCACTGTATATAAAAACCATAAGACATTAAACCTTAAAAGAAAAAAAAAACCTCCCTATACAGGGCTGCCTTCAGATGGCTCGGGGTTCGGATAACTCTATACCCTCCAACATTTCTCTGATGAAAATAGAGGCATCCTAAGGAAAAGCAGGACATTCCCGGATCAAATCAGAAACCAGGATGGCTTCTGTAAATCCTGAACTGTCCCTGGAAAATAAGGACACTTAAAAAACAAAACAAAACAAAACAAAAACAAGTAGAAAGAGTGAGGGAGAGGGGGCAGGATGATTCTTGTCTTCTTCCCTCCTCTTTTATCTCTCTCAGAAGCCACACCTGGAGGCCAAATTTAAACAATACTTGAGTTCTCTGACCTAGGTGAGGGAGTTTAGTCAAGTGTGGCAGATCTTGCAAAGCTCCAGGGGTAGGACCAAAGCTGTTTGCTCTTCTGAGTGTAGTGAGAGGGGAAGAAGGACGTCTGTCTAGGTACCTTTACTGAGATAGGATGGGGAAAGGTTTTTTCTTGACTTTCTTGCAAACCCTTCGCTTTTATTTTAAAACTCAGGTGAGAGAAATTTATGCAAGAGCCCAGCCCTTCCTCCTTTGTTAAAATGGTTGTCAGAAAAATGTGGGCATTTGCTTGCATAGGGACACAATATTTCTGATGGGGGTGACGGCGGCGGAAGATAATTCTGGGGTTTATGTTGAAATTGCAAGCTATTTGATACCATTTTCTTTGCAATTTTTTGGGAGCTTTTTATGTTTGAATTGTTTAACTTAGTATTCAACCACGTCCGTCTCAGAGAAAACCCACTGAAATTAATGAACCTAAGTGATTCATGTCTACTAACTTCAATGGGCAAAAGTTACTTGAATACCATCGGAAGTGTTTGTTTGTGTGTGGATATTTTTGGTCTCATAGCACATAGTTTAGCTAGGTACTAAGTATTCTAAAATTGCAATTCTTAAATGTTCACAGTATCTTTGCAAGCTGGCCTACCAAGTCTAGTAGAAACCGGTCACAACTGCTTTCAATAGGACAATTTCAAAGCATTATGAGTAGGGACGGATTTAGGTTTGATGAGGCCCTAAGCTACTGACAGTAATGGGGCCCTTTATAAGTAAGTAAGTAAAATATTTGATATAATTATAATATTTATATATAATATTATAGCAGCAAGTGGGGTTAATAGGGAACTGGACTAGTAAATAATAATATAGGCCTACTAAATAATAAAGATGAATATTTTTCTAAAGTAATTTTATAATGGGTTCAAAATAAATAAATTATGTATTACAGTCGTACCTCGTGTTGCGTTCGCTGCAGGTTACGTTTGGCGTAGGTTACGAATGTGCCGAACCCAGAAGTACCGGAACGGGTTACTTCCGGGTTTGGTGGTTTGCACATGCACAGACACATCAAATGATGTCACGCGCATGCGTAGAAGTGCCGAATCACATTGCGTACACGCGCAGCCGCAGCTCTTCAAGTTATGTGTTGCTCATGTTGCGAACGGGGCTCCGGAACGGATCCTGTTCGCAACCAGAGGTACCACTGTACATGAAATCAATCAGTAGGCATAAGACTCATAGCCTTAGTCTATGCTGCTTGACCATCAGTCTACAAGCACTCTTTAGTATTAGATAACAGGTACAACAGCTTGGGGACGCGGGTGGCGCTGTGGGTTAAATGGGGTGAGCTCCCATTGCTTGGTCCCTGCTCCTGCCAACCTAGCAGTTCGAAAGCACATCAAAGTGCAAGTAGATAAATAGGTACTGCTGCAGCGGGAAGGTAAATGGCGTTTCCGTGCGCTGCTCTGGTTCGCCAGAAGCGGCTTTGTCATGCTGGCCACATGACAAAGTGTTTAGTGTTGTGTTTGAACCAGGTGAGTATGTCCTTATGAGATAGCTCTAAAAATAATCTTGGGGAAAATCATGGCAGATAGGTCTAACCAGAGCAATGTGCTACAGTACTGAAATTGAACTTCTGGGTAAAGGTAAAGGACCCCTGGACGGTTAACTCCAGTCAAAGGCGACTATGGGGTTGTGGCGCTCATCTCACTTTCAGGCCGAGGGAGCTGGCGTTTGTCTGCAGACAGCTTTCTGGGTCATGTGGCCAGCATAACTAAACCACTTCTGGCGCAATGGAACACCGTGATGGAAGCCAGAGCACACAGAAACACCATTTACCTTCCCACCACAGCGGTACCTATTTATCTACTTGCACTGGTGTGCTTTCGAACTGCTAGGTTGGTAGGACCTGGGACAGAGCAACGGGAGCTCACCCTGTCACTGGGATTCAAAACACCTACCTTCTGATTGGCAAACCCAAGAGGCTAATGGTTTAGACCACAGCGCCACCCGCTGTGTCTGGACCAAATGATAGAGAGCAACAGCAAGAGACGGTCATCGCACCCAACTTGTGAGCTTTCCAGGCACACCTGAACAGCTGCAAATGGGCACAGAATGCCAAACTAGATTGATCTTTGGCCTGATTTAGCAATATTTCTTAGAAGACCATCAATGAGCAGTAGAAAGAGAGGATCTGGGGCAGTGTGCATCTATGGTGTTGCCGTAACTGGAGTTGCACCTTTAGCTTGAGTTAATTCCCCATTGTGTGGCCCACTACCCTAATCTGCACAACACGATTAAGAATGGTAGACGTTGGTAGACCTTATGTGTGACATGATATGGCAATAATAACTCCCAGAGATCTGTGGCCATTGCTGGGCAGAGTTCCACACCTGCTCATTTGCTGCAGTTATCCTGTTTTCACTCTTTCAAATTTAATACTTTCTCTAATATATTACATGTTACCTCCCATGTATTTAAACTGTACTTAAAAGCATGCTAAGAATGGGTAATTCTTTAATGGTTGTTCACTTACAAGCGATTGTGGGTCATTACCCAATCATTTAAAGGGCATTAATGAGAAGCATTTAATGGTTTTAGTAGAATATCATCGTAAGGGACAGGGGGAAAGTTACTGGCTGTAAATTTTTATGACCATTTCTTATAAAATGTATTACGTTTGAGATTTATGTATGTAACAAGGAGTACAATAAAAGCCGAGCTCAAAATAATTTGAAATCAAACTAATGCATATAGATAAGGCTCTAGTTGGTGCAGAATTGCATGCAGTTCGGCTCGCTTCTCTATCTGCGGTGATTTGGAGATTATTCGAAGGGAAGAAAGAAAGAAAAAAGAAAGAAAGAAAGAAAGAAAGAAAGAAAGAAAGAAAGAAAGAAAGAAAGAAAGAAAGAAAGACTGCTTCCAGACTGTCACTAACATGGCCACTGTACTCTGCTAACTTCCAGATTTGTCTGCTGTACGTGGGCAGACCTTGAAGATGTCTTGGAGAGTAGTCCAAAATGCCGGAGCCAGATTACTGACTGGGGTTCCAGTTACAGTGGTACCTTGGTACTCAAACTTAATCCATTCTGGACGTCCGTTCAAAAACCAAAGCGTTCCAAAACCAAGGCGCACTTTCCCATAGAAAGCAAAGCAAAACTGATTAATCCATGAAATAATAAATACAATTTACAATTGATTAAAATTAAGATACAAGTAAGGTATATGGAAAACATACGGGAATAATTTTGAGATGATTATTGAGAAAGTATGACTATTATTAGTTTTTCAATTACGAAATATGAATTTAATAAACTCTTGGCAAGCAAATTGGGAGGAACCCTCAATAAACAGGATTTCTAGAAGCACCCAATGAAAAAGGAGGAATCTGTAGACTACGAATTTAACATTTTAATTAGCCACCAATATTTTTCATTCTTCCCTTAAGGACAGCATGCGTCTGTTTGGACAGGGAAGTGTGACAATGGTTTCTTTTCTGCCTAGTGTAGAAAATTCTTAAATGATTTCAACAGGACTCTCAATGATACTTTGCTTGGTACAAATATAATGCCTAGCAGTTGTGATTGTAGCAACTGTTGTCCATTACATATGCTATGTTTGTGTTTTCCTATTCTTCATATTTTATAGTGTTTTCCCAACTTTTATCATAGAATCATAGAATCATAGAGTTGGAAGAGACCACAAGGGCCATCCAGTCCAACCCCCTGCCAAGCAGGGAACACCATCAAAGCATTCCTGACAGGTGGCTGCCAAGCCTCTGCTTAAAGACCTCCAAAGAAGGAGACTCCACCACACTCCTTGGCAGCAAATTCCACTGTCGAACAGCTCTTACTGTCAGGAAATTCTTCCTAATGTTTAGGTGGAATCTTCTTTCTTGTAGTTTGAATCCATTGCTCCGTGTCCGCTTCTCTGGCGCAGCAGAAAACAACCTTTCTCCCTCCTCTATATGACATCCTTTTATATATTTGAACATGGCTATCATATCACCCCTTAACCTTCTCTTCTCCAGGCTAAACATACCCAGCTCCCTAAGCCGTTCCTCATAAGGCATCTTTTCCAGGCCTTTGACCATTTGGGTTGCCCTCCTCTGGACACGTTCCAGCTTGTCAGTATCCTTCTTGAACTGTGGTGCCCAGAACTGGACACAGTATTCCAGGTGAGGTCTGACCAGAGCGGAATACAGTGGTACTATTACTTCCCTTGATCTAGATGCTATACTCCTATTGATGCAGCCCAGAATTGCATTGGCTTTTTTAGCTGCTGCATCACACTGTTGACTCATGTCAAGTTTGTGGTCTACCAAGACTCCTAGATCCTTTTCACTTGTACTGCTCTCAAGCCAGGTGTCACCCATCCTGTATTTGTGCCTTTCATTTTTTATTTTTTTTTGCCCAAGTGTAGTACTTTACATTTCTCCCTGTTAAAATTCATCCTGTTTGCCTTGGCCCAGTTCTCTAATCTGTTAAGGTCATTTTGAAGTGTGATCCTGTCCTCTGGGGTATTAGCCACCCCTCCCAATTTGGTGTCATCTGCAAACTTGATCAGGATGCCCTCAAGCCCATCATCCAAGTCATTGATAAAGATGTTGAATAAGACTGGGCCCAAGACAGAACCCTGTGGCACCCCACTAGTCACTTCTCTCCAGGATGAAGAGGAGCCATTGATGAGCACCCTTTGGGTTCGGTCAGTCAGCCAGTTACAAATCCACTGAATGATAGCATTGTCTAGCCCACATTTTACCAGCTTCTTTACAAGAATTTTGTTCTTGTATTGATGTCTTATTAGTATTCTGTGGAATTATTATTACCCACTCATGTAGATAGGGGGAGAAATTCAGTCTAGTTCAAATCTTAATGCACATGAAATGAACCTTCACTTCCCGAAAGAGTATGTAAGCCAATGCACAGCTATCCTTTGAAATTCACATTTTTCCAAAATTTGTGGTGCAGTTTCTTCAACCCAAATATATGTACAATTATTATTGTTGTTGTTCTTGTTGTTAAAATTTATATACCACCCTTCATCAAAAGATGAATACGTGTGTATCAAAGTGCACATATTAGCAAAAATAGCATACACAAAGGCATTGTACTAGGGGAAATCATTGGCAAAAATGTGTATATTATACACAATTGCATACAAAAATGCGTGCACCAGGAGAAAGGAACGTTAGAATGTTGTTGAATTTTTGTGAAGATGTTGGGAAGTGAATTTAAGTTTAGGGAAATAAGAAACAAGGAGACTGAAATGGACGGATTTGTCTACCCATGACCTGCCTGGAAATTTTGTATCAAGGGTAGGTTATAAATATTTTAAATAAATAGAAATTTCCACTGACTTGAAACTCGTGATTCTTAGTTTTAAGTCAAGAGGATCTCCTGCTTCATGGGCACACCTATTTACACACCTCAGCAACAGCAATTGGTTGTGTTCGGAATAAAGGGTTTGTCACCTTTTTAATATTGGGTAAGTCTGAAAACTCATCTTTCTCAATCCGTTTGAGCCATTCTGCAACAACGGTCTCTTTCCTAGGCAGCGTCTCATTATTTCAGGCAATTAGTGGCAACACCTGGTTCGTTTTTTAAAAAAAAAACCTGTCTCATCTCTGCTTTGGTGGAGGGGAGGAAACTTTATGAAATAGCTCTTTAATATATATATATATATATATATATATATATATATATATATATATATATATATTCCTTCTTCTTAAAATGGCTCAATACCCAGGTTCCAAGCCTCTGCAAGAAGTCTGGTTATGGCTAGTTAACACAGAGATGCATTTTCAAAATATTGCAGGTAGGGGTGGAATGTCCCAGAAATCTTTTCCTTAATTCCTGCCTCCTTCCTCGAGTAAGTTCTGCTAAAAATATGAACCATCCTCGCATACTACGTGCATTAGTAAACCATGTTTCCAAAAATAATCAGAACATCAACAAATGCGTACATCAACACATAAACTATTTGATATACTTGTGAGTCAATACTCATGACTTTCCTCACATCCTCCTTGAGTAGGCTATTTTTTTGTCTGGCTGGAATGCCTCCTTGAACTCTGATAATGACTCTTGCTCACCTGAATGGAGGCTAAAGAGAGGGTGCGTGGAAACTAGCCTCCTGTAGAAAGGTGAAAATTACATTAATTGCTCCACCCATTTTTGTGTTTGGCTCCGACTAGCACTGGTTAAGTGAGACCCAAAACTTTGCCAAGAAGGGAATGTGGCCCTCAGGTAGTTGATACTCTTCCATACTTCCACCCAGGCATCCCTGCATGATGTTCCTAAAATAAAATAGCAATGGTCTTAAGAACTGAAGAACATAAGATTTATTATTATTGTTGTTGTTGTTGTTGTTGTTGTTCATTTAGTCGTGTCCGACTTTCGTGACCCCATGGACCAGAGAAGAAGAAGAAGAAGAAGAAGAAGAAGAAGAAGAAGAAGAAGAAGAAGAAGATATCCCGCTTTATCACTACCCGAAGGAGTCTCAAAGTGGCTCACATTCTCCTTCCCCTTCCTCCCCCACAACAAACACTCTGTGAGGTGAGTGGGGCTGAGAGACTTCAGAGAAGTGTGACTAGCCCAAGGTCACCCGGCAGCTGCATGTGGAGGAGCGGAGACGCGAACCTGGTTCCCCAGATTACGAGTCCACCGCTCTTAACTACACCACACTGGCTCTTAGAGCATGCCAGGCACTCCTGTCTTCCACTGCCTCCTGCAGTTTGGTCAAACAAATTATTAGAGAATATTTAATAACACAATATCCGATATTCTGATACAAGCTTTGTCCATGGAACTGC
This sequence comes from Darevskia armeniaca, assembly GCA_034641395.1. Taxonomy (NCBI): domain Eukaryota; kingdom Metazoa; phylum Chordata; class Lepidosauria; order Squamata; family Lacertidae; genus Darevskia; species Darevskia armeniaca. The sequence continues at coordinate 2,846,260 of JAWWNF010000290.1, read as the reverse complement.
ATATTAAGGAATCCAGGATCCTTCTTTAGCTAGTCCTCTTGCATAAAGAAGGGGGGTAGGGAACCATTTCTAATTTAAAAGGCAGACTTAGCATAGTCCATGAATCAAACAGAACCATATCTCTGGAAATGCCGAGATTTTTACAATTTGCATTAAGCAACCGTTGTATTTCTTTGTGGCTTCTGACCTGCTCCCCGGTGCCTGATCAGATAAAGATTTAAGATAACCCGGTGAAAGGAGAGTGCACTTTTTAATTAAAACTGGAAGAAAATAACTTTCCTTAAAATAAAAGCAGCAAGTGACGCTTCTGTGATTATTCACCTTGGATGCAGGAAACAATAAAAGTCAAACCTGAGCAGGAAGGCGGTTGTTTTACAGTGCAATCCGAAGTGAATCTGCTCAGAAGTGAGTCCTATTGAATTCAGAAAAGTGGGGTAGGATTGAAGACTTCAGTGGCTCTATTCTGAGTATGGTTAGGTTGCAGGAGCGGAACATCCCATTTTGCCACCCGAGGCAAAATAGGAGAGTGATGCTGACCTGCTGCTACACCCACAATCCAAGCTTGTTAGGAGGAGCATCCTACTCTTGTGTAGGACCCTGGCAGAGATACATGCCCGGCTGGCATGTTCTCTCCCTCCTGGTCAGTCAGTCAGGAGCTTCAAAAGCTTTCTTCTGCCCGAACATCACAGCGACTGATACCAAGAAGCATCAGCACACTTAGGGATCCGCAGAGTCTTTGCAGCATACGTAAACAGACCTCAGCAACTCAGCTTTTGGCTAATCTACTTTATTTACATATAAACACACACGGAGCACTGCAACATGGCTCCCTCTCTCTCTAGCATAAGACAGCAAAAAGAGAGAACAAAGGACAATAGTCCCACTTCACGGAACACGGTAACACAAACATCTTGTCTCCATCACTTCCCACTTTGTGGAATGAAAACATACACCGTCATGTGATAGACAATAATCCCATGACTGCAGAAACAGGGAATGAATCTCTAAAACCCTTACCTAGGTTGCATTAGGTTCCGACGAGGTCGCCTGAGATAATAATAATAATAATAATAATAATAATAATAATAATAATATATTATTTATACGCCGCCCATCTGGCCGGGTCTCCCCATCCACCCTGGGCGGCTTCTAACAAATATCAAAATACATTAAAATATCACAGATTAAAAACTTCCCTAAACAGGGCTGCCTTCAGGTATTTTCTAAATGTCAGGTAGTTGTTTATCGCTTTGACCTCTGCTGGGAGGGCGTTCCACAGAGCGGGCGCCACTACCGAGAAGGCCCTCTGCCTGGTTCCCTGTAGCTTTGCTTCTCGCAGTGAGGGAACCGCCAGAAGGCCCTCGGCGCTGGATCTCAGTGTTCGGGGTGAACGGTGGGGGTGGAGACGCTCCTTCAGGTATACAGGACCGAGGCCGTTTAGGGCTTTAAAGGTCAGCACCAACACTTTGAATTGTGCTCGGAAACGTACTGGGAGCCAATGCAGATCTCTCAGGACTGGTGTTATGTGGTCCTGGCGGCCGCTCCCAGTCACCAGTCTAGCTGCCGCATTCTGGATTAATTGCAGTTTCCGGGTCACCTTCAAAGGTAGCCCCACGTAGAGCGCATTGCAGTAGTCCAAGCGGGAGATAACTAGAGCATGCACCAATCTGGCGAGACAGTCTGCGGGCAAGTAGGGTCTCAGCCTGAATACCAGATGGAGCTGGTAGACAGCCGCCCTGGACACAGAATTAACCTGCACCTTCATGGACAGCTGTGATTCCAAAATGACTCCCAGGCTACGCACCTGGTCCTTCAGGGGCACAGTTACCCCGTTCAGCAAGATCTTTTGAGAAATGCCAGCACCATTTCTCTGGAGGTGGCAGAGGCAGCAGAGTGGGTAAATAAATAAATAAATGGAACTAATCAATAAAGGAATACAGTGGTGCCTTGGTTTGCATACGTCTTGGTTTGCATACGTTTTGGATTACAAACACGTCAAACCCGGAAGTGCGTGTCCCGGTTTGCAACCTTTTTTTGGATCGCAACCCCCCCTTTTTTTGGGGGGGGGATTACGATAAAAAAAAATTTGGAAGCCCCATTGGCTAAAAGCGCTCCTTGGGTTACAAACAGACTTCTGGAACAGATCATCGTTGCAAACCATGGTACCACTGTATGTCCAAACCAAAGTCCTATGCCATTGGAATTGCAGCAGAAGCTCCAAATTTTATTTCAACCCCTCCACCCCAGCAACAAGCAATGATTATAGGTAGATAGCCGTGTTGGTCTGTCATAGTCAAAACAAAATAAAAAAATTTGGACAAACAGGCCAAACCCTACGCCAAAGGATAAATGGACATAAATCTGACATCAGGAATCACAAGACAGAGAAACCAGTAGGAGAGCACTTCAATCTCCCAGGACACTCTATACAAGATCTCAAAGTAGCTGTCTTATTGCAAAGGAATTTCAGAAATAGACTGGAAAGAGAAGTTGCTGAATTGCAACTCATTACCAAGCTTAAAACCATGGAGAGACCTGGTCTTAACAAAGACATTGGATTCTTATCTCATTATACATGACAAAGCTTTTTTAACCTTCTCACCCCTTGCTTTTTCCTGTAAGACTAATTGCGGTCGTTAACAGTCGTCAACAGGTTTACCACAGCTATCAGCCTTTCACCCATTCCCACCACCCCTCTGAGTAATACCCTCCCCACCCTCTCACTATATATAAGGATCTGGTGACTTCTGTTTCAGTGTATCTGAAGAAGTGTGCATGCACACGAAAGCTCATACCAAGAACAAATTTAGTTGGTCTCTAAGGTGCTACTGGAAGGAAATTTTTTTATTTTGTTTTAAGCAATGATTATGTTTTAGAAATAAAACACCTGAGATGGAGGAGCAGGAGTCGAAAGTTTTTGAGCGAATGGCAATCCAGATTCCTACAAACAAATGCTGGAGATGAAGCCCTGGCTTTTCTCACTTGTCGTGTGCCTGCCTGCGATCCAGAAAAGACCTTCAAACCTTGGAGCCTCACGATTTTCTTAACTGCCATTCATTATCGACAATGCATCCATCAAGTTGTTGACAAACAAGTCTGTGAGAAACAATGGATCTCTAATGAAGAATGTCACACTGGGCAGGGGGGGTCACGGTCGCTCGTGACACAACAGGTAGCATTCTGAATACCCCCAGATAAATGTCCTTGTCCGTATTATAAACCGCCCCCTCCCAATCGTTTTAGGGAACCATAGAAAATGGTCGGAGGATAATGGGAGAGCACATTGCAATTGTGCCTCGAACAATACCATAAACATTCAGCCCTTCTCATGAGGCCTCAGAATGAGAATCAGCACTGAGCGAAATCACATTTTTCCCCTACACAAAAGCATAGCTTAGATTAGAAGATATAAACTGGCACGGGTATCAAAATTGTTAAGGCACTTACCTGCGAGCGAAGGTTTCACGTGCCAGCCAAAATTGTCCCCAGAACCTTAAAGTGTGTCATTTGCACAGTTCTTCTCATTGAAGCAGAGGACAAGAATGGCATACCTAAATCAAGGATGGGGACCTTCCAATTGATATAACAACAACAACAACAACAACAACTTATTATTTATACCCCGCACATCTGGTTGGGTCTCCCCAGCCACTCTGGGCGGCTTCCAACAAAATATTAAAAATGTGATAAAACATAAAACATTAAAAAAATGTCCCTAAACAGGGCTGTTTCTTTTTTCCCCATTTTTTTTATTGATTTTAACAGTTTTAAGCACATAACAATACCGTTACATTTTCATCCTTCCCCCCTCTCACTGAGGTAAGCAAATTTCCATCCCCCCTCTCTCACTGGGAAAACAGTAAACATTATACATTTAATGTAGCTAACATCTTAAATATCATTGCTTGGGCCTGACCCATTCCTGTGGGCCAGGTATTCCTCCTTTCCTCAATTTCATATTTCGGTTGACTTCCTCAAGTCCCCCTCTGTTGAATTCATTATCTCTCCTCTTTATCAGTTTTCCAAATTCATAAACTTCACAATAACATAAAATACCAGAATCATTTTACTTAAGGTAACTCCTTTTTTCCCTACCTCAGCACCTCATTACTTCTGATCCTTTCCTCAAGCCTTATCAAATTCCCTTACTCCAACCTAATTTTAAACTCCTAATTTTCTTCTTTTTACACCCTTACCTCCCTCTGGTCTTGAAATTTTTAGCTATATTTCCCACTACTAACCTAATTTTTAACATATAATCATTAACGCCAGTATCCAGGTCCAAACATTTTAGCCACTTAGACGGGAAAAAACAAATCCAAGCATAACCTCTTTATCCCACCCCAACCCTCACAAATTTCCAGGCCCAAAAGTCAATCAATGCTGCATGACAGGGCTGTTTCTTGGTCTGTTTCTCTTGTCCCTGACCATCAACCCAGCACTGGAGGCTGATGGGGGAAAGGGCAAGGACAGAACAGTAAATCACACAGAGATTCAAGGGGCAACCCCCTCCGAGGGTGGACATTTAGCACTTAGTTCTTGAATTTGGGTTGTAGCCAACTTATTTTCAGTGCAGCTTCACTGAAAACAATGAGCACGGCTAGTGTCGGGCAATAGATTTCAATGGGTCTACTCTGTACATTCACACCATATGTTTCGAGCACCAAGATAGCTCTTTAAATAGCCATGGTTTCTCCCAAAGAATTATGGGAGCTGTAGTTTGTTAAGGGTGCAGGGAGGTGCTGGGAGACCCCTGTATCCCTCAGCTCCCAGAGTGGTTTAGCCATTAATCCGCATTCCCAGGGAATTCTGGGAACTGTGGCTCTGTGAGGGGAATAGGGGGCCTCCTCACAACCCTCAGCAGTCTTAACAAGCCAGAGTTCCCAGAATTATTTGCGTATCATAGTGTATGAGGAGAAAGAAGATTCTGATCCTAAACCTCTGCTGGCTTGCAGGATATCTTCGGAGAAGAAAAGGCTAAGAAGCAAACTGAAATATACTCTGAGTCAAGTGTGAATTTCATGCTCTTTATTCAGCTCATAGTAGCAAGGAATGAATCTTTCCCCAAAATGTCTGCTATATATACATTATTTACACAATGGGCCCCACATGATTGGCTAATTCCGGGCTACTCCTGTAGGCCAATCAGGTTGCGGATTCACTTCATCCAGGAGCCTGATTGGCTGCTCTTGCAGGCCAATCAGGTCGCTGATTCACTTCCACCTGGAGCTGGATTGGGTGGCTCCTGCAGACTAATCGGGCTGCTGCATTTTGGATCCTATTGTTCTAGGATTCAGCTCAGTACATAACACAAACCCTATGCAAATCCAGAGTGGAGTCCCTAAGAGGGTTGGATGGTGCCTTGTACGCCTCCGTCCGGCAGCTCCGGCAGTTAAGCTGGTGCCAAATGTCTTGCTCTGCTTTCATACCCTCCAACATTTCTCTGATGAACATATGGACATCCTATTCTATAATAATGATGACGATAATCTGCAACAGCCACTCAGCGGCTTCCAACATATATAAAAACATAATAAAATATTAAACATTTTTAAAATTCCCTATACAGGGCTGCCTTCAGATCCATTCTAAAACTTGCTTAGTTACTTATCTCCTTGGCTTCGGGGTCCCCTAACTCCATACCAGCCAACATTTCTCCAATGAAAATAGGGACACCCTACCATATCTTCTAGCATTGCTCTGATGAAAATAGGGACATCCTAATGAAAATAGAGGGACGCGGGTGGTGCTGTGGTCTAAACCACTGAGCCTCTTGGGCTTGCCGATCAGAAGGTCGGCAGTTCGAATCCCCACGATGGGGTGAGCTTCTGTTGCTTGGTCCCAGCTCCTGCCAACCTAGGAGTTCGAAAGCACATCAAAGTGCAAGTAGATAAATAGGTACCGCTCCTGCAGGAAGGTAAATGGCATTTCCGTGCGCTGCTCTGGTTCGCCAGAAGTGGCTTAGTCTTGCTGGCCACATGACCTGGAAGCTGTACACCGGCTCCCTCAGCCAGTAAAGCGAGATGAGCACCGCAATCCCAGAGTTGTCCGCGACTGGACCTAATGATCAGGGGTCCCTTTACCTTTACCTTTAATGAAAAGAGAGGGACGCGGGTGGCGCTGTCGTCTAAACCACTGAGCCTCTTGGGCTTGCCAATCAGAAGATCAAAAGTTTGAATCCCCGTGATGGGGTGAGCTCCCGTTGCTCGGTCCCAGCTCCTGCCAACCTAGCAGTTCGAAAGCTGGTGAAAAAAGTGCAAGTAGATAAATAGGTTCCGCTCTGGTGGGAAGGTAAATGGCGTTTCCATGCGCTGCTCTGTTTTCAGTGTTCCATTGCGCCAGAAGTGGTTTAGTCATGATGGCCACATGACCCGGGAAAACTGTCTGTGGACAAATGCCGGCTCCCTCGGCCTGTAAATCGAGATGAGCGCCACAACCCCAGAGTCGTCTGCAACTGGACTTAACAGTCAGGGGTCCTTTACCTTTTTTCTTTTTTAAAAATGAAAATAGGGACATTTTGGGGTCAAATCAGAAACTGGGACGGCTTCTATAAAACCAGGACTGTCTCTGGAAAACAGGGACACTTGGAGGGTCTGTGCTTTCCTTTCGACCACATCAGTGAGGTTGAGAGGGGGTGGGTCTTGTTGCCTGGGCAGCCCAGGACCTCCATACAAACTACCCAGGCTTGCACCCCAGGAAGGTCACTTCGGTGCTGCGCTAATACAGCAGTTTGACTTTAACCCCTGGAGACACACTCCCTTGTCTCTCTAGACAGACAGATGCCAACAACACCAAAATTTGGGCAACCAAAACACCATTTTTGGGCAACCAAAATGGTCAAAGGCTTGGAAACGATGCCTTATGAGGAACGGCTTAGGAAGCTGGGTATGTTTAGCCTGGAGAAGAGAAGGTTAAGGGGTGATATGATAGCCATGTTCAAATATATAAAAGGATGTCATATAGAGGAGGGAGAAAGGTTGTTTTCTGCTGCTCCAGAGAAGAGGACACAGAGCAATGGATTCAAACTACAAGAAAGAAGATTCCACATAAACATTAGGAAGAACTTCCTGACAGTAAGAGCTGTTCGACAGTGGAATTTGCTGCCAAGGAGTGTGGTGGAGTCTCCTTCTTTGGAGGTCTTTAAGCAGAGGCTTGACAGCCATCTGTCAAGAATGCTTTGATGGTGTTCCTGCTTGGAAGGGGGTTGGACTGGATGGCCCTTGTGGTCTCTTCCAACTCTATGATTCTATGATTCTAACACAGTGCATGATACAACTCCTTAGTGAGATGCAACTCCTAATATATTTCTTGCAACACACTCTAAATTGTCTCCCAGCATGCTAATATCCCCAAGTTCAGAGTGTGAGAATTGCTGCCCTAAGGCAATTGTGCCAGGGATAGGGGACATGCAGCAGGTGGTAGGACCTCACCACCCCAGAAGCAGCTGTAGACAGGATGACTGAAGTCTTCTAATTTTTACCTTATGAACAATGGCAATTTTTTGTTTTCTTGGGAAACCGGCACCAATATGATTGCTTCCAATGAGAGTATCAGCGCCTCGTTGCGATGCAACTTGAAAGCGAGTCAACCCCTTCTCCGTCGGCTGATTATTACAAATTATTAAAAGTTAGTACAAAACATTTCCGAAACTGCTTTAAATATCTTGAAAGGGATTCGAAACAATTGCTGTCATTAGACGTTAATTGCCGATGCACCATGTGCCAGGCATCAAAATGCCTCAAGATGTAACAAACAAAACGAAATAATAAAAGAAGAAGAGGAAGAAGAAAACTTGGGACGGCTGCATGTGAGGGTGGAGGGAAGATCCGGCAGCTATTACACATTGCATCCTATTGGATTTCTTGAGGGCAGCATTTGCTGTCTTGGACAGGGTGTTTTTCAGGCTTCAAGTTTATTCCTTGTGGGGAAGTCTTCAGAGAATAAGAACCTCAGCCCACAAGTGGAAAACATCCACACCATACTTTTATAACACTATTATACTCCTCTAAGAGTCTTGGCTTCCTCCAAAGATTCCTAGGAACTGCATTCTCTTAAGGTTCTCCTAAGAGAGCCAGTGTGGTGTAGTGGTTAAGAGCGGTAGACTCGTAATCTGGGGAACCGGGTTCGCTTCCTCGCTCCTCCACATGCAGCTGCTGGGTGACCTTGGGCTAGTCACACTTCTCTGAAGTCTCTCAGCCCCACTCACCTCACAGAGTGTTTGTTGTGGGGGAGGAAGGGAAAGGAGAATGTTAGCCGCTTTGAGACTCCTTCGGGTAGTGATAAAGAGGGATATCAAATCCAAACTCTTCTTCTTCTAACAACTTTCAGCACCTTTCACAAACTACAGTTCCTAGCATTGTGGTTTGTTGGCTTTTTTGTGGGGGGGACCATGACTTAAAGTGGTTTAAGAGTAATTTAAAGATATAGTGTGGATTTCACCCTTTGCCCTTATCCTTGCAGACCTTCCCAAGACTGGAGTTTTGAAATCACAAGTAGGATCTTGTGGAAGGGTCAGGAAGGGGAGGCGGTCTCCACCATTCCTCCTTTACCCAGTCCCTGAAGCCCACCCCTCTCCATCCTCTATCCAGACCACCAAGCGACAGAATCAGCATTCAAACCAGGCAAAAGCACTCATGGATGATGGGGAAAAGAGATGGGGTATGCCTAGGGCCAAATTGCTTTCCAGGTTACTCTCTGGGGGCCGCATGCCACTGGTGGGTGGGGCTAGAAGCAAAAGTGGGCAGATCAAAGGGTGTGAAGTTTATCTTTCAACAGTAGACTATTTTCCACACTCAGTCACATGTACATAAACCCTTTTTCCTCCATCCAGACAAGCAAAAGGCATTAACAGTGTACAAAGACTGGCACATGCACTCAAGGAGGCTGTAAAGTATTGCAACATGCTCTACATGGGGCTACCTTTGAAAGTGACTTGGAACCTACAACTAACCCAGAATGCGGCTGCCAGACTGGTGACAGGGAGCAGCCACCAAGACCACATAACACCGGTCCTGAAAGACTTACATTGGCTCACAGTATGTTTCCGAGCACAAGTCAAAGTGTTGGTGCTGACATTTAAAGCCCTAAATGGCCTTGGCCCAGTATACCTGAAGGAGTGTCTCCACCCCCCATCATTCAGCCCAGACACTGAGATCTAGCTTCAAGGACCTTCTGACGGTTCCCTCACTTCGAGAAGTGAAGTTGCAGAGGGCCTTCTCAGTAGTGGCACCCACCCTGTGGAACACCCTCCCGTCAGATGTCAAGGAGATGGGTATCTATATAACCTTTAGAAGACATCTGAAGGCAGCCCTCTGCTTGAAAACCTCCAAGCAAGGAGAGTCCACAGCTCTTACTGTCAGAAAGTTCTTCCTTATGTTTAGTCGGAATCTCCTTTTTTCAACTTGAAGCCATTGGTTCGAGTCCTACCCTCCAGAGCAGGAGAAGACAAGCTTGCTCCCTCTTCCATGTGACAGCCCTTGAGACATTTGAAGATGTCTATCATATCTCCTCTCAGTCTCCTCTTTTCCAGGCTGTTCTTGTGTGCATGTGGTACCACAAGGGACATTTTGGCAAATGCATCTCGTCATACAGAAAATCTGTAGCTGCTGAAGTTCCCATTCTGACACAGGTATGAAATCTGCAGGAGGTCTTCCCTACTTTCCAGTTTGCCGGTCAAACGACTTGACCCAAGACACGTCTTGAATGTAAGGGAGAGATGGCGATGAAAGTCATTTCGTTATGCTATGAGCCACACCGGGTCATATTTGCATTCTTCGTTGAGCCGAGTTCTGTGTAACATGAGCTGGGCAAAGGCACGTAATCCATCCCTCGCCTCAAAATTATCAAATCCCTTATGAGTTGACTACCTGGATGTCTTCCCCATGGATGTGTAGGGGAAGTGTATGTTTATGTAAAGGGAAGCATTGATTTACTAGAACTGATTGCTTTGCAGTCTAATTACTTTTCAACTGGCTGTTCCAAATTAAGATGTCATCGATGGCTTTTGGTGATATATTTCATTTTAAGCAAATTTATTCTATAATAGAGCACATCATAATGGGAAGCAGAGTCCCCACTCTTCCCTACTCTTTGTAGCCGGATATCTTGACAAGTAAATTAAATTTAGCAGTTAAAATGCTTCCATTAGTAATTTTATTAAGTTAATTAAGGACTTTCTCTTTCTGAATTTTAACTACCCTCATTTCAGAACAACCTTCATTTTTTAAAAAATAAAATAAAATAAAATAATGCCACATATTTAGCAACCACAAGAGTTTGAGAAAATTTCTCTATCCTATAAATTGCTTTGGATTCTTATCAAAACAAATAGGAGCCTCTGCTTGAAGACCACCAGTGGTGGAGAAATCACCACCCCTATAGGTAATGGGTCCCATTGTCAAACTGCTCTCACCATCAAGGCATTTGATGCTACTGTAAGTAGATATGCTTTTCATAGCTAGGAATATACAGCCAGAATAGGTGGTTCTGTTTTCCTTTGAGTCACATTCCCAATAGCTCAAGGCTGCTTAAAATCTAACATTAAAAACTGGAATAGAAAAATAATATTTGGGGTGGGTGAGTGTGTTTTAAAATCAACCTTTGGTGATCACAACAGAAGAGTAAAAATAAGATTGCTCCAAACTATTCTACCACCTTACCTCTCAAAGCAAACTGCGTTTGAATTGTCTGTTAGCAGAACATTCGGTACTCTGTGTTTTCCATGGATAGATTCTTTATTCAACATTAGTACCAGTATCAAACTCTATTTCGGCAAAGTCCCCTAAGTCCATGATCGGTCAGAGAAGAATGGATGGAGGCAGGATCCAGTGGAAAGCAAGGCAGATCTTTATTTTTCTGTTGCAACAGAGTTCCCTCCCCTCCTTCCAAGGAGTTCTGACTTCTGTTTCAGTGTATCTGAAGAAGTGTGCATGCACACGAAAGCTCATACCAAGAACAAACTTAGTTGGTCTCTAAGGTGCTACTGGAAGGAAATTTTTTATTTTGTTTCGACTACGGCAGACCAACATAGCTACCTACCTTGTAACCCCATCAACCTGTGTCCATCCTTTCTAAAGGTTTAGAGCTTTTGTCACTGAAGGACTTTTCTTTACCCTTGGGCTGCTATTTAAAGACTAAATCAAAACAATTTGTGAACATTTGGAAAGAGAGGGGGGAATCAAATCTACCCTCCCATAATTTGATTTGTAGAAAATTGACGAACAAAGCTTTGTTGAGTGGTTTTAAATAAATCATAATTAATTACATGTGCAAATGCATCAACCAAATTTGGATGCACAATTAAATAACTAATCACAGTTTGGAAAAGCTGAAAATTGAAATTGCATGCTGAAATAGACAAGCATGGCCCCAGGCTCACTCAGGTGTTTCCGTTTTGATCGCTGAAGCATGTCGCGGTTTCTTGCAGCGAAGGACCACTTGTTGAAGACAGAAGAAACTCCTCTTGCTCTTCAGCTAGACCTTTTTGAATGCTTCAAAGGGGTTTCTCCTGCTATAGACATAGAAAACTTGAACTCATAAGACCTGTAAATTAACTTCTGCGATTGGCTTTGGGATTAGGTGGTTCTGAGAGAGCATTTGATTTTGACAAATTAAAGGAGACTAGGTCCATCAGCGCAGTGGTTTTCCCAGTAGTAATGTACGGAAGTGAGAGCTGGACCATAAAGCTGGACCATAAAGAAGGCTGATCGCCGAAGAATTGATGCTTTTGAATTATGGTGCTGGAGGAGACTCTTGAGAGTCCCATGGACTGCAAGAAGATCAAACCTATCCATTCTTAAAGAAATCAGCCCCGAGTGCTCACTAGAAGGACAGATCCTGAGGTTAAGGCTCCAGTACTTTGGCCACCTCATGAGAAGAGAAGACTCCCTAGAAAAGACCCTGATGTTGGGAAAGATTGAGGGCACAAGGAGAAGGGGACGGCAGAGGATGAGATGGTTGGACAGTGTTCTCGAAGCTACTAACATGAGTTTGGCCAAACTGCGAGAGGCAGTGAAGGATAGGCGTGCCTGGCGTGCTCTGGTCCATGGGGTCATGAAGAGTCGGACACGACTGAACGACTGAACAACAACAAGGTCCATCAGCAGGCATCTTCCATGGCTCTCCATTATCAGTGGCAATAGATCTCAGATTAAATTCTGGGGATCCCAGAATGGACACCCACCCTGATCGCATCAAGCCATGCATGTCAGCTTCCAAGTATTTAATATTTGAAACATTGTTATCCTGTCTCCAGAGAAGTTTACATTTACAAGCAGTCATGCAGCCCAAGCTTGCAGGTTTACAACAGGCAGAAGGGTGAGCAGCACCAAAGGAAAAAAGGGCTGGGAGGGAGGAGGAAAAAATGAGCCAAACTCACCACTGAGAGCAAAATACTGCACTGGTGCTCAGGTTCTGCTTGTGGGTTTCCCAAGGCATCTATTTGGCCACTGTGAGAACAGGATGCTGGACTAGACGGGCTATTGGCCTCATCCAGCAAGTCTATTCTTATGATCTTATATTTTTATGACTAGATGGGCCTTTGGACTGATCAGGCAAGACAAGGTGCCTGCAAATTAATCCTAGATAGATTGTAAACTCACCAACAGATTGCAAGGTCACAGCTTTGATGCCACGGTCTGCGCTCATTCAATTTTTGTACAAACATAATCAGCACTGTAGGGGGTTGGACTAGATGACCATTGGGATACCTTCCAACTCTACAATTCTATGATTGTGTGTGCATTACCAAGTACAACAACAAAATGCAAATACAAAATAAAACAATACAGAACAGATCAGGAAATGCGGTATGTTCATGTAGGTCACCAGAAATATACTGTAGGTCATCTTCAAAATAATGCTAACATAGGTAAGAGACAGGGCCAGCCTAATCTCAGTGGGCAGAGAGCTCCATCATCTCAGTGTCATCACAGTGAATCCACTATTTCTAGTTGACAGTATCATGACTGTCAATCATGCCTCTGCAAAGCAGCATGCAAAACAGCCTGGGGTCCAGGTTATCTGACAGACTGCCTGCTTCTGAATATTAGTTGCTGGGAATCACAGTTGCGGGGAGTGCTGTTTTGCTCAATTTCTGTTTACGGAATTCTGTGGGTATCTGGCTGGCCATTGAGAAGAAAGGGCACTGCACAAGATGGACGTTTTGGCCTGTTCCGGCAGGGCCCTGCATGTATTATGTTCTGTTCTGTTGCATGAACCTGAGCACTTGAAGGCCCTTGTTCCACATCCCACTCCATTTGGTGTGGAGATGGAAAATAGAGTTGATCCGTGACCTAGGTAAAGGTAAAGAGACCCCTGACAATTAAGTCCAGTCGTGAACGACTCTGGGGTTGTGGCGCTCATCTCGCTTTACAGGCCGAGGGAGCCGGCGTTTGTCTGCTTCCACAGACAGTTTTTCCGGGTCATGTGGCCAGCATGACTAAGCCGCTTCTTTGGAGGTCCTTCTTTGGAGGTCCTTCTTTGGAGGTCTTTAAGCAGAGGCTTGACAGCCACCTGTCAGGAATGCTTTGATGGTGTTTCCTGCTTGGCAGGGGGCTGGACTGGATGGCCCTTGTAGTCTCTTCCAACTCTATGATTCTATGATCAGCAAGCCCAAGGGGCTCAGTGGTTTGGACCACAGTGCCACCGCTCCCTATAGAAGCGGTGGCGAAACCAGAGCAGTGCACAGAAACGCCAGAGCCTGTCTTTGCACATCACTTGGGAAGACAGGAGAACTAATATCAGTGTACTGGAAGAAGCAAAGATCACCAGTGTCGAAGCAATGATTCTTCAACATCAACTTCGTTGGACTGGTCATGTTGTGCGGATGCCTGATTATCGTCTTCCAAAGCAACTACTCTATTCCGAACTTAAAAATGGAAAGCGTAATGCTGGTGGTCAACAAAAGAGGTTTAAAGACTCTCTCAAGTCAAATCTTTAAAAATGTAGTATAAACACTGACAACTGGGAAGCACTGGCCTGCAAGCGCTCCAGTTCGAAAACAGTCTTTATCAAAGGTGTCATAGGCTTTGAAGACACTCCAACTAAGGACACAAGGGAGAGACGTGCTAAGAGGAAGGCACGCTTGGCAAATCCACACCGTGATCAACTCCTGCCCGGAAACCAATGTCCCCAGTGTGGAAGGACATGCAGATCCAGAATTGGCCTCCACAGTCACTTACGGACTCATTGTTAAAACCGTGTTTATGGAAGACAATCTTACTCGGCTACGAGTGATCGCCAAAGAAGAAGAAGAAGCTTCGAGGAGCCACAGGTGAAAACTGAGTGAAGGGTGGGGGCCAAAGGTAGACAAAGGTAGACAAAGGGAGCCAGTGTGGTGTAGTGGTTAAGAGCAGTAGACTCGTAATCTGGTAAACCGGGTTCGCGTCTCCGCTCCTCCACATGCAGCTGCTGGGTGACCTTGGGCTAGTCACACTTCTCTGAAGTCTCTCAGCCCCACTCACCTCACAGAGTGTTTGTTGTAGGGGAGGAAGGGAAAGGAGAATGTTAGCCGCTTTGAGACTCCTTCGGGTAGTGATGAAGCGGGATATCAAATCCAAACTCTTCTTCTTCTACCTCAGAAGGAGAACGACGTGCCCCCCAGCAGAGGTACAACCCCTCACCTAACACCCTACACACCCCTAACACCACCAGCAACAGCCTATTTAGCTATGTGTTGACACCACTATGGGCAAATATTGTTTCTTTCAGTGCTCCATATAGGTCAAAAAGAGAACTGCCCCCATAAAGCCATGCCGAACCTCTGCAGACCATGGCAAAGGGACATAATGCAAATCCTTGTTTGGTTCTGAAGTCTCGGCCTCCCCAGAAACAGTGAGTTTTTGTCTGCTGCAAATGCTGAGCTATGGCAAAGTGGGCGGATTGCAGTGAAGGGCAATGACAGGTCTCTTTGGAAGGGTTACTTTTGGTTGAATTATGATTCTAATGAAATTGTCAATAGTAATCCTGTTACCAGGAACTCGAAAACCCTGCTTAATGAACTAGACACTAACAAACAAAATAACAATTCTTAAAAAAAAAAAAAACTCTATGGAGAACAGGGTAATTGCTTCAGATTTCAGATGGATAATGGAATGCAAAGGAACTGTACGACCTGGTCCAGAGCATTAAGGAAATAATAAAAGTGTACAAGGCTGTGTGTCAGCCTAGCAATGTCTCTTTATGTCCCCAATGCCATCTACTCAACAGAATACTTTTGTATGACACCTTAATTAATCCCTTTCCCACCATTCCCACAACTCACGACCAGCGATATAATTTCGAATCCCCATGTCACCTATAAGCAGTACCAAGGTTGAAGAACAACAAGAAAAAGCAGTTTCCTCATTTTGTGAGTGACAAAAAGGACCTTCAGTTCAGAGCAATGCTCAATGCCCGCAAATGCACTTCATGCTATTCTTTTTCCTTTTTAAATGTATTTTGAGCATTTTAAAAATCTGCTGTTAGGGTGAAAAGGCTCCCGAGAGCCTGACATGCAGTCAATAAAAAGAAAGTCCCTGCCTGAAGGCTTATGATCTAAAAGACATGGCACAAAAGGGAAAAGAATGAGGAGGGAAGAGGAAAGAGAAAAACTCAAGCCCTAATTCTTAAGCTGGACCTGAGTGCAGCCAAACCCAACCCACTTGTGAGTCTCAGCAACTGGCATTCAGGGACTTCCTGCCTCCATGGCTTGAGGTAGAATGTCACCATTGTACATACCTTATACTCCCCAAACAGTGGTTCCAGTAGCAGGCAGCATAGTGAGGTGGCATCACTGGCCTGCTGTCAAGGCTACTTACCAGCCCAAGGAGTACACACGGCAGATAGCAAAGTTTTTATTGTCAAACATAACACAGTCTAGGGCTGCCATACGCCTGCAATTTCCCAGATATAGCCGGGATTCACTCGTCAAAAATGGCATCCGGGTGGAACTTTCAAAAATCGGTTTAAATGTCCGTGTTGATTTTATGGCGAATTTCCTTTTAAAAAATTAGCTTAAAAATGTAATTTGTTTTTGACCAAAGCTCAACAGCTTTTCACTTTTTGAAATATGGCAACCCTAACACAGTTTCTTCTACAACTCTGGATATCTTCACACACCAATCTCCTGGCTAGGCAGCCACTGGTGGAGGAAAGGAGGCGGGGGAGCACACCACCCCCAGCACCATCAGGGAGGGGGGTACCATCGCAGCTGCCCCCCAGACACACGACACGCACCCCCCACCTTTCCGGGTGTCAAGCCCCTGCGGGCAGTGCACCATGCCCCCGGGACATGCACCATGCCCCTGCAGGCATCATGCCACGCCCCCAGGACATGCACCAGCCACACCCCCACCTGCTCCCCCCCCCCGGTGCCGGAGCATGCAGCTTCGTCACTGTAGGCAGCTATTCCCAGGTCTTTGCTATATGGAACACTCCTCCACCAGTTTATGTACCTTCCCTCTCCGGGATGTGTGTACTCAGCTGGAGATTGAGTCTGCACAGAAACTTCCTCTGCTCCTCCCTTTTCGACCCCCTCTAGGTTCTGGGAGACAGTGGTGCAGGAGAAGATGGGGAGGCAGGTCCTTACCTGACCTGCCTCTTCCTCCTCTTCTTCTTCTGACCCCTCCAGTCCTGAAGCTTCCCCTGCCTCTGATTCTTGCTTCCTGGCTGATACAGGTTCCCACGATGCACTGCCTGCCTCTCCCAAGTCCAGACCCCCTTCCCCCAGTGGACATTCATCAGCATCCTGCCATTCCCTGCCACCTGAGCTGAGTTGCATCATAGAGGTCAGCATGTTGCAAACACTCAGGCAGAGCTAATCCAGCGCTCCTAACAGTGTGTTTGCACCACGCCAACCTCCCTGCCAACTCCTCTCCTTCCTGATAAGTAGCAGGAGCTCAGCTGGTGGAAGATCAGGTGAGCACCACTGTTCTCCTATGCTGTCCACTACGGATTGATTCCCCAATGAAACATCTTCTGTCTGAGATGCCACAAATGTTAGCTGAACTAGTTCAGAAAAAGGCATTCATAATATGAGGGAGAGATTGTTCAGATGCCAGCACTCAGGTTCCAGTGTGCGTGCTGTGACGTTGTTAAGTGGAGACCCAACGGCGCATAGAAATGAAGGTGGCCCATGGGGAACTTTGAGCAGAATCTTTCCTAGGAAGGGAGAAGCAATCAATTGAAACCCCACTCAGGATGCAGAGTTGGCGACTGTCAGGCAAGAGAGGATGAGACCGGCTCTCAGCCTCTGTACACCACAGCTGAAGATGTAATGTAATGTAAAGTAACTCATCCATCCCTAATTTAATAGGAAGTGACTTAAGATATTTTTAACAGCCCTAGGAAAACACTGCGGACTGGAGGATGTATGCATGTATGCATATATATATGGATTCGGGGGGAGAGAGAGAAAGAGAGAGAGAGAGAGAGAGAGAGAGAGAGAGAGAGAGAGAGAGAGAGAGAGAGAACCCACAACCACATTGTAAAATTAGCATTTAGATAGTGAGCAAGGGAGTAAAATTGGCATAAAATCTTGAAAAACTAACTGGGCTTGCCAAATTATAAATCGCTCCCTGGTGTCTAATGGCTCAGACACAATAACAAGTTTTTCCCCTTCTCTATCGTGGACCAAAAATTCTTTCCCCAACTTCCACCTCTTCCCCCTTTCCTCTCTCTTCTCTCCCGTTCGGAGGGCTTTCCAAAGGCTTGTTCACAACTCACACTGAGTGCTGGTACAGGATGTCTAAGGGGTTGTGTGAAAGAGGGAACAGCTTTTGAGTCATACAGCTCATCTACTGTATGCAGCATATGCTCACAGGACCTTACACAGGAAATACTGTTCTTGTTGCTGTCATCGGTCTGTCCTGAGAGAGGATGGAGTTCCCTCCAGGGCTGAACTCAAACCACTGTGTTAGCATTACCCAAGTGACCTTCCTGGGGTGCAAGCCTGGGCAGAGAATATGGAGGTCCTGGGCTGCCCAGATGACAAGACCTCACTCTTGCACAAACTGTATACTCCTTGAATGTTGCACATGAACCATTGCATGTGTGTACAGCTCAAATATTTATGTACACAGGTACACAGATTTTACTCTTATTCAGTGTAATGTGATCACCCCTTATCTGTCCAAAGTCATGGAAATCCAAAAGATAATACAGTGGTACCTCGGCTTACAGACGCTTCAGGTTACAGACGCTTCAGGTTTCAGACGCTTCAGGTTACAGATTCTGCTGACCCAGAAATAGTACCTCAGGTTAAGAACTTTGCTTCAGGATGAGAACAGAAATTGGGCAGCGGGAGGCCCCATTAGCTAAAGTGGTACCTCAGGTTAAGAACAGTTTCAGGTTAAGAACAGACCTCCAGAACGAATTAAGTTCTTAACCCGAGGTACCACTGTATGCAGGGGTTCCATGAATTTAATATCGTTTCTGTATATAGTCTGGGCTGCCAAAAAACAAATACCTTTTGCTGACAGGTAAGACATTCATGTTTCAGAATCTGGCAAGGCTTTTTTAAAAAAAAGAAAACAGAAAAAAAGAAAACGAAACAAACCCCTTTTAAGCTGTGTAGCCACAGAAGACTCTTAATAATTGATTATAATTGATTTTAACCTTGTCCTAACCTGGACGGCGTCTTTTGTCCAGATGGGATACGAGGGGAGGGGGAAGCCCCAATATGCCTCTTTAAAAGCTCCAGACAAGAGCAGAAGATAAAATATTTAGTCTGCCAAAGCCTTGACCTCTGAATTCTAGCCAGTTTTGAACCTGAATTGATTTCCGACAAGGCAACTGGGAGATGATTACAACAAAAAGCACTAAAAGGCAGACCAGCCTCTCTCTTAACATCCCAGCAGCTTAGCTAGTTAATAACAGCAATTGTTTTAGATATAATACCAATTCCTGTTAACAGACGCTAGGAGAAAAGTAATAATAAAGGGAGAACACCGCAAAAGCGAGAACATTTTGCAGTGTGCAGAATCCAAAGGTGGTGCATGGGAGTGGTGCCAGGAATTCTAGAAAATAAAATTTAAAATAGACAACCTTTAAGGGGTACGTGAATGGAGCATCACTGGTGGAATGTGACAGAAGGTGACAAGTGATGATTGTGACAACAGCAGCTAGAATATTATAAGCACAGAAACGGAAAGAAGAGACGGTTCAAATGAAGAAGGAGTAGCTTTTGCAAGTAATGCACTATGCAGAAATGGCGAAGCTGACAGAGAAATTGAGAAATCAAAATGAAGAATTTTTATAGAATAACGTAGGCCTTTCATGGACTATTTAAAAAAAATATATTATAGTCAAATGAAATTACAGGAAGGATTTGAGGTAAAAGTGGTGGGGGGAAATGAAAAAATAGTTGTAATAGAGAAAACTTTTTGTACTAGATAAAGATATAATGCAGTGTTCATTCTGTGTTGTTTCAAAAATCTATATTTGGTTGGTTTGGTTTGGTTTTTTAAAGCTGTAAATCGCCATGGGACATGATCAAGAGTGGGGAAGCCAAGCCATATGAGGAATGGTTGAAGGAGCTGGGTAAGTTTAGCCTGGAAAAGAGGAGATTGAGAGGAGATATGGTAGCCATCTTCAGATACCTCATTGGGGATGGAGCAAGCTTGTTTTCTCCTGCTCCATAGGGCAGGACGTGAACCAATGGCTTCAAATTACAAAAAAAGAAGATTCCAGCTAAACATCAGGAAGAACATTCTGACGTTAAGAGTTGTTTGGCCTCCTTCAGGAGGTTGTGGATTCTCCTTCCTTGGAGGTCTTTAACGAGAGGTTGGATGGCCATCTGTCATGGATGCTTTAGCTGAGATTCCTGAATCACAGGGAGTTGGACTGGATGATATTTGGCATTCCTTCAACCCCTACAAGTCTGTGTTTCCATAACTTTCTTATTTGTTTTACAAGTGTATATTTTACTATTGCAACCCACCTAGAGACCTTCTGATGAAGGGCAGGTAAGGAATCTTATAAATAATTAACCCTAAGGGCCAAATGTTGCTTTTTATTTGCATTTTTTATAATTAATTATTACATTTATATCCCCAAAGATCTCAGGATGGTGTTCATGGTTCCCCTCCCCCTACCCTTTTCTATGTATATTAAAAATCACAACATCCATAGGTTTGCAAAGTTAGAATAAGTCCATGCATCCCCTAGATCATTTTGGTTTCCTTTCTCTGAACCTTTTGTAACTCTGCAATATCCCTTTCAAGATGAGGTGACCAGAACTGTACGAAGTATTCCAAGTATAGTTGCGCCATAGGTTGGCATGATGCCCTTATGATATCGGCGGTTTTGTTTTCAATTCCTTTCCTAATGATCCCTAGTGTAGAATTTGCCTTTACAACAGCCACCACAAACTGGGTCAACATCTTCACTGAGTTATCCAATATGGCCCCAATATCTCATTCTTGATCAAAAAAAATTCTCAAGTCAGGAATGAGATATTGAGGGGGTCATATTGCAATTGCATGCATTGAATTTGCAATTCTATCGCTCATTCAGTTTGGATAGGTCCTTTGGCAATCTCTTCTTGTGCCAACAGCCCTGAACAATTCAGTACCATCAGCAAACTGGGCCACCTCACCGTCCACCCCAAACGCTAGATCAGGCTTCCCCAAACTCGGCCCTCCAGATGTTTTGAGACTACAATTCCCATCATCCCTGACCACTCGCCCTGCTAGCTAGGGATCATGGGAGTTGTAGGCCAAAAACATCTGGAGGGCCAAGTTTGAGGAAGCCTGCTCTAGATCAGTGTTTCCCAAACTTGGGTCGCCAACTGTTTTCGGACTATAATTCCCATCATCCCTGAACACTGGTCTTGCTAGCTAGGAATGATGGGAGTTGTAGTCCAAAAGCAGCTGGAGACCCAGGTTTGGGAAACACTGCTCTAGATGTTTTTTGAACCTTGTTAAAATGTACAGGCCCCAATATTGATCATTGGCAGACTCTACTTCCTACCCTTTTCCATACGAATACCGTATTTTTCGCTCCATAAGACGCACTTTTTTCCTCCTAAAAAATAAGGGGAAATGTCTGTGCGTCTTATGGAGTGAATGTGTGGTCCCTGGAGCTGAACTGCCCAGGGGCAAAAGCAGATCGTGCTTTTTTAAAAAAAAAGATAGAGAAGGGGGCGTTGAAAGGAAGCCCCTGAGCAGCTGCTCAGCAAATGATCGGGGAGAGCGATAAGGGAGAGAGATTCCAGCTCCGCCCCCTTGCAGAGGGAAGCTGTTTCCCCAGCGACATGTGACTGGCTGATTAGATTATCTGTCTGGAAACTGTAGAAATGGCTTCATGAAGCTGCAGAACTGTGAGTTAAACCCCATAAAACAGGGGGGTTTTTTCCCTTTGCAAAGTAAGCTCAACAACTTTGAGCTGATCCTCAAAAAATGGGGCTTTTCTCCTTTGCAAAAGAAGCTGCAGAAATTTGAGTTGATCCTAAAAAAATTGGGGCTTTTCCCCTCTAAAAACTATGTGCGTCCTATGGTCAGGTGCGCCTTATAGAGTGAAAAATACGGTAACTCTCCTACTCTCTTAACATGTGACCTTTCACTTTTTCGGAGAAATATCTCATTTCCCCTCTCCACACTGGTATCATTGACGCCGGTATGCTTTCTTATTTTGGTGATGGGTAAAAATAAAAGCTTCCGTCCTAAGTGTCTCCCGCTTTAGCTGTAGGCAAAGGGGGGAAATGGCTGTCTAGGGGAAGGAAGGAGAAAATTCCAAAGCCAAATCTGCCCGTCTCCTTCATTAGACATAATTTAAACAGTCCACCGGGTGCCTTTTATCCTCATTGTGCTTGTGTTTCTCTTCCCAGAGTGTATCCCATATCTAGCAACATCCACCCAGAGTGTACAAGAATGCTGAGTTGTCATGTAGGATTTTTACCTCACACTGGGGAGGTATTAGTTGATAACATCCACCTTGTTTTGGATTTACTGCTTTAGCATATTTCATGCTGGAAGTATTTTTTCTCTCCCCACCATCTGCTAAGATTAGCACTCTAGTGGTGTAATAAATTTACCTACTCGGCTCCCATAGTGTAGCCTGGAACTGACTTACACTTTACTCGGCCTAATTGAAAATAGGGGAAGATAAATGATGCACTTTGAATTTCTCTCTCAGATGTACCATTGTTCATTACTACAACAAGGGAATGAGTGGATCTGATAAGAAGATCAATTGTTCCGTAAAACAAAAGTTTCCATGGCAAGAGAACGGTACCGACAGCTGTAATTGTCTATGGGTAACTTGTAGGGAAAGATCTCAATATTGTCATCGTAAGGAATGCCGAGTTGTTTTCTGATTTGCACACTTGTTTCTCCTGGGGGGTGGGGTGCGGAGAGAAGAAAGTGTGTGGAAACGAAAGAGGAGCCAGTCAGTCATTCTTCAGAATATCAAATCATAGTGAGGCCTCAAGTAGTGATAAGAGTGAGTTCGGGAATGCGGAAGTTCAGAAATCGTTCTGTTTATGGTAAGGCCTGTTCAAGAGAGAGGGATGGACTCCCTCAGAAGGTGGTGGACTCTCCTTCACTGGAGGTTTTTAAGCAGAGGTTGGATGGTCATCTGTCATGGATTCTGTAGCTGTGATTCCTGCATTGCAGAGGGTTGGACTAGATGACCCTGGGGGAACCATCCAACTCTCCAATTCTACGATCCTATAGATCTTCAGGTTTCAGTTGGTGTCAGTTTCTCATTTTTCCAATTTTTGGTTCAGTTCTCCACAATTCTATATTGATTTCCAATGGGGGGAGGGGACTCCTCCTGAAATCTCACCCGTATTTTAGGCCGACTTTCTCCTAATATGCACATTGGTGTGTACAGTTTTGCCTAATACGTCTCTTTTTGCAAAGCATTTTCCCTAATATCGTTCATCTTGCATGCTATTTTCACTAAAATATGCATTGCTCTTGCATCCTATACCCTCGTATATCTGATTGACCCTAGTTGATCTGATTGACACCCTATGCCCTTTTAAAAGTTGGCTCTTTTGGGGGGGAGGGGGGTTATTGGGTTATTGGTTTTATTCTGATTACTGTATATATATTGTGATTTTTATGATGATCTTTTCTGTGAACCACCCTGGAACCTCCAGGTATAGGGCAGTAAAAAGGTAAAGGTCAAGGGATCCCTGACCATTAGGTCCAGTCATGGACGACTCTGGGGTTGTGGTGCTTATCTTGCTTTACTGGCCGAACGAGCCGGCGTACAGCTTCCGGGTCATGTGGCCAGCATGACTAAGCCGCTTCTGGCGAAACCAGAGCAGCGCACGGAAACACTGTTTACCTTCCCTCTGGAGTGGTACCTATTTATCTACTTGCACTTTGACATGCTTTTTAACTGCTAGGTTGGCAGGAGCTGGGACCGAGCAACAGGAGCTCATCCCGTCACGGGGATTCGAACCACCGAACGTCTGATCGGCTATTATTGGATTATTGTAATTGAAAACTAATAAACATAGAATCATAGAATCTTAGAGTTGGAAGTTAAGAAGAAGAAGAAGAAGATATTATTTATACCCTGCCCATCTGGCTGGGTTTCCCCAGCCACTGTGGGCGGCTTTCGGCAAAATACTAAAATACAATAATTCATCAAATATCAAAAGCTTCCCTAAACAGGGCTGCCTTCAGATGTCTTCTAAAAGTCAGATAGTTCCACAGGGCAGGTGCCACTACCAAGAAGGCCCTCTGCCTGGTTCCCTGTAACTTGGCTTCTCGCAGCGAGAGAACCGCCAGAAGGCCATCAGCGCTGGACCTCAGAGTCCTGGCAGAATGATGAGGGTGGAGACACTCCTTCAGGTATACAGGACCAAGGCCGTTTAGGGCTTTAAAGGTCAACACCAACACTTTGAATTGTGCTCGGAAATGTACTAGGAGCCTATGTAGGTCCTTCAGAACTGGTGTTATGTGGTCTCGGCAGCCACTCCCAGTCACCAGTCTAGCTGCCGCATTTTGGATTAATTGTAGTGTCCAGATCACCTTCAAAGTTAGCCCTACATAGAGCGCATTGCAGTAGTCCAAGCGCGAGAGAACTAGAGCATGCACCACTCTGGCGAGACAGTCCGCAGGCATATAGGGTCTCAGCCTGCGTACCAGATGGAGCTGGTAGGCAGCTGCCCTGGACACAGAATTGACCTGCACCTCCATGGACAGCTGCGAGTCCAAAATGACTCCCAGGGTGCACACCTGGTCCTTCAGGGGCACAGTTACCCCAATCAGGACCAGGGAGTCCTCCACACCTGCCCGCCTTCTGTCTTGTCAGGATTCAACCTCAATCTGTGAGCTGCCATCCATCCAAATACAAACCGAATTGAATTTATTCCCCCCACCGCATCCTTACCTGGAAACCTAGCTGTTACCACCCATCAACAATTGGCCCTCACTGCAACATGCATTATGTCCATGAAGTAAGTTTGCAGGGAGGTGGTTTCCCCCATTGATGCTTGTGGACGGCATCAACTTAAAGCAACACTCTGCGTCTTCTTCCTTGACCTCGTTGCATAGCTGCGCAGCAGTGACAGATTTGCACTTCTTCTTGAAGCAATTTCCTGCAGCCTGTGGAAAACACAAAAGAAAACATTGGGCCAGAGCGAGTGCTGAGTCACATAAAGCTGACGAAACCCAAATACAGCCCACGATCACCCAGGTGCATTATTTATCACCACAACCCATTGATGGCTTGCTTACACAGGAACCCTCCTGCGGTATTGAAGGCCAAAGTGCTGCCGCTCTCTCTTTAACAACAGCGTTGTATCTTTGGCAACTCTGGAAGGGACTCGGGGAAGGAGGGGGGGGGGAGAGGAAAAGGAAAAATCAATAGCACTTCATGAGCGAGGTCTCGGTCTTCTTTTTTACGAGGATTCTGTCAATGCAAGTGGCCATTACAGTACTTGAAAGGCATGATATAAAATTGCTTCAACAAGATATAAGACACAGGGTCTGAAAGAACCTGGGGAGAGTATTTTAGCCAACGTTAAATAGTATCATCACATAATTACTTCCATTGGCACATCTTCAGTGGGATGCGCTCACACGGGGTAGGAGCTTTCTATTATGGGTGTGGAAATTGGTAGGGAAGGCTGTCGATCTGATGCCGGCTGAGCTACCCAAGGTCAAAGCGAGCCACAAAATGGAGCCTCTGCTGTTATTGGTGGTAGCACAGAGCAGAATGGCTGTTGACAAATAGGTCTTTTTTTGTCATCTTCTTTTTCTCCTCCTCCTCCTCCAGTTGTAGAGTTGGAAGGGAGACAAGGGTCATCTCCCCCTCCTCCTCCTCCTCCTCCTCCTCCTCCTCCTCTTCTTCTTCTTCTTCTTCTTCTTCTTCTTCTTCTTCTTCTTCTTCCTCCTCCTCCTCCTCCTCCTCCTCCTCCTCCTCCTCCTCCTCCTCCCTTCTTCCTTGTCTTCTTCTTCTTCTTCTTCTTCTTCTTAGAATCATAGAATCATAGAGTTGGAAGAGACCACAAGGGCCATCCAGTCCAACCCCCTGCCAAGCAGGAAACACCATCAAAGCATTCCTGACAGGTGGCTGTCAAGCCTCTGCTTAAAGACCTCCAAAGAAGGAGACTCCACCACACTCCTTGGCAGAAAATTCCACTGTCAAACAGCTCTTACTGTCAGGAAGTTCTTCCTAATGTTTAGGTGGAATCTTCTTTCTTGTAGTTTGAATCCATTGCTCCGTGTCCGCTTCTCTGGAGCAGCCTTTCTCCCTCCTCTATATGACATCATTTTATATATTTGAACATGGCTATCATATCACCCCTTAACCTTCTCTTCTCCAGGCTAAACATACCCAGCTCCCTAAGCCGTTCCTCATAAGGCATCGTTTCCAGGCCTTTGACCATTTTGGTTGCCCTCCTCTGGACATGTTACAGCTTGTCAGTATCCTTCTTGAACTGTGGTGCCCAGAACTGGACACAGTATTCCAGGTGAGGTCTGACCAGAGCGGAATTCTTCTTCTTCTTCTTCTTCTTCTTCTTCTTCTTCTTCTTCTTCTTCAGCTTTGTTCCTAGTATCATAGGAAGATATGGTAGTCCGGCTAGGCTAGTCCCAGAAGTAAATGCTAGATAGACAACCATTGTTGGAGATGCTCTAGCTCTCAACTGCCTGCATTGATTGGGAGTTGGAGTAGATCAGGAGTAGCCAATGTGGATCTCCACCCCCACCACCAAAATTGTTGCACTATAACTCTCATCAGCTCCAGCCAGGTTGGTCAGGAATGATGGGAGTTGTAGTCCAGCAACATAAGGATGTCAACACATTTGCTTCCCCTAGACTAGTGAATAATAAGGTTGTCCCCCGCGTGGACAACATCCAGGTGTTCACCTAAGATATACCCTTTTGTTCGGGCCTATGGCTTAATGACTGGCTCCAGTGGAGTTGGTTGAAAGGCGCATGAGGCCACCACCTTGCTCAGCAAGTTTGTGCCTGGTCAGTGTCTGGGTGGGTGGCCTTCTATGTTGCTTTCAGGACTCGTCGTATAGTCTGACTCATTAAAGTAAGCTTTGTATATAATTAAAGACCTAAAATGACTGAGTCCTGCTTAACTTCAGGAATCCCTTCTCCATAAGATCTTCTGAGGAAGCCATGGTCAGGGGTATATTCAACATCTGAGGTGTGACATCTATCCTAACATGTTATAGGGCCTACTTTGTTGTGGCACCCTAAGTATGCATTGTCCTATCCACAGAGGCTTCCCTGGACAGCTGACTACAGTGTATGGTTCAGACTGGTTCCTTTTTTATTAGGTCTGCCTCTTTGTCATAACCGATTTGATTACTTATATGTGGCTGTATTCTGAAATTGATTTTATGGTTTCCTGCTGCTGATTCATTGTGTGCTGACATTTTATGACTCGCTTAATTGTGTTATGGTGGGGTGCTTTACTATTCTATTGTAGAAGTTGTTGCTGCAGTAGCTGTAACCCCTTTGGAGAGCTTTGGTTAGGAAGAAGGGCATAAATTCCAGAATTATTTAATCAATTAATTAATTGAAGATGCACAGCCAGAGCTTCATCTTTTATTTTCACCACTGCTGATCCCACTACCAAAGAGAGAAATCATTCCTAAATAAAAATAATTAAGAATGAGAGGACGTTTGCTGATGCAGAGCTAGCAAGCGAGGCTCATAGCTGCTTAAAGGAAAGGACTTGAAGCTCAGTAGGTGGAGTATCTGCTTTCCAAGTAGACAATGTTGAACTTGATGGACCAATGATCTGATTTGGTATAAGGACATTGTCCACATTCTTCCTAAATTGCCTTGTGGCATGATGTCCCACCAGTGCTAGTCAACTCAGAGCATTAAACTCACTGAACTTGACTCACAGCATGACTAACATTCAATATCACTCATGTTTTCTTTTACTCCATGCATTTTCACGGTTGCTGCATGATGGGTGAGATTTCCAACAATGTCCATGGGCCTCATCATCCTGTCTTTCAAGAAGTAACCCACTTTGGTGGGTGAAGAAGCAGCTCCACTCTGGTCTCCACTGAAATCCAGAGTCTTCCTTCCTTCCTGGATCTTGCTTTATCTGAAGAAAAGCTCTGTATCCATGCAGCCCGACATACAGCCCACATTTCATCATTTCCTGTGAGCAGCTGATAGGTCACCTTCCCACTTCATAAGGTAATGAACTCAATGGACCTGGAAACCTTCACAGCAGGGGTGCAAACTTGAATAAAATATTGTGGGGCCCAGCTAAGTCCTGCCCTGCATAATCGGTCACATGACATGGCACGTACACATCATTTGAATGGCAATGCCCATTAACTCGGGGGGGGGCACCCTCAAATATTTTGGGGGGGGCAAAGGGAGCTTGACCTCTAGGAGTTGGCTCCTATGCTTCATATGATGGGCAGCCATCCAGACAAGGGGCTGTCTCTAGCTGAAAAGTTCCACTACTGCAAGCAATTTTGGTTGCCCAACATGACTTCCCCTCCGTTTTCTTTCCCTGTGGGCCTCCTTGCTTGCTCCTATATTCTCCAGAAGATTAATGGGCATCCAGAATAATTAATAATAATAATAATAATAATAATAATTTATTTATATCCTACCCATCTGGTTGGGTTTCCCCAGCCACTCTGGGTGGCTTCGAATGAAACATTAAAATACAATAATTAATCTAATATTAAAAGCTTCCCTAAACAGGGCTGCCTTCAGATGTCTTCTAAAAGTCAGATAGTTGTTTATTTCTTTGACATCTGATGGTAGAACGTTGCACAGGGTGGGTGCCACTACCGAGAAGGCCCTCTGCCTGGTTCCCTGTAACCTCACTTCTCGCAAGGAGGGAACTGCCAGAAGGTCCTCAGAACTGGACCTCAGTGTCCGGGCAGAACGATGGGGGTGGAGACACTCCTTCAGGTATACTGGGGTGAGGCCATTTAGGGCTTTAAAGGTCAGCTCCAAGACATTGAATTGTGTCTGGAAACGTACTGGGAGCCAATGTAGGTCTTTCAGGACTGGTGTTATATGGTCCCGGCGGCCACTCCCAGTCACCAGTCTAGCTGCCGCATTCTGGATTAGTTGCAGTTTCCAGGTCATCTTCAAAGGTAGCCCCACGTAGAGTGCATTGATTTCTTCTTCTTCTTCTTCTTCTTCTTCTTCTTCTATCACTCGTAGCTGAGTAAGATTGTCTTCCATAAACACGATTTTAAAAGTGAGTCCATAAGTTACTGTGGAGGCCAATTCTGGATCCACATGTGCTTCTACAATGGGGACATAGGTTTCCAGGCGGGAGTTGATCATGGTGAGGGTTTGCCAAGTGTGCATTTCTCCCTTGAGCCTTGAGTTTGAGTGTCTTCAAAGCCCATGGCACCTTTGGTAAATGCTGTTCTCCAATTGGAGCGCTCACAGGCCAGTGTTTCCCAGTTGTCAGTGTTTATACTACATTTTTGAGAGAGTCTTTAAACCTCTCTTGTTGACCACCGGCATTACGCTTTCCATTTTTAAGTTCAGAACAGATTAGTTGCTTTGGAAGACCATAATCAGGCATCCACACAACATGACCAGTCCAGCGAAGTTGATGTTGAAGAATCATTGCTTTGACACTGATGATCTTTGCTTCTTCCAGTATACTGACATCAGTTCTCCTGTCTTCTCAAGTGATGTGTATAGGGGTGCTGTGCAGGGAGTGAAGAGGAAGAGGAAGTTCCACTGCATGCTAGTGGAACTGTTCGGCTGGATATCACCCAAGGTTACTGTAGCCACATTCACCTGAGTCATTTAAGACAGCGCCACAGCAAGTTAAACCATCATGGCTTCTCCAAAATAATTCTGAGAGCTGTCAATGACGCTGGGACCCTCTATTCCTCCCCTCCCCAAGCTACAATTCCCATAATTCCCTGGGAAAAGGGATTGGCTGTTAAACCACTCTGGGAATAGGGGAATAGGAGTCTCCTAAGTATTTTCAGCACCTTTAACAGACTACATTTCCCAGGATTCTTTGCTGGAAGCCACGGCTGTTTAAAGCAGTATCATACTGCTTTAAGTGTATGGTGTAAATGTGACCTGGGCCTCGGAGTACCTGGATATGGGTGTTTCGTTTGCTGGGAATTGAGATCCCAGAGATAATATTTAAAATAACTAACTATTAAAGTCAAGAGATATAGCTTTATCATACTTGGCCATTTCTTTTTATGAAGCTCACCGGTGCACACAAACACATACGGACTCGTACATTTCTTTAAAAAATAAAAATCATGGGTATTTCTTTTCTTTTTAAGTTATATGTTCTCCCTCCCCCGTGCCCTACCCCCAATGAAAAAGAACAGTTAGCACATTTGGCAGGGCAAGAGAGCATAAAAATAAGATCTCTGTCAAATGCATGCTAAATGATGGAAATAGTAACGGGAATATATGTAATTTGAATAACAGCCTAGGAAACAAGAGCCAGAAAGCTGAGTGGTTATGAAAATAAGCTGGGCTGCAAAGTGAAGATGTCTCAACATAGGAGAGAGAGGGAGAGGGAGGGGGAAGAAAGGGGGGGATGAAGATTTTGGCAGTTGTTCAGTTGAAAACACACTTACTAGGAAATTACCATAAATACATTTCACCTAAATTGCTTTCCCTTAAAACTAAAAGCCTTGGGTAAATTTCATTTTTATTTTATTTTTCTTAATGCACAAGAGCTCAGCAAGGGAAACTTACTATGCCACCATCACCAAGTGTTGTTTTTTTCTTCAGGACTTTTGAACAGCAACTTTTTCTTGGGTGCCTCTCAGCTGCACAGGCTTGGTACAGATATCCATGGACATCAAGGGAAGTAATAGTACCACTCTATTTTGCCTTGGTCAAACCACACCTAGAGTACTGTGTCCACTTCTGGGCACCACAGTTTAGGAAGGATGTTGACAAGCTGGAACGTGTGCAGAGGAGGGCGACCAAGATGATCAAGAGTCTGGAAACCAAGTCTTATGAGAAGCGGTTGAAGAAGCTGGGTAAGTTTAGCCTGGAAAAGAGGAGACTGGGAGGAGATATGACAGCCATCTTCAAATATCTTAAGGGCTGTCACACAGAAGAGGGAACAAACTTGATTTCTCCTGCTTTGGAGGGTAAGACCTAAACCAATGGCTTCAAGTTACAAGAAAGGAGATTCTGAGTAAAAATCAGAAAAAGCTTTCTGACAGTAAGAACTGTTCGACAGTGGAATGGTCTCCCTCGGGAGCCAGTATGGTGTAGTGGTTAAGAGTCTCATAATCTGGTGAACCGGGTTAGCGTCTCCGCTCCTCCACATGCAGCTGCTGGGTGACCTTGGGCTAGTCACACTTCTCTGAAGTCTCTCAGTCTCACTCACCTCACAGAGTATTTGTTGCGGAGGAGGAAGGGAAAGCAGAATGTTAGCCGCTTTGAGACTCCTTAGGGTAGTGATAAAGCGGGATATCAAATCCAAACTCTTCTTCTTCTTCTCCTCCTCCTTCCTTGGAGGTTTTTAAGCAGAAGTTGGATGGCCATTTGTCATGGATGCTTTAGCTTTAGCTGAGTCATCTAGTCCTGCAGGGGGTTGGACTAGATGACCCCTGGTCATAGCTGTCAACCCTCCCTTTTTTTGCGGGAAACTCCCTTATTCCAATGCCGTTTCCCGCTGCTATCCCGGATTGTTGATATCCCTTAAATTTCCCGGATTTCAAAGGAAGCAGCTCCTCTCCCTCCCTGCCGGCCAGGGAGGCTCCTCAGCTGCGTTGCTCGGCTGCCAATAAGGAGTCTGAGACCGACTGGGGGCGGAGCTTGCATGCCTTGTGCAGCCAGACCCTCACGCCCAACCAGACAGACAGCCGTCTATGCGCTCGCTCTTTCGCTCACCCATTCGCGCGCAGCCTCTGGAGCGCAGGGTGGCGAGGCTACTTGGTGCCATTGCACCGCCCTCGTGGCATCCCTTATTTTCAAATCTGAAAGTTTGGAAAAATCCCTTATTTTCAAATCTGAAAGTTGACAGCTATGCCCCTGGGGTCCCTTCTAACTCTGTAATTCTAGGATTCTATGACATCACCCGCAAACACAGTTGTGATCCCTTAGGTAACTGCAGCCCATTGGGATGGTGGGGAAGAAGCCCAACAATCAGTGGTGCCAGAGCCAATGACAGGCAGAACCAACCCTTTCTAGCTTTCTCCTCATTCTTCTCCCTGCTCAGTTCTACAAGGGCAACACAGTCATCCTCAGAAGGCAGGCAGGTGGAGGCCATCTGAGGGCATCCTGAAGTTGCTGGGGCAGAGTCCTGTTTGCCCTTCTGGACCAGCCTCCACTACATCTAATGGGGCTATATAACTGGCGAGGAATGCAGGCAAGACCCCGTAATCTGTCCCTTGCTTGAAAGTAGCGTCCAGGAGGTGAGAACCTCTTCCCACCTTGTATTCAGGCACCATGGATTAGCTGTGCTCCAACCCCTAAATATAGCCCATCCTCTCCATTCCCTCTCTTTCCTGAACTAACAGAAACCCTGCTGCAGGCCTGTGTTCAGAGCCCTCTCAGGGAGCTGTCGATAACCCTCCAAAATACATCGGTCGCTTTATCAATACTCATGCAGAGCATGAAGTCAACATTCAGTAGAGAAGACCCTTTTCCTTCTCATCTCCCATCATATTCCCCGGTGGTTGAATAATTTGGTATGTTCACCATCGCAACCCAGGTTCAATGCCTGCTATGGGAGCACGTATTGGAGAAGGGCCATAGCTCAGTGATGGGAAATCTTCCCTTTCTGCAGAAGGTCCCAAATTCATTCCTCAGCATCTCCAGATGGACCAATTGTGTGACTCAGCAGAAGGCAACTTCATATGTTCATGTCAATAAATATCCTGATAAAGGTGAGATCCATAAGCGTTTTTGGGGGGCCACCAAAAAGCACACACCCCACAATGGAATATTCCCCACCTCCTATGGAACCTCTTGGGCTTTCTAAGCTGAAGGTTTGCAATGCATTAATTTTCACCCCATCACAAGTGAATAATTTGAAGATATTCTCCTCCAGCTTTCAACACTAACCTGTCTTAGATATGCCATTACTGACCCCCAGATTTGTGTCATTAGGCCTTACCTAGCCAAGAATATCATTGGGACAAGTGCTGAGCTTGGGGGTAGGGGTGGAAATCACAACATAATTACAGCGATCTCCTAAAAACTGAGTGCCAAAAAAGAAACGGAAAAGTTACGTATTAATTGTAGGTTACGGCTGAAAATCAAATCCTCCTCAGCTTGAAGTCTAGTTTCTACTGAATTAAATAAGCACCATCTCCATTAGCTGAACAAGCAGCATATGGTACTGGGAGTTTGCCAAGGGAAATATGACTCTGACTCAACATAGTTAGATATACGGCCTTGTTTCCTACATTCCACGGCACTCTCTGAGATCAACTAGGAATACAATCATATTTATGTATTTATTACATTTATACCTTGCCCATTTCCTCCAAGGAGCTCAAGGTGGCATGTGTGGTTCTGTCGCTCCCCATTTTTTAATCCTCACAACAACCCGGTGAGGTAGGTCAGGCTGAAAGACTGTGGCTGGCCCAAGGTCACCCAGTTAGTTTTGTGGCTGAGCGAAATTTGAACCCAGCTGCCCCACATCCTAGCCTAACACTCTAACGATGACCCCACACTGGCTCAATTACACTGTGTGTGTAGGGGTGTTTTAAGGTAAAGGTAAAGGGACCCCTGAAAATTAGGTCCAGTCATGTCTAACTCTGGGGTTGCGGCGCTCATCTCGCTTTATTGGCCGAGAGCCGGCGTACGGCTTCTGGGTCATGTGGCCAGCATGACAAAGCTGCTTCTGGCGAACCAGAGCAGCGCACAGAAACGCCGTTTACCTTCCCGCTGGAGTGGTACCTATTTATCTACTTGCACTTTGACGTGCTTTCGAACTGCTAGGTGGGCAGGAGCAGGGACCGAGCAACGGGAGCTCACCCCGTTGCAGGGAATCGAACCTCCGACCTTCTGATCAGCAAGCCCTAGGTGTGGTTTAACCCACAGCGCCACC
Source organism: Darevskia armeniaca (assembly GCA_034641395.1). NCBI lineage: Eukaryota > Metazoa > Chordata > Lepidosauria > Squamata > Lacertidae > Darevskia > Darevskia armeniaca. Next base: position 2,812,810 of record JAWWNF010000290.1, on the reverse strand, counting down.
TGGGTCCCTGTTTTAAGATAGGAGTGGGTATTTTTTTTATTTAAAAAACATATTAAATTTATATACCACCCATTATCAGTAGAAGAAGAAGAGTTTGGATTTGATATCCCGCTTTATCACTACCCGAAGGTGTCTCAAAGCGGCTAACATTCTCCTTTCCCTTCCTCCCCCACAACAAACACTCTGTGAGGTGAGTGAGGCTGAGAGACTTCAAAGAAGTGTGACTAGCCCAGTGATGGCTAACCTTGACACTCCAGATGTTTTGGGACTACAACTCCCATCATCCCTGACCACTGATCCTGTTAGCTAGGGATGATGAGAGTTGTAGTTCCAAAACATCTGGGGTGTCAAGGTTAGCCATCACTGGACTAGCCCAAGGTCACCCAGCAGCTGCATGTGGAGGAGCGGAGACGCGAACCCGGTTCCCCAGATTACGAATCTACCGCTCTTAACCACTACACCACACTGGTAGTGTATATTTTACTATTGTAACCCACCTAGAGACCTCACAGCGCAGCAAGTAAAAGTGTCCTCTCAATCTGCAAATCATCTCGTTGGTGGTCTGCACACTGTGGCCTCCCAGATACTCATGCTTCCATTTAAGACCCCCAGTAATCCTTTACAACAGCCCTGTAAAGTAGATCAGTGTCATGTTGGTTACACCCATATTGACTTGCCTTAGTTCGCTGAGCGAACTTAAGGGTGACTCACAATTTAAACTGCAGACTTTCCAGCTGATATCTGAGAGCCTTAGCCACTGCTGCTCATCAGCTCTTTAACAGAAGCATATTCCCAACTTCTTTGCCTCAGGGGACAGAAGAAATAGAGTTATAGTTCAGATGAGGTGCTCCCCCCCTTTTTTCAGCATTCTACCATCACTCTTTCAAAACTCAGCTGGAAGACAGTCTTGAAGTTTTGAAAATGCATCGCGTAGAAACTTCCCGACTCCCTCCCAGCACGAACATTTCCTCCTCTTGTTGTTCTTGTGTAGTCATGAAGGGTGAGTAAAGGGCACCTAAAATGCTAGTCAATAGATCCATTATTATGATTGGCTGAAAACCATAAAATGCATCCATCAAACCCTCGCATTGAATCTCGCACTGAATTATGGTGATAAATAGGCTCTCTTCCATGACGTCACCTGCTAATCTATTCAGAAACCCATTCCCTGCCACCATTAGACATCACTCACATGTGTGCCAACTTGTTCTTGAGGGAGGGGGGAAACCCTCACTCAGGGCAGCTGTGAAAGTTTGTGGCAAATCCTGTCGACAGAAATACGGAGAACATTTCTATCTTCATGCTTGCAGGCAATTACAGAGAGCAGGATTTTGCTTCTGGCATTTGTTCCAGAGTATCACAGAACTTTATTATTATTATTATTATTATTATTATTATATTATTATTATTATTATTATTATTATTAAACTCATGTGGGTTGCGCTGTGGTCTAAACCACTGAGCCTTTTGGGCTTGCCGATCAGAAGGTTGGCGGTTCGAATCCCTGCAATGGGGTGAGCGCCTGTTGCTCTGTCCCAGCTCCTGCCAACCTAGCAGTTCAAAAGCACACCAGCAAAAGTAGATAAATAGGTACCACTGCGGCGGGAAGGTAAACAGCGTTTCCATGCGCTCTGGTTTCCATCACAGTGTTCCGTTGTGCCAGAAGCAGTTTAGTCATGCTGGCCACATGATCCAGAAAGATGTCTGTGGACAAACACCAGCTCCCTCAGCCTGAAAGCGAGATGAGCACTGCAACCCCATAGTCGCTTTTGACTGGGCTTAACCATTCAGGGGTCCTTTACCTTTTACCGTGGTAATAAGAGATTGGTTGTAAATTCTGCTATTACAGTGGTATCTCTAGTTACGAACTTAATTCGTTCTGGAGGTCCATTCTTAACCTGAAACTGTTCTTAAGTAGAGGTGTGCTTTCGCTAATGGGGCCTTTTGCTGCTGCTGCGCCACCGGCACACGATTTCCATTCTCATCCTGGGGCAAAGTTCTCAACTCGAGGTAACTCTTCCAAGTTAGCGGAATTTGTAACCTGAAGCGTTTGTAACCTGTGGTGTTTGTAACTCAAGGTACCACTGTATTGGGATTCCAGCATACCATCCAAGTGTCCAGATTTTCCAGGGACAGTCCCAGAATTATGAAAACCATCCCAGCTTCTGATTTGATCATGGAGTGTTCCAATTTCCCCTGCCAGCGCTGTCGCCACTGATATCAGGGAGGAAAATGATCCACTGCTTTTCCTGAGCCATGACAATGGCAGCTGCAGTGGCTGAGAGGGAGCATCCCATTGTCTATCTATGGCCACCACTGCCGGCCTCCTCCCTTGGGCAGCTTGTAGTTGTTGTTGGAAAGCAGGTAAGGAGGAGGGGAGGTTGCCACAACTGAGACCCAGCCCCATGTGACACGCTGACTCTGGAGGGGCAGACAGAGGGCAGGGATGCCCTGGGTGGGAAGAAGGAAGAAGCAGAGTAGAGGAGGAGGATGGGGACAAGGATCTTGTCATTGGCTGTGCCTCCACCTCCTGTTAGCATCTCCGCCTTTTAGCAAAATGGCCAGTGCTCACTGCTGATGTCTCTGAGTACCAGTTCCTGGAATTCACAAGAAGGGAGCAGCCTGTTGTACTCAGGTCCTGTTCGTGGACTTCCACATCTGGATGACCAGTGTTGGAATAGGATGCTGGACTAAATGTGTCATTGGCCAGATCCGATGGAGTTTTTATTCTGTTCTTATGTAGCCCCTTCCTTCCCTAAGTCCCATTTGTGCTGGTCCCGTGGGTTACCCGAGAGGCGAGGTCCAAGTCTGGTCCGTGGTCAGAGGTGCAACGTAGAGGCAGTCCATAGTAACTGAAGCTGGGTGCAGGGCAGGGAGTCAGGCAAAGTCAGGAACAGGTAGGCAAGCAGGGAACCAGGGCGGGTCAGGAGCTCAGGCAGGAAAGCAGGACAGGTTTCAAGCAGGAACACTGGCAGGACCTGGTAACCAACAATGTTGCTCCTACAACTTGGCGCTGGGGCTGGCCGGCTTTTATCTGCCCCGAGGCATAGGGCGGCCCCAATCCTCTGGTGACTCACCTCTCCTGGCTTGGAGGCGAGCACTCCTCCTGCGGGAACTCAGTTCCCTTCGCCTCTCTGCCCTGAGCCTCTGCAGCTCAGGAGAGGCTGGAGGGTTACCGGACCCAGAGGTAACCTCAGCTTCCCTTGACAGGGCTGGGAGTGGAGCACCTGCAGGCAATGGGTCCTCCATCCCATCAGGAGCCAGAGCAGACTCAGCAGATGCCTGCACCTGAGGATCCAGCACAGGTGAAGACCCTTCAGTCTCAAGCCCTAGCCCCGGCTCTGCTGGTTCTGGAGGCAGGGAATCCTGTGCAGACTGGGATCCCTCAGGTTCAGCATCTAAGTCTGAATCCCAGGCCATCACACCATTTCATCTTTCCTTTTGCTACTGCAGCACATTTGCAGGGCAAACGTACAATCTGATTCCATGCAAGAATTGTAGCCCCAGTATAAGATGAAGGCATTGAATGTAGCATTGTGGCAGATATAGAGCAAAAATTAAATTGGCACAATGCGTGCAATCTGCATAATTTATTACATTTTCAGAATTTGGGAAAGCCAAGTCTCCAGTTAAAGAACCCCAAAGTTTGTAAGCAGCTGCTGCAGTATATAAAACAGCAACACACTCTGTACAGTACAGTTGTGTTTGCCCAGCTCTGTTTGCACAAACCAGTATGGATTAGCTGTGCTCCACCGCCACACAAACTGGTTAAATGGTCTAAGAAGGCATTTGACACTTTGACTGATACTTTATTATTGAATATAGAATCACAGAATTGTAGAGTTGGAAGGGACCCTGAGTCTAGATCAACCCCCTGCAATGCAGGAATCTCAACTAATGCATGCATAAAAATAGCCCTGGTGGAGGAGGCTAATGGCCCATCTAGCCCAGTATCCTGCTCTCACAGTGGCCAACCAGATGCCTGCAGAAAATACACAAGCAAGATCTGAACCCAATAGCACTCTCCTTATATTTTTCAGTCGAAGTTTTCATTATTAAAAATGAATGGTTTTTATTTAGAATTAACAGAATGGGCCTCAAGAAAGTAGTGTGAAGACAGTTATCAGATTTGTTGTATTCTGTTCTGCATAAATTAAGCTGTAGGTTGTCTATTTTTAAAAAAAATGCACAAAACTTGGGACTTTTGTAACTTATAAAAATGATGCGTTGACAATACTGAGCTAGATTGACCATAAGGTTGTTCCCTATGTTACCAGGACGGTGGCAGATTATGTCTGGTCCAGATGTTATGCAAAACTATGCTTTGGTGCTATAGTAATGAACATTTAATGACAATGCTAAGCATTGTAATCTTTATTTTTCTGTTTTTGAAGGAGCCCGCATTGAATTACTGAAGGCAAAAGAAGTATCCAAGTGAAGTACAGAACACACAGATTTGTTTTTAAAAAAATAGAGTTTTCTAATTTCTCTGGGAGGGGGGAACACAGAGAGAAAACTTGGCAAAAAGGTGGGGAGACACCAGAGCTAAACACCGGCTGCAGAGTTTGAATGCTCCTTTGCTATTGGCTGCATGAGTTCTAGCTTCCAGAAACTGAGATGAGCAATCCCTGACCATTGGCTCAGCTGTTGAGGTGTTACGGAATGTGTTTCATCATTCCAACTGCTCAATTTTGTGTGTGTGTGTGTGTGGTGTTTTTTTTGGGGGGGGTCTGTCTGCATGCAATGACGAGGGACAGATGGGTGCTGTTGATAGGAAGGGGTGCTGAATTATCTGTAGCCAACTGTTCAACTAAGTACTGGATTTCAATCAGCTGTTGCTTAGTTCCTAAATAATTGTTTCGCAAAGAATCTCTTTGGTTTTATTTCTGAAATTATTTCATAAAAGGAGGGTTCTGCTGCTGCATAATGAATAAGGTTAATAGGCTCAGTGCTTACAGCATCTGATTTGTAGGTTCAATCCTCCATCATCTTCAGGTAGGGCTCCTCCTCCTTCTCTTCTTCTTCTTCTTCTTCTTCTCCTCCTCCTCCTCCTCCTCCTCCTCCTCTTCTTCTTCTTCTTCTTCTTCCTCTTCTTCTCCTCCTCCTCCTCCTCCTCTCCTCCTCCTCCTCCTCCTCCTCCTCCTCCTCCTCCTCCCACCTCTTCCCCTGACAGAGACTCGTGCCTGTTATCAGCAGTCTAGCACAGAACTACAGACAGCCAAACCACTTTTCCTCTTGAGGTCACCAAGATGTAGAAGGCAAGTCTGCAGTCTCTATTATGTTAATAGTTTTTTGGTGACAAGGACTATGCCAATTAAACTTACTGAAAGCAACTTGTCATTAAAGGTAACGAGAATGAAAGTCTAGTACACTTACAGTAACTTCTATTATCACACGGATGCCACCTTTCACGGGTACGGAAATACTTATTTTATCAAAACCCATCCAACTTAGTGACCACAAGGCAGTAAGGTGGTTGGAATGGAGAGGTGAAAATAGCTTAATCTATTTCCCTGTCCGATTGTCAGATCAAAATAGGTGGCAGTGTCATATTGACAATGGTGTTCATGGTCATCATTTGTACAGAATGTTCAAAGCAATTTACATATATTGTTTTAGCTATCAGTACAACAGTCTCCTAAGGAAGACCACATATTATTGTGCCCATACCACAGCTATGAAGATGAAAACTGTAACTTTACCTAAAGATAGATTTTACATAAATGTTGCTCCGCTAAGGATTGATTCAGCAGAAACATCATACCATGGTTTGACATTATATGAATAAGTCTTGTAAATGAACACTGCCTCCTTCCCCAACTCTTTTAATTCCTCTGGGGTTTTTTAACAGACCATAGTTTGTTTGCAGTAACTAATTGGAAACCACAAGCCATAGTCTGTGTGTGCATGGATAGCGTAATTATAAGGCTTAGTCACTAGATGGCACTGGACTTAGTTGTATATGGGTGGTATTAGGGATTTCCTATTGCTGTTTTAATTTTGCTTAAAAGTTATTGTATGTCATCTAAGCCTTCCATGACAGCACAGTACAAATGCAGGAGCTGTTGGAGAGAAGCAAATACACTTCCTTTTCCTGGGCTTAATGCATGAGATACTTCAAACCATACAAGGGCACTCTTGGTCTAGCAATCTAGCCAGCACTTGTTTGTAGCCTCTCTGTATAAGTTAACTCTGCCCCCAAAAGCTGAGCCATTTTCTTGTTCTCTCCAATAAGTCTGCTATTTTCTCTGTCATCTCCACTCATCCTGTAAAGAGTTCCTGCATGAATAAAGCCTTTGAATTCCAGAAATTGTAAGTGATTATTCCAATCCAATTCACTCAAGTTGCAAAAGTTTCTAACATGAGTTTATCATGATTTACCACAAAAGTGTGGGAAGACTTGATGGGGATGTGGAGAGGGCACAAACCCAAGGTTCCTTCACTTACCACTAAAATGATTTGACATCATCTCATTCAAGCCTAAGACCCAGGCTTAAAATCCTGTTGTCTTTTTTTTAAAAGCCTTTTAGATGTCTTATAATTGCACCACATTTCAGTATTGCTGGGGCTCAGTCATAGGATCATTTTGACTTGTGTTGGGCATATTTTGCGCTGAGTTTTTATGCATTTTGTATGTACTGTTTCATAAAACACAGATACTTTTATTCAGAATACTTATTTTTCCTGTATTGTAGGATTTCTTTTCTGCACATGTCTTACACTAAACACATTTACAGTACGTGCACACAAAATCCAGATTACTATATAATCAGACTGGGAATTCTGTTCCAGCCTGTAATCAAGTTTCCTAGTGTGGATTCGGGTTCATCCACTGTGAAAAGATTTCCTCCTCCATCCCCAGTAACGCTACACATACAAGGGATGAGCCAACCTCCCTCCTATTCCTAGCCTACCTGAGCAAGTGTGCTTTTGCACATAAGTTAGAGCACTTTATTATGACAGCTGCATCTCGCTAGCAAAAGACAGTAACTAGAAAAGAAAGAGAGGGAAGTGTTCAGACTGAGCCTCATGAATACATTCAGCAGCAAAGAATGTAGGGAGGGAAATACAAAGGAGTGAAATTAGCATCTGCAATTCATTCGTGGGCATGGATTTTTTTTGGGGGGTCTCATTTAAACAACATGTTTTACTAATCTGACATGCTGCAGACCTAGCAGAAGAGTGGAGGAGAAACTAAGCTCTGTCAAGGCTTGGGGACCCTCAGGGGAAGTGGTAGCTATTGCCTGAGTGTCTTCCAGGGGAGAATAGGCAGATCAGGACCTTGGACAGTTCACAAGGTGCCCTGCTGGTTGAGGTATGGAAGATGTTGCCTCAGCCAGGGGCCAGAGTTATTTGAAAGTTTAAGGCAGGCATAGGCAAACTCTGGCCCTCCAGATGTTTGGGACTGCAATTCCCATCATTCCTAGCTAGCAAGACCAGTGGTCAGGGATGTTGGGAATTGTAGTCCCAAACATCTGGAGGGACGGAGTTTGCCTATGCCTGGTATAAGGAGACTGGCAGGTCCTCTTTTCCAGTAGCTTCTCTTTCTTTGGAGAGCTCACCGAACAGGATGGTAGGGAAGAACTGGTTCACATCTCGGACCCCAACCACTTAGGATGGTCTCAGATGCGCGACTTCCAATAGAATATTAGAAACATGATAAAACATCAAACATTAAAAACTTCCCTAAACAGGGCTGCCCTCAGATGTCTTCTGAAATTCAGATAGCTGTTTATTTCATTGACATCTGATGGGAAGGCATTCCACAGGGCGGGCACCACCACTGAAAAGGCCCACTGCCTGGTTCTCTGCAACTTCATTTCTCGCAGGGAGGGAACCGCCAGAAGACCCTCGGAGCTGGACCTCAGTGTCCGGGCTGAACGATGTGGGTGGAGACGCTCCTTCAGATATACTGGGCCAAAGCCGTTTAGGGTTTTAAAGGTCAGTACCAACACTTTGAATTGTGCTTGGAAACGTACTGGGAAATAATAAATAATAATAATAATAATAATAATAATAATAATAATAGAAGCCAGGTCATAGATGCTGTAGTTGAGATTTCTGCATTGCAGGGGGTTAGACTACATGATATTTAGGGACTCTTCCAACTCTACAATTCTGAATGAGTTTATGTGTGTGCTATTATATTTCTCTACAGAGGCATGCTTCTTAAAAAAACCATCTTTAATAGTATTTTTTTCCCTTTAAAATGAATGCTTAAAAATATTCAATAGTTTGAAATGTTGACTCAATAAACATCATCATCATTGATTCTGTTAAAGAAAGATGGCATACAAATGAAATAAACTAACCCAAGGTAGTATCCAATAAAGTCACGCAGTGATTTCCTTCTACTTGCGCAACAGAACCTCCCTTCCCTCTCCTCTCACACTCCCTGTGCTGCCCCCCCAAATTTGCCTAGGGCTTGCCGATCAGAAGGTAAACGGCATTTCTGTGCGCTGCTCTGGTTCACCAGAAGCGGCTTAGTCATGCTGGCCACATGACCTGGAAGCTGTACACCGGCTCCCTCGGCCAATAAAGCAAGATGAGCGCCACAACCCCAGAGTCATCCGTGACTGGACCTAATGGTCAGGGGTCCCTTTACCTTTACCTTTACCTCAGTTTATGAAGTTAATCTGTTCTGGAAGTCCGTTCTTAAACCGAGGCGCACTTTCCCTAATGAGGTCTCCCGCCGCCGTTGCCCTTCCACCGTTCGGATTCCGTTCTTAGACCAAGGTAAAGTTCTCAAACCGAGACACTACTTCCGGTTTTGTGGAGTTCGTAAACTGAATGGTTCATAAACAGGACCGTTCTTAAACCGAGGTACCACTGTATTTGCTTGAATAATACCCAGAATTTTCTCCTTTGAACTGGAGTAGTGGGAGAAAGAATTGTTCCCTCTTTCTCAATTTTCCAAACTTAAGTTCATTGTCCCACATTTCCACATCTCTTTAGGATCAGGGTTTTTGGGGATTTTTTTTTTTAAGGATACACATCATCAGTATTTCAGCACAGGTTTCTCCTACTTACCGTATTTTTCTGTGTATAAGATTAGGTTTCCCCCCTAAAAAATAATATCAAAAATTTGGGTGGTGTCTTATACACGGATACATCCCCGCCCGATTTTCTTAAATCAGAGTCCCCCAAAATAGGGGGGCGTCTTATACATGAGGGCATCTTATAGACGGAAAAATACGGTACTTTTGAGTGCAAGGAAATCTCCGAGCAAAAATGCAAATCGTGAAAATTCTGGATAAAAAGGTTTAAAGCTTTTCTCTTATTATTTATTTATTTCATGAAATTCATACACCAACTCGACTGTAGGAAAAAAAAAACTTGAAAGAAGGTTTACAAAGAAGGTAAAACAATTAAATAAGTGAAAATAAGAACGAACAATGATAATTCAAAAATTAAAATCGACAATAAGAGACAATCTATAAATTAAAAGCAACAATAAACTAAAAACGAATTAAAACATGCATCAGCATGATATATATCTGGGAAGGCCTATCTAAACAAAAAAAAATTTTAAGCAGGTGCTGAAAAAAAGTACATTGAAGCTGCCTGCCTTATATCAATAGGCAGGGAGTTCCAAAGTTAATATAGCGAGATCTTCCCAATGCAGAACAGGCATTATACAGGCAATCTTTTTGATATGCTACAATTAATATTTAATAAAAATTATTTTTAGAAAGCTAAAAACCAGTATTTAAAAACATTCTAAATATGATTAAAATCAACAGTGGATGAAAAGGGATAAAACAGGGAAAAAAATTCAGCATTTCTGGATAGCCTCACCTAAATGAAAATGTTTTATGCAGGTGCCTAAAAGAATGCTGAGAAAGCACCTGCCTGATGTTAAAAGACAGTGGGTTCCTAAGTATAGGTGCTCCCACACCAATTGACTGATTTCTTTCAAGGATGGAACAGATATTATTTGGCACCTGTAACATTGTCAGCTCTGTAGATCAAAGTGTAGATCAAATTCGCTGGGCAAATATATTAGGCATTAAATATATTATGCCTGATATACATGTTTTCGCAAACATTTTTTCCCTAATATAATGCATTTTATATTATTTTCACTAATATATACATTTTATGCACTCTGTATCTCTTATTTGGCTGGAGAATTGCATTACAGAATTCAGACAAGTGCGAATTTCAAAGTCTGGCTGTGTTTCTGTTCGCATGATGTTTTTGAAAGTGCAAATTAGTGGATTTCTCCTCCATTCCTAAACTGTAGGCTTCCCAGCATCCATTTGCGCTACACATGAGCTACTGGCAACTCTTAGATGTGTATGTGAAAACCCCCTGCGAAATTTTGTCAGGAATTTGCAGGTAAGGTTTTGAAATCGGGACATTTGTGTTCCGAGTCTTTGTGTTCCGAGAGCCCTTTTGTGTTTTGTTTGTTTGTTTATATCGGGTGAAAAAGACTTCTGCACTTATGCATGTCTTGATAAATCAGTGCTAAGAAAATCTGCTTGCAACCTTCCCTTAAATGGGGAAAAAAACCACACACACCCATTCTGCTTTTCTGAAACGTTGACAGTCAGCAGTAAGGCATCTATAAGAAGCCAAGGGCTAGTGACAGAAAGGAGGATACACAACCAGACCCTTCTTCCAACCTCCCACCCCGCATTTAGATATTTCGTTGCCAGAAGGTGATGTTGCTCAATTTGTTCACAAGCTGCTTGGCGGGCTCCCGTAATTGATAAATGCGGGCGTTTCCCAATAACCTTATAAATCACGTCATGCAAATGGGATCGTCCCCTCACTCACAGGAGCACGTTTGATGTTCATGCAGTGAGCATAACTGCCTGCCAATAAGGAAGACGCCGGCCCATTCTTGCAATAAGAATGCAAAGACAATGTCTTTGGAAGGAAATGGGGGGGGGAGAGACCGAAAGAAATTGCCACGCCGTGAATTCAATTCCAAATTAGATACAAGCTAGAAATATGACACTCCCCAGCTGCAGTTATAAAGAAAATAATTAAGATTCCTTTTTTGGGGGGTGGCTGCAATATGAACAAGGAGATACATAAAAATATAGATGTCCTAATTTAAAAGAAACGCCTTTAAAAATGTTTACCAGTCATTCGTGAGTTAATGCTAAACACACCACGCAATCCCAAGGACCTCAGCAATTAAGGAGTGAAGTAACATTTCCACTTAAAATAAAGGGGGGGGATTCCACCTAGCTTAACTTTTTATTTTATTTTTTTCTAAAAAGGAAATATTAAATCATTCCCAGAAGATTAGCAAGCCCAGATTGTGGGTTTCGGCATAGCCACACCGCTGCGGATGGCTTCCGAATGTGGAGCAATTCAAAAGGAGAACTGAGTTACTAAATAGGTTGTAGCCCTTCCCACCCCCCCTCGCTGAGATTTCAACCCCATTTCATGCTCAGACGGGCAGATCTTAATTATACACAAAAGGATACAAATGTTATTAGCATGATAATAATTATTTGGAGACGTTGTCCTCTTTAAAGAGAGAGAGAGAGAAGGGGGGAAATTAGAGCTGGATTGTCATTCACTGACGCTTCGTTTTTCAAGCAAACGACAGCACAGCCAGTCCTAAGATATGTTCAAAGTACATATACAATATTCAAAGCTCTGAGCCGCTGCGTTATCAGAATGAGCTGGAAGTACCGCTGGTAAAAGACTTGCCACACACTAATCATTACGTCCTGCCTGTGGTACTACATACAAATACAATCCTTTGTGACATTTTGTCAAACATTTGGAGCTTCCTATACTTATCTTCCTTCTCTCCTCCTCTCCCCCTCCCTACTCCGTTTGCATTTATTAGCACGCAGCCACTCAGAAACCATACTTGTGTATTGTGGTCCATCTCCTTGCCGAGATAATACCACGAGCGGTTCGCAGCAAATGTATACGTTTTAACACTTAAAGGAGGGGAAGGGAAGGCAGAAGTAAGAAGGCAAAAGTTTCACATGGGAGGAAGGGGCACGCGAGCGAAGGCTTCGGGGAAACGATATTTTTCATCCTCAACAATGTAAATAAACACTGGGGCCAACATATGGAGCAATGGATAAATCAGATTGGAGAGCATTTGCAAAATGAGTCTTGTTCACCTTCCCCACATGGGTCAATAAGGATCGCCGATGATTCTGTGTAACACGAGCAATTTTTTGGGGTGGCGGCAGAGGGGAATACAGAACGAGAACAGGAGCAAATATTTGGCTGCTGTACAAAAGATGCATTTCTCAGCATTGATTTACCAGAAGTGTTGTTCTGTTGCCTTGTTGCTGCAGGGCGGCAGTTTTAATTATTTCTGGAAGAAATGCATCTCGGCTACACAGGAAATCTGTAGGGCTTCTCTGCACATTAATAAAATAATTATGAGAGCCACGAATGTCGGACTGCCAACTGTCAAAACACCTGAAAGCTCTATCGCGAGCCAAATTGGCGAGCTTTCTTTCCTAGTATTATTATTAAATGCTTCTTTCTTATATTCAAAACCCTGTGTCTTGTGACATCAAATCAACTGATCAGGGACCGTAGTCAGCCATGGCATCAACTGTGGCAAAACAACTCCCTCTGTAATCCATAGTCTCACAGCTTCCCCCACAAAGATTATAATGTGAATCCTAGGGATGGGCGAACTGCTCAGTGTCAGTTCCTTACGTTTGCAAACCTCAGTTCGGTTCTTCACATTTCCATATCGTTTTGTGTTTCTTTATAAGTCCTTGCGAAAATTCATCAGCATTTGCATGCAAATTTCTCCTAAAATACAAATATGTTTGGTATACATTTCCCCTTAATACACACCTTTTTTTTTGTAAACCCATGTTCCCTGGTATAATGCATTAGTGCAGGTTATTTTCACAAATATATACATTTTTATCCACACGTTACCATAAGATGTGCACACATTGGCCAGAGGACTGAATTGCAAAATTCAGAGAAGTGCAAATTTCGAAGCATGGCTGCTGTTTTTTCACTTGGTGTCGTTTCGCCTTTAAATCCAAACTAAAACTAATTTCTCCACCATCCCTAGTTATTTTTTTCTTTGTTTTCTTTTTTTTAAAAAAAACATTTTATAATAAAAATGCAGCTGTTAAATAGCATTGCCTGCAATTCTCACTTCAGGCATCTCTCTCTCTCTCTCTCTCTCTCTGTGTGTGTGTGTGTGTGTGTGTGTGTGTGTGTGTGTACATAGTTTTTTCATGCAGAACAGGCAACCACCATTTAAAATTCCTCCGAGGTCATGCTTGGTCATTGTGCTGAAGATTTGTCCCTTCCCCCCGCCCTTCCTTTTTTATTTTATTTTTTTGCCACTTAATAATAGATGTTTTAAAGTTTAAGTGCAGCCCGAGGCGCTCATAAGCATTTATTACAAATCGCTGGCTGCCTCCCTTATGGAGGGTAAGGAATAACATTTACATACAGTAGCATGGATTAATAAGGGGAGGAGGGGAAGAGAACCTGGGGAAAGCCGTCAGTCAGGGAGTGAAATCAGCAATAATAAAGCCGACTATATTCTTTGGAAATATCATGCCGTCTGTTGTAATATTTTGCCATTCCCCAGGAGGTATACAAATCCAAATCAGATAAGACTTGTGCAGAGCTGGAGACATACTGCTACGCTCTCCAGCGGCAGACACACCGCCGAATCTTTTATTTATCTTCAGAGCAATTGTACGATTCAAGGAGGCTGGAATCAGCTGAAAATCGACCCACTGGAAAGTTTCATAAAAGGGGGTGGGGGGGGAGACGCTCCCTTCCTTGTTTGCTAAATCGCTCACTGTGCTGAAAACACAAGGAGGGGCGGGGGTTGGAATTTGGCAAGCAGCTAAAACTAAGCAACTGTGGAAACTCTCCAGGAAAAGGAAAGTGCTTACCATGTTTCATAACCTGACGCTCATTTGGAACTGATCAAAGAGGGAATTGACTTGTTCTTGAGCGAAAGGAAGGAATCTCACCCTTTCTTGAGTTGATACTGTCAGGGGGAAAGACATCTCATCAAAGACCCGAGGCATGCTCAAAAACTTTGCTAGTAGATAAAGAGTAAGACAGCCTTCGCATGATTCTGGGACATGGCTCGCTCATGAGGATGTGAGCTGGGTTTTGGTTACTTGGTGCAATGAATGGGGTGAAGGCAGGTCACAATTTGCCTCTCTGATTCACACCGAGCAAAAATGTGAGGATGCATCCATCTCGAAGAACATGTTGCCATGCACAGCACATGGATATATAACAGCTCAGTCATTGCTGGATTCTGTAAGTGGAGAATATAGGAAGCGACCTTATAGCAGCTTGGATTATTGCTCCATCTAGCCCAGCATTGTCTTCTCTAACTGGTGGTCGATCTCCAGCAAGGACGCAATATGGAGGAATTCAGCTTAGGGCCAGATTCATGCAAAGTATGTGCTCTAGCTATGGATGCATGGATCAGCCTTTCCAGGTCTTTCACTGTTTGTTGCATTGTTTCCAAAGCTATTTTAGTTGTATTTTTTGTACGATCAGGATTCGCCTTGATGTGAAAGGCGATTCATAAATTAGCAAAATAGCACTATGTTCATTCGTACATCTGTTCTGTCCCATTTCTTCATTTTCTTTCAAAAAGGAATAAATAAAAATGCATACTAGTCAGACACATTTTTTAAACTATGAATTATATAAGAAAATATGTTCTGAGCCCACCAGCAGGCATGGCCTGTGCTGCAGTACCTACAAACAGGTCCTTGTCGGTGGCAGCTCCCCAACTGTGGAATTCCTTCTCTGGGAAAATGTAAAAAAATTCCTTCCAGTAGCACCTTAGAGAACAACTAAGTTTGTCATTGGTATGAGCTTTCATGTGCATGCACACTTCTTCAGATACACTGAAACAGAAGTCACCAGACCCTTACATATAGTGAGAGGGTGGGGAGGGGTATTACTCAAAAGGGTGTTGGGAATGGGTGACTGGCTGATAGGTGTGGTAAACCTGTTGACGACGGTTAACAACTGCAATTGGTGTTACAGGGAAAAAGCTACTTTGAGATCTTGTATAGAATGCCCTGGGAGATTGAAGTGTTCTCCTTCTGGTTTCTCTGTCTTGTGATTCCTGATGTCAGATTTATGTCCATTTATACATGATCTCAAAGTAGCTGTCTTATTACAAAGGAATTTCAGAAATAGACTGGAAAGAGAAGCTGCTGAATTGCAACTTATTACCAAACTTAAAACCATGGAGAGACCTGGTCTGACTTCTCCCCCCCCCCTCCCCGGCCCCACTTCCTGGGTCTTAACTGTGCCCGTTGTTATTATTTTAGTTGCACTGATTTTTAAATGTGTTTATTTACTGTTTTCAATTGGTGTGCTTATTATTACGCTGCTCATTGTCCAGGCTGCCGTTGAGAGAACGAAAGTAAAAAATAATACATTATTGACATCATCATCATCGTATGTCACTGTACACATTTCTAAATGCATCTCATTCTCAAATGTATTTTGGTACTTTTTTTTTTTTTTTTTTTGAACCGAGAACTGTGTTGCAAAACTCAAAGAATTGTGAACCAAGGAGCAATTATGTTTTGATCCCTGCATTACTCTGGTGTGCAAAGCAGATCAGTTTTCATTGGAATTAACAAAAACAAACTTTCTCAATCATCCCTGTCTCTAGTAGCTGGCTATTGCCCCCCTTTATAAGGAGATAGAGAAATGGCTACCCAGGTCCCCAGCCTGCCCGTTGGGGGCTCCCCGTCTATAGGCATGGAGGAATCTGACCGTTTCAGTTCTCTAAGTTTCTCATGTTATTATGTTACTTGCGATTTTAACAAAGAAAGGGAAAGGGGAAATTATTAAAGAAAGGAAGACATGGGGGAATAAGTAATATATGAATAATACCAATAACAGCAACAAAAAAATCCTATTACTCATCATCAGTGCACATTATGGAAAGAGTAACCACCAGTCAGCGGTGGATTTAGGGGAGCATGACTGCTTCGGACACACTGAGCGGAGAGCCTCGGAGCCGCCACATGGGGCGCCACGACTGTGATGTAGAATGGAAGGCAAGAGGCAGGGGGTGCCAAATTTTGGTGTCACACAGGACAGCACTGAAATTTGAGGCCCCAAGATCCGCCATTGCAACAGTGTGTGCATCTTAACTTAAACAGATAAGTTTATGTAAGGTCTCCAGATGTCTGTATAGGTTTCCACATGAAAACGACATCTATATTAAATATGTTCAAATGTAGTCAGGGCAGTGAGGGCCTCAGACCATTATGCAATAGGACAGAGTTCTTATCCTTCCAGGCTCTATGTGAAAGTTTAGTGCAGGCATCCCCAAACTTCGGCCCTCCAGATGTTTTGGACTACAATTCCCATCATCCCTGACCACTGGTCCTGTTAGCTAGGATCATGGGAGTTGTAGGCCAAAACATCTGGAGGGCTGCAGTTTGGGGATGCCTGGTTTAGTGGCTCGCATTCGCCACTTTTGTTAATCTTCTGCCATTAATCCCTATACTGCAGGGATATAATTTAACATCCACATCTGCAAATATCAAGGATTTCACCAAGGCAAAACCGAATCTTAAATTCAGTTGTCCACATTTGTGCAGCAATTTGCAATTCTAGAGGGTTAAAAAATAATCCACATGGAGATTTTCTGTGTTCAGAATTTTTGGGGGGCAAGAATTCTTACCCAATATAATCCATTTTGTATGTTATCTCTCTAAGATATATACCTTTTCATGCACAATTTCCCCAACAGCTTCTTTTGTGTGTGTGTATTGTCTCATTGGAGAACTGCATTGCAAAATTCAGAGAAAGGCAAATTTCAAAGGAGAGCTGTGTTTGGGTTTGCACATTGGTTGAAGAAGTGCAAATCAGATAGTTCCTCATTTGAATGCAAGCAAAATTTTATCCTCCATCTCTCCATCTGCTGCAATTACTTTTCTTTGTTATGCACCTCAGCTGTATGTTATTGCAGGTATCTTGTTACCTGGCTGGTAATTCTTACCTGCTCCCTACTTTCTTTGCACTAATAGCAAGAGAGATGTTGGCACAGAGGAAGCAAGGGTCTGGAAACTAAGCCTTATGACAAATGCTTGAAGGAGCTGGGTATGTTTAGCCTGGAAAAGAGGAGACTGAGAGGAGATATGACCGCCATCTTCAAATATCTAAAGGGCTGCCACATGGAAGAGGGAGCAAGCTTGTCTTCTCCTTGCTTGGCAGGGGGTTGGACTGGATGGCCCTTGTGGTCTCTTCCAACTCTATGATTCTATGATTCTCCTGCTCTGAAGGGTAGGACTCGAACCAATGGCTTTAAGTTGCAAGAAAGGAGATTCCGACTAAACATTCAGAAAAGCTTTCTGACAGTAAGAACTGTTTGGCAGTGGAACGGTGTCCCTCAGGAGATTGTGAACTCTCCTTCGTTGGAGGATTTTAAGCAGAGGGTGGATGGCCATTAGTTGAGATTCCTGGATTGCAAGGGGTTGAATTAGATGACCCTCCAGGTCCCTTCCAACTCTAAGATTCTATTACACACACACACACACACACACACACACACACACACACACACACACACACTAAATAGGCTGCCATAACTTTTTGCTGCAAAACCAACAAAGACTATTTTGGCACCTTAAAAGCTTACACATTTTATTGCAATAAAATAATGCTAATTCTGATGATATTAATACTGCTCATGGTTCCACCATTGTGTTTTGGTCAAATGATAGCTGGCACAACTTTTAAGCGATTAATCGTTTTTGAAACCAGGTGATGAATTAATCAAATCTTTTAAATCCACCGATAACTCTCCTTAGAACAAATCGCCTAGTTAAGTGTAGGAACCTTCTTTCCTCATCTCTCTGTTTGCATGCTACACAGCCAGCAATTTTTAAAAGCGCCACATTAAGATGTCTGGAGAAGAACATCTGTTATTCTTCAGGCAAGATAATCGCAGAAGATTAGACAAATGCACTAACGCTCACATTAATATTATTAGCATTTCCTGATAATTGACAATTGCTTTGACTGCTTAGGGTATTTTTGTCTTTTAAAGGATGTGTGTGGAGGGATGGGACAAGGATGAGGATGATTCAGTTGGTACCCTGTCCAGCTGAACCAATGTGCTGAGATCGAAATGAAAGCCAGGGTAGGGTAGTGATAATAGCCCACTCCTTTGCAAACTCACTCAGTAGCATATCCCAGAGTTCCCTGGGAAGAGGAAGCGATGGTTAAACCACTCCGAGAAGGCACCCAGACAACATTGTCTCAGGGGACCCCTGTGGAGGGGGGTTGAAGTTACTATCGGTTTCCAGCCATTAGACTGGAAAGAGAAGTTGCTGAATTGCAACTTATTATCAAACTTAAAACCATGGAGAGACCTGGTCTGAATAGAGACATTGGATTCTTAGCTCATTATACATGACAAAGCTATTTTTAGCCATCTCACCCCTTGCTTTTTCCCTGTAACACCAATTGCAGTCGTTAACAGTCATCAACAGGTTTACCTCACCTATCAGCCAACCACCCATTCCCACCACCCTTCTGAGTAATACCCCTCCCCACCTTCTCACTATATATAAGGGTCTGGTGACTTCTGTTTCAGTGTATCTGAAGAAGTGTGCATGCATATGAAAGCTCATACCAATAACTACTTAGTTGGTCTCTAAGGTGCTACAGGAAGGAATTTTTTTTAATTTTGTTTCAACTACGGCAGACCAACACGGCTACCTACCTGTAACTACCGGTATATCTATCCAGTGCTTTTTTTTCTTTAAAAATGTTTAGGGGTACTCTCATCTTCCTACTCATATTGAAATAATGCCCCTCAATGAGGCCAAACGTAGATTCACAAAATGTTTAGTGGTATGCGTCCCCCTGTGTCCCCCCAGAAAAAAAGTACTGTGTATATATGTGTGGGTGTTATGTGGGTGTGGGTGAGTCTGTCTGTCTACAGTGGCACCTTGTGTTACGTACCGTCCCCCTTATGAATGCTGTGGGTTACGCGCTCTGCTTACCCGGAAGTAGATGCCCCTTGTTGTGACCCTTGCCCCGGGATGCGAGCGGAAGTCGTGCTCCGGCGGCACGGCAGCAGCGGGAGACACCATTAGAGAAAGCGTGCCTCATGTTATGAGCGGTTTCCTGTTATGAACAGACCTCCGGAACAGATTAAGTACATAACACGAGGTACCACTCTATCTATCTATTTATCTATTTATCTATCTATCTATCTATCTATCTATCTATCTATCTATCTATATTCTGGTTGACAAATATCTTTCCTAGTGTGCAGTGAGCCAAGAATACGAGGGGTTTTATTTTTGCATATTGTCACTTGTTCTCACCGAGGTGCTAAATCTGTATCCGGGCTGCACCTCTTCTGATTGATTAGTACTCCTCCAGACTGAGAGAGTGAGAGAGGAACCAAATAGTAATAATAATAATCCCTGCAACATAGTACAGTAGCTTGGCAGGGAGAATGGCCCTAGTTTAGCTTTCTCCCTGACATCTAATTTTCTGAATGCAGGGATTCCCCACCCCATATTGAGGAGCTGTTTGCTTCATGAGCCATTCTGAAGTGAAACAGTCTGGACACGGGCTTCAGGCCAGTTGCAATGAATGCAAAGGCAGGAATGTTTGGAAATGATTTTTGTCTCACATCCTTGCAATGAATAGCGGACAGAGTGCCCCTCCCCTTTCAGATAAGAATCGTAACTTGTCTAATCAGAGGTGTCAGTGTATTGTTAATTAGACTTGAGGGTCTATTATTATTATTATTATTATTATTATTATTATTATTATTATTATTTTATTATATTTCCAGAGCCATATCTGCAAAGCATAGAGGCTTCCACCCCATTCTGTTCCTGGGCTAACTGTGAATAGTGCCCATTTTAAGATTACCAGATTAGGTTATTCATCATACTGCAGGTTCCCTGCTGTGCCTCCGCTATCAGTGTGCAGCCAAATCAAAACATCTCTGGAAGGCATTTCAGAATAATTGAATGCATCATAATTTCCCTATTAATACATATCTCATATTACAGATTATGCATGAAATGTTCGCATTATCTGTTACTTTTTGTTAATGCCTTGCTCCTTGCCAGAAAATTTAATACACAGAGTGAATCAGCAGGCCATGATAAAGGGGTGTAGGTTACCGATAGCCGTGTGTGTGTGCGTGTGCGTGTGCGTGTATGTATTCCTGGGATTCAGTAGAAAATTAAAGTAAATCGATCATTTTATAGCCCCACCGGAATGTCGGGAAGGGCATGTTGCTAAGCAAATGGTAATTTAAATGTACTGTGTAATTTCTCTATGCAATTTACTGAAGGCAGATTCCCCACCCCCCACCCCCCAAAAAAGAAAATTCACTGCATGTTTAATATCAGATGCTCTTTTATCTCTTGGTGTGTGATGTATCGGTTATAGGCAAATTATTAATCTCTGTTTTAATCAAACGGAAGGCAATCTGGCGATCTGACAGCTCGTCATCCAGCAACAAGGATGAGTTAATTCCTTAGGAACCGGATGGTTATGGCTGCTCTTATCACCTCGAAAGGCACAAGGTGGTTTATTCAATTATATATCAAGGAAGTTGCTCTGTTTCCAAATTTGCAACAATGCACATACGTTCGGGCAGGTGGACAGGGCAGGGAGGTGTCTGTTCTACCCAATACTTAAGAGTTTTATTTTGATTTCCATACGGTGCTTTTCTGTTAAAGGGGGGGGGGAATTAGCAGGAAGGTGATGGCTTAAAAAGTGGATTAGACAAATTCCTGGAGAAGAGAGCCACTTATGGCTACTAGGCATGATGGCTGTGTTCTGCCTCCACACCTGGAGGTGGCAACGCTTCTGATTACCAGTTGCTAGAAACTGGTCTTGGGCCTTGCTTGAGGTCTTGCTTGTGGGTTTCCCACAGGCATCTGTCTGGCCACTGTGAGAACAGGATGCTGGACTCAATGGGCAATTGTCCCAATCCAGCAGGCTCAGGGCCCCTTCCAACTCTAGAATTCCATGAGTCTATGAAAGAGGCCTCTAGCCTTCCTCTGTGTTTATTGCAACAGCTGTACTGTTGGGTGGTGGGCTGTTCTTTACCATTTTGGGAGTCCTGCCAAGTGCCCAGTTCTCCACCCTCATGGGGCAATGGCTTTTCCCACCTGCCTTGCCCCCACCCTCCAGCCAGTGTGGTGTAGTGGTTAAGAGCGGTGGACTCGTAATCTGGTGAACTGGGTTCGCTTCCCCGCTCCTCCACATGCAGCTTCTGGGTGACCTTTGGCTAGTCACACTTCTCTGAAGTCTCTCGGTCTCACTCACCTCACAGAGTGTTTGTTGTGGGGGAGGAAGGGAAAGGAGAATGTTAGCCGCTTTGAGACTTCTTCGGGTAGTGATAAAGCGGGATATCAAATCCAAACTCTTCTTCTTCTTCTAGGAGCCTTTCCCAGACCCTGACTTTGAGAAGAGCAGAAGCAGCTGGGAAGAGAGGATTTCAGGGATATATATATTTAAAACATATTGTATAAGTTGTGTGTCCTTGTTTCTCAATTTGATCCTTTTATATGGTTTTGTATTTTTCATGGCATTTTGTGCATTGTGACTTGCCATTATTTTTATTGATTCTACTTTAGTAATTCTTTATGGTCATTGATTAGTGCAAACTGTTTAATTATTATTTGCTATTATTTAATTTTACTGTTTACTATGATGGTCTAATGGATTATTGAATATTGCTTCATTTTATACAGTGTAAGTTATTGTGACTTTCTTATATTGGATCAGATTGTTATTATGCATGTGATCTTTGCTGTATAATATTTTGTTGTTTCTTCAGCTTTTATGCCACTTTATGTATAGTACTATAGAAAGGCGGTATACAAATTAAATGTGAAATGAAATGAAGCCAACATTATATTCCAGTTGATGTGGACTACAACTTCCAACATCTCTGGGATTATCAGATTGTCTGCCTCTGTCTGACAGAATTGCAGTTCACAAGGTCTGGAGGACATTAGCTACCCCTGCTCTGAGGTCTGCAGGAGCACCTGAATGGAAGTGTAGACCTGTCAAGGCTTCAGGGAATCCTACCGCTCCCATGGTGGCAGCAAAGAAGTAGATAAAAGAAGAGTTCTTACCAATTAGTTTATTTAATAATCACAGCGAGAGACAAAGGAATGTCTCTCTCTCTAGAAATGGCATTGCTCCAAGTAAAGTCCCACCCCTTCCATCTCTACTATTCTACATCACCCCTGCGTTGGCTAATCTGGGCTTTCTGCTGCTGAGCTTTCTGCTCCACTGCCCTCAATGCCCACCTCATCATGGGGGGGGGGGTCAGGAATGCTTTCCAAAGACACTGAGTCTGTCAGCTATCTCTCCCTTGGTATTTCCTCTTCCTGCTGTTCCTCTTCCAGTATTTCCCAGCTTCTCTCCTCTGCAGCCTCTGAACTATGCCCTTTTGCAAATCACTGTTCTAAATCTATGCTGTCCTTCTGTCCTCGGAAAGGTTCAGGAGAAGGGGGGCGGCCCCCAGCATTCCTCCTGGATGGAGGGAGAGGGAGAAGGAGAAGGAGAAGGAGGAGGAGGAGTTTGGACTTGATATCCCATCTTTCACTCCTCTTTTGTCTCAAAGCAGATAACAATCTCCTTTCCCTTCCTCCCCCACAACAAACACTCTGTGAGGTCAGTGAGGTTGAGAGACTTCAGAGAAGTGTGACTAGCCCAAGGTCACCCAGCAGCTGCGTGTGGAGGAATGGGGAAACGAACTCGATTCACCAGATTATGAGTCCACCGCTCTTAACCACTACACCACGCCGTCTCTCAAAAGCATACACACAATGCCTTGTTCTAAGGAACATAAGTCAGAGAAGTGATATCACCATCTTCCTTTAATCTCTCCAAGTACGTTGACTGATCATCAGTTTTATGACGTTCCGGCACACTTGCCACTCATCCTTCAGGTTCTCTCAACTGGATGCAAGACCCTCCTCCAGTTGCAACATGAAATGCATTATTGTCATTAATGAAAAAGTTAATGGGGCATTTTCTTATATATCAATTTACATTTTACAATTCAAGTATACAAATGATATGTACAGCGGAGAGATGCTTGTCCCTCTCTCTCTCCCTTTCCCTTGCTCAAGGAAATAGTTTTTAATGTGTTTTATGGGCATCAAAATGTGATGAATAATGATGAAGATGGAGGATGCAAAGACGATGGCGGTTTGGGTGCCCCCCCCCGCCCACTGTGATCAACAACCCTTGGATAAAAAAGTCTGCAGTGAGGGAGAACGAATAGTAAGAAATGGAGAGCAGAGGAAGATGCTCTGCTATTCTAAACTGCACCACCACAGATTATTAGGAGGCCATTGCTAAAGACCCATTTGGCTGTTGCCCAAGGAATGCCACAACAAGCTCCTTCACATAACCCAGAAGCAATGGCAGCCCCCATCTATGCTTGTTGCAGAATGAGAGCTGGAGAGAATGAGAACTGGAGATTGTGGGGAGTTAACAACAACTCCTAGGCCATTGGAATTACCTGCCAGGGGTGATGAGTTGCAATTCTCTTTCGCAAACACATACACATGCTCATCCCAGGTGAAAATTGATGCCACAACGCAAAAAAACTGACTGAATCTCATTAAAGATATAAGCAGAACCCCATTAGATCACCCCAAAAGGAACATCTAATCCAGTATGACCATTATTATTATTATTATTATTATTATTATTATTATTATTATACATTTATTTATTTATACCCTGTCTTTTTCCTTGGCAGGGACTCAAGGCAACTTACAGATAAAAATAAAAAGGTAAAGGGACCCCTGACCATTAGGTCCAGTCATGTCCGACTCTGGGGTTGCGGCGCTCATCTCGCTTTATTGGCCGAGAGCCGGCGTACAGCTTCCAGGTCATGTGGCCAGCATGACTAAGCTGCCGTTTACCTTCCCGCCGGAGCGGTTCCTATTTATCTACTTGCACTTTGACGTGCTTTCGAACTGCTAGGTTGGCAGGAGCTGGGACCGAGCAACGGGAGCTCACCCTGTCGCAGGGATTCGAACCGCCGGCCTTCTGATCAGCAAGCCCTAGGCTCTGTGGTTTAACCCACAGTGCCACCTGGGTCCCATACAGATAAAAATAAGAGCCTCTAAAAACTTAGAAAAACAACCATTAAAAACAATTAAACATTGATAGAATTAAAAATATCTACATACAGTCGTATCTTGGATCCCGAACGCCCTGGAACTCGGATGTTTTGGCTCCCGAATGTCGCAAACCCAGAAGTGAGTGTTCCGGTTTGCGAACGTTCTTTGGAACCTGAACATCTGATGTGGCTTCCACAGTTTCTGACCAGCTGTGGGAGCTTCCTGCGGCCAATCAGAAGCCATGCCTTGATTTCCAAATGCTTTGGATGTCGAACGGACTTCCAGAACAGATTCCGTTCGACTTCCCAGGTAAGACTGTGTATAAAATCTGTTAAAACCATACAAATAATTACAATAAAACAGCATGGCACCAGCCCTTTAATTAAAAGCAGCCCAGAAGCCTGCTGGAACGAGAAAGCCTTCCCCTGCTGGCAGAAAGACAGCAAGGAGGGAGGCAGTCTAAAGCCTGGGAGCAGCCACTGAGAAGGCTCTATTCTCACAGCATCCTGTTCTCACAGTGGCCAGCCAGATTCCTATGGGAAACCCTCAAGGAGAACCTGAGAGCACCAGCACTCTTCTTACCTGTAATTCACTTAATTTAATTTTTATTTTTCGAGATTTTACAAAGGCTCGAAAACGTTGGTCAAAAAAGACAAAAACTCAACAAGTTTTGTGTCTGTATTTTCCCTTTTTGAAATATAGCAAACCCTGTTACTGAAGCTAAAAAATATTAAAAGGTCCTTCAGGGTTAGTTTTTAGGCTCCTTTTAAAGACCCTTCCTCCCAGTTTCAATAGGCTTTTAAATCTGCAAGCTTTATATCTGCTCTTTTGACATTTTACTAAATTCTGGTGCAGCTAGCAGTTCTCTGCTGTAGTTTGTTCAGTAAGATTACAGTAGAACGGCCTGTCATTTGCACCCTTTTAACTTCACACACCAGCAAAGCAGGTCTGTTGGCAGAGTTCTGGTATTATTTAATTTAGATGCTGTTTAAACTCCTGCCACCAAGCTGGTGCCAAACATATTGCTCTGCTTTCCTTTGGGCCACATCAGTGTGGCCGAGGGGGTGTGTGTCTTGTCGTTTGGGCAGCCCAGGACCTCCAGACACACTGCGCAGGCCTGAGCCCCAGGGAGGTCACTCTGGTGTTGATAAAACAGCGGTTTGACCTCACCCCTGGAGGCGCACTCCATTGTCTCTTGAGACAGACTGAGGCCAATGCAATGCGCCGCAATTCAATTTGTATGCAAAAATGGCCGTTAAGAGCTACAATTCTCAAAGTGGTTTAACAGCCCATCCCTGTTCCTGGAGAACTCTGGAAAACCCTGGTTTTGGC
Source organism: Darevskia armeniaca (assembly GCA_034641395.1). Lineage (NCBI taxonomy): Eukaryota > Metazoa > Chordata > Lepidosauria > Squamata > Lacertidae > Darevskia > Darevskia armeniaca. The sequence continues at coordinate 2,787,368 of JAWWNF010000290.1, read as the reverse complement.
TCCAAGGAAATATAAGAGTAAGATGTCCTCCTGGCTGGTCAGATACCCGTGGAAGAGCAAGGAATCTACAGTCTAAATGCAGACGGTTGCTGCATTAAAAGGTGGTGTGAGGCTCAGTTTAAGAGGAAACAAGTTTTACAGAACTTACAGAAAAAGGCTCAGGCTTCTGCAAGTCCTTGTAATATGAACCACCCTGAAATAGTAGTAGTAGTAGTAGTAGTAGTAGTAGTAGTAGTAGTATCCCACCCATCTGGCTGGGTTTCTGCAGCCACTCTGGGTGGCTTACAGCACATATAAAAACATAGTAATTTTTTTAAAAAAAAACAAAACTTCCCAATACAGGGAAATCTGCGGTTATAGGGCAGTACCTGTATATAAATTTAATAAAAAAGAATAATAATTAAAATATGACTTTTGAATTGAGTTGCTGGACAACCTCTGGATGCCCAGACATTTGGGACTCCTCTGGCTGAAGTTGAGAAATCATGCATTAAGCTATTTGAATCCATGCATCTGATAAAATGAACAGGGAAACTAAATATAGCTGCACCATAAAACACATTCATGGACTCTTTGTATATTTAAGAGCTGTATTTTCAGTACTTAAGGAAAAGGTTCAGAATGACTACCAAAAAAAAAAAAAATCATTTTCTGCTTAAGAGTTACTATACAAAATTTAATAGTCACTTGAGAAAAGGCACGATGGTCCGATAAAGGAGACTCTGATGAAGCGTGAACTGATATAATGATTTCCAGTAATGTGATCGTCATCATGGGACCATAAACGCCTTCCTCTTCCTGCTTGTTGTCCTCTCCTCCATGTTCCACATGAAGGACTTAAGCAAGGTCTGGAGAGACTTTCCGTGGATTAAGTCGTGATCTATCGATCAGTAACTGCTGCTTCACCAGATTGTTAGAGAACAGTTAAGGCAGGGGTGGAGAACCTGGGACCTTCCAGACAGGTGTGCTGCCTTGCCCCTGCAACAGAGGGGGCCCAGGGCATGCCAACGTCACCGTGGCATGTGCATGTGTGATGTCGGCGCTGTTGTGAATTCTGTCCAAGTCAAGCGGAACGCAGCTGCAGTGAGAATGGCATTACATTTGCCTATCACACAGAACTGTGAGAAAGTTGCTTTGTTATCACTTCCTGCTTGGAATGTTTATGATTTATGTACTGTGGTAATCCGAGCTCTCGAGTTCACTCACTTTCTCTTTACTGCTTGTCCTGAAGCAAGACGGACGGCGAAATGGCAGCACCGTTTACACGGGATGGCAGCAGAGAATGTCTCTGCACAATTATTTGGAATAAATAGATTAGCCTAAATAAAGGCTGTGTGTGTTGTTCTTTTCAATCTGGGAACAATCACATATTCCCGCCACTCCGGACTCTCTGTAGCCGGGGATGTGTGCACAACGGATGTGCTCTGCTTTGCGGCAGTCTCACAACTTGCCCCAGGTGGGTATATCACAACAGGCACACCCTGAGGCATGTTGACATCACTCACGCCTGTCACAGGGGTGTGCCGATGTGTTGTGTGGACGCCCCGTGGCGTAGTGCGCATGATGCGAGCATGTCTTATGGTGTGAGTGTGCTGTCACATAGAACTGGGGTGCGCGACTCCTTCATTGAAAATTTGTGAGTGCCTGGGCCCTCACAACTCCTCATGGAAGGCACCTATACTTCCAGAAGTTACAATGAAAACCCTCATCTTCCCTGACCATTGCTTATGGTGGACTACATCGATGTCTGAAGGTCCACAGGTTCTTCACACCGAGGTCAGTAAGGTATCCAAAGCCCAAGTGCCACTCCAATATTCCCACTACAAGCCACCTCAGAAAGATTAGATGCCTCTGCATTTAAAGAATTTGTAAGAGGGGTTGCAGGACAAAGCAGGTTAGTGAGGTGGGAAGGGTCACAGGACCCAACCAGCCAATACAATGGATTGTATACAATACATGGATGATGTCATCTGAAGGCCCCTACAGTGACTTCCTGGAGAATTTCCTGGACTTCATATTGCCTTTCTCTCAAGTTCTGTAGTTTTGTTTTGTCGCATTTATTACCTTTACCCAATGTGATTTTACTTTATGAAGAGTCTCAGAAATGCCTATAAATAAATCTATGGCGAATGACCCTTCTGGGCTGTGATATTTGTAAGCGCTTGCACCGAAACAGAATAATAGTAAAAGAAAACAAATCTGCAGCCCAACAAAAATGGGGGAACCAGCCATAACATTTTTAATTTGGTTCCGTCAATTAAATGCTGTGACCCTAATTAATCATATGTGGCATATATGTACAGCTTAAAGTGTTTAAAGCTCTTGCAACTTCAGAGAAAGTTGCCTCATACTGAGTCAGACCCTTGGTCTATCTAGCTCAGTATTTTCAATGCTGCCTGGCAGTGGCTCTCTAGGTTTCAGGCAGGGGGCATAGCAAACCCAGCTGGAAGTGCCAGGGATTTGTTAAGCATAGCAATTTAATTCACTAAAATTGTAAATGCATGTATGCATTAATATGTGATTAAATTTATTGGTTGGTAACTGAATTCTAGAGAGTTCTCTTGTAAAGGTAAAGAGTAAAGGACCCCTGGGTGGTTACAGTTCTCTAGTAGTTCCCATGTGACTGGCTAACATTGGTCACATGGGAGGTATCTAGTGAAGGAGAGACTCATTTTATGTGAAGCAAGATGACTGCATTTTAGAATCCACTGTGAACACTGCTAAGTTGCATAGAGTGTTGGAGTGCTTCTTCTCTGCTTGAAAGAAAGAGAGCAAAGCGGCAGAAGAAGGGGAAAGTGGAAATCCCTTATAGGAGCTGCAAGGCATGGCCTAACTGAGATACAGAAGGCTTGAGTGCTGAGCTCTGGAAAGAGAAGAAAATACAGTTGTTTGGAAGCTAGAAAAAGAGACTGTAAAACCATGCTTAGATGAGCATGTGACTGTAAATATTATGTTTTAATTCATCTATAAGTTTCTGCAAGTAAAGTTTTTGGATGTTGAAGTCTGGACATTGGTTTAATTTCCAAAGAAGGGTACCAGTCATATATATGATTTTGAGCTTCTTAGTTGCGATATTTGCTACTCTTATTTAAACAGGATTGAACTTGGAACCTTCTCCATGCAAAGTCCTGAGTCTTGTCTAAAATTTTAGACAAGAAAGAACTATGAGCACCACCAAGTACGTATGCTAAAATCATATATATGTTCATATATATACAAGGATGTCATATAGAGGAGGGAGAAAGGTTGTTTTTCTGTTGCTCCAGAGAAGCGGACATGGAGCAATGGATTCAACTACAAGAAAGAAGATTCCACCTAAACATTAGGAAGAACTTCCTGACAGTAAGAGCTGTTCGACAGTGGAATTTTGCTGCCAAGGAGTGTGGTGGAGTCTCCTTCTTTGGAGGTCTTAAGCAGAGGCTTGACAGCCACCTGTCAGGAATGCTTTGATGGTGTTTCCTGCTTGGCAGGGGGTTGGACTGGATGGCCCTTGTGGTCTCTTCCAACTCTATGATTCTATGATTCTATGATTCTTCAAGTACCAGCCTATTTATCATCTCTTTCTATTGCTAGTCATCGTTTCGCTTTTATTAAAGCACTGTTTAATGTATTCCCCTCAAACGTTTCTTTTCATAGATTTTCTAGGGCCAGGTTTTGGTCTTATGTGCCTGTGATAACCGTTCGATTGAATCTCTTCATCACATAGTGTTTGTCTGCCCTTGTATTCTGCCGCCCGAAAGACTCTATTACTTCCATTAACTCAAAAATTCCGGGGTATTTGGAAGAGTCTTACCTTGCTCTTCTGCTGCAAGATTCAGACTCGATTATAACCCTACATATGGCAAAATTTCTGACATCAGTTCTGACACTTAAGAAACGCAATGATTGTTATATACAGCTTGAAATTTTAATTTAATTTTATCATATTTTATTCAATTGAGTATCCCTTTTAATCTATTTTACTGTTAGCAATTGTAAACCAGACTGTGCTGTTTCTGTTTTTGGTTGTTATGTCTATGGGCTTAAAGCTGAAATAAAATGAGTTGAGTTGAGTTGAGTTATTACTGTACGGTATTGGGTTCACAAAAGATGCAAATCAAACACAGCCCCAAAGGTGCATCCTTTAATGATCAACACGTTGACTAATCCCCACCCCCTGCTGATGACGAGTAGCATGTGTTTTTCAGAGAGATTATCTCAAAATATAATTTTGCTAGCAGAGCTGTCTAATTTTTCCTCCCAAAGCATTTAGTAATAAGGATGTCTAATAAAATATGGAAAAAATATTTAGAAAATGAACCATAATTTTAATATAATTTTAATTAATGGGAGTGCAATTGCGGCGGTTTAAATTACATTCCCAGTGGTGAGAGAGAGAGAAAGGAGCCTTTTAAAACCTCATTTGTAAGCCAAGATGGTGGCTTTAATGACTGGCAGGAAAGTTACTTCAACAGATTTCATGAGGCATGATCCAAAGATAATAGGTTTTCAGCCCAATGACAATCCAATTACAATGCCAATCAAAGCTAACTTCATGCACTCTAATTATCAGATTTAGCTGTCAGTTCAAATACAAACATAACACTTTTATTTAAATAAAAATTTAATTTAGGGGAGGGGGCGAAAGAAGCACGGAGATACATGGGTGATTTATTGAGACTGCAAGAGCAATCTTATTTCTCCAGTAATATAATAAAATCAGTCTTCTATTAAGAAATGGGGGGGGGGAGAAACTTTCTCCCTCCCTTACTTCCCCCCCCTGTACGCAATATGGTGTATTATTCAGGAGTTAATTTAATCAGGGCTGGATAGGGATGGAGAAGAGCCGGAGTAGGAAAAGTCAGGGAACAGAACGGAATATGGCCACAGATATTTGAAAGCCCCAGAAGTAGGTTAGAGAGAGAGGAGAGAGATTTCTGTAAGAGAAAAAAATTCCGCATGACTAAAATGACAAAATTTAATTAGTTTTTTGGCAATAATCAGGGCAAGCAGTGAAGAAATGACAGCACACTTCTTAAAATAGGTACACATAATCGAGCCACGGTAACCGTGTGAGTAGAAAGGTAATTCCCAAATTGTGTGCAAGAGCACACCATGGCGTACAGTACAGCCATGCCTATATATTACAGTATATATCTCAGGGGGTTGATCACACTTGGAAAACTGTGTACAGTTTTGGATGGAGGAGATTGCTGAGCTGGGAATGGGCAACTAAAGTGATTTGAGTTTAAAAGGATGGTGTGTGTCTGTGTATGTCTCTGTGTTAGAGTCTTATAAAATTTACTTAGTGCAGAGGAACCAGGTGAGAGAAAGATGTATTTCCCCTCATCACACCAGAATGAATTTAGTTGACAGGATACTCAAGCCACACTAATATCTTTATAATATATCAAATGACGCAAACCGTGAAGAATATTCAATCATATATATATATGCATATGCAACCGGAGGAAATCTTCTCCATACAACGTACAAATGTCTCAAAAGGTGCAAAGAGATTCAAAAGTGCAATGTCCGATGTGCAACAAGTCCAATGTCATAAAGTGCTAAAGTCTCAGGAGTCCACGTCTGCTTCTCCGACGGGCGGCTACCTTGTATTATCGCCGTTTCACTATTATCGTTTCCTCAGGGACGGGCATCGTCAAATTGTTCATACATAAACACTTAACTAGGCTGAAATGCTCACAACCTCAATGGTTCCTGGTTGGTAAAGCTACCCGCCCGTCGGGAGAAGCTAGCCGCCCGTCGGGAGAAGCAGACATGGACTCCTTTTGAGACATTTGTACGTTGTATGGAGTAGATTTCCTCCGGTTGCATATGCATATATATATATGATTGAATATTCTTCACGGTTTGCGTCACTTTGATATATTATTCTATTGTACCGTGTTGTCTGTTTTGTATACACTAATATCTTTGGCTGATATTCAAACTTTGGATTTCCATTTAACATCTCTTTCTTTCTTTCTTTCTTTCTTTCTTTCTTTCTTTCTTTCTTTCTTTCTTTCTTTCTTTTTCCTTCCTTCCTTCCTTCCTTCTTTCTTTCTTTCTTTCTTTCTTTCTTTCTTTCTTTCTCTTTCTTTCTTTCTTTCTTTCTTTCTTTCTTTCTTTCTTTCTTTCTTTTTCCTTCCTTCCTTCCTTCCTTCCTTCCTTCCTTCCTTCCTTCCTTCCTTCCTTTCTTTTTCCTTCCTTCCTTCCTTCCTTCCTTCCTTCCTTCCTTCCTTCCTTCTTCTTTCTTTCTTTCTTTCTTTCTTTCTTTCTTTCTTTCTTTCTTTCTTCTTCATTGCTTTCATTTATAACCTAATCTCTTGGCGCTCTTCAGCACTCTGCAGGCAGCTGCCTGAACAACCACACCTCTGGCATTCCCGTTGGAAGATGTCCTAATGCAACAGCTTCCAAAAATGTTGCCCCAGGAAGTGCGGGAGGCAGAGGAGCCAGCTGAGAAGCCAGCGCGAACCTGCTGTAGAAAAAGAAAAAGCAGATAGGTTAAAAACAAAAGTATACACAACTAGCGGTTTCGTCATGCTGGCCACATTACCTGGAAAGCTGTCTGTGGACAAATGCCGGCTCCCTCGGCCTGAAAGAGGGATGAGCGCCGCAACCCCATAGTCGCCTTTGACTGGACTTAACTGTCCAGGGGTCCTTTTTTTAGCAGCAATCCTTAAAAACTGAACACTTCGCTGAATTTTGTGATGTTGTTCCGCAACAGCAAAAAGAAGTAATATTTGTAATATTTATTTATTATTGAATGATTGCATTCTATTTATGAACCACTTCCTGTGAAACATATCAAGGCAATTTGAGAATAAAAGTATGAACAATAAAAAAACACCACAGAAAGCATTTCCAATATTAAAAACAAACTGAAACAATTTCAGAGGGGGTGGGAGGGATGATTTCAAATACAGATGCAGACTAGGACAAAAATAAAAATAAAAACACTCTTAAAAGGTTCGTTGAAATGGGAAGGCCTTGAATTGACACTGAAAAGACAATACAGATGGTGTTTATAGAGAAAACTGTGCATAAAAATGCATTCATTAGTGAAAATATATGAAGTCCATTAGATCAGGGAAAGTTGCTTTCAGAAATGTTTGCATGAGGGAAATTGCATTCCAAAAATGTGCACATTAAGAGAACTGTACATAAAAATGCTGACAAATTTTCATGAGGACTTTTAAAAAAAATATGTAAACTAATGTAGCAGGTGTGTGGTAAAGCAAAGGTTGGGAAAATGGGAAGCTAGGAGTAACTGCAATTGACAGATATGTTCATTCTAAGGTGGAGGATCATAAAGCCGGCATGTTAGAGGTACATGATGCACACACACACACACACACACACCCCTACCTGCAGCAGAGTTGAAACAGCTCTTGTTATACAGAATCAATAATGTATCTGGGGGTGGGGGAGACACACCAGACCACCCACTGTTAAGCAACATGCAGATATTGTTGCACTACAATGCCTCTTTTATATATTATCTGCGGAAACCGTTCCTGCTTTGTCGGAGTGATGGAACACACGATTCCCGTGGATGGAGTGTCCCATTCAAATGTAGCTCACATATTTTATTTTCCAGAGCTAAACAAACGCTGATAAACTGCTCCCTCGGCCATTTCATCAGAGCTTCAACTGCTCGCATTGGGTGGCACCATCATTTTCTCACACTCGATAGTCGCTCGATCAAACCCACATAAGAGAAAACAAATTTATCTTCTCAACCTTTAGTTGTGAACTATGAGATACCCCGGTCCAAAGGACACTGAATAATTAGCCGTTGCCCTCAGTGCTGGGAGGAAATCTGTCTCGTTGCTTAATGCTTCCTTCAAAATGATATCAGCCCCAATATTTTCACCCTGGAGTGTACAGATTGCTCTGATATTGCTGTGTGTAGTAGTACGAGATTCTGCACACACTTGGTCATGCAGAACAGGCCTGCTGCATAAAGAGCCATTGTAAACATTACACACAATGAGGCGTACAGTTTTGGACTGCACTGCCTCAATAGCTCCTAGGGCCATTGTGAAACATGAGCCACTTATAAATGCCATCTCCAACTCCTCAAAAGTTTCCATCAATTGTGTCTCCGAAAATTTTTACACATCACTTGGGAAGACAGGTGAACTGATGCCATGTATTGGAAGAAGCAAAGATCACCAGAGTTGAAGCAATGATTCTTCAACATCAACTTTGTTGGACTGGTCATGTTGTGCGGATGCCTGATTATCGTCTTCCAAAGCAACTACTATATTCCCAACTTTAAAATGGAAAGCGTAATACAGGTGGTCAACAAAAGAGGTTTAAAGACTTTCTGAAGGCAAATCTTTAAAAATGTAGTATAAACACCAACAATTGGGAAACACTGGCCTGCGAGTGCTCCAATTGGAGAACAGCCTTTACCAAACATGTCATGGGCTTTGAAGACACTCAAACTCAGGACACAGGGAAGAAACGTGCTAAGAGGAAGGCACGCTTGGCAAACCCTCACCAGGATCAACTCCCGCCCGGAAACCTATGTCCTCACTGCAGATCCAGAATTGGCCTCCACAGTCACAGACTCACTTTGAAGACCATATTCATGGGAGACAACCTTACTCGGCTATGAGTGATCGCCAAAGAGGGCCATACTATAGTTCCTAGGGCCATATTTTGGAAACTAGATCATAATAATGCAGGAGAAGGATCAGCTCCCCTCACCCATGTAGCATCTTTGAAAGCCGTCTAAGCCAATGACCAACCCCACTCCCAAGTGGCAGTGAAATCCCTCAGCTAGTTCAAAATTAATAAAATGAGAGGAGCTCTGTTACAGTGCCCAACCAGATGCATTGAAGCAGGATCTGAGCACAACAACAGTGTGTTCGTGGGCAGCAGCCCTGCTGCCACCTAGGGATGAGGGAGAAATCTGGGTCAGTTTGGACTGAAAGATGACTCTACCGAATTTGCATTTCCCGAAATGATGTGTGTGCCAAAGCACAACCATCCATTGAAATTTGCACTTTTCTGAATTTTGCAATGCAGTTCTCCAAGCAGTGATGGGCATAAAATTGCATGTGCTAGGTAACGTGTGCATTAAGATGCATACACCTGAACGACCTACAAAGAATGCACAATATTAGGGGGAAATGAATTGTAATTGGATGTGTATTAGGGAAAAATGAATCAAAATGTGTACAATGGGAGAAATGCTGGCGAATGTTCATGATGACTTTTTTTTTTAATAATAATCACAAACTGATGTGGAAATGTAGAGAACTGAACTTAAGTTGGGGGGAAATGAGAAATTGAGGGGAACCAAAAGTGACAGATTTATTCATCCTTACTACAGACCAGGCTGCTGGCCCCCAAGTTCAAGCTCTCTAAGTGATGATTACCACCACCCCCTATGTCATGTTTGCAAAACAAAAGAGGCCATGGGATGCTGACCAGGCCAGTTTCCTAGTACCCAATGAAAGTATAATAGAGCAGTCCTCCTTAGGTAACCACAATGCAGCCTTAAAGGCTCTGGGATGCTTTGATTTTGACACAGCCCTTTTCTGCAAGTGTCAAGGAAATATAGTTGGAACATCAGGCTGCACATGATAATGCCAGGAGTCTTGTATGTTTGTACAGAAGCAGAAGGGAAAGATTTATGTACAGCAAGGAAGGGATGGCTGTAGCTTGCAAATGATACTGAGAAGCAACAAACACACACACACACACACACACAGAGAGAGAGAGAGAGAGAGAGAGGGAGGGAGGGAGGGAGGGAGGGAGGGAGGGAGGGAGAAATTGATTGGGAAGATTAGAGTTCAAGGCACATGATGGTTCAAATGTTGAGTCAGGTTAAAAAATAAGGCGGAGAATGACAATGATTATTTATTGAATTTATATACCGCCCTATACCCGGAGGTCTTCCACCAGATGCACTTTCTGGAACACATTTTAGATGTATTCCATTTAGCTATCATAGCAAACAAGTGCCAAATAGGTGCCAAATTAATCCAATTCCCTTTATAGGCCATCAAACCCCATGGGTAACTGTGGAAGCTACTTCTCAAACATGTTACAGGTAGATAGCCGTGTTGGTCTGTCATAGTCAAAACAAAATAAAAAAAATCCTTCCAGTAGCACCTTAGAGACCAACTAAGTTTGTTCTTGGTATGAGCTTTCTGAAGAAGTGTGCATGCACACGAAAGCTCATACCAAGAACAAACTTAGTTGGTCTCTAAGGTGCTACTGGAAGGAATTTTTTTATTTTGTTTTTTCTCAAACATGGTTATGGATTGTCTAAAAAAATAGCAGGAAGATGGCTATCTAATGGCTGCTAGCCAGGAATGTTACTCTCTGCCTCCACAGTTGGAGGCATCAATGATTCTGAATACCAGTTGATGGAAGCCACAAGAGGGGAGAGTGCATTTGTATTTAGCATACTTTCCCGTGTATAACACGCCCCCATGTATTGGGACTCCAAATTGTTGAGCTTTTTTTTGGGGGGGTGACCGGACTTCTTGAGCTTTTTTTGAGGGGGGGGGTTGCCGAAAATCGCTCATCCGCAGGACCAACACGGCCCATCACACGCACATCACCAACAGCAGATGCCAATTGCTCACCCAATTGCCACAGCTGCCAATAGCCTGCAGAACTTGCCGCAACAACCAATCACCCGCAAAACGCCACTGACAATCTCCTGCTCGCTGCAGCCACCAATCGCCCATCCAAACTCACCACTATCCATATATTAGAAGACATTTGGTCTAAAATCTAGAGCCCATCAGTTTCACGTGGTGTTCTTCTCCTAGCACTGTAAGAGAGGAAAACAGAGGTTTTCCAAACGAAGATAGATTCGTTTACTTCTGTTTTCTTTTTCTTTTTTAAATGTATTTCCTGGGAGTTATCCAAAATACAGGTCTTCATATAACACAAGAGGCAACGGGATGGGGTGCTGACCATTTTAGTTTTCTAGTGTTGGCCAGTGAAAATGCAGAACTGTCCTCCTTAGCTACCCACAATGCATTCTTAAAGGTTCTGGGATGCTTTGATTTTGGAGGAGGAGGAGGAGGAGAAGGAGGAGGAGGAGAAGGAGGAGGAGAAGGAGTTTATTCAGCACTATTTTTCTAGAAACAGAGGTGCCAGAACTCCCAATGAACGCCTCCCTTCTTCTCTTATAATGCCAATGGTGCTCACCTGAGAGGTGCCGGAACTGAGATCCTGTGAGTTCCAGCTGAACCAACCCCCCTGATCTTATTATTTGTACGCCGCCCATCTGACTGGGCTTCCCATAACGGCAGTGATGGTTGTGGCATATTCTTCTTAAAGTCCATGTTCTTGTTACAACCTGTCCTATTGTCCATGGGAGAGCATCCTAGTCGCCATAGGATGTTTCAAATCTCCCTCTCCAGGGACAAAAAGAGAGATGTCTGCCTTCGGAGAGGGAGATTCCATTTCATGAGACCCCACTTGAAATTTCAATGGCCTTCAACATTACTGTCACATTACTGTTTGGTAACCTCACATTCAGGAAGGGCCATAACTCAATGGTACGGCAGCTATTTTGCATACAGAAGCTCCCATGCTTGACTCCAGGCATCTCCAGGTATAGTCGAGGAGTGTTCCCTGCCTGAAATTCTGGAAAGGTGCTGCCAGTCAGTGCAGACAGTGGAAAGCTAGATGAATCAAAGCACACAACACAGTATAAGGCACCTCTTCATCCATCCACCCATCCATCCATCCATCCATCCAATCAAGCAACAGGCATTATCATGATTTTAGGATGCATCCCAGCAAAAAAATATGCTGGCAGGGACAAGGAGCACGGGAAGTGCATAGCGAGACCTGGGGAGGGGAGGGGCCTGTGTGGAGACCCGAGGGCCGAATGGCAAGACCCGGAGGGCCATATTCATATATGGACCTGCAATTCTCTATAATAAACCTTAAGGATAACTTCCCTCAACTTCCTCTGTGCTTGGGAAAAGGTGGGGAGACGAAGTGGCCGGGGTGGGTGGTGGGAAGAGAGATGCATTTCCAACGTAAACCATGGGCTTTCTGCTTTATGGCCTCGTTTGCGCTTCATCGTGAATCACCGGCTTTTAAATAAAGAGCAAATGGTAATACCATCGATCCGGACAGGGTTGATTTTTTTACTAGCTCCCAAGCCCTCCGTGATGCCTTTCCCCTCATAGTCTGCCGCGCCAAGCAGATTCCACCTCCGTCTCCTCTCCTCCTCCCCCCACAAAACAGATTAAGCTTAATAAATATATTTATGAGAATTACTTTGTATAGTCCTTATGCAATCAGCCATGCTGTGTATGATAGCCCAAGACGATGGAAACCCATTGACTTTTCGTTGCAAATTAGTCTACCACCTAATCGGTGAACCCTGCTAAGCTTTTGAATTATGAGAAGAACTAGCAGCTCCTGTTAGAACACTCAAATGAATTATATCAATTCATAAACTTGTTCATGTCCAGATTTCATTAGCCACACATTAACAGCATTTTATGTTTATTACCGCTCTGACATAATCTATAAATAACTGAAATGCTAATCATAGTGTTCTGCCGGGCCTCATCATTTAATCATAAAGAGATACATTATTATAAACTATAATAGATAATAACAAGCCTGGGTCAACGGGCACATATTAAAAGATCACAATTATATCCTAAAAGGCTAGGCACCTCGTACATTTGGCAACACATAGGTCCATAGCTAATCACTTGCAAATGTTTCCCCTCTGACACACTTACAGTACAAGGTGACACAATTAGGCAATGCGCTTGTAAAACAGAGCAATCCTCGGGTATCAAAGTAAACAGAGAACAATTAATGGGGGTGGAGGGGGCTGCTGGAGGGAAGATTATAACATTTGCCATTGGCAAGTCTATTAGCACGTTATTGCCGGCTTATTTTGCGGTATTAAATGGTCCGAACTCACGGCCGGAAGGAAATCTATGTGGGCAGAGAAACAACAATAACACATGCGAATGTAAGCAAAGCTGGATGTATATTCTGAATGCTAATGCTGGTTAATCCAGCAGCATGAGCATGCTTAACAATTTATGGAGCAAACAGGGAACGAGGAGAGGTCTCTGCCCCAAAGGTTTTACAATCTAAAGTTTGATATTTGGGGAAACAACAGAGGGAAGGAAAGGATGGATGTGGAGAAATAAGAAAATAAGAATAGCCTGCTGGATCCGGCCAATGGTCCATCTATTCCAGCATCCTGTTCCCACAGTGGCCAGCCAGATACAATTGCTTTGTTGTTGTTGTTTAGTCATTTAGTCGTGTCTGACTCTTCATGACCCCATGGACCAGAGCACGCCAGGCACTCCTGTCTTCCACTGCCTCCTGCAGTTTGATCAAACTCATGTTAGTAGCTTTGAGAACCCTGTCCAACCATCTTGTCCTCTGTTGTCCCCTTCTCCTTGTGCCCTCAATCTTTCCCAACATCAGGGCCTTTTCCAGGGAGTCTTCTCTTCTCATGAGGTGGCCAAAGTATTGGAGCCTCAGCTTCAGGATCTATCCTTCCAGTGAGCAGTCAGGGCTGATTTCCTTCAGAATGGATAGGTTTGATCTTCTTGCAGTCCATGAGACTCTCAAGAGTCTCCTCCAGCACCAGAATTCAAAAGCATCAATTCTTCGGCGATCAGCCTTCTTTAGGGTCCAGCTCTCACTTCCATACATCACTACTGGGAAAACCATAGCTTTAACTATACGGACCTTTGTCGGCAAGGTGATGTCTCTGCTTTTTAAGATGCTGTTTAGGTTTGTCTTTCCTTTTCTCCCAAGAAGCAGGCGTTGCTAATACAATGCATATGCTTTCCATGTGCATGCTTGTGTTTGTGTATGTGGGCACGCACACACAATCTTAAATTTAGCACTACACACTTCATTGCTTTCATATCCATCCTCTCTACCCAGAGAATCCAAAGGGTGGTCATTCTGTGAAGGGGCAAAGGAACCCCCAAAACTCCTATTTGCCATGGCAGATATGCCTTCACAGTTGGAGGAAGTAATATTGCTGGAAGTTGCAGGAGAGGATCCTTAGGGACTTCTCGTTGGGGCATCTGATTGGCCACCGTGAGAACATGATGCTGGCCATATCCAGCAGCTTCTTCTTATATTATTATCTCTTAGCACCTTACCAAACTATAAAGCCTAGGCTTCATTATAGGAATTCTTGACAGTTAAACTCAACACCAGTTAATAGTGTAAGTACGGTAATGAAGTGCCTCTACCTAAAAGCCCTGCAAAGGGTCTATTTCTGGCTGGATTGATAAACAAGGCAGCATATTATGGGAAATGTCAGAAGGACACCATGGCTGATGGTGGCTTCTGTATTCACATGGTGCTGTAGGAAAGTAAGGCGAGACAGTGACAATCATCACTGCCAACATCTGAGCTGAAGAGACCAGGATAGTGAAGGTGGTGGAATTTTCCCAACCATTGCTGGCTAGCCACTGCTCTTTCCTGAGTAGAATGTGGATATCAGTTTACAGGAGTCACCCCTGTTTCATTCCTGGAGGGCAGCAATGGCAGATGTGGGGGTGGCTGTCATGTTCTGTGGCCTCAGTCCTCCATCTTGCTCACCAAGGAAGCCATTGCTGCCCCCCCCCATTCCTAGACCATCCATGCTAGAGGGTAGGGCCTTGCTGGGCTATTCCTGCTGAGAGCACACCCCTTCAATTCGTCTCTCACTGTCCCCATGGAGACAGCAGTTACAGAATAAGGCAATGGCCCTTTAAAAGAACAGACAGATGGTTGGGGTGTGAATAATAAAATGATGGTGATGCTGATGATTAGCTGGGCTACCAGCTGAAGGTGACAGAAGGCATTCCATGCCACCAAGGCCACCTGGGTCGCAAGTGACAGCAAGGGAACCAGGAGCATCCCCCAAGCTATCTAGCTGCTCCTTTTGAGGAAGTGTAACCCCCCCCCCAAAAGCAAGCAGTCTCCCATCCATCCGGCCGTTATCATATATGGATTAAGTGTATTGCCTCTTTTTAAGTCCATTACCAAGGCCAGGCACCAGTTCAGCACATTTGTTCTAGATGTAATAATAATAATAATAATAATAATAATAATAATAATAATAATAATAATTTATTATTTATACCCCGCCCATCTGGCTGGGTTTCCCCAGCCACTCTGGGCGGCTTCCAACAGAACATTAAAATACAATAATCTATTAAACATTAAAAGCCTACCTAAACAGGGCTGCCTTCAGATGTAAATGAGAAACAGAGCTGTGTATAATCAGCATACTGCTGACAACACACTCCAAAACTGTGGATGACCCTACTCAGCAACTTTATATAATAATAATAATAATAATAATAATAATAATAATAATAATAATAATATTTGTACCCCGCCCATCTGGCTGAGTTTCCTCAGCCACTCTGGGCAGCTCCCAATCAAGTGTTAAAAACAATACAGCATTAAATATTAAAAACTTCCCTGAATAGGGCTGCCTTCAGATGTCTTTTAAAAATAGGATAGCTGCTTATTTCCTTGACATCTGATGGAAGGGTGTTCCACAGGGCGGGCGCCACTACCGAGAAGGCCCTCTGCCTGGTTCCCTGTAGCTTTGCTTGACGCAGTGAGGGAACTGCCAGAAGGCCCTCGGTGCTAGATCTCAGTGTCTGGGCTGAACGATGGGGGTGGAGACACTTCTTCAGGACCGAGGCCATTTAGGGCTTTAAAGGTCAGCACCAACACTTTGAATTGTGCTCAGAAATGTACTGGGAGCCAATGTAGATCTCTCAGAACCGGTGTGATGTGGTCCCGGCGGCCACTCCCAGTCACCAGTCTAGCTGCCGCATTCTGGATTAATTGCAGTTTCCGGGTCACTTTCAAAGGTAGCCCCAAGTAGAGCTCATTGCAGTAGTCCAAGCGGGAGATAACTAGAGCATGCACCACTCTGGCAAGACAGTCTGCGGGCAGGTAGGGTCTCAGCCTGCGTACCAGATGGAGCTGGTAGACAGCCGCCCTGGACACAGAATTAACCTGCACCTCCATGGACAACTGTGAGGCTAGAATGACTCCCAGGCTGCGCACCTGGTCCTTCAGGGGCACAGTTACCCCATTCAGGACCAGAGAGTCCTCCACACCCACCCGCCCCCTGTCCCCCTAAAACAGTACTTCTGTCTTGTCAGGATTCAACCTCAATCTGTTAGCCGCCATCCATTGGATATTAAACAACATGGGGGATAGAATTGAACTCTGAGGGACCCTGCAATGCCGTCCACCCCCAACTTGGGGATACCATGGTCAATGGTATCAAAAGACCAAGGAAGACTGAGACGTCGAGGAAGATTAACAGGGATACATCACCCTGTCCCTCTCCCGACAGAGGTCAACATATAAGGTGACCAGGGCAGTTTCTATGCCTGCCAGAAGTCCCAGTAAAGATGGTGGTGATCCTGGGAGCATAACTTTCCAATTCATCTCAGTATTATTTTGTTGCTGCTTTGCAGTGATGAGCTACCGTAGGGAGTTGCAATGTATTGCCTTAACTTATTTGCTGTTGTGTTTGTTTTGTATTTTACTTGTGTGATATTGTACAAAGAGCAATATATAAATGGCAACCAAATATATATAAAAACTCCTGCAAAGGCATTAAGAATCAAGGTGTATCTGAAAGTGACAAAACCATTAGAATTATCTGTGCAAAATGAAATGAAATGAAATGAAATTGTGTTCCCCAGTGCTAATTTTTATATATGATTTCTGTTTATCTCTGTGTATATGTATATAGATATATATATACACAAACTCCGGTACCTTTTTGTACTTGAAAGATTCACTGCTTTACTGTTTTTTAAAGGTGTTTTGGCCAACACTGCTCTCATCCATATGTTTTGACCTTGTCACATCCTAGCTGGTGCATTCCACAGACCTGATCTGCCTGAGATATTTAGCGTTCACCAGTGATGAGATCAGTTCCTTTGTATGCTATGTGTTAGCTGGGCTTCTTTTCTTCCTTTCTTTTACAGGATTGGTAAAATGAAATAAAAACCTGGTAAAAACTCCAGCCATTTCTACAAAGGCGCTTTCTAACAGCTGAAACGGTTAGGAAATGGGAAATGAGTCTGACCTGAGGACCAAGAATTAATTGCAGATTATTAGAATAAAAGTATTGGAGAGGGGGAATTAGCCACTCGTTTTGAAGCTCCTTGCTGAACGGCAGAGCTGAAATTGTACTTTGTCAGTGCGAGCTCTTGCACCTCGCAGCTCAGGGTGAGGCGATGGAGATAAAGAGAGAAATGTAAAACACTGTGGAAACCAACCTCTGGGGACTTAATATTCTGATCAGCTCACCTCCAAACATCTGGCTCTTAAATGTTCAAGCGCAAAAAACAAGAGAGCTAATGAAAGCAGTGCATATTATCTCTCCCATCAATGCACCTCACAAACACCTGCTAAAATTAAAACAAATTGAATCTTGATTGCTGATTAAGTACCCCCTTCTTTAGCGAGATATTCTGCCATTATTTGCCCCTGGCCCACAATGCGGGAGCTGATGAAAAAGGTAGCCGTGGGCTGAAGGAGCAGAGGTTGTGGAGAGGCGATGAAGACTGAGACAGAAACAGATTGACATTCAAGGTGGGAACCTCCCAGAAAGCTCTGACTAAGGAAGGGGTCCCTTGCTCAACCGACCGAAGGTCCAACCATCTCAGCTTTCTCTGTCCAACAGAGTGGGTAGTCAGCTGCCTTCTGGAGCTCACCTAAAAACATAGGATGAGTCTGCTAGATCAGGCCAACACCCCATCTAGTCTCACATCCTGTGGCCATCACAGTGGCCAAGGCCAACCAGGTGCCTATGGAAACCTGCAAGCAGAACCTGAGTGCAATAGCAGTCTTCCACCCACTATGGCTTCCAGCAACTGGTATTCAGAAGCATTGCTGTCTCCAACTCTTGAAGCAGAGCCTAGCTCTCATGGTTAACAGCCATCAATAGTTCTCTCCTCCATGAATTTGTCTAATCCACTTTTAAAGCCATCCATGCTGGTGCTCATTAGTGCTTTCCATGGGAGTGAGTTCCATGATGCTCTGTAAAAGAAGTATTTTATTTTATGTGTCCTGAATCTTCTAGTGTTCAGCTTCATGGATGTCCACAATTTCTAGTGTTATGTGAGAGGGAGAAACATTTTTCTCTGTATCCGTTTTCTCCATGCACATCAAATGCTTCTATCTTCCCCCCTCTCTTACCGGTACTTGGTTTTCCTCTAAACTAAAAAGTCCCAAATGTGTCAACCTTTCTACAGAAGGAATTCACTCCACCCCCTTGATCATTTTGGTTCACAAGAAAGAGACGAAGGCTCCCTTGTTGTTTGCCCTCAGTACATAATATTTAGGTGGGAATCAGCCAGCCTTTTTGATCAACCAGCCCAGCATTGTTTAATCTGATGGGGAGCAGCTACAGACTTGGCCACAATAAGGAAATGTTGCCCATGGAATGACTATGTTCCACCTACCCCTTTTGACTCTCTGGCACCCTATCTGCATTCTAAAGTATAGACGAGCTTTTACCCTCGCAAGATTGAATGTATTGCCCTCAGCTGTACTTGAGGGACAATTCCAACAGATTCCACACACAAAAACGCTTTTGTTCCTGTGGAGATGGCAGTACCGGTGGCTCATGCCCTTCTATAATAATAATAATAATAATAATAATAATAATAATAATAATAATTTATTATTTATACCCCGCCCATCTGGCTGGG
The DNA here is from genome assembly GCA_034641395.1 of Darevskia armeniaca. Taxonomy (NCBI): domain Eukaryota; kingdom Metazoa; phylum Chordata; class Lepidosauria; order Squamata; family Lacertidae; genus Darevskia; species Darevskia armeniaca. The sequence goes on along the minus strand of JAWWNF010000290.1, from coordinate 2,768,658 downwards.
TTTCCCCAGCCACTCTGGGCGGCTTTCAACAGAACATTAAAATACAATAATCTATTAAACGTTAAAAGCCTCCCTAAACAGGGCTGCCTTCAGATGTCTTCTAAAGGTCTGGTAGTTGTTGTTCTCTTTGGCATCTGAAGGGAGGGCGTTCCAGAGAAGGCCCTCTGCCTGGTTCCCTGTAACTTGGCTTCTCGTAATGAGGGAACCGCCAGAAGGCCCTCGGCACTGGACCTCAGTGTCCGGGCTGAACGATGGGGGTGGAGACGCTCCTTCAGGTATACTGGACCGAAGCCAGTATACCTTCTAGCTTGCACTCTTTATAAAGACTTGAGGAATGAGATTATCATCCCTCTTTTATTGTCCATTCCAGGTCGTCCAACCACTGCCACAGTGTCCTCTCCCTTGGCAGATCAAGATGAGCAGGTGACAGCAAAGGTTGCAAGGTTTTCAGCTGGGGCAGTCAGAATAAGGTCCACAATTTGACTGTTGATTCAGGACCCTAAAGTGTTTTTTATATAATCGACTTTTTCTTTCTGTTCTTTGTATATCACGTTGTTGTTTTGCTGCTATGGCCGATGGCTGACGCAAATAAAGATTCATTCATTCATTCTCAGGCAAAGATCTTCCATGCACTTGATCCTTTTCACCAGAGATCTGAACCTGGGGCATTCCATTGTTGTCTCGCTGAGCCCTGAGCTGGATCAGATGAATGGAAAGGACTTTGTAGCTGTGCCCAGAGCAAGCAGGCACTAGGCTTCTGCTATCTATTGGCCTCTTTCATTCACCTTTGCAGCCCAACCCTCCCTCTTTGTTTTACAATATAGTTCCCAGGGCTGCATTATTCATTAATTAGTCCGTGAGTATCAACATTCACTCTCTTTCGTACCTGGGTGTGTATATACTGCTATTCATTTTAAAAATATCAAAGTGGTTTGCAACAACAGTAATGGTCTAAAATATTTTTTACTTTGGTCTACCCACTCATTAAAAGGGACGCGGGTGACGCTGTGGGTTAAACCACAGAGCCTAGGGCTTGCCGATCAGAAGGTTGGCGGTTCGAATCCCCACGACGGGGTGAGCTCCCGTTGCTTGGCCCCAGCTCCTGCCAACCTAGCAGTTCAAAAGCATGTCAAAGTGCAAGTAGATAAATAGGTATCGCTCCGGCGGGAAGGTAAATGGCGTTTCTGTGCGCTGCTCTGGTTCGCCAGAAGCGGCTTAGTCATGCTGGCCACATGACCTGGAAGCTGTATGCCGGCTCCCTCGGCCAATAAAGCGAGATGAGCGCCGCAACCCCAGTGCTGGTCACGACTGGACCTAATGGTCAGGGGTCCCTTTACCCTTTACCTTTACCCACTCATTCTTTTTTCCTTACCACCCCCTGTTTAAATCAAAAGATAATATTTTCTCATATACTTAAAAAAATGGGGTTCCCTTCTTCTGTGACCAAGCTCATCAGATTACTGAGAAATTAAGAAATCACATGCAATTGGCTGAGAAGGTATCAAATAAGTCAATTAATTTCATTTCTTAGGTTTCCACAATTTGAAACCATTTAAATTTTGCCTGCTGCTCGGATTAAGGGTTTGGTTTCCCAAACAACACAAAGCTTCTCATCTCCTTATGTTCTCCTTTGTTAGGCTTGAAATCCATCTGGGAACAGGCAGAGGTGGAACTAGCTAATCCGGCACCCAGAGCGGCACACATGCTGTGCACCCAGGGGCGGGGCTAGCCGTCTGTGGGGGCAGGGCTAGCATCCAGGGGAGTGTCGCCCTCAGAGAGCATCCCAGGGGAGCGGGGCGGCGGTGTCACCCCCCCCTCAGGGATAACACCCGCACCCACCACACACCCCTTCCTTCACCCGTGGGAACAGGGCTTTTGAAAAGACACAATTAGCTGGGATAGGATCTGGTCTATGAAAACCTCTAACCTGTTTCAGCTATCACTGGGGACAATTCTATTAAAATCAGGTGGTTTTACACTCCAGTCAGAATGGCACCCATTCAGTCAACAGCTTTGTTGGTGGAGTGTGGCTCCATTGGGACATACTGGCACATTTGGTGACCCTGCCCAACAGTTTACATCCTTTGGTCTGCATTAATATCTGAAATTTGTGTCACTGTTGGTCACATCATACATGTGAACCATGTCTTGTGCTTACTGTCTATTTTTAAAGGGAGTAACTCTATGTTTGTTTTGAAGCCTCTTTTTACTTGTTGCTGCCTTCCAGATTTGTAATTGCCCAGAACTGGAAAAATGTCTCAAGCCTCTGAGCACATGGATCATAGAATCACAGAATTGTAGAATTGAAAGGGACCACGAGGGTCATCTAGTCCAACCCCCTGCAATGCAGGAATCTTTTGCCTACCGTGGAGCTCGAACCCATGACCCTGAGATTAAGAGTCTCATGCTGTACCGACTGAGCTGTCTGTTTGCCATGTTGTATTATATATCGCAGAAAAACTCACCCACCACTTGCAAGTATTAGGTTGAAATGCAGAACCTGAATACTCTGCAGCTCTTTGGTGGTTTATTATGAGCTATATGAACAATTGTTCCCATTTAAACCTTGTACCTGCCAAATAAGGCTTTATATAGAAGTATTCGTGACACCTATATATTTATCTATTTTCAAATAACTTGTTGTGCCTTTGGGTCTTCAATCAGATTGTGTGACAACCTCTTGCCACCCATGCCCACATCCTTCCTATTTTTCTTCTTCTCATCCCTTCCCCACAGGGTGAAAATAATAAATAGCCAGGATGCTGGACTAGATGAGCCACTGGCCTGATCCAGCAGACTCTTTCAATGTCCTTTTTTTTTGTTACTGAAAGAACAAGCAGTTTGCTTACTTTGCAATGCACGATCCCTATTGTCAAGGCTCGGTTGATGCTTGAGTGTTTATTTTGATTAATATTTTTATTCACAGTAAAATGAAATGAAAATAAAGTCGAGATCTTGAGCTAGCTCAAGTAGATTTCCAGAATGTAAAGCGCTTGATAAACACCGCTGTATTTATGACTCTGCCACATTCGTTGTGCTGTTAAAGTAATCAAGTCGGAGTCTATCCATAACTATACAAGTAAGGGGGGGGGGACAACACTGTATAAATCCTTCTTGTTGACACCATCTACAAAATCTTGGATTTTCCTATCACTCACAGAAAGGTCGCCGTGGTACCTGTGTCTGGTGTATGCTTCTCATCAATGGTTATTATATCCTGAACTGAGAATTACCTTCCACAATGTCAGAGCAGAACCTTGAAACAAGAAAAGGAAAATGAACGCCCTGAATAACTCACTATTGCTTGACTTCTCGGTCTTATTGCATTCTAAATTATTTAAATATACTATTAGACATTATATTGGGGGGGGAGAGGATGGAGAAGGAAACAGATGTTTTCTAATTATGAACCGATTTTTACAGTGCGATAGTGTCACGTATTTAAATTACAAATACAGATTTTTTAGCATTCCAGCTGTGCTTTACAAGGGTTTAATTTGCTTCTTCTGATATGTCACATCGCACCTGCCTTTTAAAACTCCCGTAAATGTAAAACATTTGTCAAGCACACTTATTAAGGCATGCAGAAGAAATCGGAAGAATCCTCGCAAGAGGAAGGAAGGCAGCCATGGAAAGAGCCCGTGCCGAACACAGTAAACAGGTTTCGAAACAACATTTACAAATATTTGGGAGGCGGGCAATGAGGTTCTAAAGGATACGTTGATGCGTATTACTGCTGTGCTGCAACAAAAAAATTAGCTGGCTCTTTCCTCCCAATCATTCTCCATCCATTGCACTCGGAAATTACTAAGGGGAGTGATGTTTGATTAAATTCTTGAGTGCGGTGCAGGGTCTGTTGGGCTTATCTAACTTTCAAGGTGAGCAAGGGTTTTTTTTGTGAGTGACCTTTCTTTCATTCCACAGATCATCTCTCCAGTGATCTGTCCTCTGCAGCCCTCCTGGATTCCTGTGCTTCCTGAAAATTCCCAGCTGGAGTCCTCAGCTAGACATTCCTGTAACCACCAGGAGGTGATGATGTTGCTTACCGTGTGCCTGACAGCTGGTCTTTTCTTTCTTTCTTTCTTTCTTTCTTTCTTTCTTTCTTTCTTTCTTTCTTTCTTTCTTTCTTTTTTAAAGCGAAGTCTTAAAGAAATCAGAGAGGAAATGTATTGTGGGGAGGTTAAGTAAAAGGAAGAACTCTCCTTAAAAATCAATAATATTTGATATTATTGGGTTGTGTGTCTTTTGGTGTGGCCAGCAGTAGAGCAAGCCAATCGGGCACCTGGGGCGGCGTGCATGCCCTGCGCCCAGGGGCGGGGCCAGCCTCCCGCGGGGCCTCCGAGGAGTCTGCCTGCCTCCTCCTACTCAGCCGCCCTACAGCTGAGGGGGAGGCAGTGGGTAGACCGTTTGGGGCAGCACGGAGCCTGTGGGAGCCCAAGCCACTGCATCACTCCCAGGAGAGATGCGTGACTCAGGTGTGCTGCAGGCCCCGCGGTGAGTGCATAGCTGTCAACCCTCCCTTTTTTTTGCGGGAAACTCCCTTATTCCAATGCCGTTTCCCACTGCTATCCCAGATTGTTGATATCCCTTAAATTTCCTGGATTTCAAAGGAAGCAGCTCCTCTCCCTCCCTGCCGGCCAGGGAGACTCCTCAGCTGCGTTGCTCGGCTGCCAATAAGGAGTCTGAGACCGACTGGGGGCGGAGCTTGCATGCCTTGTGCAGCCAGGCCCTCACGCCCAACCAGACAGACAGCCTGCCTGCCATCTATGCGCTCACTCTTTCACTCTCCCGTTGGCGCGCAGCCTCTGGAGCGCAGGGTGGTGAGGCTACTTGGTGCCATTGCACCGCCCTGGCGGCATCCCTTATTTTCAAATCCGAAAGTTGGGAAAAATCCCTTATTTTCAAATCCAAAAGTTGACAGCTATGGGTGAGTGCCGGCTGCCATTTTGTCACCCCCCCCTTCAGTGGTGATACCCAGGGCGGACCGCCCTCACCGCACGCCCCTTCCTCCAACCTTCTGATCAGCAAGCCCAAGAGGCTCAGTGGTTTAGACCACAGCGCTGTAGTCTGAGCTCCGTCTCATCCCCGGGACATTCCAAGATCATATCAGAAGCCTGTAATTCTATGAATATCCCGGGCAAAGAGGCATCTAGTTGGCATCTAGATGCAGGTTGAGAGCAGCCATTGGCCTGATCCAGCAGGTTCTTCTTCTGCCTTAACGTCTAAAAACATTTGTCATGTTTTATAACCCTGTCTCCAAAGTCTGCTCTTTCAAGGCCTAGCTACTACCAGGACACCCATTAAGCCAACGTTCAAAAAGAAGCTCTAATGCGTCTTGTTGAATGTCCATATTTTGATTCAGCAGATCTTGCACTTGTACAACTTCAATTGACTCCAGAGTATGTTTATATATAATATATCCATAAACTCTTGGATTAAATGGAGGATAGATCTGCTTTCTTTCAAAAATTGTTTCCTTTCTTTTAATTAGTAGCCTTCATTATATTTTTTTTGCTAATCTCAAAGTTAAGCAGTTTCCAGAGATGCCCTAATCTTTCTTAATGGCTCTGTTGGCGTCATGGACATTTCACCTCCTCTTCACCAAAATGGAATCTTTTCCTGCTTACACATCCTTAACCTGCTCAAGCATGGAAAGCCAATAAAACCAAATGCTTTATTAATTTAGACTTGCTGAATTTGCTGAACAGAAATATTTTCAATTTGATATTTTTATGGAAGCAGCACAGAAAGTGTTCCTGGACCTTCTTCTATGCATCTCAGCGATTGTCCTGAAGGAGCGTCTCCACCCCCATCGTTCAGCCCGGACACTGAGGTCCAGTGCCGAGGGCCTTCTGGCGGTTCCCTCCCTGCGAGAAATGAAGTTGCAGAGAACCAGGCAGTGGGCCTTCTCGGTAGTGGCGCCCGCCCTGTGGAACGCCCTCCCTTCAGATGTCAAAGAGAACAACAACTATCAGACCTTTAGAAGACATCTGAAGGCAGCCCTGTTTAGGGAGGCTTTTAATGTTTAATAGATTGTTGTATTTTAATGTTCTGTTGAAAGCCGCCCAGAGTGGCTGGGGAAACCCAGCCAGATGGGCGGGGTATAAATAATAAATTATTATTATTATTATTATTATTATTATTATTATTATTATCTATACGTTGGCTTTCACACAATGGGAGCCTAGACTCAAGAACTGAAGAAGAGCCTGCTGGGTCTGACCAATGGCCCGTCAAGGCCAGCAACCTGGCCAACCAGATGTAAGCAGGAAACTCTCAAGCAGAACCCAAACACAAGAGCAGCTCGCCTCCTGTGGTTTGCAGCAACTAGTATTCAGAATCATTACTGCCTCTGACCATGGAGGTAGCATATAGCCTACATCTACATTGGCTCCCAGCACAATTCAAAGTGTTGGGGCTGACCTTTAAAGCCCTAAACAGATTCAACCCTGTATACCTGAAGGAGCATCTCCACCCCCATCGTTCAGCCCAGATATTGAGGTCCAGCCCTGAGAAGTGAGGTTACAGGGAACCAGGCAGAGGGCCTTCTTGCTATTGGCACCCGCCCTGTGGAACGCCCTCCCACCAGATGTCAAAGAGAAAAACAACTACCAGACTTTTAGAAGACATCTGAAGGCAGCCCTGTTTAGGGAGTTTTAATGTTTGATGTTTTATCGCATTATTATTATTATTATTATTATTATTATTATTATTCTGTTGGGAGTCGCACAGAGTGACTGGGGAAACCAAGCCAGATGGGCAGGGTATAAATAAATAAATAAATAAATAAATAAATAAATAAATAAATAAATAAATAAATAATTATTATTATTCATGGCCAGACCATATTTTGAAGCATCCATTTCCCCCACCCCAAGTATGCAGCAACATCTACTTCACAACTGCTGCCACCTCAGGGCATATTATTTGCTGAGACTTTACTGAGTTCCTATTTAGCCACACAATCCTAACCTTCTCTACTCAGAGGTAAGTCCTGTTGAATTCAATGGGGCTGACTCCCAGGGAAGTTGGGCGAAGACTGCAGTGTGAATACAGAGCAAGCCCAAGAATAGGAAGCTGGAGGAACTTAAGCAGGTTCAAAGTAAACCAGCATACACCGCCAGTTCCAAACTCCATTCAGGATCAGGGTTGCTTTATTTATTTATTTTTTGCTGGTGCAAATTCTGCCATGTTGCCAGGACACATGACTCAGCTGAGCAGAGTTAAGATCCAGAGCAGGGTCCTCTGGCCTGGTCTTGATTCTCCTGCTCCCTGGAAGACCCATTTTTCATGGCTTATGTTGGCATAAGATCTGCTATTCTTGGCTCAGTTGGCTGAACCTCACCTGAGCTGAAATAAGGGGATTACCGCAGCATAGGAATCAGCTGTTGGAACCGAATTCACTCATCCCAGTGGATATTGGGTTTGGATTGCTCCCTAAGTCTGCTCTCTTTTTTTCTTTTTTTTTAGTTTTCTCTAATTTTTATGATGATGATTTTATTCATTAAATTCAATGTGAGTGAGTGAGTTTGTGGCATGTTTGATTTTATCCATGCCTATTGCATATCGCCAGGATAATCTGCATGAAAGAAGGGTGGTCTGGAAATGTTTTGCATGCAGACAGAAATAAAATACATTATTTGGTGGGTGAGCCTGTTTTGCTTCCAAATCTGATAGGCGCTGGAGCTCAGTAATAAAAGGATTTGTGATAATAGGAGCAATAATGACACTAGTAGAGGTATTCCCAGGCCTGATCAAGGGAGCTCCTTTAAGGATTTGAATGCAAACAGAAGTTGTGTGGTATTTGTTTTGCAAATGTCAATTTCATGTGTACATGTGGGGGTGCTGATGTTCAAAGTGGTGAAAGCGGGTTAAATCTTCGGCAGGGGAAGGAAGTTATAAATCTCCATTTGGGCTTTTAATTAGTCACATGATTCTATTATTATTGGTATTATTATTATTATTATTATTATTATTATTATTATTATTATTGGTGGTCAGATTTGTCTCCAGGCTGGGCCAATCAAAGAGTGCAGGAAAAGGTCCACTGCACTCCTGGAATGTCTCCAGATCATCTGATGCATGTGAAGAGGTTAGCTATTAATATTGCCTTCAATACAGCTAAATTATTTGGCATCAGAATCGCTCGCAGATTCTATTAAAGACCCCTACGGAGGGTTGCTGCTTGAAATAGTCATTTTAATTCATCCGGGTACACTAAGGTGTTGCCTTCCTTTCATTAATAAAATGGAAACTCATAAAGAAAACCAGATTATCCTGAATTTATGATCAAGTAATTTTGTTTCTCTTAGCTCTGGTAATAATTGCAGAACATCATTCCTATCTATTTTCTACCTCTCTCCTCCTCTCTCTCTTTTTTTAACACACCTAGACAATTTTAATTTCTCATGTTTATTTATCTTTTCTTCCCTTTTAATTTGACAGAGAAAGCTATCTAAGACCCCAGGAGGCAAACCGAAAGAGCCAGGAATGAGTTCTTTCCATCTTCGGTTTAATGAAATAATAAGTAATTGATTTATATTTATGGGTGGTGTAAACATTCAGGAAAATTCTTTTGCACATCAACCTTTCTGATGGTTCCATGAACAGGACTTGCTTTATCTTGGAGACCCTAATCCAATCGGTTGGCCCCTGTTGCTGCCTGAGAGGTGGTGCAAACTGTGAATTCCACTGTGAAGTGGAAAATCTTACCTTGCTACTAGTTTTGACCACTGCAGCAGCATCTGTAGCAGAATTGTGGAACCTCAGGCCTGGAGAATGATTGTATGAACACTTCCAAAAACACCACTAGGTTTCCCTGGCTATGGTGAAAAATATGATGCTGCCTTCATGGAAATATTAGCAGCTGGAGAATTCACTCATGTCCTACTTGATATCAAAGAGTAAGCTGACAGTAAATCACACCATTCAAAGCTGGAGTTAACACTTTATTAGCAAAAGCAAGATCTTCACAGACTTGGCTAAGTGTCTAATGAGCACAGCAGCTCATCCCCAGTAGGTCTTACACCATGAGTCAGTTGCTGAGATTGAAAGTCCCTGCCTCCCTACATCTGCCTAAGTCCCCTCCTTTCCAGAGCTTTCCCCCAAGCAATCAGAGACTGTGCCCGTGTGCAGCCGGCCGCTGCTCCACTCATTTCAGCCCTCTTCTTGTTCTGTGAGACAAGAGGGGAGGGAAGCTTGCGGCAGCAGGAGGGGCACCCATGATTCTTCACCAGCCCGACTTTTCTCTGCCTCTTGGTCTCTCTCCTCCCACGTGTCGACTTCAGATTCTGCCTTCAGATTCTGGACTCCTCTCTGCCACAGATGCTCCCAGCTTCCTAAGCCCTGTTTCTCCTTCAGCTTCCAACACCTCCTCACAGTCTTCTCCCTCTTCTCCCTGTGACCACGCATTGTTGTCCCACCACCACTACCCAGGCTCTGAGCCTTCTTCTCTTGGTGGTTCCCCAGCTGGTTTCCCCCACCATTCCTCTGCATCTAACCAGTCAGTACATGAACTTGAGGGCTTTCCATAGGTATCTGGTTGGCCACTCAGACTGCTCATCCCACAGGACCAGACTCTTCTTAGCAGTCGACACAAGATAATATGACCAAGAAGAAGAAGAGTTTGGATTTGATATGCCGCTTTATCACTACCCGAAGGAGTCTCAAAGCGGCTCACATTCTCCTTCCCCTTCCTCCCCCACAACAAACACTCTGTGAGGTGAGTGGGGCTGAGAGACTTCAGAGAACTATCTGTAAACCAACACTAAACGTCCATAAAAATGGCAAAACCCAAATAGGTTTTATCTTAAACAATAGCAAACACAGTAAATAAAGAGCTCACTTGTAATATATCAGTGGTTCAGTGCTCATTTCTTCTCTTTCCAGAATAGAATTTATCTTGAACAATTGCAATCGCAGTAATAAAGAGTCCACTTGTGATATACCAGTGGTTTCGGTAATGGAAGCAACAAGAAATATCAACGAAAGAAGAGTGGCAGATGAAGATGATGGACTTTGCAGAACTGGCAAAGCTGACCGGAAAAATCCGAAACCAGCGTGATCAAGCATTCCAAAAGGACTGGAGCAAATTTATACAGTATTAGAAGGACAACTGTAACCAATTAACAACACTAGCGGGATTGTAAGAAGACTTATAAGGATTACTGTTTTTACCTTTTTATATTTATTTTAAAATAGTGATAGTCTAAATGAGTGAAACGTAAATTGGAAAATGTATAAATGCAGTGTTATAAAGATCAATTTTGAAAACCAAGAGATGGGAGGGGGAGGGAAGTCGTTAAGCTCTTAAGACAATAGAAATAAAACGGATAAATGAGGATGTGTTTACATATTATAAAATGGAAAATTAATTTAAAAAATCATTATAAAAAATAACATGGGGTGTTGCCATATTTAAAATTTATGACGCGAATGTGGCCTTGAGCTGATAACACGTTGTGGAACGGGATCCTGCCACTGTTTTGTTTTGCTGCGAAAATAAAACTGGACAACCGAAGAACACATTGGGGTTATTGTTGTTTTACGTGCGAATACTGTAATAACATATAGTTTTGCCCTGAGTGACATTTAAGGTCATTTATACAAGTGTGTTGAATCCTGATAAGAGGTGATGAGTCCTTGGTCATTTCTAGATTGATGGTAGGAAGAAGCAAGCAGGTAATGTGAGCAGTGTTGGTTGGCAGGGTGGAGACTAAAGTATAAGATTCAAATGCCCAGCTGTTTGTTTTTCCCCCTGCCTACTAATTTGAATAACAAAAATAGCACATGCTAAAATGAATGCTCTAGGAGCTATGAGGAATAAGCTTTAAAACCCATTGAAACAGAGAAATGTTTCAGGAGCCATATGGGGAAGTGGGGGCGAGAGAAAGGGAGATGAAGAGAAAACAGAGGAACATTTGATTTCCAGCTGAAGTTTCTGAGGGGATGATAAATCTGACATATGGAATTTCCCTCCAACGTTAAATGGGAATGGTTTTAATTACTTTTAATAGATTGATGTACGTGTCATTCCTCAAATTTGTTTAATAGATAGTGGTTTTATTCTCTCCTCTGTAGTCGGTTGCCTTTGTTTCTCTAATCTGCCAGGCCCTTAGTAGTGCCATTTTATGGATTCGGAGACTGAGGCTCAGAAAGGGGAGGGTTGTGAAAAGCCAGTCAGTAACCACATGACTCAGCTGGTGACGCTGCCAGGTTCATCCAAGGTTCCCACTGCTCAGTCAAAGCATTTGTTATAGGCAGAGTTTTTCATGCCTACAATGTTACCCTCTCTGAAAAACAGGACTGGATTTATTTCATAGAATCATAGAGTTGGAAGGGACCCTGAAAACCATCTATTCCAATGCCTTGCAATGCAGGAATATGCAGCTGTCCCATACGGGGATCAAACCTACAGCCTTGGCATTATCAGCACCACACTGTAACCAACTGAGCTATCCATCCATTTACATATTTATAGTTATGGATCACCTAGAAGCAAAAAGCTCAGGAGGTGGTTAACAAAGAAGTCAGCATTGAAAACAATACAGTGGTACCTCGGGTTAAGAACTTAATTCGTTCTGGAGGTCCATTCTTAACCTGAAACTGTTCTTAACCTGAGGTACCACTTTAGCTAATGGGGCCTCCCGCTGCCGCCGCACGATTTCTGTTCTCACCCTGAAGCAAAGTTCTTAACCCAAGGTACTATTTCTGAGTTAGCAGAGTCTGTAACCTGAAGTGTCTGTAACCTGAAGCGTCTGTAAGCTGAGGTACCACTGTACCAAGGTAGATGAGCTAATGGAGTGACACAACATAAGGCAACTTCCTAAGATCCCAAAAGATCTGAGCACAGAAGGAAAGACAGTGCCCGGAGGAGGAGGAGGAGGAGGAGTAGGAGGAGGAGGAGGAGAAGAAGAAGAAGAAGAAGAAGAAGAAGAAGAAGAAGAAGAAGAAGAAGAAGAGTTTGGATTTGATATCTCGCTTTATCACTACCCGAAGGAGTCTCAAAGCGGCTAACATTCTCCTTTCCCTTCCTCCGCCACAACAAACACTCTGTGAGGTGAGTGGGGCTGAGAGATTTCAGAGAAGTGTGACTAGCCCAAGGTCACCCAGCAGCTGCATGTGGAGGAGTGGAGACGCAAACCCGGTTCACCAGATTACGAGTCTACCGCTCTTAAACACTACACCACACTGGCTCTCAAGGACCGTAGCAGATGATCTACCTTGCATGCAGTTTCCTCAGCTAGGGTTGGGAATGAAACCCTGGTGAGCTACTGCTAATCAGTGTAGACAATAAAAACATAAGAATCAGGCCAATGGTCAATCAAGTCCAGTATCCTGTTCTCACAGTGGCCAACCAGAAGCCTGTAGGAGACCCCCCCCAACAGACCCTGAGCAGAAGAGCACTCTTCCCCTCCTGTGGTTTCCAACAGGTGGCAATCAGAAGCATTACTGCCTCTGAGCATGGAGGCAAGAGCATCGCCATTGCGGCTAGTAGCCACAATCCTGCCTGAATTTGTCCAATCCTTTTAAAAGGTCCTCCTGTAGGAGGGTGTTCCATAGTTTAACTATGTGCTGTGTGAAGACAAGGCTGAGCTTGACAGAACAATGGGTCTGAGTATAGGAGTATAGCATCTAGATCTAGGGAAGTAATAGTACCACTGTATTCCGCTGTGGTCAGACCTCACCTGGAATACTGTGTCCAGTTCTGGGCACCACAGTTCAAGAAGGATACTGACAAGCTGGAACGTGTGCAGAGGAGGGCAACCAAAATGGTCAAAGGCCTGGAAACGATGCCTTATGAGGAACGGCTTAGGGAGCTGGGTATGTTTAGCCTGGAGAAGAGAAGGTTAAGGGGTGATATGATAGCCATGTTCAAATATATAAAAGGATGTCATATAGAGGAGGGAGAAAGGTTGTTTTCTGTTGCTCCAGAGAAGCGGACACGGAGCAATGGATTCAAACTACAAGAAAGAAGATTCCACCTAAACATTAGAAAGAACTTCCTGACGATACACTTCTAAAACTTTAGCGTCGGGATTATTGAGAATTGGAGATAAAGAAGAGATAAAGTAATTAAAAGGTTGTAAATGTGTTAAGAGAGAAGAAGATAAGTAGCATTAAAGAACTGGTATAATAATCTGAGGTGAGGCAAGTGGAAGTCAAGGGAAGGGGAAGGGGGAAAGAAGAATGGGAGGGGGTGGGAAGGGATGAAGAGTTGAAGATAGAAAGAACGAATGAAAGAAAGAAGGAAGTAATGGGTATGTATGTGTAGGTAGGTTGGAGTATGTATAGATGAATGTAAGATGAATGTAAGAATGAATGTATTGAGGTATGGGCGAGTGTATTCAGGAAGGTATCGAATGTATGGATAAATGTATTGATGACTGTATTGATGAATGTAACAATGTATATTATGAGTGTATATTTTAAGATGAGTTTAATAAAGTTATTTCAAAAAAAAAAAAAAAAAAGGAAGAGCTTCCTGACAGTAAGAGCTGTTTGACAGTGGAATTTGCTGCCAAGGAGTGTGTGTATTTTAATGTTTGCTGGAAGCCGCCCAGAGTGGCTGGGGAGACCCAGCCAGATGGGCGGGGTACAAATAATAATAATAATTAATAATAATAATAATAATAATAATAATAATAATTATGGAGTCTCCTTCTTTGGAGGTCTTTAAGCAGAGGCTTGACAGCCACCTGTCAGGAATGCTTTGATGGTGTTTCCTGCTTGGCAGGGGGTTGGACTGGATGGCCTTTGTGGTCTCTTCCAACTCGATGATTCTATGATTCTATGACTCTGTATAAGGCAGATTCCTGGGCTCCCAAGAAGAAAGGGAAAGGGTAGCTAGAAGAGGCAGGAATCCCACCCAGATGGAACACAAGGACCTGAGCTGCCACTGTAGGTACTGGAGAGGTCACCAAGGTTCGACGTTTGCCTCTCCAAGCTCAGGGACTGCCTGCCACTGATGACCCAAGCAAGTTTTGAGATGCAGGGATCACCTTTGACCCCACAACTTCAGGGATCTTTTGGGAAATAACGTTGCATGGCCACAGGGTACAACTTCAGAGCACCGAAATCGCCGCCACTTGCCAAGCAGGAGCAAGGCGACTGTTCTTCAGCTGTTCCTCTCATGAATAGTTATCATGCAGGCATGTCCTCAAGCTAGTGCAAGCTGTCAATGCAGCCAGGAATATGCAATATTTAAAAGAGAGCTGAGAAATTTCAGACATGAAAAATAATTACCATCTTCTCTCCTCCTCCTCCTCCTCCTCCTCTTTTTTTTTGCATTTGAGGGAAAATTCCAGGAATTAACACTGAATCATTAACTTTCTCTCTCTCTCTCTCTCTCTCTCTCTCTCTCTCTCTCTCTCTCTCTCTCTCTCTCTCTGTGTGTGTGTGTGTGTGTGTGTGTGTCACTTATGGCTGCAGCTCCCTTCTTTCATGGGTTCATTTCTTGCCTGTCTGTTTCAAATCCCTCCTCAAAACTCACCATCTCTTGGAAGCTTGAGTTTAATCCTAGCTCGATCCTATACATGCACACGCAGAAGTAGGGCTGTTAGGAGGCAGCAATTTCTGTCCCGTTTTGTGTTCGTAGCAACCAGCGTCGTTTCAATTCCACTACAGTTCAGCTTCTGCTAAAACCAATGCTATTTGTCTCGCTATCTGCTACGGCTGAAACGTATGGGTGATATTTAATGCTAGTGATGCTTAGAATAGACCCACTGAGGTTAATCGGCATGACTAACTTAGGTTCATTGATTTCAGTGGGTCTACTTTGAGAAGGATTTCATTGAATACCACCCTGTGCCATGAACTGTGTAATTAATTTCAACGCATTTTGGCAGAATAGAAAATAGTGTAGCTATTGGCGTAAAGTTCACGGACTAAAAAACCACAGGTGAGTACCATTCATATTACGTTGCATGGTTTCCATTTCTGACCTCGGACAAATGTAAGACTTGCAGGAACTTCTGGGGGGTTGGATGACTAGATGACTCTCGGGTCCCTTTGAATTCTACAGTTCTGTGATTCTATGATACTATAAATTGAATCTGGGCAAGTTAGGTAAATAAAATGGTGGAAATGAGCTATATTGCTCCAGCCCTTTGGAAAAGGACTGCAGCTCAGTGGTAGCGTAACTGCTTTGCAGGCAGAAGGTCCCAGGTCCAGTCCTGAACATCTCCAGGTGACTTCTGCCTGGAATCCCAAAGAGTCACTGTCCAACAGTGTAGACCAGGCACCCCCAAACTCGGCCCTCCAGCTGTTTTGGGACTACAATTCCCATCATCCCTGACCACTGGTCCTGTTAGCTAGGGATGATGGGAGTTGTAGTCCCAAAGCATCTGGAAGGCCGAGTTTGGGGGTGCCTGGTGTAGACAATGCTGAGCTAGATGGACCAACAGTCCATCTTTAGTAGAAGAGGACTTCCAGTGTGGTGTAGTGGTTAAGAGCGGTAGACTCATAATCTGGTGAACTGGGTTTGCGTCTCTGCTCCTCCACATGCAGCTGCTGCGTGACTTTGGGCTAGTCCTTCTCTGAAGTCTCTCAGCCCCACTCACCTCACAGAGTTTCTTGTGGGGAGGAAGGGAAAGGAGAATGTTAGCCGCTTTGAGACTCCTTCGGGTAGTGATAAAGCGGGATATCAAATCTAAACTCTTCTTCTTCTTCTTTGGGATATCCTTCCAAGAGTTGAAGGCCATTGAAGTAGATTGTCTACAGTGCCCCTTCCATCCCTGTGATTCTTTAATCAATCCTTAGAGTTTTAAAACCATTAATTGATTCAACAAACATAGGAAGCATCCCAGCCCTGCAATTTACCCCACTGTGTGTGTGTGTGTGTGTGTGTGTGTGTGTGTGTGTGTGTGTCTCCTTGTTCTACTGCTGCAACTGCCAACACCATGGAGGAAAGACATCTGCTACCATGAGCTTATTACTAGGGACTGCACATTGCTTTGAAACAGGTATTATGCTGATTAATAAATTACATTTTCAAATGAGGACGATGTTATCACCAAAACATCTCATGATTAATTTCTAATATGGAGCTTAGGGCCTTCACTTAAAAAATCACTTGAGCTCGCTGCACGTGCTCAGAGGTCGAGCACTTATACAACTCAGCCGAGAACCTCGCCACGCAACCCCCTCCCCCCATATTGAAACAATAGTGGTAACCTGTTAATCCACCAGAACTTCCTAACCTCAATTACAGCTCTTGAGATGGAGGTGATTTTAAAAATTAGTATTTTCTCCCCTTTTCAATGAATAGGTCATTCTCCCAAGGAAACACCGTTTCAGTGGCAAATTAGTAGCAATAATAATTAGAGGTGGCTTGATAATGAAAGCAAAGGATTTTCTATTATTATTATTATTCTTGAGGGTAGTGGGTAGGAACTTTCCATATTCTTGACCAACCCTGGTGATGAACTCAGGCATTTTATGAGGCTCTGTTGGTAAGAAGGATGGAGGCCCTAATCCTGAGATCCTGAAAATACCTATCTCCCCCCCGTACCCGAGTTGACTCATGCCTGTGTGTTTATCTCATAAAGTCCCTACTCACAAGAGTCTACAAAATCCTAGGGTGATATGCCATTCAAGTCCTACTCAGAGTAGATCCATTGAAGTTAATAAACTTATGTTCATTGAGTTCAATGGGTCTACTCTGAGTAGAACTACATGCCACAGTTGCACCTGATATACATCAATTAAAACTTTCATTTTGAAATGAATTTTGACCGAGAGACAAATTGTTTTACAATATATCCCTTTTGTATAAGAGATGGAATGCTGCATCCATGCTCGCTCCTGGATCCAGTTCTGTCATTAGACGTGCAGGAGTCCCGCGATATATTATAGATTATTCCTTTGTTTCTTAAAAAACAAAGGTGTCCTGCATGAAAACCCGTAGATGTATCTGTACAGTTTGGCAGGCTTAATCCATACTGGAGGGACACCTGTGTCTGCACATTTCATCCACTTTGTCCAGATAGTGGAAAGGTTATAAAGGTAAAGGGACCCCTGACCGTTAGGTCCAGTCGCGAACGACTTTGCGGTTGTGGCGCTTGTCTCGCTTTATTGGCCGAGGGAGCCGGTGTACAGCTTCTGGGTCATGTGGCCAGAATGACTAAGCCGCTTCTGGCGAACCAGAGCAGCGCACGGAAACGCCGTTTACCTTCCCGCCGGAGCGGTACCTATTTATCTACTTGCACTTTGGCGTGCTTTTGAACTGCTAGGTGGGCAGGAGCAGGGACCGAGCAACGGGAGCTCACCCCGTCTCGGGGATTCGAACCACCAACTTTCTGATCGGCAAGCCCTAGGCTCTGTGGTTTAGACCACACCGCCACCCGTGTCCCTTGGAAAGTTACAGGTAGGTAGCCGTGTTGGTCTGCCGTAGTCAAAACAAAACAAAAAATAAAAAAATTCCTTCCAGTAGCACCTTAGAGACCAACTTAGTTTGTTCTTGGTTTTTTTCCCCCAGTGTATCTGAAGAAGTGTGCATACACACGAAAGCTCATACCAAGAACAAACTTAGTTGGTCTCTAAGGTGCTACTGGAAGGAATTTTTTTCATTTTTTATTTTGTTTTCCCTTGGAAAGGTTATAGCTAATTCTAAATTCCCCATTATACTGAACGGGGTAACATAGAGCTCCGTTTTCTACAGAGCAACTCAGAACCTGGAGCACAAATCAGAGCAGAGAGAACACAAAGTGAGTCAAGAACAGATCAGATTTTTTTTAATGCACATATAGATGTACAAGAGGAATCCTTGAATCTGTGAATCTCCCTCCCCCTTAGAAATCTATAGCATTGCACTGTTAGGGACTTTCAGTTGCTTAACTTAGGCTGGAGTGTGTCAATTTTAAGAACAGGCCCTTTTAAGCAACACAGTTTTTTGCTTATTACTGTATCTCCCCCCCCCCCCCCCCGGCAATTACCTTACTACCACACTTCTCAGGTTTCTTCAATTCATTATAAGGAATTTGTGCAATGTTTTCTTAAAGTAATGTATTTTTATCCATTTCCCGAAAACACGCCACGTACGAACAACAATGAACGTATATTTTGGAGTATTTTTAAAAAAACCAGTCACAACTCACAAATCTTTCCTGCCACAAGATGGCATCTCCTTATTTTTTTACAGAAAACATGCAAATATTAATGTAAATGGAATAATTTTCTGCAGTCGAATCTTTAAGTGGTTTGTTTCCTCTTTAGCAGGTGTGATTTAACTGATGTACCAAGCAAGGAAATTTGTCCCCATGGAAATGAATGACACAGACACATTGTATAATTTTAATGGGCATAAAGGCCACAACTTTATTGGTTACAGATGTTGAGCGGTATTGGCTTAGGCATTGGACCCTAACACTATATCCGACCCCAACCCGTGTGTTGGGAGTCCGGGAAGGGTTAACCACTAGTAGGGAGGCCAGTGATGCGCATCGACTGGAACTCCCCCTGTGCTCACCGTTAGGGGCATGCCTTAGGCCCTCACCTCCCTAGGCTTCGGACAGCGCCATGCCCCCCGAATCCTTTAACGGAATACCCTTCATCATGAGGGGCAGATGATGACGTTACCTCCCCTCCTCACCTCTATAGAACCTTTCCAATGCCTAACCACCAAACCAAAGTTGTGATGAATTGCTACGAGGTAGGTGAAAAAAACCCGTTTGGCTATTCCAAATGGGAAAAAGTCCTACCAGGCCCCTTGGCCAACCAAGGCGACCAACCGAAGTCCATAGCAAGGTCAAAGGCTACCTAAACTAAACCTAGAGCTAAACCTAAAGGGCGGGTGGGTGGGTGAACCTAAACGGCTGGTCAGCTGGGCGAAAAGTGTGGGATGTATAACACTGGTGCAGTCAATCACAACATTCCTAGAGTGTACACAAGGGGTCTTGGTCCTCCAGCTAGTTTCCTGTGCCTGGACTGAGATCATTTCCTTGTGTGACCAGAGGTGGGAATGGCCTTACCTGTAGCACACAGGTCAGCTGCCATTCTCCTCTCTCTTCTCATCAGGACTTCGAGGATGCAACATCTCAAGAGAAGATGGAGCCTTCTCCCTTAAGGAGAATCTCCACATGTACATACATTTAATCTAAGCTAGCCTGCCTTCTGAGACTTGTAAAAGCTTGGAATGTCTGTGAGTAAAACCTTTTTACTTTTAAAAGCATTGTGTCATTTATTTACTTTTAAGAGGGAACCAGGGGAATTATATGCCAGGATCTGCCTTGTTATAGAAGTTCATAGGAACTTAATCGCCACGTTTTGCTGCGTTTAATTGGGGATGAGAATCTCTGCTAGTTTGGAGCTTGTTAACACAAGCTGGGATAGGAAATATTAAACAATATTCCCTCATCCACATTCCTACTCATCTCCCACAAAAAGGGGGGAATTCCCGCCTGGCACAAGCTTAAAGGGACTCTGACCATGCCTCCCGGCCGTGCGGGTTAGTCGGCCGGTGAGTGACGTGGACAGGGATGCTACCAATTGCACAGGGGCTGAGCCCAGCCCCTGCGTGCGTGATCAGGTCATGACGCCCGCAAATCCACCTCCTGCTCAGTGCGGAAGTGGCCTTGCATGCAGAATAGGGGCCTCATTTAAAAATGCCTCATTTAACTTTACATAACATCTATCAGCGGGAACTGCCCACGGTTTCATACACAGCAGCACCAAACTGAAGGGAGGCTGCTCATTTCCAGCTCTGAAATAAGAGGCCTTTTCATTCAGTCATCTAAGTGCTTCTCCTCCTTCCGTGAGTGGGAAGGAAACCAGCCTCTCATCCTGGTTAAATCGGGGATTGTTCTCACCGTTATTATTTCTCTCCATTTTCCACTGGTGCACTGACATTGTCGTGATATTATCTTCCTCTTTTATCTCTTCCAGATTTTATTGGGTGGCGGTGGTGGTGGTGAGGGGGGACCTTAACCGATCAGAAAGTCACATAAAATCCCTGCACTATATTTCCATTACGTTAACCGCGAGGCATTCCCGCTGGGACGCAGGCAGCATTTCGCAGTCCCTCAGGAACAGTAAGATTCCATCTGTCGAGGCTCTGAGTGCTTCCAAGATGGCGTCTGTTGAAATTTCCAGTTCAACCCCTTGAGTGTAAATTTTAAAAAAGGAAGGAGGGGGAAGGCAGACTCTGTGTTATTCAGTCCATGGGTCATGAGGCTTGTTGCTGCAGTTTGTCCTCACTCTGTTTTTAAAAAATTAAAAAAGGCCTGTCATTCATTATCTGCCTTTGCTGGTCTCTGTAGGAACATAGGAAGATGCCTTCTGCTGAGCCAGATCAATGGGCCTTCTAGGTCAGGGCTGTCTACAATGAGCGGCAGCAGCTATCCAGGGTTTCATTCCCAGTCCTACTTGGAGATGCCAGTGCTAGAACCTCGAAACTCCTTTAGTCAAGGCAGATGTTCTACCACTAAGCTACAGTCTTTGCCTTTCATGGTCTGCTACCCCAGAGCTCTTGACTCAGATTCATTTGGTAGGGCTGCCATACGTCTGGGATTTTCTGGACATTACTGGGATTTCTAAAGCGAAAGTGACGTCCCGGGAGAATTTCCGAAAGGTGGCGATTTGTCCTGGATCTTCAGCAAGTAAACCAAGATATCGTGTTCTTATAGAAGAAGAAGAAGAAGAAGAAGAAGAAGAAGAAGAAGAAGAAGTAGTATACCCCACCCATCTGATTATGTTGTCCCAGCCACGCTGGGTGGCTTCCAATATATAAAAAAGGTAAAGGGACCCCTGACCATTAGGTCAACTCTGGGATTGTGGCGCTCATCTTGCTTTATTGGCCAAGGGAGCCGGCGTACAGCTTCCAGGTCATGTGGCCAGCATGACCAAGCCGCTTCTGGCAAACCAGAGCAGTGCACGGAAACGCCGTTTACCTTTCCGCTGGAGCGGTAGCTATTTATCTACTTGCACTTTGAAGTGCTTTCAAACTGCTAGGTTGGCAGGAGCAGGGACCGAGCAACGGGAGCTCACCCCGTCACGGGGATTCGAACCGTTGACCTTCCGATCGGCAAGTCCTAGGCTCTGTGGTTTAACCCACAGCACCACCCGTGTCCCTTCCAATATATTTAAACACATAATAAAGCATTAAACATTTAATGTTCAGATGTCTTCTAAAGGTTGTATAGTTACTTATCTCCTTGGCTCGGGGGTCACATCCCATAACCCCCAACATTTCTCCAATGGAAATAGGGGCATCCTAAGGAAAAGTGGGGCATTATGGATCAAATCAGAAACCGGGATGGCTTCTGTAAATTTGGGAGTGTCCCTGGAAATAGAGACTCTTGGAGGGTCTGTGAAGATTCTTACATGTAAGAATCTTGCTAAAACAAACCATATTCTAAAATTCACTCAGGCATTCCCTTATTTGTGACTCTGCCATGTGGGAATCCCTTGCAGATGACCACAGTGCCTGGAAACAGGCACTCAAGTCGTGTATCCATAGCAGTGACTAGGGGAGGAATGACCACTTGGAGGAGCGCAGAGAAAAGAAAAACCATGGTGCTTCTACAGCAGCACAAGCAGACACCTTCACCTGCCCCAGATGCAGCAAAACATGTCTCTCCTGTATTGTTTTCTGCAGCCACAGCAGGCGCAGCAGCCATCCCAAAGCTTGACCTCACCCCCAAAGGTAGATTCCTCAATTGTCTCCTGAAACAGATAGATGCTAAGTAGTGCCATGTGCTATGTGTGTATGGCTCTCAGGGGGACAAGACTGTTAAAGTGTCAGGTGTATCGTGTGGATGTCACCTTAGTCTTTAAGGTGCCCAGTGATTTTTCTGCCGAAAGACCATAATACCTCCACTTCCAAAATCAGTGTTAGGTCATTTAAAATATATATCTAAGGACACTCTCATAGAAATCACATATATATTGGCTTCTGATCATCGCTGTGCCTTTCACATCCATTGATCTCCAGGGCGATATTAATTGCTATCACTTCAAGCCTTTCATAAATGAAGAGTGGCAATGTAGATGTGGAACTATTTTCCATTTTTGTGTCCCCACTCCTCTCTCAGTATGATCCATCCAAATATGTCTTTTTAAGTGGCAATCCTGCCCATACGTATCTGGGAGCAATCCCCATCCAACTGAGTAAGATTTACTTCCATATTAAAATTTCATCCGTTTTGTTGACAGATTAATCAACTGTGACTTCAGTTGATTAACCAGTGGTGGAAACCATGTTAATTAAGGTGGTCCAATTTGAACCAATAGCTCAAAAAAGGCACAGCGGTGGAGGGATTGGGAATATGTGCATTTATTCAAATATAATCAATTACCCGATTCATTGGTTCAAAGTGAAATGATTAAAATGATCTTACTGATCAGCAGCCTTATTAAGCACTCCCACTGATTGCAACTCCCATTGATTTTACTAGGAAATAGTTAAGCAAGTGCTTAACTCTTCCACTGAAATCAACGGGACTTAAAGGTTTTTGTGTGGTGCCTGCCATATTTTTCATATGCCAGTCTATCATTCTAATTAATAAATGTAGCAAGCTGCACACATCTCCTTATAGGTTACTTCTAATTTCTTTTAATTCATCAATGGAAAAAAACAATCCTGCAAAGAGTAATTAATTTAATTTCTTCTGAGAGTGAGTCGTTGCTAGATATGTTAAAAAAAAATTCCAACAATGAGTCTTGAGAAACAGCTGCAGCCATGCAAAATTTTTATAGGTTTAATTGAACATCTGTGCACTTTAATTGATTAATTTGAATAGATCAAGGGAAAAAAATAAAGCAACTGTAGGTAATGTGAATTTAACAAAACAATTTTAATTTTTGGAGCACTCAGCTAAATCAATTTCTTTTCCTAGCCATTAATAAACAAAGCGACAAATCGCAGACAACAAATAATACTTATCTCAATGTAATTTGCAAAATATCCTAAGTAGCCTAATCCATTGGCTGCTTATGTTGGATCACTTAAGTCGATTTAGGATGTAATCTGAAATCCATCCACTTAGGGGACGCCACTGAAATGAATGGCACTTACTTCCAGTTAAACATGGTCAGGATTGAGGCACTAGACCCATTTATTTCAATGGGGTGAAGCTGAGCTCAGCTCCATTGCAACTGAGATGCTCACCCAAAAGCTGCATAGATTTCCTTCCCAATTCTAAATGCCTGAGCCCCAGTTTAGAAAATGCAAAATAATAATAATAATAATAAGTTATGCAACTGATTTCAGCTTGGGGGCTAAACAGAAGTTCTAATTTCACTGTGACTTTATTCCATATATTGACCCTCAATGAGGGAAAGTTAAATATGCTTAGGTCTTATTGAAATCAATGGGGCACACCCTACACATGTTGTCGTAGGGATGCTCGAAGAATCTGCTCCTTTAATGGTGATTTATTCGTTCCAACTTCTTCTTTCCCCCTGCCCGCCTATTTAACAAGACCAGAATTTCTGCTCAAACCTATTGCATAGGCCCAGGATTTTCAACGTTTGTTAATTTCACTTTGTTTTTTAAAGAGGGAAGAGCCCTTTCTCACACAACCTAGCATTACACAACTAGATTGCTACTGTAGTGCTTTAGCTCATTAGCTATAAAATAGTGTGCTACATCGCCAGGGTTGAATGGATTCCCTGATCTTGTTGAACCTCTATGGGCAAGCAGATGTTTTTGTACAGTGTGGGGACAGTTAACCTGTGGCCCTCAGGGTGTTGCTGAACTACAACTCCCAAGGTTCTGTCCTGGGCCCAGTGTTGTTCAACATCTTTATAAATGACTTGGATGAAGGCGTAGAGGGGGTGCACGCCAGATTTGCAGATGGCACTAAACTGGGAGGGGTTGCTAATACCTCAGGAGATAGGAGCAGGATTCAAGATGACCTTAACAGATTGGAGAACCGGGCCAAAAATAACCAAGCGAATTTCAGTAGGGACAAATGAAAGTTTCTACACTCGGGCAGGAAGAATCAGATGCGAAAAAACACAGGATGGGGGACACATGGCTTGCCAGTAATCCATGGGAAGGGGATCTAGAGGTGTTGAATGTGAAGACGTCTGTTGTTGTTGTTCAGTCGTTCAGTCGTGTCCGACTCTTCGTGACCCCATGGACCAGAGCACGCCAGGCACGCCTATCCTTCACTGCCTCTCGCAGTTTGGCCAAACTCATGTTAGTGAAGACCTCTAAGACCTCCCAAAGAAAGACACAGTTGACACCAATATTAGTTTAAGGTTACTGGCATAATTTTGGCCACAACTTTATTGATTACAGAATGTGAGTGGTTTGCTTAGGCATTGGTTCGACTAGCTGCACCTACACCTCTGGCAGGGCAGCACTGACAACTGGACACCGGCAGATGTCAGTAAGGGTAAATGTACTGGGGGAGCATTGGTCCTACCACAGACGCAACCTCACCCTAAAATGCTCCCAGGTGCTCTGGCGTGGCCCTAACCCCTGGAAGGGGATTGGACAAAAGCATAGCGAGCACCTGGATTCCTTTAACGGAATACCCTATCGCACATTGGGGGGCAGGTGTGACAACCTCCCCTCCACCACACATGAACCAATGCCTAACCGCCAAACATTACAAAGTAGTGACAATTTGCTACGCAGCAGGCGAAACCCAAGTGGCACCAGCCAATCAGCCAAATGGGAAAATTCCTACCGGACCCCTGCCCCCAAAGCAGATGACCCACAACGGCATAGCAAGGTCATAAAAGATAAGGGGACCCCTGACCGTTAGGTCCAGTCGGGAACGACTCTGGGGTTGCGGCGTTCATCTCGCATTATTGGCCGAGGGAGCCGGCATACAGCTTCCAGGTCATGTGGCCACCATGACTAAGCCGCTTCTGGTGAACCAGAGCAGCGCATGGAAACGCCGTTTACCTTCCCGCTGGAGCGGTACCTATTTATCTACTTGGTCAGGGGTACCTTTACCTTTACCTTTTCCTCACAAAACAGTCACGGCTTACAGCAACGAAAACGGAAATGCATTTCAAAACCAAAGAGTGCAAAAGCAATTTCACCCCAACATACCAAAACAACACAATAACAAACATAATAACATACCAAAAGCAATAAATATAACAAGATTACATAAACATCCAGTATCCAATAGCAGAAATAATGAGAGAGCTTGACAGTTTCCCCTTCGTCCTAGAAACCCCCCCCCTCCCATGATGTTGCGTATAGTCTTGCAGCAGCTTTCAAGGGCAGGGTTTGGGGGTAGCTATAAACCCCCCTCCCATGATGTTGCTCCTAGATGATCCTTGTGGTCCCTTCCAGCTCTACAATTCTATGGTTCATGAAGACGATGTTGCATGCATTCCTATAATAATGCATGCAAAATATTCCAAGGTCTCTGCAGCACCTCTCGTATTATCTGCGACAACACAGCAAACCACTGGCATCTTTAGCCACCCGAAATGTTTGTTTTTTTTAATAAGAGAGGTGGTGTCCTATGGCTGGTGTCACGATGTCAGTTTTGCTTTTTGAGGGGGCCGAGCCGCGCCGTTCCTTGCATCCCGCGTGTTCAGCTGCTCATAATCTGTGGCGTTAACAATTTATCATCAAACCCAGCGACTTTGCTGCCAACGTATTGAAGTGGCCAGTGGATACATATGCTCAAATCTGAGCATCTGGTTCTTCCGTGTTCCCGACATTAGCACAGACATCAGAATCAGTGGACTATTGAATGCAATTACAGTAAGCGAGACAGACAATAAAGATTGATAGCACCTTCTCCTTTTATCACGAACCAAAACTAGTGGGGGGTTTGAAGCTTTGCCTCGCGCTGCCTCCATTTAACAGTGATTGAATATATGCAATTGCGTTGGGGGAGTGTGCATTTGTTTGGAGATGTTGACCCCCCCCCTCTACCCTGGGCCACTTCGTTTGCTGGACACATTATCAAATTAAATGAAAAGTGAACTGCAAAAAAAAATAAAAAATCAACAGATATTACGTATATATTGATGATGAATATTTACTCAGCATTGTTCTACATATCACATACAGGGAGCAGAATTTCTCCTTGTTATCTCTGTGGCAGGTTACGAGCGAATAGGTTCCACATTGCTCTGTTTACGCTAAGTCTTCAGTCTACAAATCTCTAAACACAGACTTGCCCGGCTGGTTTTGTGACTGGCCCACATGTCTCCCAACAGATATGTAATTAATAAAATACTCGACCATAGTGGAATCCTAATTATTTCCACTTCAAAGAGGAGTTGGCAATCTCAGAGCGGACGAGGCGATCGGAAGAGACGAGAAGGACCAAGGCTTTGATCCTGCACTGTTGGGCTGCTAAAAATCCCATGGAAATGTGGGGGCAAGATTTCAGCCCAAGACAGAGCTTGGTGCTTCAGCAAATGACATGAGCAGGCCTGATGAGGTGATTCACTTCTCAAATCTACACAGAAAGCCCCACTTGGATATTCAAATCTGACTCTAAATTTCAATCCTCTGCTACCAATGTAGACTCATGCCCCTGTAGACACCCCACAGTCTCTTAGGCTTAAAGAATGTTAAGAGTGGCAGAGGCGATGTGAAAGTGGGGCCGGGAACTAGAATCCAGACACAGCAACATGTGCCTTAGTTAGATCCTGGTTGGACAACTGTAATGCACTGTATATGGATCTCCCTTTGAAATGTGTTCAGAAACTTCAGCTGGTTAAGAGTGCTATGACCAGACTGTTGACTGAAGCCAGTTACATACATACATACATATCCTTTATTCGACCGATAGTCAGAAAGAAAAACATTTCTCAATACAAAATTATAAAACTAAAAACATCAGAGGGGTACACAAATAAAATAGGACAGCACTACTGAACCTCATACAGATAACCCACATCGAGGCATTCGATTTTACACTTCCGACACTTGAGCACCAGGAAGAGGAATTTAGCCACCGATAAGGTTGCTTTCCCAGATGGCTTATTTAATCGGGAACTAAACTCTTAATCGGGAACTAAACTGAGATAAATATGGGGCTATGAGATATTGCCTTAAGTCGTTATAAAAGGGACAACTCAGTAGAATGTGTTCTGTGGATTCTACCTCTCCCAAAGCACAATGGCACGTTCTCTGATCATATGGAACTCCTCTAAATCTTCCCCTCAAAACCGCCGAGTCAAGAACGTTCAGTCTGGCCGCAGTGAGTAGTCTGCGGTATTCCACATAGTGGATATCTACCAGGTAATGGGCTGGTGCAGCCCGATACACCTGCTCCCCCAGAAACATCCCAGGTTTCACGCGGGCTATGTCCTCCTGTCTGGCGATATCCCCCAATCTCTGAGCGATCACCGCTTTAGCATGGCTATACGTCATGGACTCTATATAAAGGGAGGACAGTCCGCACTTCTGTTACAAGAAACATATTACTTCCTGTTAAAACAATTTCACCAGACAGTGGTTATGACCTATAAAGCTCTATATGGCTTGGGCCCAGGCAACCTGAAAGAATGTATAAAGCAGGGTTCGGCAACCTTAAGGCCCATGGGCCACAAGCGGTCCATGGGGATCGTTTAACCGGCCCATGGATCCCCCGCCGCCCGCTCGGTCAGCTCCCATGTGCCGTGCTAAACTGGCACTGAGAGAGCAGGGACTGCCTTCCGCGATGCTGGCCAGCTTCTCATTGGCTGCTGGAAGCTCCTGCAGCCAATGGGGAGCTGCACATGCCTCCTCTGTGCCGGAAGGAGTGTTTGCGCATGCATGCGTGCGCACACACGCACTCCATCCCACCGCGGCGTCTGCTGAACTCTGAACCGGCCCAAGCCACAAAAACTTTGCCGAGCCCTGGTATAGAGCATGAGACTCTTAATGTCAGGGTTGTGGGTTCGAACTCCACGTTGGATGAAAGATTCCTGCATTGCAAGGGGGTTGAGCTAGATCAGCGGATCAATAGTCGGGGATGATGGGAGTTGTAGTCCAAGAAGGCTAGCCCTTCTCCCCAATCTAAAACATTCTGTGCATGTTTATTCAAATGACAAAGGAAGGCACCTGAGGTGGTTCACATTTGATGTATTTTCATCAATGCTTGGTGATGCATGCCTGAATGTGTGGACGGATGGCACTGAATAGCACAGTGTGTTGAATGGGATATGGATGAGAAATGGCAGTTGTATCTGTAAAATGACAATACAACAGCCAGGGTGCTACTGTTGTGGAGGTCCTCTCCCACATCTGCACATAATGTATAGGCTATCACAGTTAATAATAATAATAATAATAATAATAATAATAATAAATAAATAAATAAATAAATAAATAAATAAATAATTTATACCCCACCCTTCCCGGTTTAAAAACTGGGCTCAGGGCAGCTAACAGCAAATATAAGACATTGATTTATATTAAAGGTTAAGGGGTGATATGATAGCCATGTTCAAATATATACAGATGTCATATAGAGGAGGGAGAAAAGTTGTTTTCTGCTGCTCCTGAGAAGAGGATACGGAGCAATGGATTCAAACTACAAGAAAGAAGATTCCACCTAAACATTAGGAAGAACTTCCTGACAGTAAGAGCTGTTCGGCAGTGGAATTTGCTGCCAAGGAGTGTGGTGGAGTCTCCTTCTTTGGAGGTCTTTAAGCAGAGGCTTGACAGCCACCTGTCAGGAATGCTTTGATGGTGTTTCCTGCTTGGCAGGGGGTTGGACTGGATGGGCCTTGTGGTCTCTTCCAACTCTATGATTCTATGATTCTAAGATTAAAATGTGACTTGAAAACAGCATAAAATACAACATAAAATGCAGCATCAATATCAATAAAATTCAAAAATTCAGGGGTCATTTAGGAAAAGGGGAAGAAAAAAAACTCAGTCAATAGACATCGAGTGATCACCAGGGCTAACTGGCCAAGTTGGTCCTACTATGGCCAACAAGGAGACCAGGGAAGAATTTAAATGTGGGGTCCCAGAGTGGGTTTCTTCATAGAAGAGGAAAGGGGAAAAGGGAATAGAGGATCAGGTTAATTCAAATTGAAGGCCAGGCGGAATAGCTCTGTCTTACAGGCCCTGCAGAAGGAGATCAAGTCCTGCAGGGCCCTAGCATAGCTGTCAACTCTTTCCTTTTTTTGTGGGAAATTCCCTTATTCCGAATAGGATTCCTCGCAAGAAAAGGGAAAGGTTGACGCTATGGGCCCTAGTTTTGTGGGACAGAGTATTCCACCAGGTCGAAGCCGTCACTGAAAAAGCCCTGGCCCTGGTGGAGGATAGTCTGGCTTCCTTAGGGCCTGGGACCTTTAAGCTATTATTATTCATGGACCTTAGGGTCCTCTGCAGGACATACCAGGAGAGACGGTCCCGTAGGTACGAGGGTCCTAGACCACATAGGGCTTTAAAGGTCAAGACCAGCACAGAGAAGAGGCCACGACCCCTCACCCAAAAGATACACCCAGGCAGGAGTATATAGAGAAATATGCTCCTCACTATTTGATGTGGTAGACTTCTAATGATTCCAGGGGTGTGCCATCTGACCCTGGAACTGTTCATAGTCATGATGCCATGCGCCCCGTGGCCTCAGAACCTGACTTCCGGCGGCACCGGAAGTCAGGCTCAGAGTCCTCGCAAGGCCTCGGACAGCTTCTCTGAGGTCTTATGAGGCCTCAAACGTGACTTCTAGTGCTGCGCAAGGCACTGGAAATTGTGTTGGGGGCCCTGGTTTTGGGTGCTGATCACCCACAACAATTTCTATGTGGCGAGGTGACCCGGAAACTACAACTAATCCAGAATGTGGCAGCTAGACTGGTGACTGGGGGCAGCCGCCGAGATCATATTACACTGGTCCTGAAAGATCTACATTGGCTCCCAGTATGTTTCCGAGCACAATTCAAAGTGTTGGTGTTGACCTTTAAAGCCCTAAACGGCCTCTGCCCAGTATACCTGAAGGAGCGTCTCCACCCCCATCGTTCTGCCCGGACACTGAGGTCCAGCTCCAAAGGCCTTCTGGCGGTTCCCTCCCTGCGAGAAGCAAAGCTACAGGGAACCAGGCAGAGGGCCTTCTCGGTAGTGGCACCCGTCCTGTGGAACACCCTCCCATCAGATGTCAAAGAGAAGAACAACTACCAGACCTTTAGAAGACATCTGAAGGCAGCCCTGTTTAGGGAAGCTTTGAATGTTTAATAGATTATTGTATTTTAACATTCTGTTGGAAGCCGCCCAGAGTGGCTGGGGAAACCCTGCCAGATGGGCGGGTACAAATAATATATTATTATTATTATTATTATTATTATTATTATTATTATTATTATATTTGTGGGTGCTCAGGCCTCCAGGGCCTTCTAGAGATGGCGCCCCTGCCTCCAAGTGTTCCTATTTTCCAGGGACAGTCCCAAATTTACAGAAACCACCCCAGCTTCTGATTTGATCCCAGAATGTCCCACTTTCCCTTCGGACGCTTATAGTTTATAATTTGCAATCTCTATCAGGGATAGAAAGTATGGACATTTTACATGCCACATGATGGAACTTTTATTATATATGCTACCACCAGTGCATACCATCTACAACGGTATCCTTGGAAATTTGGAATGCATGCATAAAGTGCAATATAGATTGCTTCTGATTATGTATCCATGGGAAAGAATTGTACACTTATATATGCCTGATGTACTCTCTTTTTTTCTTTTCGTATCTGTTGCTTTTGCTTTCCTTATTTATGCATAAAAACCTTTTTTTTAAAAATAAATAAATACAATAGCACCTTCCACCCTCTTTTGAAACCCGCTCGTAAGGCTATTGGGTTCCCCTCCATCATTCAGTGGTACTTGGCAGAGCGGACCCTGAGAGTCTGCTGCTGAAACACTGTAGATACTGCCGATGAACAAACTGGCAGGCAGAAGGTGAAAATGGTACTTAATACGCAATTGGCTCAACGGTCAAAGGCTTTCCACCCTTCCAGGTCTAGTTGATCAATTAAAGATTGATCCAGAGCTTCGAAAAGCCAAAAGCCTTTGAAAGATGGTAAATCTCAAAGAAATTCTGCGAACACTTGTGTTGATGAGATGTGAGCAATTAAAAAAAAGGGGGGTGTATCTATTATATACTCCTCCTTCTGAAGTGATAATAACCTGCTCTGCAAATGATGCCTGATGCCTGTTGCAGTTGAGGGCTGTTTGTCCTCACGACCCACTTCTCCGTGACTTATGAAGAGGCAACCCCACCTTGCAACCAGAGTTACTTACCTGCTCCCTGTGCAATCCATTGATCACATTCCAAGCAAGCATTGGGAGGCCTGGGAATGAAAACAAAATTAATAATTTGTCAAACGCCTTTCATTCATTCATTCATTCTTTTCTTCTTTCTGGGTGCTCTTTGTGCAAACCAAGTCGATGACCAGCTCCTGCAGAATAATTCTTTGGTTATTGTTCTTTGATTGCTTATTAAAGCATACAATATACAGCAAGAACAGCCTGCATCTACAAGCTGGAGAAGAAGAGGAAGAAGAAGTAGAAGAGTTTGTATTTGATATCCCGCTTTATCACTACCCAAAGAAGTCTCAAAGTGGCTAACATTCTCCTTTCCCTTTCTCCCCCACAACAAACACTCTGTGGGGCTGAGAGACTTCAAAGAAGTGTGACTAGCCCAAGGTCACCCAGCAGCTGCATGTGGAGGAGCAGAGACACGAACCCGGTTCACCAGATTACGAGACTACCACTCTTAACCACTACACCACACTGGCTCTCCCACACTGGAGCGGGAACATCTATGCACACACTGAAACTTATAGTCCACCCCATCTCAAGGTTAGTTTCTTTGTTTTTTTAACAAAACATGGTTCTCCATTAACCATATCACCCTTTGAGTCCTTTAGCCTAAAGTTCTGGACTGATCACATGGAGGATACCAGTGGACATTGGCCATGATACCTTAATGTTCAGCTACAGTTCCCATCATCATCAACTCTTCGCCATGCTGGCTGGGGCTGATGGGAGCTGGAGTCCAGCAGCAGGGACACTATGCATAGCAATTCACAATTGACCACATTTAGAAAATGGCATCTGGAAACTCTCAAGAACATGGATATATCCCAGAAAATAATACCGGAATGCCATTCTAGGTTACACAAGTGGTATTCACGTGCAATGCACAGTGGGCAAATGCGGGCAGATTGTGGTTGACAGCATGCAACCTTTAGGAGAGTTTGTAAGGAGTTTGTGCACCATATTCCTGTTATAACTGCAGTTTTTGCCTTTTCCCTTACTGTGATACCAGTTCTGGGCACCACAGTTTAAGAAGGATGTTAACAAGCTGGAATGTGTGCAGAGGAAGGCAACCAAAATGATCAGGGGTCTGGAAACCAAGCCTTATGAGGAACGGTTGAGGGAGTTGGGTATGTTTAGCCTGGGAAAGAGGAGACTGGGAGGAGATATGATAGAC
This sequence comes from Darevskia armeniaca, assembly GCA_034641395.1. NCBI lineage: Eukaryota > Metazoa > Chordata > Lepidosauria > Squamata > Lacertidae > Darevskia > Darevskia armeniaca. Next base: position 2,736,308 of record JAWWNF010000290.1, on the reverse strand, counting down.
ATCGTCAAATATCTAAACAGCTGTCACATGGAGCAAGCTTGTTTTCTCCAGCTCTGGAAGGCAGGACTCGAAGCAATGGCTTCAAGTTACAAAAAATGAGATTCTGACTAAACATCAGGAAGAACATTCTGACATAAAGAGCTGTTTGACAGTGAAACAGACTCTCCTTCACTGTAGGTTTTTCGGCAGAGGTTGATGGCCAACTATCATGTGTGCTATAGTTGCAATTCTTGCATTGCAGGGGGTTGGACTGGACCACCCTTTGAACTCTTACAATTCTATGATTCTATGAGGTCCTGACTTTACAAATTGGGTCCTCCATAAAAAGAGGGCACGTGTTGCGGTGCAACCAGCTACCCAACCCTGTGTTGTAGGGGTAATTGGAAATCAGGCTACAACCCCTGATAGGTCGGTCCCTTGTTTCTGGGGAGCAATCTGACCAATGGGGTGTCGTAAATTGCAGCAACGCAGGACCTATTTAAGCCCATGCAAGGTTGCTGAGCTTCCTCTTTGGGGCCTTTCACATCGGAAGACCCACCCACCGCTCCCTATATTTAGGGCTTGAGTTGACCTTGCTATGCCGGCGTGTGTTGTCTGTCGTTGGGACAGGGGCACGGCATGAATTTTCCCCATTTGGCTGATTGGCTGTTGCCACTTGGGTTTCACCTGACATGTAGCAATTAGTCACAACTTGTAAGTTGAGGATAGGCTCTGGTTCAGGTGATAGGCGTGGCACGTGGTGTGACCACACCTATGCAAATGCAGGATATTCCGGTACAGGAATCCAGGGACTGATTGGTTTGTCGTTCCCGAAAGGGTACGGCCTATGGCCGAGTCCCGGGGACATCAGGATGGCTGGAAGGTAACCCTACCAGCAGCTGTCCCTGGTGTTCATCCTTGTCTGTCCTACGAAGGTGGCTCTGGGACAGTTCTGCCTGCAAGGGTGCAGGGAGATAGTCAAACCAGAGCCTATGCAACCACTCACTTGGTTGTAATCAATAAAGTTGTGGCCTAAATTCTGCCAAAAACCAAACCAAATATCTGTCTCTTGTGTGAGCTTATTTCAGGGAGGGTAAAAGGTCTAAACACGCAAATAATACAAAATGGAATGCAAGGGAATATGTTCTCTTGAGGGACCCAGGTGGCGCTGTGGGTTAAACCACAGAGCCTAGGGCTTGCCGATCAGAAGGTCGGCGGTTCGAATCCCCGCGACGGGGTGAGCTCCCGTTGCTCGGTCCCAGCTCCTGCCCACCTAGCAGTTCGAAAGCACGTCAAAGTGCAAGTAGCTAAATAGGAACCGCTCTGGCAGGAAGGTAAACAGCGTTTCCGTGCACTGCTCTGGTTCGCCAGAAGCGGCTTTGTCATGCTGGCCACATGACCTGGAAGCTGTACGCCGGCTCTCAGCCAATAAAGCGAGATGAGCACCGCAACCCCAGAGTCGGACACGACTGGACCTAATGGTCAGGGCTCCCTTTACCTTTTATGTTCTCTTGAAATGATCACAGGCCCAGGCTATATGTTACTGAGTTATTTTATATGCCTGATCAGTTTTTTCAAAAAATAATAATGAAACAAGGAGTTCTTTTGTTCTGTTCTCCCTTCCTCCTTGTTATATATGTTGAAGTATAAATTATTTAAAAATTAAAGCTGTTTAGAATAATGTCCCTCCAAACGCAAAGTATTTATTCCTCCTTTCGGCATCCGGTATTTATGGCATTGATTTTCCCTTCCTCTCTCTCTCTTTCTTTCTTTGCCATTTACTTAGTATTAGAATTGCACGGACTTCATCAATAAAAAATGAATTTTGATAACTTTCAAAACAGCTATATTATTATTTTTTTCCCTTTTCATTTGTGGCGTCTCTCCCCCCCCCACCCCCACCCCCCTGGTTCCTCTGGCATTACTGCAGTAAGTCAGTCATTATTTCTTTATGTTTCCACTCCTTTTGCTTTAGTATTTCATTTCCTTTTACGGCACCCATCTCATGATCACAAAGAGAATGAAGAAGAAGAAGAAGAAGAAAGAGGCATTTTAATTCTTTTAACAGTTGAAATGGCTGCAAGTGATTTAACTGTCATTTAATTTGATTCCTCTCTTCTGTCTGCGGAGAAATATGTTTAATGTACTGGAAATTATGTTAATAAGAAAAAGCATTATCTCATTTAATGAAATAAATATACAAATATTTCAAAATAAAATAAAGAGGCAATCTTCAGCGAGGGGAGAAGCAGGGGAAAAAGAATATCTTGCAGTTTGCATAAAATAACACCAATGAGGGGGAGAGAGAGAAATTAATGAATGTGTTGGAACAGACTGACAAAGAAGGAAGAGGGGTGGGTGTGGGAATGCACCAAAATTCAAAAGTAAAGGAAATATGAAAGAAAGGAGAGGCAATTGAATTGCATCTCACCTTATCGAATGTGTTTTTAAAATACACAAAAGCAAGCAGGAGGAATCAATGCGGGAACAACTCCATTTATTTCCACATTCCCTCAAGCCAACTCATCATTCTGGTTTTGGGGCACGGATGCAGTTTTGTGTGATTACTCCATGCAACCCCACTCTACTCTTTCTGCTTATCTTTACATTTATTGTTTAAAGACTGCGCTCTCTATTTTTTCATCATCTCCCCCCCCCCCCGCCCATTATTCAAGATTTCTTTAGCACAAAATAAAAATTAATTTACAACAAGGAACTCTGAATTGTTTTGATGCTGGGTCTGGGTAAATCACAGCTGTCAATTGTGCTGTGTCGAAAAGCCTTTGCATATGGGAGAGAGAGAGAGAGAGAGAGAGAGAATGGACTCCAGTGCAACATTGACGGAGGTTAAACAAATACCGTTAGTGCTGGAGAGCAAAACTTGCTGCAATTAAGTAATAAAACCATGACCACCACAACAGAGACACATAATTAGCAATTTAATTACAGGCATCAAAACGCCACTAAAAGATGTCAATAACAAAACCGAAATCTGGCATGACAAATGGATTGCGTTCCCTCATTCTGCCAATCGAGTTCATCTCGTTCTTCCTTGTGGTGTTCGGTTGGTTTGTCATTTTTTTATTTGTCCAGTAATTTGTCCAGTGTTTGTGTGGATAGATAGATAGATAGATAGATAGATAGATAGATAGATAGATAGATAGATAGATAGATAGATAGATTAAGGTTACCAGATTTTCTTCAATGAATCTGGGGACACTTTTCAATTTCAATAGATTTTGTATGGGGACTGATTTGTAAATCCGGGGACTGTCCCAGGAAATGGGGACTTCTGGTAACCTTAAGACAGACAGACAGACAGACAGACAGACAGACAGACAGACAGACAGACAGATAGATATAGAGCAAGGATATTTGTCATCGGATGCTGATTGTTTCTTGAGCTCATGAAAATCACTTTGCTAATTCTTTGGAAAACAAAAAATGCTAAGCATGAAAAGTAAAAGCCTTTTCTTAAAAAAATAAGTTGATGCCACTAAGTGGTCTACATTTCAAATTAATTCAGAGGATGCAGGGGGGGGCAGTTTTTAGAACATTCTTCCTCAAAATACATGTCTGGAACCAGCTATAAACTCATGATTTACTTCCAATATTTATAGACCACTTTTCACTGCAGACGGTGACAAAGCGCTTTACACAACAATGCACAAAACCACCCGTCAATCAAAATAAAATAGTGTTTAAAAACAAGCATTTGTATCAAGGGGAGCTAAATCCTGCCTTTTATTCCGCCCCAAATAACTGATTGGCTCTGTTACATAACTAGGGTCTCTTGCTGACACTGACTTCATGGTTATTCCCATTTACTGTAGATCTGGGAACATGTCAAGGACTGCCCAATGTGGCTTATAATATATGATAAAATGATGGCACACATGATGTTCTAAAGAAGTAATAAATATTATTAGCCTGTATCCATCATGCACACCACTCATGGATGATAGGGATAAGACAAAAATGTGGTTTAGTTGGCGTTTACCTACAGTAATTCACACAGTCGAACTGAATTCTAAATTCGCACATCTCTGAATTTTGCAATGCAGTTCTCCAGCTGAATAATGTACCCCAAAGTGCATATATCAGGGGAAAGTGTGCATTTAAAAAATCATCTATTACCGAAACTAGCCATACAAAAATGCATCATATCAGAGAAGAATTCTCGCAAGTTTTTGCATTTTAGGCAAAACTGCATTCAAACAGGAGAAATGTGCAGTTAAAATGTTGGCATGTTTTCACAAGCCCCCTTTTAACTATTTGTTGCAAACTGATGCAAGAATGTGGGGAACTAAGCTTACGAATGGAAGAATGGGAAACGATGGGAAAGTGAATTTGACAGTTTTATCCAGTCCTAGTGACCACCACCCCCCCCAAAAAAAAATCCTCTTTGAGATGCTCATCCCACGTCAGTCCAGATCCACCTCCACAACAAGCTTAATTCTCCAGTTGTTGAGCTGTTTGGCAGTGAAATGGTCTCCTTCGGGAGGATGTGGAATCTCCGTCATTGCAGGTTTTTAAGCAGAGGTTGGATGGCCCTCTGTCATGGGTGCTTTAGTTGAGATTCCTGCATTGCACGGGGTTGGGCTAGATGACCCCCAAGGGTCCCTTCCACCCTTCCAACTCTACAATTCCACGATTCTAACTCAAGCACATGAGCAGCTTCCCTTCCTTTGGTTTCCAATAACTGAGGAGGCAGAGCCTTCTCTTCCTAGTAGCCATAGAAATAGGAATCTGGGTGCAATGACTGACAGGTGTGAAGTTTGATGCTCTTGTTTCTTACTTCCGTACAGCCACAAGTTGAGTGCTGCTCTTTCAGATTCCCCATTGTCTTTTCAGTCTAGTATAAGTTCTCAGAGGGATGATCCCAGGACTCCCCAAGCCGGCGCTTTCCAAATGTTGCTGGTGTCCAGAGCCGTAGCTAGTGCCAGGAAACGTCCTACTCACAAGTAGAACCTTGGCAGAGACACATGCCCAACTGGCATGTTCCCTCCTTCCTGGGTGATCATTCGGGAGCTTCATAAGCATTCCTCAGCCCAAACATCACATTATCAGCATTATCAGAGTTCAAGGACAGATTCCAAGCAGGCAATAACACTCAAGGAGGGTGTAAAGCACAACTTGTGAGGGTTGTGGCCTGGGGAGAATTCTGAGGGTCAGTTTGAGGTTGAATCCTGACAAGACAGAAGTACTGTTTTTGGGGGACAGGGGGCGGGCGGGTGTGGGGGACTCCCTGGTCCTGAACGGGGTAACTGTGCCCCTGAAGGACCAGGTGCGTAGCCTGGGAGTCATTTTGGACTCACAGCTGTCCATGGAGGCACAGGTTAACTCTGTGTCCAGGATGGCTATCTACCAGCTCCATCTGGTACGCAGGCTGAGACCCTACCTGCCCGCAGACTGTCTCGCCAGAGTGGTGCATGCTCTGGTTATCTCCCGCTTGGACTACTGCAATGCGCTCTACGTGGGGCTACCTTTGAAGGTGACCCAGAAACTGCAATTAATCCAGAATGTGGCAGCTAGACTGGTGACTGGGAGTGGCCGCCGGGACCACATCACACCGGTCCTGAGAGATCTACATTGGCTCCCAGCACATTTCCGAGCACAATTCAAAGTGTTGGTGCTGACCTTTAAAGCCCTAAACGGCCTCGGTCCTGTATACCTGAAGGAGCGTCTCCACCCTCACCATTCAGACACTGAGATCCAGCGCCGAGGGCCTTCTGGCGGTTCCCTTGCTGCGAGAAGCAAAGCTACAGGGAACCAGGCAGAGGGTCTTCTCGGTAGTGGCACCCGCCCTGTGGAACGCCCTCCTATCAGAGGTCAAAGGGCTAAACAACTACCTGACATTTAGAAAATACCTGAAGGCTGTTTAGGGAAGTTTTTAATCCGTGATATTTTAATGTATTTTGATATTTGTTGGAAGCCACCCAGAGTGGCTGGGGAGACCTGGCCAGATGGGTGGGGTACAAATAATAAATTATTATTATTATTATTATTATTATTATTAGAGAAGCGGACACGGAGCAATGGATTCAAACTACAAGAAAGAAGATTCCACCTAAACATTAGAAAGAACTTCCTGACAGTAAGAGCTGTTCGACAGTGGAATTTGCTGCCAAGGAGTTTGGTGGAGTCTCCTTCTTTGGAGGTCTTTAAGCAGAGGCTTGACAGCCACCTGTCAGGAATGCTTTGATGGTGTTTCCTGCTTGGCAGGGGGTTGGACTGGATGGCCCTTGTGGTCTCTTCCAACTCTATGATTCTATGATTATTATTATTATTATTAGGCTTCTAGGTTTGAAGTTCTTCATTCTGAACCATACACAGCAGCTAAATAAATAAATATGCACTGGCACCTGTATACAAACTTCTGAATATGACATTAGGTAGAGGGTCTCTTCAACGACACAAAGCCATTGGGATATATACAAGTGTTGGTATCCCGTTGAACCCTTTGGGGAAGCGAGGATGTGCATGTAAATAAATATGTTAACAAACAAGCAAATGGCAAGGCTGCCATAAGATAAAAACAACAGCTACTTCACAAGCTCAGCTTAACAGAACTGCATTCGGGAGCTCCAATACAACACCCACAAACCAGCTTGCTACATTAGTGGCCTTTGCAGTAAGCAAACGCTAAAAGCTATTTATTCCAATCCTATCTGATGTACTTTTGAAGTTTTGCCTGCCTCTTTTATGTAATTCTCTTCGCTTTTTTATCACCACTTTTTTAAAAAAAACAAACAAACAAACACGCAGTTGAATGCATTTCATTTTCAGCCTCCCCCATGCCAATTCTATTACGGTAATAATAATAATAATAACAACAACAACAACAACAACAACAACAACAATAATAATAATAGAGGAATTAATCTGTGTACCTTTGAAGATGGTGCCTTGGCATGCCTTCAATTCTTTTGCTATAATGAATGTTACAATAAGAAGGGGGTCGAGGCTCAGGGCTCGAAATTTCCGTTTACTTGTGGTAGGGACTCTGGAGTTTGTACTGGGAAACCTTGTGGGCTGAGGGTTGAAAGGCTCCTGAGACCAGTGGATTCTTCAGTCCTCTTCAAGCACATCTGCCCATACAATTAATTGCTGTACACTCCAGGCTATGACTCAAGCTTTCAGCACTGTGGGGGGATTAAGTGATCCTTATTTTTACCCCCCCCCCCAAAAAAAGAACCCTGTAACAACAGCCCTTGCAGGAAAACTGCTCTTCTGTCTTTCTGAAATTGTGACACATACCTGCAGATTTCATCCAATTCAGTCCCAAAATAAAAAAGAAATTATAAATATATAAAGTGCCTTGGACCACAGTGAACTGTTTTCCAAAGTGTTGAATCAAGGTCTAAACCAAATCATGTGGTCTGTGCACTTCCTATCATGTGTGTACGTGAATTGCACCATTTGAATTTAGTCAAATGCTGCTCTCTGTCCTTGGCATCCAGTATCTGATGTCAGGGCATAGCATCCTTCTGAAATTGCCAGGGACCAAGCAGGATCCGCCACTCTCTGCCATCTGCTATGGGTCTCCCTCCAAACAGTGGGCTGAGACATGAGTTCCCATATTAATTTCCCGCAGTTCCTCCAATGTAGCATCACTTTGTAGCATCGAATTGAGCAGCGGTTCCCAGATCTACAGTTGACGGTTAGCCAATGTTGATTGGAATGCTGTTGATGCCCTCCACCACCCGAGGTAAGCTTGCTGGAGTATGAGGGGACACACCAAACTTTCTCAAACCTGAGTCCAGCCTTGTCAATGTTCAGTTTTCTAATGGCACCAGAAGCTAAGCTCATATCCTGGGGGCTGCACATGCTATCCAGTGTGGAGAGAGCCAGTGTGGTGTAGTGGTTAAGAGCGGTAGACTCTAATCTGGGAGACCGGGTTCGAGTCTCCACTTCTCCACATGCAGCTGCTGGGTGACCTTGGGCCAGTCACACTTCTTTGAAGTCTCTCAGCCCCACTCACCTCACAGAGTGTTTGTTGTGGGGGAGGAAGGGAAAGGAGAATGTTAGCCGCTTTGAGACTCCTTCGGGTAGTGATAAAGCGGGATATCAAATCCAAACTCTTCTTCTCTTCTTCTATCCCTGGCTCCCTTCTTCAGTGCCCTTGGTTATTGTCCATCTGTCCGATTCCACAGAAGAAAGGACACCTCTCTCTCTCTCTCTCTCTCTCTCTCTGACACCCACTCACCAGTGTCACACACACTCTGTGCTCCAAGGTCCAAGCAAAGTTTACTCATTTTGTCCTCATGTTTGGAACATACATGAAGATGGGGCTGTTGAGAAGAAGACTGGCTCTGGGAAAACTTGACGCATTGTCCATCCAGAGTCTGCAGGCCCATGTCTGTGGTTGTACAAGGCAATCAGCTCTATGCACTCAATCTCATTATCCCAAAGAGTTAGGGCAGGCATGGGCAAACTCGGCCCCACAGATGTTTTGGGACTACAGTTCCCATCATCCCTGACCACTGGTCCTGTTAGCTAGGGATGATGGGAGTTGCAGACCCAAAACATCTGGAGGGCCAAGTTTGCCCATGCCTGAGTTAGGGCTATTGAGCTCTGGTGTCCATTGTGACTGGTAGGGCAGAAGGCAGGGAGGTGATCATAAGGTGGAGCCAGAGCTAATGGCAGGAAAAGCCTCAACCAGTAAGAAGATGGGCAGGCAGGGGCTGGCTGAGAGTACAGTGAGGTTGCCCCATTTGTCCTAATGGATCACCCTCCACTAGTTAGGACAGAAAGGTAAAGGTAAAGGGACCCCTGACCATTAGATCCAGTCGCGGACGACTCTGGGGTTGCGGCGCTCATCTCGCTTCACTGGTCGAGGGAGCCAGCGTACAGCTTCTGGGTCATGTGGCCAGCATGACAAAGCCACTTCTGGTGAACCAGAGCAGCGCACGGAAACACCGTTTACCTTCCCGCCAGTGCAGTACCTATTTATCTACTTGCGCTTTGACATGCTTTCGAACTGGTTGGCAGGAGCAGGGACCGAGCAACGGGAGCTCACCCCATCGCGGGGATTCGAACCGCCGACCTTCTGATCGGCAAGCCCTGGGCTCTGTGGTTTAATCCACAGCGCCACCCACTTGGAACTATCTCCCAAGGCATAGTTCTGTAATATAACTATGTAAGGCATAATTCTGTAATATTCCCTCCCTGCCCTCCTGGTACTATAATGGTAACATCACAGTGCATTATATAATGCTTTTTCCAAGTCCTCAAAGCATTCCACATACATCATCTAAATAATGCCTTAAAACCACCTTGCCAGGTAAAGGAACACACTTTTACAGCTCAGGAGATGATGGTTTTGCTGAAGCTAAGAAATAGCAGCTTGCTTATGACCACCTGGTGAATGCATGGCTGAGCTGAGAGCTGTTTAGTTAGGAACACAGGAAACTACCTAATATTAAGTTAGTTCACTAGTCTATCAAGCTCAGCAAGGGCTGGAAGTGGTTCTCCGGGATTTCAGAGAAGAGAGGTTCCCAGCCCTGAAACAGAATGGACTTTGGAGTGAAAAGATACCTGGCTGGTGCGGTACCAAAACAGAATGATTTCTCCATCCCTTGCTATGTGGAATCACGAAATTCTTCGTGTCTTAAGAATTTTTCCACAAGGAAAAAATATAATTAAGTGGTAATAAAAATGTGGTGTGTGCGTGCTGGGGATTGAACCTAGGACCTTCTGTATGCAAAGCAGATGCTCTACCACCAATCTACAGCACTTTTTGTTATTTAATTAATTGGTTAGCCGCCTAATAGGTCTTTGGGCAACCTACAGCAAATTTAAAGCATGCAAGAGCTTTTAGAAACAGCCATAAGCGATCAACATCGCAACATTGAGCCAGAAATCTCTCTGCTCATCCCTCATTCTATCAAATTCATTTTATTTTCATTATTGCATTTATGTCTGCCTCTTTTCGCTAAGGTGCCATGCAGTGCTTTCCATATGATCCAGACCACAACCCTGGAAGACAGGCTAGGCCAGTATCTGGAGGCTGATCCATGATCCCCCAGTGAACTTCAAGGCCGAGTGGGGATTTGAACCCTGGTCTCCCAGGTTCTAGACTGACTCTTTAACCACTGCTCTGCACTGGCTCCAGGGGGCAGCAGGTGCCTCATTCCCTGTGCTATTGAGGCACCTCACAGACAAGAGGAGCTACTGCGCAGCTGTTTCCTGTCCTGCAGCACCACCCATATAATGGCCAGAGATGGTACTGCAGCCCATCATCCCAGCCAGAACAGGTGACCTGATGGGCCTGGCTAGCTCTGTAAGAGTGTTGTTTCAAGCAGCTCGTCCCATGACCCAGACAGCCGAGCCTGACCTGCTAGGTCCAAAACCTGACAGTGACCCTGAATTCAGCCATGCCATCTGCCTACTGACCAGAATCCCTTCCTTCTGATTCATGCAGGTATATACAATGCTGCCAGACACAGCCTTGGGTGTATAGCAAGGGACTGTGAGACGTAGGTAGGAACCAGAATGGCCTTGGGGCACAGATGGTCAGTCCTTCCTATTGAAGGCTGTGGCTCAGGAAGAGAGAGGAAAATACTGGAAGTAAACCACTGGCTGCGCGGGTGGTGTAAGAAGGAAGGTTTTGGCTTCTTGGACCATGGTCTCCGCTTCCTTGAGGAAGGGCTTGTGGCAAGAGATGGGCTGCACCTCACAGTGGTTGGCAAGAATATGCTAAGAGCCTCATGAAGCTGACCAGGAGAGCTTTAAACTAGATCTTGAGTGGGAGTAGGGTTACCATATTTCAAACAGTATAAACCAGGACACCCCGAAAGTTTTTTTTTTTTTTAAGACCCCAAAATTGTTGAAATATACTCGGAGTCAAGTGTGAATTTCATGCTCTTTATTCAGCTCATAGTAGCAAGGAATGAATCTTTCCCCAAAACGTCTGCTGTATATACATTATTTACACAATGGGCCCCACGTGATTGGCTAATTCCGGGCTACTCCTGTAGGCCAATCAGGTTGCAGATTCACTTCCTCCAGGAGCCTGATTGGCTGCTCTTGCAGGCCAATCATGTCGCTGATTCACTTCCACCTGGAGCTGGATTGGGTGGCTCCTGCGGACCAATCAGACTGCTGCATTCTGGATCCTATTGTTCTAGGACCAATCAGACTGCTGCATTCTGGATCCTATTGTTCTAGGATTCAGCTCAGTACATAACACCCCTCCCCTCTAAGTTCCAGTCCTGCCCGGGAGGTTGCACTCAAGGTACGCCGACCGCCTATGTATGTGTTGCGGCCTGGAGTGTTCCCTGGTCAGGGGTTCGGGTTCTGGCTCATGTTCTGAGGCTGCTGGCTGTGATGGGGCTGTTCGGTCTGGCACAACTGGCTCGCTCAGTCGCGGCTCTGGTTCCCTTGTCCTTTCGGCCTTGGGGGTCCCCTCTGTACTTTTACAAAAGTGTCACAAAAACATGATTTTTCAATTGACTTGCCTAAGATTCAGGACAAAGCGCTGCCTTTCGGAAGTCCCCCCGCCCCCAGATGTCAATTCCACCTTTGAAATCCCAGTAATGTCTGGGAGAATCCGGACATATGGCAGCACTAAAGGGGTGGGAGACAACATTACAGTCGACAGAAGAACACCTGGTACTGGTATACAGAAGTGTACTGTCTCCAACAGTAGAGGGAGATCATAGCCAATGTGCTTTCATCCCAGCTGGGATCAGGTGACCTGAGGAACCAGTACAAAAGCCCCATATGGCCTGATAAAATTGCTGACTCCCTTGCTTTGTTCCCGAATCTAAGCTGCTCACATTCTATATGGGGCCTTCCTGGATGACGTTCCTGGCAGCCCTGAGATTTGGAAAACTCCCAAGCTTGCAGAACACATTAAGAAGGAAGAGGTCTAAGGAAACCCAGATCTTCTTAGCTGTAGCAGTACAGAGGGGGGGGGGTATGTGTTTCAGTTGAAAATAGCATTCTTTGACTAAAGGAATGTTTATATCAGTCATATGCTTGTGGTTTGCACAGTAAGCTAGGCGATGACAAGAGCAATGAGCAGCTTAGACACAATGCTTGACCTAAATACATTATGCAGTCTTTGCTTGCTTCTTAAGTAGGTCAGAATGGGCTCTTAAAAGAGATTCAAAACTTACTGCTGCCGCACCAAAGGGGCTGTCGCATAGCACAACTTTGGACACTGACGTGACGCAAAAGGGGAAGAAAGCACCACTTCAGTGCGCTTCCCGTTCCAAAGCGTCTCTGACTCATGTGGAAGAGGAACTCAATCTGAGTCAGATCATTGCACAGGTCTTCGAACACTGCTCATGTGCTGGGGGTAGCCAGTTCCCATCCCCTGTCAAGACGCAGCATGAAGGCGGAAAATATGGTCTGAAGCTCAACATCAAAAAAACTAAGATCATGGCCACTGGTCCCATCACCTCCTGGCAAATAGAAGGGGAAGAAATGGAGGCAGTGAGAGATTTTACTTTCTTGGGTTCCATGATCACTGCAGATGGTGACAGCAGTCACGAAATTAAAAGACGCCTGCTTCTTGGGAGAAAAGCAATGACAAACCTAGACAGCATCTTAAAAAGCAGAGACATCACCTTGCCGACAAAGATCCGTATAGTAAAAGCTATGGTTTCCCCAGTAGTAATGTACGGAAGTGAGAGCTGGACCATCAAGAAGGCTGATTGCCGAAGAATTGATGCTTTTGAATTCTGGTGCTGGAGGAGATTCTTGAGAGTCCCATGGACTGCAAGAAGATCAAACCTATCCATTCTGAAGGAAATCAGCCCTGAGTGCTCTCTGGAAGGACAGATCCTGAAGCCAAAGCTCCAATACTTTGGCCACCTCATGAGAAGAGAAGACTCCCTGGAAAAGACCCTGATGTTGGGAAAGATTGAGGGCACAAGGAGAAGGGGACGACAGAGGACGAGATGGTTGGACAGTGTTCTCCAAGCTACCAACATGAGTCTGACCAAACTGCGGGAGGCAGTGGAAGACAGGAGTGCCTGGCGTGCTCTGGTCCATGGGGTCACGAAGAGTCAGACACGACTAAACAACTAAACAACAACCACAAAAGAGCTAAGCAAGAGTGGTCCTATTTACTTCTGAAAGTCACAAGAAGGCATGCACTTGAGATGGGCAGCAAAGGAAAAGCAATCCATCGAGACCCTTTGTTTAATTCCCCACCACCACCTAACCCACTGCAAATCCCCATAACGCCCTTTCTCAGGATCCCTGCCCTACAGTCTCCCGACGCCCCGTCAAATTGCACCCGACGCCCATCGCACTGCGCAGAGGGACAAAATAAAGCCAGCCAGCCAGCAACTTTAAGGCCTGTGTCGTTTTGCATATTGACAGCAACTGGGGGGGGGGGGGAGAATCCGTACGGATCAGCTCCTTCTACCTCCACTTTATTGCTTTGTTATTTCATCATTATTCACTGCGGTACCTTCTCCTCTCCGCCCCCCACCCTCCACCTTCCATTTGCAGAGTTTGGGTTTTAATGTAATGGCCATTCCATAAAAATGTTGTTTTTTAAAAGGTTTGCATATCATCCCATTTTCTTTTTCAACCCTTCAGTTACCATATGGCAAGCAATCAGGTCTGCAATCACGAGGTCCATATTATGTAGCGCATGATTTCGGCATTATGCTATTACCCATCTGTTTCTCTAGAGAAAGACATGAACTTGTAAGAGAGGTCAGTGGTTTCATTGCACACCGTATTCCAGAAATCTATCTCTGTTCACTTGAGATCACTTTTGTGATTTACTCTAGTCTCCAGGCCAGGAGCTCTCTTTTATTTATTTCTCTCTCTCTCTCTCTCTCTCTCTCTCTCTCTCTCTCTCTCTTTTCAAAAAATAAAACAAAATACAGACAATCAGCGTAAATTTGTCGGTCTGGCTGTTGTATGAAATTATTTCTGACCGTCAAGGCAGCCTTCTCCCACATAAGAAATAGCCTTCCTGGAACCTCCCAGGATTTCCCTTGTAGCAAAAGAGAAAAGGACAACCCCACTTAATTTAATTTGCTTAGCTTATTAGTGAACAAAGAAGCATGAGGTTATACCTCCGGTGCTAATCAATTTACAATCAGGTAGGAACAGTCTTTTCATTCATAAAACGAGCATTAATGAAAGTGGCATTTGTTTTCTCTCGCCACCAGTAAACTTTGGACATACGCCTTGCAGATCGCAATCATTTCCTTGAGATTTATACCTGGAAGGGTAGCAGCGGGCTGGGGAAAGCCACACAGAAGGATGGTTACTAAGACTACATTGCATCCCATTTGCATAAGTTGCTTTAAACTGAGTCAGCTTAGTATTGCCTAAAATGACTGGCAGTGGCTATCCAGGGTTTCAGGAATGGCTCCCTCCCTGGAAATGCCAGGAATTGAACCTGAGGCCTTCTGCATGCCAAGCAGGTGTTCTTATTACTGAGCTACAGCCCTTCCCGGCCAGCATGGCGTTGTTCCAAGGATGATGAGAATAGTAAAGGTAAAGGGACCCCTGACCATTAGGTCCAGTCGTGTCTGACTCTGGGGTTGCGGCGCTCATCTTGCTTTATTGGCCGAGGGATCCGGCGTACAGCCTCCAGGTCATGTGGCCAGCATGACTAAGCCACTTCTGGCGAACCAGAGCAGCGCACGGAAATCCCGTTTACCTTCCCGCCAGTGCAGTACCTATTTATCTACTTGCGCTTTGACGTGCTTTCGAACTGCTAGGTTGGCAGGAGCAGGGACCGAGCATCGGGAGTTCGCCCCGTCACGGGGATTCAAACCGCCGACCTTCTGATCAGCAAGCCCAAGGCTCTGTGGTTTAACCCACAGCACCACCTGAGTCCCACAAAATCCAAAGAGGTTCCGCACTCCTGTTCTAAAGTGAGGTGGAATTGGTTCATTCGAACACACATCCAACACATATTTTCAATGCCTTCGCCCTCACCTCAGGCCAGAGAATTTGTGTTCCAAAAAGAGTCAATGGGATCTTCTGGTTATAGTGGCAGAAGGAATTCAAGTGCAAAAGAGGCAGCCAAAAATTCTTCCTTTCTCACATTTCCAGGGCAGAGTTTGATTTTTAGTGTTTATTTTGCACTAGCAGGAAAAAATGGGAGGAAGCAACTCCATGCTCTTGAAGAAAGATTATGTTCAGACATGACACTGGCTTCCACAGTCACAGACTCATTGTGAAAACCGTGTTTATAATAATAATAATAATTTATTATTTGTACCCCGCCCATCTGGCTGGGTCCCCCCAGCCACTCTGGGTGGCCTCCAACAGATATTAAAATACATTAAAATATCACAGGTTAAAAACTTCCCTAAACAGGGCTGCCTTCAGGTATTTTCTGAATGTCAGATAGTTGTTTATCTCTTTGACCTCTGCTGGGAGGGCTTTCCACAGGGCGTTTGCCACTACCGAAAAGGCCCTCTGCCTGGTTCCCTGTAGCTTTGCTTCTCGCAGTGAGGGAACCGCCAGAAGGCCCTCGGCGCTGGACCTTAGTGTCAGGGCTGAATAATGGGAGTGGAGACGCTCCTTCAGGTATACAGGACCAAGGCCGTTTAGGGCTTTAAAGGTCAGCACCAACACTTTGAATTGTGCTCGGAAACGTACTGGGAGCCAATGTAGTTTATGGAAGACAATCTTACTCGGCTACGAGTGATCACCACAGAAGAAGAAGACGTTGGAATAATCCTATCACTGACCAAGAGTCACTCCAGTCAGGAGGTCAACCAAACCAAACCAAGCACCTTGTCCATATTCTTTGGCCTTACCAACTGAAAGCTCTCCCGGTTGGGACAATGAGGATGCAATGGAGACTGTAATAATAATAATAATAATAATAATAATAATAATAATAATAATAATAATAATATATTATCTGTACCCCGCCCATCTGGCCGGGTCCCCCCAGCCACTCTGGGCTGCTTCCAACAAACATTAAAATACATCAAAGATGTTAAGATGCCTTCTTTACATCCACTACCAGTAAGTAGGCTCTGTAATGAACATTGTTCACTTGTCTTCTTCTGGAGTTCTCCTCCACTGTTCAAAATGTCACCCAACTTGTTTTGTAGGGGGTAGGTAACCTGGGTTACCCCCCTTGGAGCTACCCAAAGACCAACACCTAACTGTTAGTTTCAAAAGGAGTTTTTTTACTAGCTCAAAAGCTAGTAACCTTTACTCCAGTAGCAAAGAGGCAAGTGGAACAAAGGCTTCTGATAAGACGTCACAGGGCCTTGTTCTGTTCAGAACAGAGGAAAAGATAAGTTGCAAGCCCCAGACAGAGACAGTGTCTTCATTAGTACAATCCAAGAACATGACTTGCGTACGATTAATGTCCCATGATGTGTCAGAGCCCAGTCAAGGTTCACAGGAAGTATCTTCCTTATATAGGTTACAGGATCTCGTGATGCATGGAAGCAGGAAGGATTTTCCTAATATGGTCATAGAACTCTGTGGGAGGGGGAGAGAGTGCTCTGAAAGGTATATAAGTCTTGTTTAAACTGATTATTCTTGTTCCTGTTTTGGATGACCAAACAGGACCTTCTGCTGCTCCGGAAAGCAGGAATAAAACCTTTCTCTTTTGAACCAAACCTCGATGTTTTTTTGACTCCTTCCTCCCAGCTTGGGAGCAACGCAAACCCCTGATAAGGCTACAGTTTCATTGCCCTGACCTCTGGCATAGTCCAAGGAGCCAAGTGGGCTCCATGAAGTGGGAGAAGATGCTCACCCAGAGGTGGTTGTGTCAATGGCTGGTGTTTTCGTTGCTGTCACCATTGTCAGTGTGGTGGTTCCAGGTAAGGGTGAGTGGGGCTGAAGCATACTCAAGGCTGCTCACGACCTTCATATGCAAGGTGGAATTTAAGAACATAAGGAGAAACCTGCTGGATCAAACCTAAGACCCACCTAGTCCTCACCGTGGCCAACCATTGTTGGGAGATTCATGACAGATAAAATAAAAGACTTCTTCACATAGTGCAGTGTTAAACAATGGACTTACAGGTCAAATGTATTTTGGAAATGTAAGGAAAAAGAAGGCACCTTCTGTCATATGTGGTGGAAATGTAAGGTAGTAAAAGAATTTTGGGAAATGATATACAGTATAATGAGTTGAAAAAAAAATGTTTAAAATAACTTAAAAAAAAAAAAAGCCAAAGCCTTTCTTTTAGGAATTCTAGGTGCCATATTCCCATGGGAGCAGAAAAGACACCACGGCTGCGCGTATGTTATTGGCCCAGAGATGGAACGAAGACAAAGTCCATACTAGAGAAGAATGGCAGATTAAGTTGATGGATTATGCTGAAATGGCTAAAATGACCGGAAGAATCAGAAATCAGGAAGACCAAAATTTTAATAAGGAATGGGGGGAAATTATAATTTATCTTAAAAACCATCGTAAACAGCTAAAACCGTTAGTAGGATTGGAATAACACTTGTACTTTAATGGTGAATTTTGGACATAATGGAGATGTAAAAGATTTGGATTATCATAAAAGATGCAGGAGGAAATGATTAACAATAGGACCCACAAAGGGGAGGGAGGGAAGTCCAGGAGATTCTTTGGAATCTTGTTTTTATGTTGTATGTTGGATATGTGATTGTAAAACTTTAATATGAAAAACCAAATAAATAAATTTAAAAATAAATAAACAAACAAACAATGGACTTACTCCCCCAGGAGGATGTGATGGCCACCTACATATATGGCTTTAAAACAGCATTAGACAAATTCCTGGAGTTGGAATTTGTAGCAGTTGGAGGCAGTGATGTTTGCTGGAAACCAGAGGAAGGGAGAGTGCTCTTACGCTCAAATTCTGCTTGATGGTTTCCTACAGGCATCTGGTTGGCCACTGTGAGAACAGGATGCTGGACTAGATGGACCATTGGCCTCATCCAGCAGCCTCTTCTTATCCTCTTAGCCAGTTGTCCATGGGAAGCACACAAGTAGGTGTTGGGAGATTCATTCCCCATGTGCAGTCATGGGTTTATTGTTTATCACATGACTGGGTATGTGTTTTGAGAACACAGTAGTGGGAAGTGACGGTATACAGGATGTTCGTCTTACAGTGTTCCCTGAAGTGGGACGGTTGTCCATTGTTCTTTCTCTTTGCTGCCTGATGCTAGAGAGAGAGGGAGCCATGATGGAGTGCTCCGTGTGTATTATATGTAATAAAGTAGGTTAGATTACATGCTGAGTTGCTGTGGTCTGTTACGCAACTGCGCAAACCTCTGTGGATCCAGTAAGTGTGCTGATGACCTCCCACATCAGTCGCAGTGATGTTCAGGCAGAAGAAGCTAAAAAGCTCCCGAATGATCGTCCAGGAAGAAGGGAACATGCCAGTCGGGCATGTGTCTCTGCCAGGGTCCTACGTGTGAGTAGGCCATTTCCTGACAGTAGGAGGCGAGTGGAGCAGCCTTTCCCCTACCTGCAGTTCCGAGCAACGGGTATAATTGGAAACATGGGAACTACCACCTCACAGCTCACACTCTTGAAAAGAAAAGAAAGCAATGTCAAGAGAAGAAAATAAAGAGGGCATTCTAAGGAGACAGCCTGACATATCATCGAAGGAAATCTTTCTTTGCTTTTCTTCCTTTGGAGGAGGAAAAACATTGGACGAACTATACACAAAGTGTGTTATTTAATTTTTTTATGTTTTTACAAAAAGAATGTATCCTTACACTATAACTATAACTACATGTATATGTTGTAAACACTGTGGAAATTAATGAAAAATGTGAAGCGTTCCAAGTCATGACTGGGAGAGGGGGAAATTACAGGCTGACAACCATTAATTACAGAATAAATGTTATTCAAAAGCTGAAGTGATAATAGTTGGAAAGGCATACAAGTACGGTTTGACCTACAGATTTATTTACCACTTATCAGGCAACCTGAATGTCACTGTACCTAGGCTGACAATGTGAAGGCGTCACACGGAAATAAAATCTGGCTGTGGTTAATTAGAAATGATTTAATCGAGGCATATGTATTTACAAGAGCCAGAGCAATAAACAGGCATTTGTTGGCATTGGGTATCTCAATACTTATTCAACAACCATTATACGAGGACCAGAGCCGTTACCTTGATGCGACATGCATGTACATAACTGAGTGTGTGCAGTTCAGCTGTTGGCAACCAGGTACCCTCTGGCCCACGTGTTTGGGACCATGCTGGCTGGAGCTGATGGGATTTGTAGTCCAAAGTACCAGGTTTGTCCTCCTCACCATCATCCCTGTGGAATTATTAGTTGGTTGTAAGTAGGAAGGCAAGGAAGTGGGGGCTGGGTGAGCAGAAGAAGAGTTTGGATTTGATATCCCGCTTTATCACTACCCGAAGGAGTCTCAAAGCGGCTCACATTCTCTTTTCCCTTCCTGCCCCCCAACAAACACTCTGTGAGGTGAGTGGGGCTGAGAGACTTCAAAGAAGTGTGACTAGCCCAAGGTCACCCAGCAGCTGCATGTGGAGGAGCGGGGATGCGAACCCGGTTCCCCAGATTACGAGTCCACTGCTCTTAAC
This sequence comes from Darevskia armeniaca, assembly GCA_034641395.1. Taxonomy (NCBI): domain Eukaryota; kingdom Metazoa; phylum Chordata; class Lepidosauria; order Squamata; family Lacertidae; genus Darevskia; species Darevskia armeniaca. The sequence goes on along the minus strand of JAWWNF010000290.1, from coordinate 2,716,830 downwards.
CACTACACCACACTGGCTGAGGGCAGACTGAGTCTGGTGGGGCACTTGCTTGGACAAACCAGTCTCCACCGGCTGCATCAGAAGACCTCAGTGATCGTGGTGAAGCATAAGGGATCAAGAGAACCAAGTTATTCAGGGCTTTGAGGATTCACACAAGAACCTCAAATCTGGCCTAGGAGCAGACCAGCAGACCTTTGCATTCAGAAGGTCTGAGCTTCAATCCTGGCATCTCTAGTTTAAAAGGTCATAGGATGGGAAAGACCTCTCTGCCTGAGGTTCTGCGGAGCTGCTGCCAGACTGGACAATGCTGGGTGAACTGTAAGGATGGAAGGTCCTGAAAGACCTACATTGGCTCCCAGTACGTTTCCGAGCACAATTCAAAGTGTTGGTGCTGACCTTTAAAGCCCTAAATAGCTTCGGTTCAGTATACCTGAAGGAGCGTCTCCACCCCCACCGTTCAGCCCGGACACTGAGGTCCAGCTCCAAGGGCCTTCTGGCGGTTCCCTCATTGTAAGAAGCAAAGCTACAGGGAACCAGCCAGAGGGCCTTCTCGGTAGTGGCGCCCGCCCTGTGGAACACCCTCCCATCAGATGTCAAAGAGATAAACAACTACCTGACATTTAGAAGACATCTGAAGGCAACCCTGTTTAGGGAAGTTTTTAATGTGTGACATTTTAATGTATTTTTAATCTTTGTTGGAAGCCACACAGAGTGGCTGGGGAAACCCAGCCAGATGGGCGAGGTACAAATTATTATTATTATTATTATTATTATTATTATTATTATTTGGTCAGATAACTTTGGGTTTCATATTTTTCATATTTTTCGATGGAGATTCTGGTTCGGGGGGAAAGTTGCAAAATGCATAAACAACTGTCTGTTTTAGGATTTTTTTTAAAAAAATTATATTAGAAATGTGTACAGTCGTACCTTGGTTCTCGAACGAAATCCTTTTCAGAAGTCCATTCGACTTCCAAAAACATTCGAAAACCAAGGCACAGCTTCCGATTGGCTATAGGAGCTTCCTGCACTCAATCGGAAGCCGCAGAGGTTGTGTTGGACGTCCGGCTTCCCAAAAACGTCCACAAACCGGAACACTTACTTCCAGGTTTGCGGCGTTTGGGAGCCAAAATGTTCAAGTCACAAGGCGTTCAAGAACCAAGGTACAACTGTACATTGAGATGGATAAAGATTTCAATGTCTTAAATAAAAAAAAATACCTGTATCTAAAGACATACGTGAATATGATTTTTTGTGATTTTTAAAGAAAAGTATGCATGCACTCAAACCAATGGCTTCAAGTTACAAGAAAGGGGAATCCAACTAAACATCAGGAAAACCTTTTTGACAGTAAAGATAAAAAGGTAAAGGTACCCCTGGGTGGTTAAGTCTAGTCAAAGGCAACTATGGCGTTGCGGCACTCATCTCGCTTTCAGGCCGAGGGAGCCAGGGTTTGTCCACAGACAGCTTTCCAGGCCATGTGGCCAGCATGACTAAACCGCTTCTAACACAACGGGACACCGTGATGGAAACCAGAGCGCACGGAAATGCCGTTTACCTTCCCGCCGCAGTGATACCTATTTATCTACTTGCACTGGTGTGCTTTCGAACTGCTAGGTTGGCAGAAGCTGGGACAGAGCAACGGGAGCTCACCCCGTCGCAGGGATTCGAACCACCGACCTTCCGATTGGCAAGCCCAAGAGGCTCAGAGGTTTAGACCACAGAGCCACCCGTTCTCTCTTTTTGGCAGTGAGAGCTGTTTAACAGTGGAACGGTCTCCCTTGGGAGGTTGTGGAGTCTCCTTCCTTGGAGGGTTTTAAGCAGAGGTTGGACGGCTATCTGTCATGGATGTTTTAGCTGAGATTCCTGCATTGCAGGGGGTTGGACTAGATGACCGTTGGGGTCCCTTCCAACTCTACGATACCTTGATTTCAAATCACTGCACATGCATTTTAAATCTTAATGCATGCAGAAACAGGAGAGAATTGATTTGTGAATGAACACATGCAGAGTGGACAGAAAATAGAAATAGACAGTTGCACCCATCCCAAGTTCAAAGATAAGATAAGATAATTTCTTTATTGTCATTGCACAAGTACAAGCACAACGCTATACAAGTGCAACGAAATTGCATGCCATCCCGTAAAAACCCAGAAAGAAAAAGAAAAAACAGCACAAACACACACACACACACACACCAAAAAAAGCCACACATGCACACACAAACGCAGCCATCACAGCTCTGCAAGGTCATATTATCTGGTTACAGCATTTAAGATGGTTATAAGGGATGCCGCGAGGGCGATGCAATGGCACCAAGTAGCCTCGCCACCCTGCGCTCCAGAGGCTGCGTGCGAATGTGTGAGCGAAAGAGCGAGTGCGTAGATGGCAGGCAGGCTGTCTGTCTGGTTGGGCGTGAGGGTCTGGCTGCACAAGGCATGCAAGCTCTGCCCCCAGTCAGTCTCAGACTCCTTATTGGCAGCCGAGCAACGCAGCTGAGGAGCCTCCCTGGCCGGCAGGGAGGGAGAGGAGCTGCTTCCTTTGAAATCCGGGAAATTTAAGGGATATCAACAATCCGGGATAGCAGCGGGAAACGACATTGGAATAAGGGAGTTTCCTGCCAAAAAAAGGGAGGGTTGTGGTTATGACCTTCTCTAGTAGGACCAATGGTTTGAATTGACACAAGGCACCTTCTAACTTTCTCTCGCTTTCTGACTCTGAAATATGCCCTCTATACAACCCGCAGGATTCACCAATCCAGTCCCTAGATACTCCCCTGTGTTTGCAGGACCCTGCAATCTCACCTGACAATCTCACATTTCTCTGGTAGGGCTGTAGAGGAGGCAGTTGCTCATCTGAGCATTCAGTTATGGTTGCGTTTCACAAGGGAATACGAGGAGGGGGCGCGGAAAGGCAGGCATCGGTATGTGGGAAAACAAAAACAACAGAGATTTGAACATTTACCAAGTTCCCCATTCGCCTCCAGCGCTAAACAGTTCCTTCAGAAGACGGAGGAGTGAGCTGTGCCGTCCGCCACCCCCACAGCTGAGTTTTGCCAGCCCATCTGCCACCCCAACTGTCGAGGAACGCCACCCCGTGTGCTTGAGCGCCCTCCTGTGGCTCTGCAGGGGTAGTGATCCAGCAGCGAAGAGCTCCAATGAATCACATGGCAATGGATTCTGTTTACTTAATGCATGGAAGAGAGTTGCGAGTCTAATTTGGGTCTGAGAGCCATGCAGAATGTCATGTCGATGCAGAAAAGTCTGGCGTATTCCACTCTTGCGGGGCAAGGAATGACTTCCAAACTCAGGTTTCTACATGGACATAAGTGTGGGATGTAAACACTAGAGCAGTCAAGTACAACAATGCTAGAAGGGGTTTCAGTCCTCCAGCCACAACTTCCTGGTCACCTGGACTGAAACAACTTCCTTTGCAAGCTAGGTGTGGGTGTGGCTTCACCTGGGAAGGTATTAGCCAAACCCACTGGCCAGCAGCCATTCTGCTCTTCTGCTCTCTTTCTGCCTCTCTGCTCCATCTCGCTCAGACTGCGAGGAGGATGCCCAGTTGGCTTCCAGCCAACTGGGGCCTGATGGACTTCTCTCCCACATGGAGAGATCCCTATTGTAAATATCTTTACTAAGAATAAGCCTGCCTTCTTTTGGGAGTCTTCCTGTCTCTGCAATTGAATGTCCGTGAGTAAACGTTTTATATCTTTTTATAGAAGACGTGTGCTGTGTCTTATTTGAAGAGGGGTAAAGGGGAAATATATAGTGACAAACCAGGAAACTAGATTAAGCTGATTCTAGCGAATCAAAGCAACTTCCGCTGTGTGTATTTTAAAAGGGAATGTTACTCTGCTAGTTGAACTTGCAAGCGCAAGTTAGGATGAGATATATTAAATTATAAATCTCCATCCACGTTCCCAAAACATTCCCACAATAAGTAATCTGACAATTTTGCAGTGACGTGGTGTGACTTCATCACCTGCTGCAACAACAGGAACAATGGCATTGCACCTCCATTGGAATAGGCCAAATTTTGGAATGTGTAAAATAGTATTAGGGACCCAGGTGGCGCTGTGGGTTAAACCACAGAGCCTAGGGCTTGCTGATCAGAAGGTCGGTGGTTCGAATCCCCGCGACAGGGTGAGCTCCCGTTGCTCAGTCCCAGCTCCTGCCCACCTAGCAGTTCAAAAGCACGTCAAAGTGCAAGTAGATAAAGAGGAACCGCTCTGGCGGGAAGGTAAACGGCGTTTCCATGCGCTGCTCTGGTTCGCCAGAAGCGGCTTTGTCATGCTGGCCACATGACCTGGAAGCTGTATGCCGGCTCTCGGCTAATAAAGCGAGATGAGCACCGCAACCCCAGAGTCGGACACGACTGGACCTAATGGTCAGGGGTCCCTTTACCCTTTACCTAAAATAGTATTGGCTTTCTATTTATCTGATTTATTGATGATCTGGTCTTTCTTATCTGTTAGGCATTGTGGGTACCTATTTATCTACTTGCACTGGTGTGCTTTCGAACTGCTAGGTTGGCAGGAGCAGGGATAGAGCAACGGGAGCTCAGCCCGTCGTGTGGATTCGAAACGCTGACCTTACGATCGGCAAGCCCAAGAGGCTCAGTGGTTTAGACCACAGCAACACCCGCGTCCCTCAGCAACAACCTCAAAGCAATATACAAAAGATAAAACAGGAAACTGTGCAACATCCAAAAGTCAAAATACTAAAACAGATTAAAATTATCTCTGCTTTCTAAGCACCTGGGTAGCTTTGTCTTAAGAAAAATAGTACAGTGTAACTGCCTACTGGATGTCCACAGGCAGGGAGTTCCGAAGTGTAGCTGTAGCCAAGAAGAATACCCAGCAGCAATCATACACAGAGCAGTGCATTGATTTAAATAGGTCTACTCTGAGTTAGCCAGCTAACATCCCTAAGTCTATGCTATGATTAGCCTCATGGATGAGCGGCATGTTGAACCCTAGACTCCCTGTTCATTCCCACACTCCACCCACAATACTACTCATTTCATTAAAAAAAAACAACACTCTGTTAAATGGAAGTGTTGGCTCAACTCAGCCGCGTCTGTTTATTCACAGACTTATTTATTTCTCTGTGTCACACCCTGCATTATTTCAAATCATTTCCAGTTTGAAAGATCAGGGTCAGCCGACGCCCAGCAAAAGCCCCCCGTTCCGAACAGTTCAGATATTTCCCCCGTCACGAGGCAGGCAGCTCATTGCTGTATGACTGGTTTAATTGTGGGCTGTAATAAAGGTCATAATTAATATCCCAACACAGACACTAACAAACAATTTTAAATTGCCAGCATAATCAAATGATGCAAACATCTACGAGCTACAAAAGTTCATTGCCGCAACTGACAATTTCTTAATTGTATTCAGTCATTCATGGAAATTTTATTAACATCGAACTGATGTATCCTGCCCCGTCTTTGTCACAACACCAGGGATCTAATTTCATTATTTTCCACAAGATTTGCTTGACTACTGCCATGATTCTAATATTGCTTTAGTCCAGATGTTTATGCTGTTTAAATTAGGAAGAAAAGGCTTTTGGGTAAACACAATTAAAGAAGTTTTTTTTCAAATTTAGTTTAACAAACTTCTTTTAATTAATGCATATAGCCGCAGAGTTGATGCCTTTTGCTTTGATTTTTTATTTAAATGCAGTCACCCTCCCCTCTCTGCCCCCCTGCCATGATGTGAATCACACACTGCGTACACAGCCCCCCCTCTCCCTGCTTACAGCAACCTTTTAATTTCCCACAGACTTATGTTTGAGTACTCATTAGAGTGAAAGATATTGGTGGTTGTTGTTTTTTGTTTTTGTTTTTTTGAGAAAACAGATCCTTTTACTCCTAAATCAACTCCTAATATATTTTTGCATTGCAACGACCCGCTTTAGATGTTCATCTCCCCCTTCAATTTGGAAAGTATCTGCAAGCAAAAAGGAAGGGGGGAGGAATTATTTGAATTTTCATATCCTAGCACGGAATTTATTTCACATAAGCATGCATTTATTGAGTCTGTGGATTTGTAAACCTCTTCTCAGCCTGAAGCCATCAAAGTGGTGGGCAAGGTATGAAAAAGAATCCCAAGAAATAAACGTTTTAATGACAATTAAAACTATCTCTATTCACTCTATGGGCAATAAATCCACAGGTGTACAGTCAATATTTCAGACCCTCCAAGTGCCCCTATTTTCCGAGGACAGTCCTGGACTTACAGACTTACTTACTTGATCCCAGAATGTCCCTCTTTTCCTTAAAGGTAAAGGGACCCCTGACCATTAGGTCCAGTCATGTCCGACTCTGGGGTTGCGGTACTCATCTTGCTTTACAGGCCGAGGTAGCCGGCGTACAGCTTTCAGGTCATGTGGCCAGCATGACTAAGCTGCTTCTGGCGAACCAGAGCAGCACACGGAAACGCCGTTTACCTTCCCGCCGGAGCGGTACCTATTTATCTACTTGCACTTTGATGTGCTTTTGAACTGCTAGGTGGGCAGGAGCTGGGACTGAGCAACGGGAGCTCACCCCGTCGTGGGGATTCAAACTGCCAACCTTCTGATCAGCAAGCCCTAGGCTCTGTGATTTAACCCACAGCGCCACCCGAGGACAGTCCTGGACTTACAGAAGCCATCCCGGTTTCTGATTTGATCCCAGAATGTCCCACTTTTCCTTAGGACGTCCCTATTCTTATCAGAGAAATGTTGGATGGTATTATATTTTATAAATGACTGGGCCACACCTCAGCTGAAGCCTTCTTAAACAAACACATATTCAGTAGATAGCTACATATCATTCATGCTTGGGAGCCTAGTTTTGGCGGAAAGTCAGTACAAGGGGACCAGAGATGCAACACTGAAAGCCCAGTTAGAAATACAAGGCAAATATAAAGGACCCCTAGACAGTTAAGTCCAGTCAAAGGCAACTATGGGGTTGTAGCGCTCAACTTGCTTTCAGGCTGAGGGAGCCGGCGTTTGTCCACAGACAGCTTTCTTGGTCATGTGGCCAGCATGACTCAATCTGGCACAATGGAACACCGTGACGGAAGCCAGAGCCCATGGAAACGCCATTTACCTTCCCACTGCAGTGGTACCTATTCATCTGCTTGCACTGGCGTGCTTTCAAACTGCTAGGTTGGCAGGAGCTGGGACAGAGCAACGGGAGCTCACTCCATTGCAGGGATTCGAGCTGCTGATCTTCTATGTATTATAAAAAGTGAACAACACTTATTTGACCCCAGTTATTTTACACAGAGGGGGAAACCTACAGATACAGTCCAAAAGGCGCACTGGGAGTTCTGCATATATGGGAGAATTTTTAAAAGCAAGTGGTCCTCACTGACCTGGTGCAAAAAGATCTTGTCATCTGGAAGAGACCTGGCTGCCTAGATACAACACTATAGCCCCCCACACCCTTACCTGGGAGTAAGGCCCACTGAACTCAGTGCAGCTTGCTTCTGAGTAGACACTTAGCTGTTTACTAGATGCAAGTCAGTAGCACCAGCCGCATAGCTGTCAACTTTCGGATTTGAAAACAAGGGATGCCACGAGGGCGGTGCAATGGCACCAAGTAGCCTCACCACCCTGCGCTCCAGAGGCTGCGCGCAAACAGGTGAGCGAAAGAGCGAGTGCGTAGACAGCAGGCAGGCTGGCTGTCTGGTTGGGCATGAGGGTCTGGCTGCACAAGGCATGCAAGCTCCGCCCCCAGTCAGTCTCAGACTCCTTATTGACAGCCGAGCAACGCAGCTGAGGAGCCTCCCTGGCTGGCAGGGAGGGAGAGGGGCTGCTCCCTTTGAAATCCGGGAAATTTAAGGGATATCAACAATCCGGGATAGCAGTGGGAAACGGCATTGGAATAAGGGAGTTTCCCGCAAAAAAAGGGAGGGTTGACAGCTATGACCAGATGACCCTGGTGGATTTCACCCTGCATCTTGCAGAGTCAGGCCTAGGCTGCCAATGTTCCCAGCACTGGCGGCAGCAACAAGTAGCTCTGGCTCACCCAGCCCATTGCCCATTGCCACCCCACCACTGCACATACCTGATTTGTGGGTTCTGGATCGCGGGCTCTACTGGTCAAAATGGGAGTCTCAGCGGATTCCCGCTGGAAACAAACTGCTCCAAGAAAACACATTTTTTACCTGTGCCCCCCTTGAAATATCCTGGGGCCCCCGGTTGGGAAACACTGCACTAGAGCACACGCACAAGTCTCCCCCCCCCTGAGATTTTGAATGCCCAGGGGCATCTACAGGCTTCAATCTGGCACCGGAAATGACGGCCAAATGGAACAACCTTACAAATGAACTCTGATCCTTCCACCATCACCAAAGGGCTGTAACTCAGCTGCAGAGCATCAAGAGGCTCCAGCTCAGTGATGGAATATCTTGCTTTCCACACAGAAGGTCTCGGGTTCAACCCCCGGCATCTTCAGGTAGGTGTGGGAGAGATTCCTATTTCAAAACCAGTTAACATAGATGATGTCATGGATGCTTTAGCTGAGATTCCTGCATTGAAGGGGGGCTGGACTAGGTGCCCCTGGGAGTCCCTTCCAATGCTAGAATTCTACGGAACTATGATTCTGAGCTAGATAGACCAAAGGCATGACTCAGTATAAGGCAGCTTCCTGTGTACCTACATTCCAAAGAAAGGTGAGTCTCCTCACCTGAAAATGGAAGGAAAAGGTACAAATGGGAATCCCATTCATTCTCTATTCATTCCCATTGGGAAAAATGTAAATTGATCTGAATGGGTCTCATTTGGTTCCATTTGCCTTTCATTCTGAAATGAATGTGCCACTGATCTCTTGGACCGAAGTGTAATATCGTTCCTTCCAATCGACTGGTTTTGTTTTTTGTCTCCTTTTAAACCAGAAAGTGAAATAAAAAATTCACCTGTATTATTTCTGTAAACCTGCATCTGTTACTCCATCCATCTTTCTGGAAGCAGGTCAGGATCTAAGTAATACATCAGTGCATAAGTTGTCATTCTTGCAATGTGAAAGCAATTTCTCTACAGTCAAACCACCCATCTTCCTTTGCAATTCAAAAGAATTCCAGAGTTTTCTCACTGGTTAGGCTCCGTGGTGGGAGGAGAAGGAGGAAAGGCCTGCGAGAAGAACGCGAGAGCCCCAGTTGCAAAGGTTAAAACTTGCAGTAGGCCCTCAACTTAGGACATTCAAGAGTCACATAAGAAGAATCTTCTGGATCAAGTCAGTTGCCCATCTAGTCCAGCATCCTGGTCTCTTGTGGCCAACCAGATGACTATGGAAATCCTACATGCAAGACCTGAGCACAACAGTAGCCACTGATAGCCTTTAGTTTCATGAATTTGCCTGATCTTCTCTTAAAGTGAGTGCCCACTACTGCAACTTGTGTCAGTGAATTCCATAATTATGTGTTGCCTGAAGAAGTTGTTTCTTTGGTCCTGAAACTTCCAGCTTCATAGGATGCCCCTGAGCTCTAGTGCCACGAGACACGCTCTTAGTCGAACACACATGAGCCATGCCCCAAATGTCCCTGTGTGTGATAGCCCCACCTGCTTAGGGCCCAACCTTCTTGTGTTGAGCAGGGAAGGTCTGTGGGGTCCCCCATTGTGTAGAGGGGCTGTTTTGATACCAAGTGAACAGGAGTAAATGCCTCTCAAAGACCTCTTCCACTCAACACGGGAAAGTCATGGAAGATAGAAGCTGATGAGGACAGATACGGATGGTGACCTTGGGCACATGCACACTGAGAGCCAGTGTGGTGTAGTGGTTAAGAGCAGTAGACGCGTAATCTGGTGAACCGGCTTCGCTTCCCCACTCTTCCACATGCAGTTGGGTGACCTTGGGCTAGTCACACTTCTCCGAAGTCTCTCAGCCCCACTCACCTCACAGAGTGTTTGTTGTGGGGGAGGAAGGGAAAGGAGAATGTTAGCCGCTTTGAGACTCCTTCGGGTAGTGATAAAGTGGGATATCAAATCCAAACTCTTCTTTTTCTTCTTCCTGCTTCTGAACACCCTGCGTTCAAGCAACTGCTTAGGCCATGGTTTTGGGAGGACCCACTGAGCTCTAGCTAAACATGAGTTTGCTTGGCAGTCAGGCAGCATTCCCACAGGAGGCAGCCACCAATTTGGGTGGCCTTAAAAGAGGAACAGGAAAAGACACGGAAGTAAAGGCTATCAATGATGACTAGCCATGAAGGTTGTGTTATGCGTCTTGTATCCAAGGCAGCATGTCTCTGTTATGATATACCCGACCTGGGGTCAGTTGTGAGACTGCCCCAAAAGTCAGAGCACATCAGTTTAGCACTTCCCCGGCTACAGGAGTCCGGAGTGCCAGTTAATATATGTGATTGCTCATGGATAGAAACAATACACACAGCCTTATAGGCTAATCTATTTATTCTAAGTAATTGTGCAGATTTTTCTGCTGCCAGCCCATGAAAACAGGTCTGCCATTTCGCCGTCCGTCTTGCTTGAGGACAAGCAGTAAAAGTAAAAGTAAGTGAGCTCGCAGGCTCAGATTACAACAGTACATTCCATAGCAGGAAGTAAACAAAACATACTTTCTCACAGTTCTGTGTGAGAGATAAAAGCTACACCATTGCAGTCACGCAGCTTTAGCCACTTGACTTGGACATAATTCATAACAGTCTCAAATACTAATTGCTGGCAATCACAGGCGGGCAGAGTGCTGTTGTACTCATGTTCTGCTTTGGGGCTTCCTGCAAGCATCTGGTTAGCCTTATGGGAGCAGGATGCAGGAGTAGATGGACCTCTGGCCTGGTTCAGCAGGCTCTTCTTATGTTCTCAAGTGGTCAAATGCACCCTCGGAGGAGTGCCAGCTTGCTTGCCCTGTCCCATCTCTTGGGATGAGAACAGAATGACTGTGCCCACCTATGCAAAGAGGTGACGTCAGGTGTTGAGACGTCTTTTCCTGTCCCTACTCATGTATCATAGAGTCCTCCTCCTCCTTCTTATTAAAATTTATATACTACCTCCCTTTATCCGAAGATTTCAGGGTGGTTCACAAGATAATAATACAGGATAAAAGTACAAAATAAATAGCTAAAACAAAACAGAACAATAACCTCCCACAAACACATTGAAATGGCCATAGAATATTAATCAGCCAAAGGCCTGGTTAAAGAGGAATGCTTTCACTTCATGCATAAAGGTGTATAATGAAGACGCCGGACAAACCTCCCTGGGAGAGCATTCCACAAATGAGGAGCCACTGAAGAAAAGGCCCCGTTCTCATGTTGCCGCCCTCTGGACCTCTCATGGAGGAGGCACAGGAGGCCTCACATGATGATCGCAGGGTGTGGGTCAATTCATATGGGGAGAGGTGGTCCTTGAGGTATTGCGGTCCTGAGCCATGAACTATTGACTCTATTGCAACCTGTATCTTGATCCATGTTTTGACTTTTGGAATAAAATCTTCAGGAACTTCCAACCTGAGAGTCTGAGTACTTTGTCTGAGTGACAAAGCAGGTATAAAATACTTGCTTCTAGTATCTTCAAACTGATAGGTTTTAAAAATAAAATTGTTAGGCTTATAGCTTATATATTTTACGTGGCAGAGTTAAAAAAAAACAACAACACTGGGGAGCTGGAACTACCTAACTCATCACCCCTTCTGTCTCATTTTCATGCATCGCTAGCATTACTTTAAAAGGTAAAATGTAATACTCAGGAGTCCTATCGATAAAGGGAAATGGCTCTTCACGGTTAGTTCATATTCACAAGGATGACTTCAGATTCTACGCTCCATGACTAGAGCTACTATCATAGCATCTTCCTGCTCAAAGGAGGGAGAAGAAAGAGAGCAAGCAGGAGGAATGGGTGGAGCTTAGGGTGTTAAGTGGGAAACCACGATGTGTATTTTCCCTGAACTATCTTAGAATCATAGAGTTGGAAGAGACCACAAGGGCCATCCAGTCCAACCCCCTGCCAAGCAGGAAACACCATCAGAGCATTCCTGACAGGTGGCAGTCAAGCCTCTGCTTAAAGACCTCCAAAGAAGGAGACTCCACCACACTCCTTGGCAGCAAATTCCACTGTCGAACAGCTCTTACTGTCAAGAAATTCTTCCTAATGTTTAGGTGGAATCTTCTTTCTTGTAGTTTGAATCCATTGCTCCGTGTCCCCTTCTCTGGAGCAGCAGAAAGCAACCTTTCTCCCTCCTCTATATGACATCCTTTTATATATTTGAACATGGCTATCATATCACCCCTTAACCTTCTCTTCTCCAGGCTAAACATACCCAGCTCCCTAAGCCGTTCCTCATAAGGCATCGTTTCCAGGCCTTTGACCATTTTGGTTGCCCTCCTCTGGACACGTTCCAGCTTGTCAGTATCCTTCTTGAACTGTGGTGCCCAGAACTGGACACAGTACTGTTAGTCTTAACCTTGCTGCCTACTAACAGGAAGCACGCACGGTTGCTTGTATCCAGCACAAACGACAGTAGTTTGAAAGTCGCCAGAAGAAGGCAAGCAGCAATTCACAAGCAACAAAGGACCTGTACACTCTTCTCACGAAGCTGTGAGCCCCCTCTAGGGACAGAAACACATCTTGAATTTGAGTCCTGCAGTGCATCTATACTATACAAAGGAATTACCATTTCCTTGTGCCACAAAGAGACACTACATCATGCTTCTGTGGGCTTCCGGTGTGAAGCCTGCATGTAGACACTAGTCATGTCAGACTGTTGAATTCTGTGTGTACGTGAGAGCGGTGACTGGCTGAAATGAATCATTCGGCGGTGGTGGAGGAATGAAATGTATGCAAAAAATAAATATATATATATATATTCAGGTATGTTTATCAAAGGAGTATGAGCAGCTAAAGGAGTATGAACAAAGGCCGCATGTGCATAAGTCTATACATTTTTTCAATCAGATGATTCCAAAAGCTGGTAGTGCATATTTAACAAGCTGGCTCATTTTCCCATCAGGAACCCTCTATGGTGGAAATCTGTGTTTGGCAATCACTCCATGTATACCATGTCAATTTTATATATATTTTTTAAAAAAAATGTTGAAAAAATATTATCCCAAGAACATACGTAAAATTATAAATATTCAGCACCTCAAGCTTTTGATATACTTTAGTGCACATGAACGGAGTAGCTGTCAAAATTACAACAGGCAACTCAAGTAATTATGCAGATTTATGCAAAACATTAACAAGAAGAATTAAATGCACAAATGAGGTGGCTACACTTGAATTGTTAAGATTATGAATAATTACCATGAATCTTTTTTGCTCTTAATATAACTTGTTTTTGATAAACAAAGCCTTAATTATCAGAATCCTTTGGAGAATATTGGTGACCTTCATTAATCTTACAAAACAAGTCTCTTGTGTTCTGCATTGTAAAAAAGCACATGCTTAGAATAAGTACACAGACCATGGGAAAAGCCTATGCTAATGGCTACTACAAAAGTAGTGCGCGATCGAGCCGCGCTTCTCTGTACATAGTCTTTGGCACACATAGGAGGAGCAAAGTGTGCATTTTGCAAAGTTTGGGAGGAAGATGCAGGGCTTTTGCTTTTAGAAGGACGAAGACATGGCTTTGTTGAGCCTCCATATTCAATGGCAGCGTGCTGAGTGGGAGAACAATTGTGGGAGAAAACTGTTGGTTTCATGCCCTGTTTGGAATCTTTCTGGAAACTGAATGCTGGACTAATATGATTCTTTTCAGACATGGGACCCATCCCTTCTCCCTCACTCTGTCATATATTTGTATTGTAGGAATCCTGCCTTTGCAACTCATTGCAGTGGGTTGGACTAGATGACCCTTGGGGTCCCTTCCAACTCTAGGATTCTGTGATTCTATGATTCACTTTAGGGCAGGCTGCAACCCAAGAGGGCGGGGGATGGACGGATGGACAGACCAGTTATCTGAGGCTTCTCCATTAGGAGCCAACCCCACCTGCCTGCCTTCTTACTTATGACAAAGGCCTTCTGGAATAGGAGTTGGTAGAGCATGAGACTCTTAATCACAGGGTTGTGGGTTCGAATCCCACAATGGGCAAAAGATGCCTGCATTGAAGGGGGTGGGACGAGGTGACCCTCATCCTTCTAATTCTATAAAGCCAGGGTTAGCGCTGCTCATCAGCTTGCTCCTCTTGAGTATCAGTCTCACCCTTGTAGAACTCAGCAGAGAGGAGCATGGGGGCAGAACTGGAATTGGTTTGGCCCCACCTGTTAGGGGCTCTGGGGCCACCTACTGTTAGTCTTCCTGCTTCCACCCAATGGGTGCCATCCATCTATGGTTGGTCTATGTCACTGTCACATACGATTATTTCTAAGTCTACTTTGTCCCGTTTCTGCGTTAATCTGCAGCCTCGAGAGCATCTAAACTGAACGGGGCGGGGGGACTACACAACAGCTCTCAGAAGCCCCCGGCACAGCAATAAAGCTGGCAACAGTGACATGGCAGAGGTGGAGGAGCCAGGGAGCACACATACACACTCTCTGCACATGCACACACACAAACACACACACACACTTGGTAGTGTGCAAAGAAGGAACACTTAGATAGGGTTCCTGTTTGAGGCCTTGTAGCAGATGCTCGAACCATAACAGGGGAGAAGAGTCATGGCATCCTTAGCTTGCTAGCAAGCGTCCCAGAAGGATCAGCTGGCAACTCTGTGAGCCAGATGAGGTTGGATAAGCCTCCCCCAAGATGTAGTGATGGCCCCCAAACAGGAAGGCTTTAGTAGAGGATTGGACCAATTCATGGATGAGAAGCTACAATGACTATGTTCCTCCTCCCTGGTCAGATGCAGTGATGTGTCCCAGAATAGCAGCTGCTGGAAATCGCAAGAGGGAAGAGTGCTGTGCTGCTTGCAGTCTTCCCTTGGGAGCATCAGGTTGGCCACTCCGACAATATACCCTCCAACATTTCTCCGATGAAAATAGGGACGCCCTATTCCATAATAACGGGACCCAGGTGGCGCTGTGGGTTAAACCACAGAGTCTAGGGCTTGCTGATCAGAAGGTCGGCGGTTCGAATCCCTGCAACGGGGTGAGCTCCCATTGCTCGGTCCCAGCTCCTGCCAACCTAGGAGTTCAAAAGCATGTCAAAGTGCAAGTAGATACATAGGAACCGCTCTGGCGGGAAGGTAAATGGTGTTTCCGTGTGCTGCTCTGGTTTGCCAGAAGTGGCTTTGTCATGCTGGCCACATGACCTGGAAGTTGTACGCCGGCTCTCGGCCAATAAAGCAAGATGAGCGCCGCAACCCCAGAGTCAGACACGACTGGACCTAATGGTCAGGGGTCCCTTTACCTTTACCTATTCCATAACAACAACAACAACAACAACAACAACAACAACAACAATTTTATTATTTATACCCTGCCCATGTGACTGGGTTGATACAGCCACTCTGGGCGGCTTCCAACATATATAAAAACACAATAAAACATTAAACATTAAAATTCTTCCCTATACAGGTGTCTTCTAAAGGTTGTCTAGTTATTTATCTCCTTGGCTTGGGGAGGGGGGGGTCGCATAACTCCATACCCTCCAACATTTCTCTGATAAACATAGGGACGTCCTACGGAAAAGCGGGACATTCCGGGATCAAATCAGAAACCAGGACGGCTTCTGTAAATCCAGAACTGTCCCCCAGAAAATAGGGATACTTGGAGGGTCTGTAACAACAGGATGACGGACCAGATGGGCCTTTAGCGTGATCCTGAGCCGCTCTTCTCACACTCTTATAGAAGACAGTAAAAGCTAGCTTCAGTCTGCAGCCTGACACACCACGGGTGCCACAGAGCTTTTTGTCTTTTCACCCATATCCTGTTTTCCGCCTCTCTCTCTCTCTCTCTCTCTCTCTCTCTCTCTCTCTCTCTCTCACCACCCCCTCTGCCAGCCAGCCAGCCAGTTTCCTTCTGCGGATGCCAATTTCCAGAAGCACTCGCTCCTCCGCCACTTGGCCAGCTGCTGCTCCGCGGCAGAAAACTACGGAACCATTTCCATTTCTGCTTCAGTGGTAATTTTTACATTGCCCTCCTTTCCTTCAGATAAACAGTGGGACCTCTTTGAGTCCCCTCAGTTAATTTCAGAATTAATTTGCAAGGCTGTCATCAACAGTGTAACAATTCACTGATCAACAGTTGCAGTTCTTCATAACACTGTCAAACTCCCAGCTGCCACTGTGCCAGCCTGGGCTTCATGGCTGTCCCTCTCCCCCCCACCTCCTTTTCTTTCTCTTCTCTCTCCTCCCCCCCCCCAATCCCTTTCCATTCTTTTGCCGGGGCCTAGACATCCTGCCTTGGGACTACTAGTAAAGGAGGACTTTAGAAGCATTAAGTCTTTACTGCCAGCTACAATATCTCTTCCCCAGAGAGCCAGCTGTCAGATCAATGGTGTTTTTGTCATAAAAAAATCCCTCCAAAGGGACTCAAATTTGTTTTGGCAAATGTCAAGTAGCTTTGATGCATAAAAACCAACTTAAAGAGGTCACATTTCAAAAAAAACGTGACTTAATTTTTATTTTTTATTTTTTTTAAGGGGAGCTGAAGAGTTATGTAATGAAAGCAGGCCTGGACCCTAATCAAAGGGGGGGGGGGTTGGGGAGTTGGAAGGGGACATCGCTCAGAAACATGGGCAGACGCACACCGGAATGAGTTGCGTGCATCTGTTTTACGTAACATGTCTGACTGGGCACCATGTCAGTGGAAATCAGCGCAATGAAATTGACATTGTAGGCAACTTTGCAGGGTGCTGTTGACATTGGGCAAAAGATTCCCGTATTGCAGAGAGTTGGGTTAGATGGTCCTCGTGGTCCCTTCCAGCTCTACAATCCTATGATTGTACCCTGTGGGGTAGAGAGGAGAGACCCTTGGACCTCCAGGTGTTGGGCTACAATTTACACCATCCGTGACCATTAGCCAGGCTGAGAGTTGGACTCCAGCAACATCTGGAGGGCCGCTGGTTCTCCATCCTTGCTGTAGGAGCGTCTATGAGGATTGTGGGCAGTGATTTGCAAGCTCCATAGTTTAACACATAGCTGTCAACCCTCCCTTTTTTTGCGGGAAACTCCCTTATTCCAATGCCGTTTCCCGCTGCTATCCCAGATTGTTGATATCCCTTAAATTTCCCGGATTTCAAAGGAAGCAGCTCCTCTCCCTCCCTGCCGGCCAGGGAGGCTCCTCAGCTGCGTTGCTCGGCTGCCAATAAGGAGTCTGAGACTGACTGGGGGCGGAGCTTGCATGCCTTGTGCAGCCAGACCCTCACGCCCAACCAGACAGACAGCCTGCCTGCCGTCTACGCGCTCGCTCTTTCGCTCACCCGTTCACGCGCAGCCTCTGGAGCGCAGGGTGGCGAGGCTACTTGGTGCCATTGCGACGCCCTGGCGGCATCCCTTATTTTCAAATCCGAAAGTTTGAAAAAATCCCTTATTTTCAAATCCGAAAGTTGACAGCTATGGTTTAACAATGTGCTGCAACAGAGACCTCTTGACCCCTCCTTGACTTGGCTCTAGAAACAAACAGCTAACTTGTGAAGACAAAATAAAATTGATGTCATATGTTTGGATCTATACTTTCCCAAGCATCAGTATTCAAAGTGCTCCTTTTGAGAGGTCTGGAGGGTGGCAACATGAGAACAGAGCCTTCTCTGCAGTGGCTCCCCATATGTGGAATGCTCTCCCCAGGGAAGTTCACCTGGCGCCTTCAATATGCACCTTTAGGCACCAGGCAAAAACTTTCCTTTTTTAACCAGGCCTTTGGTTGGTTTCTTTGATGTCCTTTGCCCTTTTAATATGTGGGTTTTTTGGGGGGGAGAGGGGGTATTGAGTTGTTTTTATTTTTATTATGTATTTTGTGGTTTTATTTTTTTTTTTTTATTTTGTGAACTGCCCTGAGGCCTCTGGGTATAGAGCAGACCCCCATCATTCTGCCCTGACACTGAGGTCCAGCGCCGAGGGCCTTCTGGCAGTTCCCTCATTGCAAGAAGCCAAGTTACAGGGAACCAGGCAGAGGGCCTTCTCAGTAGTGGCACCCACCCTGTGGAACGCCCTCCCACCAGATGTCAAAGAAATAAATAAATATCTGACTTTTAGAAGACCTCTGAAGACAGTCCTGTTTAGGGAAGCTTTTAATATTTGATGAATTATTGTATTTTAATTATTGTATTTTAATATTTTGCTGGAAGCCGCCCAGAGTGGCTGTGGAAACCCAGCCAGATGGGTGGAAAATAAATAAATAAATAAATTATTATTATTATTATTATTATTATTATTATTATTATTATTATTACTCATTTCCATTCAGCAACTACCTCTCACCCATTTGAGTCCCTGTTATGAGAAGACAGATAATTTTTCATTTTTTCTCTCTCTTAAAAACAAAAACAAATCTTCCCTTGCCAAGTGCAGAGAACATCAAAATGTCAAGTGCAACTTAGCTTTCAAATTCCCTTCGAAGTTCTTCATTAAATCCTAAAGCCGTTAACAAGGGGTCTAGCTGCTCCCCCTACCTATCGCTGATATGTAATTGAGAAGCTGCTTTTAAAAAAATAAATGAAAAGTTGAAAAAAATAAACCAACATTATTAAGCTGCATTTATTTCTGGAGTGGTGTTGAAAAAAGAAGAAGAAGCCTGAAGCATTTATCTGTGTTATGTGCTTGACGTTTTCACTTCTAATCAGAATCCTTTCAGTCACCTGAGCCACCATTCCCTTTCCTGGCTCTCTTTTCCCCCCCTGGCTCTCTGGTATAAACATGAGGAGAGCCTGCTGGATCAGGCCAATGGCCCATCAATCCGACATCCTGCCCCCACATTTCTATGCAAAATTTAATAGAATCACATAATCTTGCAATCGTGGAGTTGGAAGGTACCTGAGGGTCATCTCGTCCAACCCTCTGCAATGCACCCATGACAGGTGACCATCCAACCTCTGCTTAAAAACCTCCAAGGAAGGAAAGAAGGAAGGGGAGGAGGAGGAGGAGGAGGAGTTTGGATTTGATATCCCGCTTTATCACTACCCGAAGGAGTCTCAAAGCGGCTCACATTCTCCTTTCCCTTCCTCCCCCACAACAAACACTCTGTGAGGTGAGTTGGGCTGAGAGACTTCAGAGAAGTGTGACTAGCCCAAGGCAGGGGTAGGCAACCTAAGGCCCATGGGCCGGATGCGGCCCAATCGCCTTCTCAATCCGGCCCATGGATGATCCAGGAATCATATTTTTACATGAGTAGAATGTGTCCTTTTATTTAAAATGCATCTCTGGGTTATTTGTGGGGCCTGACTGGCATTTTTACATGAGTAGAATTTGTGCTTTGATTTCAAATGCATCAAATGCATTCAAATGGGTTATTTGTAGGCATAGGAATTTGTTCATTTCACCCCCCCCCCAAAAAAATATAGTCCAGCCCACCACATGGTCTGAGGGATGGTAGACCAGCCCACGGCTGAAAAAGGTTGCTGACCCCTGGCCCAAGGTCACCCAGCAGCTGCATGTGGAGGAGTGGAGACGCGAACCCAGTTCACCAGATTACGAGTCTACCGCTCTTAACCACTACACCACACTGGTCCACAACCTCCTGAGGGAGTCCGTTCCACTGTCAAACAGCACTTACTGTCAGAAAGCTCTTCTGAAGGTTCAGCTGGATTCTCCTTTCTTGTATTTTGAGGCCGTTGATTCGGTTCCTACCCTCAGGAGCAGCAGAAAACAAGCTTGCTCCATTTTTTTATGATGGCTATCATATCACCTCTCAGTCTTCTCCAGGCTAAGCGTACCCAACTCCCTCAAATGTTTCCCGTACATTCATTCTCTATGAACTTATGAGGTGAGCAACTGCATCAGAAAATTATGGAACGGGAGAGAGAGAAAATCCTAGAACTCCTTCCTTCTACGCTGTACTTACCTGTTGTAGGAACTTTCCATGAAGTATATGGGCATGACCTATGGAAGATCTGGATGAGTTGCCAGAAAAATCCATGTAGCCAATGAAACAATCAGTGTATATCCTCTGGTTGTATACCCTGGACATTGGGTTTAAAACCCCATGTCCAAAGAAAGTGAATGGGCACTTACCTATTGATCGTAGAGGCAAAGGATCTTCACTGCTGGTGTATCCAGATACACTATGATGCCTCTCTGTCATAGACAGCCTTGAGACTTTGGACTAAGAGATTCTGGTGGCGTAACTAGGGTGTTCAATAAAAGAACATGAAACAACTTTTCATTCAGTGAGTATCTCCCCCCACCCCACAGAACAATTATGATGGATGTGCCCCTTCACCCGAACCCACACCTACAGATCAACTCTGGAAAGGCCTTAAACCAGGGGTAGGTAACCTAAGGCCCATGGGCCAGATGTGGCCCAATCTCCTTCTAAATCCAACCCGTAGACGGTCCAGGAATCAGCGTGCTTTTACATGAGTAGAATGTGTGTTTTTATTTAAAATGCATCTCTGGGTTATTTGTGGGGCCTGCCTGGTGTTTTTACATGAGTAGAATGTGTGCTTTTATTTAAAATGCATCTTTGAGTTATTTGTGGGGCATAGGAATTTGTTCATATTTTTTTTTTCAAAATATAGTCCGGCCCACCACATGGTCTGAGGGAAGGTGGACCAGCCCACGGCCAAAAAAGGTTGCTGACCCCTGCCTTAAACTTCTCAGGACCACAATGCCTCAAGGACTGCCCCTCGCCATATGAACCTACCCAGACCCTGAGATCATCCTCTGAGGCCCTCCTTCATGTGCCTGATCCTTGAGAGGTCCAGAGGGTGGCAACACCAGAACGGGCCTTTTCTGCAGTGGCTCCCCGTCTGTGGAATACTCTCCCCAGGGAAGTTCTCCTGGTGCCTTCATTGTAAACCTTTAGGCACCAGGCAAAAACATTTCTCTGCAACCAGGTCTTTGGCTGACTAACACCCGGTGCCCTTTAAAATGTGCTGTGGAAGAGCAGATTATTGGGTTCTTTGTTTTTATTATGTATTTTGTGTGTTTTTATATATTGTGATTTTGTTGTGAACTACCCTGAGATCTTACAGATATAGGACTACTGCAATGCACTCTACGTGGGGCTACCTTTGAAGGTGACCCGGAAACTGCAATTAATCCAGAATGGGGCAGCTAGACTGGTGACTGGGAGTGGCCGCTGGGACCACATAACACCGGTCCTGAGAGAACTACATTGGCTCCCAGTACGTTTCCCAGCACAATTCAAAGTGTTGGTGCTGACCTTTAAAGCCCTAAACGGCCTCGATCCTATATACCTGAAGGAGCGTCTCCACCCCCACCATTCAGCCTGGACACTGAGATCCAGCGCCGAGGGCCTTCTGGTGGTTCCTTCACTGCGAGAAGCAAAGCTACAGGGAACCAGGCAGAGGGCCTTCTCGGTAGTGGCGCCCGCCCTGTGGAACACCCTCCCATCAGATGTCAAAGAGAAGAACAACTATCTGACATTCAGAAAATACCTCAAGGCAGCCCTGTTTAGGGAAGTTTTTAACCTGTGATATTTTAATGTATTTTAATATCTGTTGGAGGCCACCCAGAGTGGCTTGGGGGACCCGGCCAGATGGGCGGGGTACAAATAAATTATTATTATTATTATTATTATTATTATTATTATTATTATTAGGGCGGCATGCAAATTTAAATCATCACCATCATCAGACTTTTAGACTGAGCCCAATTTATGTCCTCCCAGATCACCCTGACCATGCTGCATTCTACACATGAGAGGTGGATCATTCCAAATCCATCAGAAATAAACTAACTTCAGAGCTGATTTCTGCGTTTTATCCTCACGAAGGACAGAAAGTCAAACTTTTTTTCGCACTTGAAAGTACTAAACTTGAACCAGCCAAAAGGCAAAGTCTGTGTATCAACATCGGTACTTGCGACGATATAAACAACTTTGTTTTCCTCTCCTATTTTGCAAGCCAAGTAGAAAGACCGTGTAATCAGCTGTAATTATTGCTTTTGAAAATGTGAGCTTTACATTCTGCGAAATCCTTTTTTTATATAAAAAAATATATAAATACAGGAAGCTTCTCAAAATACATTTACTCAATTCAACAAAGAAGGGGAAAATATCAAACTAAGTTAGGACACTCAAGTGTTATTTGCAGCAATCACGATAAAGTCAATTTTGGCGTAAATCATGATTGTCATAAACACTCACAAAACATATTATTTACCAGATGGCAATTTCACTCAAGCAAACACATCAAACTTATGTTTCATTATTGTCAAATAAAGATGAACTTGCCACTGGGATAACCTCCAGTACTTAAACAAACACTTCTCCCAGCACAATGGATGATGCGGCTTGTTATTGGGGAAGCCAAGAGCTCCAAATAAATTCTCATGACTCGGCAACAGCAGCCCTGAGTTGTGAGTAGAGAGGAGAGGCAGCGGACCATGGGCTGTTCTTCTTTCAGCAGTATAAAGGTTCTGGCCCAAGGAAAGAGCTCAGGTTTGGGTCAGCAGAATAAAGTCAGCACCCTGGACAGCTCCGTACCTGGCTCAGAGTTGAGTTTCCATGTACGGTAGGAGAACTGAAAATAATTTGAATATATTTCACATCTGGCAACCAATGCACCCTTTTAGTTTCAGATAGTACATGGGTGGACCAGTCTAAAAAGCCCGGCACACAAATTTTCACGGCCCTCCAGCATCTATGGTGGCTCATTTACCAGAAGTAATGTATATAGCGTTAACCCTGGAAGTGTATACTTGATTCTGACCAAACTAAGCAAAATATACATCAGGAGGCTTAGAACATTAGACTCTTAATCTCAGGGTCGTGGGTTCAAGCCCCACATTGGGCAAAATCTTTCTGCATTTCAGGGGGTTGGATTAAATGACCCTCGTGGTCCCTTACAACTCCATGGTTCTAAGTAGCCATTTAAGGTAAAGGTAAAGGGACCCCCGACCATTAGGTCCAGTCATGTCCGACTCTGGGGTTGCAGCGCTCATCTCGCTTTATTGGCCGAGAGCCGGCATACAGCTTCCAGGTTATGTGGCCAGCATGACTTAGCCGCTTCTGGCGAACCAGAGCAGCAGATGGAAACGCCGTTTACCTTCCCGCCAGAGCGGTTCCTATTTATCTACTTGCACTTTGATGTGCTTTCGAACTGCT
This sequence comes from Darevskia armeniaca, assembly GCA_034641395.1. Taxonomy (NCBI): domain Eukaryota; kingdom Metazoa; phylum Chordata; class Lepidosauria; order Squamata; family Lacertidae; genus Darevskia; species Darevskia armeniaca. Next base: position 2,693,719 of record JAWWNF010000290.1, on the reverse strand, counting down.
AGGTGGGCAGGAGCTGGGACCGAGCAACGGGAGCTCACCCCGTCGCAGGGATTCGAACCGCCGACCTTCTGATCAGCAAGCCCTAGGCTCTGTGGTTTAACCCACAGTGCCACCTGGGTCCCAAAGTAGCCATTTAGATGTCCCAAAATGGTCCCATCACTCTGGGACATTCTGGAAAATTTAATTGGCAGCTAGCTTCAGCTGCCCAGCAGTGCTGAGAGAGCTGGGATGGGGAATTGTTTTTGGGAAGGGGGCCGCAAGGAGCGTCTCCACCCCCATCGTTCAGCCCGGACACTGAGGTCCAGCTTCAAGGGCCTTCTGGTGAGTCCCTCGCTGTGAGATGTGAAGCTACAGGGAACCAGGCAGAGGGCCTTCTTGGTAGTGGCACCTGCCCTGTGGAATGCCCTCCAATCAAATGTCAAGGAAATAAACAACTACCTGACTTTTAGAAGACATCTGAAGGCAGCCCTGTTTAGGGAAGTTTTTAATGGCTGATATTTTGTTGCTTTATTATTATTACTAATATTCTGTTGGGAGCTGCCCATAGTGGCTGGGGAAACCCAGCCAGATGGGTGGGGTATAAATATATTATTATTATTATTATTATTATTATTATTATTATTATTATTATCTGATCGTTGGTGCTGCCCCATAGGCATCCTTGGGATAGATTGACCATTAGCTGAATTCAAAGGGAACCAGTTTCATATACCACAAGCCAGCTTTCTTTCTTTTTTAAAAAAAAGGCCAAATGATCATTTGGTTTTGTATATTCTGAATAACATGAAATCCATTACCTGAAAGGCTGTGGGGAAATTAGTTTATGTTCTACATTCACAGGATGATCCCTGAGGATGCATTGTGAAAGGAGAGTATCAACCATGATTGATGGGGAATGGTACTGCCTCTCCACCTTTCCCCCGCAGCAGAATGAAAGGATGGATTCAGATGATCAGATTTTTTTTTCTGGGAATGCTTTGCATATCTGAGAAGATGATGATTGTCAGCAGCACCAAACTGAAATAAATAAATAAATATGGGCATATTTTCCATTGTGGCTCAGGTGTCAGATGCATGGGGATTTTGAAAGAAAAGGGAATGGTGACTTGCTATGTAATTAAGCCCATTTCACAGAATAGGGAAGGATGTGCAAATAGCCTCATCTATGCTTCTGCACTGGAAATCTTACTCAATTAATCCGCTCCTCCCTTCTTGCCTGGAACATTTTGTTTGAAGAAGAAGAAGTGCAGATTCACCATGCTTCTCTCTCTGTGTGTATCTCTCTGTCTCTCTCTCTGTCTCTCTCTCTCTGTCTCTCTCTCTGTCTCTCTCTTCTGTTTGTGTCTTTGTATAGAAAATATTATCTGCTTACTTCCACATCAGAAACAACGAACAGTGAAACAATGGTATCTGAAGAAGTGTGCATGCACACAAAAGCTCATACCAATAACAAACTTAGTTGGTCTCTAAGGTGCTACTGGAAAGATTTTTATTTTTATTTTATTTTTTGAATGAACAATGAAGAAAGGCCTCTGCTTTCAGTTGGGGAACTATACACAACTGTGTTGATTCTTTGTGGTTTTTCATTGGGAGCCATGTTTGTTTGTTTGTTTGTTTGTTTGCTTGCTTGCTTGTTTCATGAAATGTATAGCCAACTTGACTGTAGAAACAGCAACCTCAAAGTGGTTTACAAAAAGGATAAAACAACGAAATGGTCAATTAAAAAAAACCAGTTAAAAGGAATGATTAAAACATCCAAAAATAATAAAATAAGTGACCATCTTAAAAAAAAAAACAACCCACAGATTAAAATACATGTCAATATTCCACATAGCTGGATTGGCTTATCTAAATAAAAAAATGTTTTAGCAGGCACCAAAAAGGGTACAGTGATGTCAGTGCATGGGAAGACATTTAGAGTGAAGCTGTGTGTGCGCTTTACCTGGGAGTAAGGTCCCATTCAACCTGACGGGGCTGATTACTGAGGAGACAGGAGGCAGGGTTAGTTACTATAAATGAGCTCAAGGGTGTTTTAAAAAGTTGGGGCTTACTTTCTCCAATGGACCCTTTCCCCACACAACAACCCTGCGGGGTAGGCCAGGGAGAGACGGAATAGGCTACTGGTCTTCAGCTTGGTGGGCCTGATCCAAGGCGGGTCACAATGGATTCCTGCATTGCAAGAGGTTGGACTAGATGACCCCCAGAGTCCTTTCCCCCCCTCTACAATTCTATGATTCAATAGGCTGGAAGTTTCCAGGTGCTGCCATTCTGATTTCTGACATATGCAGAGTTATGGGGTGGGTGGGGAATAACATATGAAATAAGTATTTGGAAAATTCTACCTTCGCACAAATACAGTGGTACCTCTGGTTACGTACTTAATTCGTTCCGGAAGTCCGTTCTTAACCTGAAGTGTATTTAACCTGAAGCACCACTTTAGCTAATGGAACCTCCTGCGCCACCAGAGCACGATTTCTGTTCTTAGTGGAGTTCTTAACCTGAAGCGTACTTAACCTGAAGCGTACTTAACCCGAGGTACCACTGTACAGTGGTACCTCTGGTTACGTACTTAATTCGTTCCAGAGGTCCGTTCTTAACCTGAAGCACCACTTTAGCTAATGGGGCCTCCCGCTGCCGCTGCACCGCCAGAGCACAATTTCTGTTCTCATCCTGAAGCAAAGTTCTTAACCCAAGGTAATATTTCTGGGTTAGCAGAGTCTGTAACCTGAAGCGTCTGTAACCTGAAGCATATGTAACCCGAGGTACCACTGGACACTCTTATGGATAAACCTCTTGGTCAGCAAGCATGAGAAAGGAACTTTGGAAAATTTTGCACTCCTCTAGGCTTTCCCCAACATTTAATGATTTTTGCTGGTATAGAAGTCCAGTTGAAGAAAGATAAGCCTGCAAGTTGTCCATGAAGTATTACTGGCTTGGATTCTGATAGGTGTTTGGAGATGTTCCACCTTTGAAGATCTAGCATCTTTTCTTCTCCCATCTACTTTCCGATATACTTTTGTCTACACAAATGTCAGAGTTGACTGCAGAATAAAGCTATTTAAATGCAAAGGAAATTCAGGCCCTGCAGTCACCAGAAAGCCTCCCATTGATTTTCTCCAAACAGACTCACGCCCTTATTGAGCAATTATGATCTTGCAGTCCAGAGTTGATTAAACTTCCAAAAGAGCTGTTAAATTTCAAAAAAAAGAAGGAAAAAAAGATCCATTCCTAAGTCAAAGGACTGCATTTTGCAGAGATTCCTAAATAACACTACCATCAAGAGAATGCAAATGGAAACCAAGGCCTATTCCCCACCCCACACACAAAAATATATATATAAAAAATAAGATTCATCATTAGGATCTCAATATGAATAAATAATAAGTGACATCAGAAATGTATGTTGTTTCTATGAATAAGACCTCTCAGTAATGGGAATGTTGCATTTAGTTACATTGCGAGCGGTAGGCAATTGCAGGAACTAACTCTCAGGTGCCTCCACCGAGTTGTTCACAGGTGGCTGGAGGGGAAGAACAATTTATTTTAAAAAAATATATGTGAGAGCGAACAATGAAACTGGGGGGGGGGGTTATGTCAATACATCAAAACATAATTTCCTCTACAAATGGAAGCACATCAAGGCTTTGTTTAATTTGCTTACAAGCCCTACGGTTACAGAAGGGGATGACTGAGAAGTTGGAGGCGACGGTGGCTTTTTCCTGGGTCCTGCTAAACTGATTTCTGGGAGAAAGTAGGGCAGTTAAGGGACAGAGGTTTTGAGCTGGAGAAGGAAGGAAGGAAGGAAGGAAGGAAGGAAGGAAGGAAGGAAGGAAGGAAGGAAGGAGGGAGGGAGGGAGGGAGGGAGGGAAGGAAGGAAGGAAGGAAGGAAGGAAGGAAGGAAGGAAGGAAGGAAGGAAAGAAAGAAAGAAAGAAAGAAAGAAAGAAAGAAAGAAAGAAAGAAAGAAAGAAAGAAAGAAAGAAAGAAAGAAAGAAGGATTGTAGAGTTTTAAGGGACCATGAGAGTCATTGCAATACTGGATATTTTTTTATTTTATTTTTTTGCCCAACATGGGGTTCGAACCCACAACCCTGAGATTAAGAGTCTCATGCTCTACCGAAGAGAAAGGAAGCCAAGAAGCTGAGATAAAGTTCAAGGCAGAAGGAGCAGCAACCTTCCAAGAGAGGAAAATACAGTTACAGAGGTTACGTGCCACCATCAAATCTCTATCCGAGCAGGGGGTTACATACACTCATCGAGGGTCATGTTTCTCTTGGGAGATCAAGGCACAGCGCAGACCATAGTGCTTTAAGAGATTTGGTTTATTTGACACCTGTGTATATTCGCACCTAAGGGACCCAGGTGGCACTGTGGGTTAAACCACAGAGCCTAGGACTTGCTGATCAGAAGGTCGGCGGTTCGAATCCCTGCGACGGAGTGAGCTCCCGTTGCTCGGTCCCTGCTCCTGCCCACCTAGCAGTTCGAAAGCACGTCAAAGTGCAAGTAGATAAATAGGAACCGCTCCGGCGGGAAGGTAAATGGCATTTCCGTGAGCTGCTCTGGTTCGCCAGAAGCGGCTTTGTCATGCTGGCCACATGACCTTGAAGCTGTACGCCGGCTCTCGGCCAATAAAGCGAGATGAGCACAGCAACCCCAGAGTCGGACATGGCTGGACCTAATGGTCAGGGGTCCCTTTACCTTACCTTTATATTCGCACCTGGGTTTCGGTGGAGGAATAGAGTTCACAGCATTGCATCTTAAGAGGGGCTTGTTCCCCACAGCAGCGCAGTATTGAAGTCCAAGGCGTCCTACATGTCTCTGTCCTCCAGCCTGCCAAAATGATCCTGTCCCATTCCACTGCCAAACAGCTCTTACTGTGAGAAAGTTCTTCCTGATGTCTAGTTGGGATTCCCATGCCTGGCTCTGCATTAATATAGCTATTTCTTTGTTTCTGCATTTACTTATAACCCACCTAATATATGAGGGTGGTGGGATCGAGATAAGGGTTTCCCCTGAAGATCTCAAAACCCAGGCAGGTTTGTATGAGGCAATATGGTATTTCAGCTAGCTTGGACCTAACCCATATAGGGCTTGATAAGGGATGCGGGTGGTGCTGTGGTCTAAACCCCAGAGCCTCTTGGGCTTGCCGATCAGGAGGTCGGCGGTTGAAATCCCCACGACGGGGTGAGCTCCCGTTGCTCTGTCCCAGCTCCTGCCAACCTAGCAGTTCGAAAGCATGCCAGTGCAAGTAGATAAATAGGTACCGCTCCAGCGAGAAGGTAAACGGCGTTTCCGTGCGCTGCTCTGGTTCGCCAGAAGTGGCTTAGTCATGCTGGCCACATGACCCGGAAGCTGTACACCGGCTCCCTCAGCCAGTAAAGCGAGATGAGCGCCGCAACCCCAGAGTCGTCCACGACTGGACCTAACGGTAAGGGGTCCCTTTACCTTTAGACACATACATTGCCCTAATATATGCACTTTTCTTTGCGTTACTTGGGCAGGGAACAGCACTGCAAAATTTGCAGAAGCACAAATTTCAAAAGGGGGCTTTGTTTCACTTTGCGTATAAGTTCCCGAAAGGGTAAAATAGCGAGGTTTCATGTTTGAATGCAACCTGAATCTAATTCCTTCCTCCACCTCTGTGCACAGCTAAGACCGAAGTAGCACAAACGAAATGGAATGGCTTTTATGTAACCTCCCGTTGAATATTTAAAATGGAAAGAAAGGGAAGAAGCTCTTTGTGTGTCTTCTTAAGAAACGGCAAGTCCTTAGGCCTCTGAACTCTGGGCATTCATCATGTCAACTTGACTGTGGAATGCTTTCGAACGCACACCCTGTCAACCACGGTCTTCTTTATTTTTAATTTTACTTTCAGTGTCAGAAAGTTGAAAAAGCATTATAGGTTCAAGCTTGCTGAACCGTAGCACTGGCGCTAAAGCCACACTCTACAAAATTTCATTTAATGGCATATTGATGATGGTCGCAGGGGGCACGAAACATCTGGCGAGTAAGGAGTGTGTATGCAGACATGTATACACACAATTATTAAAGGGAGGCTGTGGAAAGTGATATTTGACAGAAGTACTTTCATTATGAGATGCCTGATTTGGCCGCAGTGATGCGCACCTTACTTACATGCCGTTTGCATTATTGCAACATGCCCAATGTGGGGCTGCCTTTGAAAAGCGCTCAGAAACTTGAGCTGCCTCAAAGAGCTGCAGCCAGATTGCTGGCCTGTGCTGGTTATAGGGGGCAGAAGACTCCCTTGCTGCAACAAGGGAGGTTGAACCTCAACAAGATTGAGGTTGAATCCTGACAAAACAGAAGTACTGTATTTGGGGGACAGGGGGCGGGAGGGTGTGGGGGATTCCCTGGTCCTGAATGGGGAAACTGTGCCCCTGATGGACCAGGTGCGCAGCCTGGGAGTCATTTTGGACTCACAGCTGTCCATGGAGGCGCAGGTTAATTCTGTGTCCAGGGCGGCTGTCTACCAGCTCCATCTGGTACGCAGGCTGAGACCCTACCTGCCCGCAGACTGTCTCGCCAGAGTGGTGCATGCTCTAGTTATCTCTCGCTTGGATTACTGCAATGCGCTCTACATGGGGCTACCTTTGAAGGTGACCTGGAAACTGCAATTAATCCAGAATGCAGCAGCTAGACTGGTGACTGGGAGTGGCCGCCAGGACCACATAACACCGGTCCTGAGAGAACTACATTGGCTCCCAGTACGTTTCCAAGCACAATTCAAAGTGTTGGTGCTGACCTTTAAAGCTTTAAACGGCCTCAGTCCTGTATACCTGAAGGAGCGTCTCCACCCCCATCACTCAGCCCGGACACTGAGATCCAGCGCCGAGGGCCTTCTGGCGGTTCCCTCACTGCGAGAAGCAAAGCTACAGGGAACCAGACAGAGGGCCTTCTCGGTAGTGGCGCCCGCCCTGTGGAACGCCCTCCCATCAGAGGTTAAAGGGATCAACAACAACATGACATTTAGAAAACACCTGAAGGCAGCCCTGTTCAGGGAAGTTTTTAATCTGTGATGTGTTAATGTATTTTAATGTTTGCTGGAAGCTGCCCAGAGTGGCTGGGGAGACTCAGCCAGATGGGCGGTGTACAAATAATAATAAATAATAATAAATAATAATAATTATTATTATAATTATAATTATAACAGCTCCACTTGCTACCAGTCTGTTTCTGGGCTGCTAATGACATATCAGGTAAAAGGCAAAGGTAAACGACCCCCAGACGGTTAAGTCCAGTCAAAGACAACTATGGGGTTGCAGCGCTCATCTTGCTTTCAGGCCGAGGGAGCCGGTGTTTGTCCACAGACAGCTTTCCGGGTCATGTGGCCAGCATGACTAAACCGCTACTGGCGCACAGAGGACTGTGACGAGTGCCAGAGCGCATGGAAACACCGTTTACCTTCCCTTCTGATCGGCAAGCCCTAGGCTCTGTGGTTTAGACCACAGCGCCACCTGCATCCCACAATAGATGCATATATTAGAGAAAATAACATAATGCTAGGGAAATTGTTTTGCAAGTATATGCATATATATTAGGGGGGAAATCTCGTGTGCAAATCTGTATATTAGGCGACTTCAGTGCTGGTGAATTTTCATGGGGACATTTTTAAAACTAAAAAGTGATGTGGCAATGTGGAGTAATGAACATAAGAGTGGGAAAATGAGAAACTGAAAGTGATAGGTTTGACCAGGGGTTTTTTTTTTGTTTTTTTTTCCAGCCGAAACTCACTGAAACTCAAGTGGGTGCCATTGCCATTATAGGAGTACAAAGGAGGCATTCATAGTGAGTTCTTGCACCTCTTTTTCTGGAAAAATAGCACTGCTTTTTTTTTTATGCAACTGACTGGATCTGTAGGTGGCATTAGGCTATGAAAATGGATTAAAACTAGTAGAAGGTTGAGAAGGTGATTAAAGAAGAAGATTGAAGTGGTGACATCAGGAATGTAATGGACATATGCTTGCAATGGGAGCGGGAAACATAATTATTATTTTGAACAAGTGTATTAAATTTAAATAATTTGGATGGATTTGTTAAAATTTGGAAAGTGTGTGTGTGTGTGTGTGTGTGTGTGTGTGTGTGTGTGTGTGTGTGTAGATGGCATTCAACAATTAGTACAAGCACTTCTGCTTGAGAGCCAGTGTGGTGTAGTGGTTAAGAGCGGTAGACTCGTAATCTGGGGAACCGGGTTCGCATCTCCGCTCCTCCACATGCAGCTGCTGGGTGACCTTGGGCCAGTCACACTTCTTTGAAGTCTCTCAGCCCCACTCACCTCACAGAGTGTTTGTTGTGGGGGAGGAAGGGAAAGGAGAATGTTAGCCGCTTTGAGACTCCTTCGGGTAGTGATAAAGCGGGATATCAAATCCAAACTCTTCTTCTTCTTCTTCTGCTTGCACAAAGGAATTCCCCTCTTCCCACCTGAGTACCCAGCACTGTCACCAAATGTGCTCCAGGGGGATATGGGAACCTCTAGAACAGATTTAGGGGACACACAAGAGGAGGAGAAGGGGAGAAAGTTCACTTAGTGTGATGTTGGATTCCACCCTGTGTCTTGATTTATACCCCAATCCTATGCCTGCTTCCTTGGAAGTAAGCCCAATGGTTTAACATGGCATGACATTTGCAAGCCTCTATGCGTGCATAGGATTGCAGCCTTACAGGACAATCCTATGTATCTTTGATCAGAAGGAATTCCAAGAGATTGGAGAACAGGACCCAAACTAAACGAAGTTCAATAGGGACAAATGTAAGGTTCTGCACTTAGGCAGGAAGATTGAACCAGCTGCACAAATATAAGATGGGGGACACCTGGCTTAATAGTGAAAAGGATCTAGGGGTCTTAGTGGACTACAAGCTTAACATGAGTCAACAGTGTGATGCAGCAGGGGGGGAAAAGCTAATGCTATTCTAGGCTGCATCAACGCAACTACAGTGGTACCTCGGGTTAAGTACGCTTCAGGTTAAGTACGCTTCAGGTTAAGAACTACGCTAAGAACAGAAATTGTGCTTTGGGGGCGCGGCGGCAGCAGGAGGTCCCATTAGCTAAAGTGGTGCTTCAGGTTAAGTACGCTTCAGGTTAAGAACGGACCTCCGGAACGAATTAAGTACTGAAATCGAGGTACCACTGTACAGTGTCCAGATAAAGAGAAGTAACTATTCTTCTTTAGTCAAACCACACTTGGAATACTGTGTCCAGTTCTGGGCACCATGGAAGAGGGAGCAAGCTTGTTTTCACCTGCTCTGGAGGATTCAAGTTACAAGAAAGGAGATTCTGACCAAACATCAGGAATAACTTTCTGACAGTAACAGCTGTTTGGCAGTGGAACAATCTCCCTCAGGAGGCTGTGGGACCAGGGGTCAGCAACCTTTTCCAGCCATGGACCGGTCCACCGTTCATCAGACCATGTGGTGGGCCGGACTATATTTTGAAAATAAATATGAACGAATTCCTATGCCCCACAAATAACCCAGAGATGCATTTTAAATGAAAGCACACATTCTACTCATGTAAAAACACCAGGCAGTCTCCACAAATAACCCAAAGATGCATTTTAAATAAAAGCACACATTCTACTCATGTAAAAACACCAGCTTGTTTAACTTATATGCAGAATTCAACATGTGAAAGGCTGGACTGGATGAATCCCAAACCGGAATTAAGAGTGCCGGAAGAAATATCAACAATCTCAGATATGCTGATGATACAACCTTGATGGCAGAAAGTGAGGAGGAATTAAAGAACCTTTTACTGAGGGTGAAAGAGGAGAGCGCAAAATATGGTCTGAAGCTCAACATCAAAAAAACTAAGATCATGGCCACTGGTCCCATCACCTCCTGGCAAATAGAAGGGGAAGAAATGGAGGCAGTGAGAGATTTCACTTTCTTGGGTTCCATGATCACTGCAGATGGTGACAGCAGTCACAAAATTAAAAGATGCCTGCTTCTTGGGAGAAAAGCAATGACAAACCTAGACAGCATCTTAAAAAGCAAAGACATCACCTTGCTGACAAAGGTCCGTATAGTTAAAGCTATGGTCTTCCCAGTAGTAATGTATGGAAGTGAGAACTGGACCATAAAGAAGGCTGATCGTCGAAGAATTGATGCTTTTGAATTATGGTGCTGGAGGAGAATCTTGAGAGTCCCATGGACTGCAAGAAGATCAAACCTATCCATTCTGAAGGAAATCAGCCCTGAGTGCTCACTGGAAGGACAGATCCTGAAGCTGAGGCTCCAGTACTTTGGCCACCTCATGAGAAGAGAAGACTCCCTAGAAAAGACCCTGATGTTGGGAAAGGTTGAGGGCACAAGGAGAAGGGGACGGCAGAGGATGAGATGGTTGGACAGTGTTCTCGAAGCTACTAACATGAGTTTGGCCAAACTGCGAGAGGCAGCGAAGGATAGGCGTGCCTGGCGTGCTCTGGTCCATGGGGTCACGAAGAGTCGGACACGACTGAACGACTGAACAACAACAAAAACACCAGGCAGGCCCCACAAATAACCCAGAGATGCATTATAAATAAAAGCACACATTCTACTCATGTAAAAACACGCCGATTCCTGGACTGTCTGTGGGCCAGATTGAGAAGGCCCATGGCCCGCATCCGGCCCACGGTGCTTAGGTTACCTACCCCTGCTGTGGACTCTCCTTCCTTGGAGGCTTTTAAGCAGAGGTTGAATGGCCATCTGTGGTGGATGCTTTAGCTGTGATTCCTGCATTGCAGGGGGTTGGACTATATGACCCTTGGGTGTCCATTCCAACTCTACAGTTCTATGATTCTATGAAGTTTTGGTGGCATTTGTGCACGTTGATGCAGCCTCAATGTCCTACTAAGTAACCAGAGAGGTGAAGCCCAGGTTCTAACAGAGAAATCTGACAGGGTTGGAGAAGGCAGCTTGAAGTTTGTGTGTGTGTGTGTGTGTGTAGATCAACTGCCAGATTCAAAGCCCTGTCTCAGCCTTGCCAGGGAGGTAGAAGGTACTGGAAGAGTGGCTGGGAATCACAGGTTAGAAGAGTGTTGTATTCAGGTACTACCTGAAGACTTCCCCCAGAGGCACCCAGTTGGCCACTGTGAGAACAGGATGCTTGGTTATGCAGGCCATTGGCCTGATCCAGAAAGACCCTTTTTGCCCTCTTTTTAATCATTGCCTTCCCCCCCAAAAAATAAAACCACCTATCTCAGTTATTGTAATCTGGTAATGCTCAACACTGGATGATTTGAAAAGCATGCTGGGAATTGGCCAATAATAGTACTCTCAATGCAAAATTTATTCCCTATTTTAGGGTCGTCTCAATAGAACAGGAGGGTGGTTGTAATTCTATATGGCTGTGCTTCTGTCCTTGGCAATTGGACACTTTCAAGAAGCACTTTCGGGATTTGCTTAGAATTTGACTTCCTCATTTGGAGAGAGAGAGGGAGAGAGAGAGAGAGAGAGAGAGAGAGAGAGAGAGAGAGAGAGAGAGAGAGAGAGGAGGGGAAACACTTCACTTTATTAAAAATGACACCTTGGGGATGCACAGAAGGCCCTGCGCTGGCGTCCATGTCATGTTTCCTCAGTTTACTTCCTGTCAAAATGCATTCTTTTCCCATTTGCTCTCAGCCCTGCAGGGTCAAGGCAGCTAATGAAAATCAAGCTGTCTTTTTTTATGTGTGTGCGTTTGCGTGCCTTTCAAGAACGGTCAGATAACAAAACGCGGTCCCCGATCCTGGCATGTTTATTGTTAGCGATGATGTAGAAATTGATAGCAGACAGATTCGTTTTCTTCAAGACAACTTGACCCTTCTCAGAGAACTGGAGGGCAAAAACTTTTAGGTTTTGACTAGTCGGGGAACAGTTCCATAAACAGAACATGACACCAGATGTCAGAGTGCATAAGACAGCAATGCTAGCTTAAGTAATACGGAGAGAATAGGAGGGGATGGTTGTTGTTTTTAATGCTTTAATTAACCTTTTGAATATGCTGTGAGATTTATTTCAATAAAAAAATTTAAGTGATGCTTCATAGCATTCTGAAGCAAACATGGGGTTGGATAGGAGACCAGTCTCTCTCTCTCTCTCTCTCTCTCTCTCTCTCTCTCTCTCTCTCTCTCTCTCATCTATCTTAAATTAATCAATCACTTGCCTTGAACATATGGAAATCTTTATGGAATCTAGCACTAAAATGAAAGGGGAAAAACATTTTTAAACAAGTCACATATCATCACAGCTATACATTAAGGGTCATGACTTATGCTGCTCCTGAAAATTCAGAAAAATGAAAAATGATTGTCCTGTAGTCAGAATGCCCTGGAGCCAATATAAAAACAATATAGGTAAGCAGCTGCTAAAAGCATTTTTGTTTAGGCAAGTTTATTCAGCTATGTAAAGCTGGCATATATTACAATATGTAATTTTGTTTTTGGCTGTATATTTTTAACTGCTGATTTGATTTATATTTTGCATTGTGGGGGGGGTCGACATGTTTTTAACTTCTTTTTCAAAAAATAAATATTTTATTAAAGCTTTTAAAAAATACAATAAAAGAAACTAATATTAAGAATAACAAAAACAGAAGGAGAGAGCGAAAAGAAAATGCAGAGTCCTCTCTCAAAGGTAACTCTTAACTCTTGTCTCACACAGAAAGGGGTGGAGCCTCCCAGCTCTCACCTGGGACCTTTCCTTTCTTCTCCCAGTCTCTCACCCTCAGGGGTCTTCTCTTCTCTGCCTCTCACCCAGGGTCCTTCACCAACCACCCATCACCTTCATGTGTGTAGATTCAGGTAGGTAGCCGTGTCGGTCTGACGCAGTCCAAATAAATTAAACACTTGTTTTTTATGATTGGTGTACAAATTCCTCCATTGCCTCGCTGACAATTTCATTTCCCAGAAGTTGGAAGAAACAACAAGGGGATAATCTATCTTGGACCTGGTCCTCACCAATTGGAAGGAACTGATCGATGAAGTGGAAGTGCTTGGAAACTTGGGTGGAAGTGATCATGTTCTCCTGGGTTTCAGAGGCAAGGGAAAACTGAGTGTAGTTGGACATGCACTCTGGACTTTAAGAAGGCCAATTTCAAAAGGAGCTATTGGGTGTGATCCCGTGGCCAGAAATACGCAATGTGAAAGGAGTTCAAGAAGGATGGGAGTTCTTCAAAGGAGAACTATTGAAGGCCCAAATGCAGACAATACCAACAAGAAAGAAAAGTGGGAGGCATCTAAGGAAACCAGTGTAGCTGCGTAAGGAGCTTACAGACAAGCTGAGAGTTAAGAAGGGCATGTATAAGAAATGGAAGAAAGGGGAAATTACAGAGGAGGAGTATACACAAGTAGCCAACAGTTGCAGGGGGAAAGTCAGGCTGGCTAAAGCTCAGAATGAGCTCAGGCTTGCAAGAGAAGTTAAAAATAATAAAAAGGTTTCTCTGGCTGTGTCTGAAGTAAGAGAAAGAACAAGCAAGTGGTAGGTCCTCTGCGTGGGGAAGAGTCAAACAGACAAGGCCCATGTTGGCTGTTGACCAGACAAATAATCATACCTAACCTGGAATCATTTATAGCTGATGCAGCTCAAGGAGCATGCCTGGGAGATGAAGGCAGATCCTAGCTGTAGTCTAGAGTCCATAAACACTGACCTCTTTCCCTTCTGTTTGGCATTAGGTGCCTATCAGGCATCCCCAAACTCTGCCCTCCAGATGTTTTGGGACTACAATTCCCATCATCCCTGACCATTGGTCCTGTTAGCTAGGGATGATGGGAGTTGTAGTCCCAAAACATCTGGAGGGCCAAGTTTGGGGATGCCTGGCCTAGCTGCAAGGGATACCTTTGTGTAGGCCAGCCTTCCTCAACCTTGGGTCCCTAGATGCTGTTGGAGTACAACTCCCATCATCCTTAACCATTTGCCCTGCAAGGTAGGGATGTTGAGAGTGTAGTCCAACAACATTTGGTGACCCAATATTGCGAAAGGCCCTTGTGGCCTGCCAGATGTTATAGGACTCCAATTCCCATCAGGCCCATTGAGCATGGGCAGTGATCAGGGATGATGGGAGTTGGAGTCCAGCAAGCAAGAAATGGAGGACATCAGAGTCCCTCACTGGTCCACATAGCAATGTGCTCAAGAGAGCAGTGGCACTAGTGCTTAGAGAGGACTCAAAGAGAGCTCCCCGGTAGATGCCTGTGACAGCTATCTGCCAGCTGCTACTGTCACATGGAGGCTTTCAACACAAACTTCTGATTAAGTTATATGTACTTGTTTTATTTATTAAATTTCTACCCCACCCTTGCACCCAATATACTCCACTGAAGGCTGTTTCCCATGACATATTTCCAAAGTGAATGTTCTCCCACACCTCCTTTACAACATCACGTCTGTTCTTAGGTATTTTTTTAAAAAAGAAAACCCAAAACGTTAGGGGAAAGTTATACTACGTTTCACACCTGTTTGGACCCAAGAGACTGTTGATTTGCACTGAAAAGATGGAAAGCCGTTCTGTACCCCAATATAAACTGTTCTCCTATCTTTTGCTGATTTCAAATTCAATCAAAGGATTATACTGTTGTCAGATCCTTAGTCCATCAAGCTCAGTACTGTCCGCACTGACTGGCAGCAACTCTCCAGGGTTTCAGGCAGGGGACATTCCTAGCATTACCTGGAGATGCCAGGTAATGCCTGAGACCTTCTGCATGCAAAGCAGATGCTCTAGCACTGAGCTACGGCCCCTTAGCTTCGCTGGTTGTATAACATTTCAGCTAAGACGTATTGACTTGGGGGCTTTAAAGAAAACAACCAGCCCCGCAATGAACACTTTTCTTCGTAGACTGATCTCACAAGCCCAAAAGCACAAGAGCAACAGGCAGACATATCACAAACTTCCCCATAATGGGCAAGCATTCAGCCATTGGATCAACATCTTTCAATTTATTAGCATGACAAAGGACACAATTATTTTGGATATGCCTGAATGCAATTTTCATTAACTTTGCAATGATTTATTAACAAAAGTGTCAGGAATGTAATAAAAGCAGTGGGACTCCTCAAAATGCCAAAATGCAAAAGGAAGAGAGGGGGGGGGATGAAGAATACAGCAGAATTGCCAAACATGCCTCGCAGCATCAGGTCAATAAGGTTGCCCGATTCTATCAAAAGCATCACCATGGTGAGTGAACTCTGCAATTAACAAAGAATAAGCACAAAAAATGCTAATATCTCATTTGAATGTAATTATGCACAGATTACTGTTCACTGGAACCAGGATGGGGGAGGGGCGGGGATTTTTAATTGTCACCCAAATTTATGCACAATCCATAGATTTTAGTTAACTCGGAGCAGTCGGGAGGAGATGGGGTTTGGAAGGTGCATGGGATAGTCAGAAATGGTCAGCCAGGAAGAAGATGCTTGGGTTGCGCTATCTCTTGGTATATTACTGTCCAACTCTGGACTAATGGAGAAAAGTTATTACTTGTGGGAGGAAGGAAGGCTGGTTTGATGAGTGTAACGACAGGTTGCTGTCAAGGAGTAAGAAGTCTTTGTGCTTGATACAGTCTTTTGGAATACCGTTGTTGTATAGGATTAGAACGCTGTATTTGATTCCATTATGTTGAAGAAATAGAAAGGCACAACAGAGAGAGTACGCCTCACCTTATCGTGAAGGGGTTTTGCAACCTTTGAAATACTTATGGTACTCCTTGTTATAATATCATGGTGATTTCAAGTTGCTGAAGAAGCCGAAAGGCGAAACAGGTTGACTTTATTCCGGAAAACCTTGTTCTGCTTACATCATCTCATGGACTTCTTATATTATGGCATGGGATCCATAAATTTTGGGTTCCTTTTTGTACATTTGTAATCTATATATGTATTTATGTTGTCAGAGTTGTCTAGTGTTACTGAGTTGTTCACCCCGGTTGTGGAGATGATATAAAATTTTTGTTGTTGTTCAGTCGTGTCCGACTCTTCGTGACCCCATGGACCAGAGCACGCCAGGCACGCCTATCCTTCACTGCCTCTCGCAGTTTGGCCAAACTCATGTTAGTAGCTTCGAGAACACTGTCCAACCATCTCATCCTCTGCCGTCCCCTTCTCCTTGTGCCCTCAACCTTTCCCAACATCAGGGTCTTTTCTAGGGAGTCTAAGATACTACATTTATGATATTCAGCAGGTTGTGTTTGTTGTGCTGTACGTAACCAAGGTTTGTTGTTTGTTGCTGGTAGGTTGAGAATACTGAAGATGGCTCAGAGGTTCACTTATGGTATGCATCCATGCACAAGTATTTTCAAAAACCATCTGCTCCCGTATGAACTTCCTTTGGAGGAGATATCTCAGGAGGCAACATACAAGGAGTGGGTGGGGCAAGAGCTGGCAGCAGGCAGGGTCAAACCCTGAAGGCTATCAACACCTCCTAGTCATGATAGCTATGACTGGCCTCCAGAGTTGGAAGCAGCATGTGCCTGAGTCCTAGTTGCTGAGAATTGCAGGAGTGGAGAATGCTGCTGTGTTCATTGTTCAGTACAGTGATTTAATTTACTGAAATTGGGAGTGCTTAAACGCATTACTGTGTTTTTAATTCTGGAATGTTACCCAGTAACTCTCGTGTGTTTGGTTAACTTTGGTCACATGGGAGGGGTCTTATTATATTCTCCATTTTTGTTTTGTGCGTGTGTGACTGTAATGGCTGCATCTCCATGAACACTGAAGAAGGGACAGTGTTTGATAACACTCTCTCTCTCTCTCTCTCTCTCTCTCTCTCTCTCTCTCTCTCTCAACACAATAGAACAGAGGTGGCCAACTCTTGAGAGACTGCGATCTACTTTCAGAATTAAAATCTGGCAATGATCTACCCCTGTTTTGGGGGGCTTCAGGTCAAAGTTGTTGGGGGTTAAAGATAAGGATTAAAGGAAAAAAATAGTCACTCACAATAATATCAATTTGAATGAAAACAGCCACAGAGAGAAAGTTCCGTCTTCCCTTCCACTGATCAGACAACAATGGGGGGGGCAGGAGTCAGTTTCGACGACGCTGAGGAAAGGGAGCCAGAGATCGACCCTCGATCTACCAAAGCCTTGTGGGGATCTACCAGTAGATCGCGACCGACCTGTTGGATATCCCTGCAATAGAGGAATGCCGATGTTTCTGTGTGAATGTATGTGACAGAAAGAAGTGCAGAAGTTGATGTTCTCCCAAAGAAGCAGTAAGGAGAAGTCTGCTGGAAGGAGAAAGTGGAAACCTCTCAGAAGGAACTGCATGCCCTAGCTGGGTCATCTACAGAAGGCTGAGTGGAAAAGAGAAAGACACTCTTGGTTTGAATGTTTAAGGAAGAAGCTGTAATCTTCAGAAAAACTAAGCCCATGCTTAGATCTATGCAATGCAAAATTCTTTGCATATACACTTCTTTAGCTTTACGTTCTGCAAGTAAACACTTTTGAATGTTTGGACATTGTTTTAATTTCAGGAGTCAATGTGGCACATGATTTGGTTTCCTAGCTGCAAATTTAGCTACTCTGCTCGCTGGTTTCCCACAGACATTTGGTTGGCCACTGTGAGAACAGGATGCTGGACTAGATGGGCCACTGGCCTGATCCAGCGGGTTCTTCTTATGGTCTTGGAAGGGTAGCAGTGCAATCCTGAGCATGTCTACTTTGAAGGAAGTTCATTTCAGCTGAATGGGACTGACAAGTCTGCAGGCAGAGGATTTCAGTGTTCCGAATGTAACACTAATGTCTCAGCAAATGAAACTGATCTGTAGAAAATGTAACTTGAAAAAAGAGACATTGCGTATTCTTTTGTAAACCAATAAATCTTTAATAATTTTTTTTATTTTAAAAAGAGTGTTCACACAAGCCTTGATCCATTGAAGTTATGAGCAATTTAACTCTATGCAAGTCAACGGAGCCAAGAGGCCGCTTCTCTGCACTTAATGAGCACTGTGTTCAGGAGGTTAAAGGTAAAGGTAAAGGGACCCCTGGCCGTTAGCTCCAGTCGCGGATGACTCTGGGGTTGCGGCGCTCATCTCGCTTTATTGGCCGAGGGAGCCGGCGTACAGCTTCCGGGTCATGTGGCCAGCATGACTAAGCCGCTTCTGGCGAAACCAGAGCAGCGCACAGAAACGCCGTTTACCTTCCGCCGGAGCGGTATCTATTTATCTACTTGCACTTTGACGTGCTTTCGAACTGCTAGGTTGGCAGGAGCAGGGACCGAGCAACGGGAGCTCACCCTGTTGCGGGGATTCGAACCACCGACCTTCTGATCGGCAAGCCCTAGGCTCTGTGGTTACTCTCCCACAAATGTGCAAATGTTTGCGCCCTTGAATAATGATTTACTGTCTGTATTCATCACCCTCCCTTCGCCAAATGGTCCAGGGCAGGTTATACGAGATGATGTCAATGTTTGAATTCGCATCCCCATTATTTTTCTCCAAGGAAGTAATGGTTCTTCCCCTCCTCAACGAATCCCCACAAAAATCGAGAGAGAGGTTAGGCTGAGAGACAGTGATCACCCAGTGAATCTCACCTTCCTCAACAAATGGTGGGAGGTTCAGGAAAGACAAAAGTAAGTCCTTCTTCACACGGCAAATAATTTAACCACAGAAACAGTGACGGCCAGCAACTTGGATAGCCTTGGATGACCTGAAGGAGCGTCTCCATGCCCATTTTTCAGCCCGGACACTGAGGTCCAGCTCCAAGGGCCTTCTTCTGGTTCCCTCATTGCAAGATTACAGGGAACCTGGCAGAGGGCCTTCTCAGTAGTGGCGCCCGCCCTGTGAAAGCCCTCCCATCAGATGTCAAGGAAATAAACAACTATCTGACCTTTAGAAGACATCTGACGGCAGCCCTGTTTAGGGAAGTTTTTAATGTTTGATGTTTTATTGTGCTTTTAATATTCTGTTGGGAGCTGCACAGAGTGGCTGGGGAAACCCAGTCAGATGGTTGGGGCATAAGTAAATTATTATTATTATAATTATTATTATTATTATTATTATTATTGTTTGCAGGGATGAGAGAGAGAGATTTGGTGCAGGTGTTCCATATAGGGATCAAACTTGCAACCTTGGCAATATCAGCACCATGCTCTAATCAACTGAGCTAGCCAGGCTAATAGGTAAAAAGGTAAAAGGTAAGGGAAAGGACCCCTGGGTGGTTAAGTCCAGTCAAAGGTGACTCATCTCCTTTGGGGTTGCGGCGCTCATCTCGCTTTCAGGCTGAGGGAGCCAGCGTTTGTCCACAGACAGTTTTCAGGGTCATGTGACCAGCAGGACTAAATCGCTACTGGTGCACGGAGGACAGTGACAAGTGCCAGAGCGCATGGAAACGCCGTTTACCTTCCCTCTAGAGCGGTACCTATTTATCTACTTGCACTGGCGTGCTTATTATTATGTGAGACAAACAAGGCTCTTGTTGTTTATTTATTGCCTTTAAATCCCACCTTTCTTCCTCCAATGAGATTAAGGTGGGGTACACGGTCCTACCGCACCCCAGTTAATCCCCAACAACAACCCTGGGAGGCAGCTTAGGCTGAGAGGCAGTGATTGGCCCACAGTCAGCCACCCATCAAGTGATCTTCACAGCCGAGTGTGGTTTGAACCCTGATCTCCCAGGTCCTAGTCACTACACTCTAATCCAGGGGTCAGCAAACTTTTTCAGCCTTGGGCCGGTCCACCGTCCCTCAGACCATGTGGTGGGCCGGAGTATATTTTGAAAAAAATAATGAACGAGTTCCTATGCCCCACAAATAACCCAGAGATGCATTTTAAATGAAAGCACACATTCTACTCATGTAAAAACACCAGGCAGTCTCCACAAATAACCCAGAGATGCATTTTAAATAAAAGGACGGATTCTGCTCATGTAAAAACACGCTGATTCCCGGACCATCCGCGGGCCGGATTTAGAAGGCGATTGAGCCAAGGTTTAAATTAGGAGTTAAGAAGGGGGAAATTCAGCTAAAAATTCTGAGACCAGAGGGAGGTAAGGTTGCAAAAAGTATAAAGTATGAGTTTGAAATTAGGTTGAAGTAAGGGAAGGGGATAAGACTAGAAGAAAAGAGCAGAATTACCAAGATGCTGAGGTTTGGAAAAGAATTGCTTTAAGCAAAATGATTTTGTTTTTTATGATGTTTTAAAATTTAGAAGTACGAAAACTGTTAGAGAGGAATGATATTGAATTCAACAGAGGGAGACTTGAGGAAGTCAACCAAAATATGAAATTGAGGATGAAGGAATGCCTGGCCCACAGAATTGGGCCAAGCCCAAGCAATGATTTTAAATAATTGTTATTAAGGTTAAATGTACAATGACTATGCCCACCCCTGTGAGAGAGGGGGATGAATGTTGCTTCCCACATTGAGAGGGGGGAATTGTGAAAAATTTAACCGTTATGTTTTGTGCTTAAAAAATTGTTAAATCCAATTAAACTTTTGGAAAAAAAGAAAAAAAAGAAGGCGATTGAGCCAGATCTGGCCCACGGGCCTTAGGTTGCCTACTCCTGCTCTAATCACTACACCCCCATTGGCTCAATGCAAAAATGATACACAGTACTGCATATTGCAAAAGTGTTTGAGTGCAGCCAACGGTTCGTAAAAGTACCAAAGTGGCTCAACAAGGAACTGACTGGGTACAATTAATGCTAAAGAAAGTCAAGTTGCCCCAAGAGTTGCTAAAATAAAAATACTCAAGATGCTCACAGATGCTCATGCAATACATGCTCATTCCTCGTCCGGAAAGTTGTCCATGTTTTCTCCCACCTCCTTCCCACTATCCCTGCGAGCGCATCGGCAAGGTTAGTTTGCAATAAGTTCCTCTCCCCCCCCCCAACCATCGTTTGCATTTTAATACTATTTGATCTCATTTACATGTTTAAATTTGTTCCTGTAATAAAATTCATTAGTATGTTTATCATAACCACATAATGAATATAGCCCTTATGTAAAAAAAGAAAAAAGGGGAAAAAAACTGAAAGTACATTAGAGACATTACAAGCTGTTTGAAATTACAGCGCTTTGCATATTATACCTTATTAATTAAATTATAAATTATTTATTTATGTATTTCTTTAATCAGGGGCAACCACTAGAACAATATTATATTAGCAGAAGAAACACAATGCAACTCCAAAGCTAATTCACACACACACACACACACACACACACACACACACACACACCAACTTCACATATAGAGGCGTGCTGATTCATTTTTGCCAAGGGGGAGGTTTTTTTTTTTTTTCAAATGCCACATTCCCTGCTGTGAGGCAGGATACATGAAATAGCTATTTAAAGGGCAGTGCTTTGGGGGGGGGTGTATGTCTCACACAATGAAGAAAAATCCTTGTTAAGATAATATCTCCTTTTGTCTTCCCTTTTTATGAACATAATTAGATCAGATATGCAGATGGAAAAAAGAAAAATCAATAATTATTTATGCTAATGCCACATCCTTAACATACAGAGCTGGTCTGTGCTTTCGGAGAGCAGGGCTGCGGGGGGCGGGGGGTGGATTTCTGCCTACTTCCGTTGGATTTCTCCTCCATTGTCATTTGCAAAGGCTTGGGGAATACAAAAAGAAGAAGAAGAAACAGACTTAACTATATCCTCTGCTAGGAAGGCCTCTCAGATGTTCATACGGCTGCACAGCTCTTATGGATAACAAAAGTCCTCTGTGTGTGTTGGCTCAGAGATCTGGACTATGGCGCATATGAAGAACAGCGACTCGAGTCCCGAAGCGGCCAAGTGAAGTGTGTTACTTCAAAAAGGTGAAATGCCTAAACCCTGGAGAGATGCTGCCGGCCAGTGTGTACAATACTGAACTAGATGAGCCAACCGTCATCTTTTAGCCTGGCTAGGGATGCGGGTGGCGCTGTGGTCTAAACCATGGAGCCTCTTGGGCTTGCTGATTGGAAGGTCGGGGATTCGAATCCCCCCGGCGGGGTGAGCTCCCGTTGCTCTGTCCCAGCTCCTGCCAACCTAAAAGGGGGGGTGTTGTTGTTGTTGTTGTTTAGTCATTTAGTCGTGTCCGACTCTTCGTGACCCCATGGACCAGAGCACGCCAGGCACTCCTGTCTTCCACTGCCTCCCGCAGTTTGGTCAGGCTCATGTTGGTAGCTTCGAGAACACTGTCCAACCATCTCGTCCTCTGTCGTCCCCTTCTCCTTGTGCCCTCCATCTTTCCCAACATCAGGGTCTTTTCCAGGGAGTCTTCTCTTCTCATGAAGTGGCCAAAGTATTGGAGTCTCAGCTTCAGGATCTGTCCTTCCAGGGAGCACTCAGGGCTGATTTCCTTAAGAATGGATAGGTTTGATCTTCTTGCAGTCCATGGGACTCTCAAGAGTCTCCTCCAGCACCATAATTCAAAAGCATCCATTCTTCGGCAATCAGCCTTCTTTATGGTCCAGCTCTCACTTCCATACATTACTACTGGGAAAACCATAGCTTTAACTATACAGACCTTTGTCGGCAAGGTATTGTATTGTATTGTATTGTATTGTATTGTATTGTATTGTATTGTATTGTATTGTATTGTATTGTATTGTATTGGTTGATAATTTGTATGGAGTTAAAATTCTTTCAATATTTTTTTTAAAAAAGAAAAGAATGGGATGCTGGCCGGATTCAACAGGGCTCTTCCTTCTTTTTATGGAAGGAAGGGGGAACTAGCAGATCTCTAGATGTTGTCAGACTACAACTCCCATCATCCCTGAGCGCTGGCCGTGTTGGCTGAGACTGATGGGATTTGTAGTCCAATAACATCTGGAGGGTCACAGGCTCCTCATCCCTAATCTATAGCTATGGAAGTGTTTTATCCACTCCTCCCTGGAAATATGGGAAATAAAGGGATGAACTACACATTACAAGGGATTTCTTTTATCAGGCGAAACAGCTGTGGGTGGCTTCGGAATGAGCAAAGAACCAGAGGGATGGAAATTGGGTACTTAATCTTCTCCGTCCAGGAGAACGTGTGTGTTTTATCTCACAAGGGAATTGGGGAGGGGAGCAAACAAATAAATACCTCGGAAGGAAACAGTTCTCTCAACAACAAGCTGAAGCCACCTGGACGGGCTGCAGCTCAGTGAGAGAACACAGACGGTTCCAGGTTCAGTCCTGCAGGTTGGCCTCAAATTATACACTGTCCCTGCCAGTCAGTGCAGACAATACTGAATTAGATGGGCCGATGGTCTGATTTGGGTTATGATTCCTATATAAATGCTTTACTTGACAAAAGAGAATTTGGGGAGTATGAATAATTATGGGACAGTGTATATTTCTGCTCTAAGGACTCCTAATTCATACTATATAATAATAATAATTTATTATTTATACCCCGCCCATCTGGCTGGGATTCCCCAACCACTTTGGGCAGCTCCCAACCGAATATTAAAAACGCAATACAGCATTCAACATTAAAAACGTCCCTAAACAGGGCTGCCTTCAGATGTCTTCTAAAGGTCAGATAGTTGCTTATTGCCTTGCATTCTGGGAGATGATATATAACGAGTTGAAGAAGGTGTTTAAAAACACATTTTTGAAGAAACCAGAGGCCTTTCTCCTGGGAATGGTTCACCAAGTTCTACCAAAAGACGACCACACGCTGTTTATGTATGCCACAACTGCAGCAAGAATTCTTGTCGCAAAATACTGGAAGACAAAGGACTTACCGACATTAGAAGAATGGCAGATGAAAATGATGGACTATATGGAAACCGCTGAACTGACCGGGCGAATCCGCGACCAGAGGGACGACGAAGTGGAAAAAGAATGGAGAAAATTTAAAGACTATCTTAAAAAATATTATAAAGTATAGAACTAACATAAATAGAAATGTCAATGTATAAAAGTAGTTTATAAAAGATTGACATAGTAAATATGATGGTAGTTAGATTATAGAAATAAGTGTTAAGTATTATTGAATTAAAGTTTTTCGTTTAACATATATATTCATTAGAAATTATAAGGTTGTAGAAAAGAATTAAGAAGTCATAGGTAGAGTTAAACAATGTAATTAAAATAAGTTAGAAATGGAATAGATATGATAAGATTAAATATTAGGAAATTGCTGGCAGTAAATAGATAAGGAGAACTGACATAGAGGGACAGAGTGGAGGAAGTTATTAGAGAATGTTAAGGATTTAGGATAAGAATATTAATATAAATGTTGTGTAGTGTAGTGTTGTAGTTTAAGTGTAGTGAGTGTTTAGGTATGTGGTTTTTTTCTGTTTTTTTTGTGTGTGTGTTTCACTGTATGTTTGTTTATTTTTGGTGTTTAAAAATAAAAAATATTACTCGTAAAAAAAAAAAAAGATAGTTGCTTATTGCCTTGACACCTGATGGGAAGGCGTTTCACAGGGCAGGCGCCACCACCGAGAAGGCCCTCTGCCTGGTTCCCTGTGACTTCTCCAATGAAAATAGGGACGTCCACTTCCATAACAACAACAATAATATTTTTATTATTTATACTGTCCATCTGACTGGGTTACCCCAGCCACCCTGGAAGGCTTCCAACATATATGAAAACATAATAAAACATTTAAAAACTTCCCTATAAAGTGGTACCTCGGGTTAAGTACTTAATTCGTTCCGGAGGTCCGTTCTTAACCTGAAGCGTACTTAACCTGAAGCACCACTTTAGCTAATGGGACCTCCTGCTGCCGCTGCACCGCCAGAGCACGATTTCTGTTCTTAGCGGAGTTCTTAACCTGAAGCGTACTTAACCTGAAGCGTACTTAACCCGAGGTACAGAGCTGCCTTCAGATGTCTTACTTATCTTTACTCATCTCCTTGGCTCAGGGGTTGCATAACTCCATACACTCCAACACTTCTCCAATGAAAGTAGGGTCATCCTAAGGCAGTGATGGCTAACCTTGACACTCCAGATGTTTTGGGACTACAACTCCCATCATCCCTGACCACTGGTCCTGTTAGCTAGGGATGATGGGAGTTGTAGTTCCAAAACATCTGGAGTGTCAAGGTTAGCCATCACTGTCCTAAGGAAAAGCAGGACATTCCGGGATCAGATCAGAAACCAGGACGGCTTCTGTAAAATCCAGGACTGTCCCTCGAAAATAGGGACACTTGGAGGGTCTGCTAATTTGGAGGACAGTCAATGGGTACTTTCTGAGAGGTGGGAAGTGTGTGTGTGTGATCCTAAATATCTTTGCAGAAGGTTACAAAAAGCTTGGCCTATCACTCAACATCCAAAAAACCAAAGTGATGCACCAACAAGTACAAAATAACCCCTCTGCAGCACCACAAATCCAAGTCAATGGTGTAAAGTTGGAAAATGTTGATCACTTCTCCTACCTAGGCAGTTATCTTTCTCCAAGGGCAAACATTGATGCCGAAATCCAGCATCGCCTGAGCTCTGCGAGTGCGGCTTTCTCCCGATTGAAGTGCAGAGTGTTTGAGGACCGGGACATTCGCAGGGAAACCAAAATGCTTCTTTACAAAGCTATTGTACTACCAACCTCAATGTATGCTTGTGAAACATGGACCACTTATAAACGCCATCTCCAACTCCTTGAAATTGTCTCCGAAAATTTTTACACGTCACTTGGGAAAACACGCGAACTAATATCAGTGTACTGGAAGAAGCAAAGATCACCAGTGTCAAAGTAATGATTCTTCAACATCAACTTTGTTGGACTGGTCATGTTGTGTGGATGCCTGATGATCGTCTTCCAAAGCAACTACTCTATTCCGAACTTAAAAATGGAAAGCGTAATGCTGGTGGTCAACAAAAGAGGTTTAAAGACTCTCTTAAGGCAAATCTAAAAAAATGTAGTATAAACACCGACAACTGGGGAACTCTGGCCTGCGAGCGCTCCAAATGGAGAACAGCCTTTACTAAAGGTGTCATGGGCTTTGAAGATGCTTGAACTCAGGACACAAGGGAGAAACGTGCTAAGAGGAAGACACGCTTGGCAAATCCACACCGTGATCAACTCCTGCCTGGGAACCAATGTTCCCACTGTGGAAGGACGTGCGGATCCAGAATTGACCTCTACAGTCACTAACGGACTCATTGTTAAAATCGTGTTTATGGAAGACAATCTTACTTGGCTACGAGTGATCACCAAAGAAGAAGAAGTGTGTGTGTGTGTGTGTGTGTGTGTGTGTGTGTGTGTGTGAGATTAGGTACAAGGATGGAATGTATTTATTTATTTAAAATTATATACCACTTGATTTTTTTATTATTATAAAAAAAAACCACAACCAGCTGAAAGGTGTTTACAAAAAGAATAAAACCATGAAATTATTGGTAAAAGCAATTAGAAGCAAGTATGTAGAGGATTGCCATGTGTCCTCTTTTTCCAGGACACGTCCTCTTTTTCATGGGTATGTAAAATGAGATTCATGGGACACGGGAGGTGCTGTGGGTTAAACCACTGAGCCTAGGGCTTGCTGATCAGAAGGTCAGTGGTTCGAATCCCCGTGATGGAGTGAGCTCCTGTGGCTTGGTCCCAGCTCCTGCCCACCTAGCAGTTCGAAAGCACATCAAAGTCCAAGTAGATAAATAGGTATCGCTCCAGTGGGAAGGTAAACGGCGTTTCCGTGCACTGCTCTGGTTCGCCAGAAGCGGCTTAGTCATGCTGGCCACATGACCCGGAAGCTGTACACCGGCTCCCTCGGCCAGCAACCCGAGATGAGTGCCGCAACCCCAGAGTCAGACACGACTGGACCTAATGGTCAGGGGTCCCTTTACCTTTAAAATGAGAGTCGTCATATCAAGAGCCATAGTTAAAAGCAGAAGTCGGCAAATATGTCCTGTTTTTTGCTCTTCAAAAATATTGCAGATAATTGCTTCTTCAAAATATGGCAACCCTATTGATTAAAACTAACAATAAGCTAAAAAAACAACACCTAGATTAAAACATATTCTACATGCCTGGATCGGCTTGCCCAAAGAGAAATGTTCTTAGCAGGCACATGAAAAGTATACAGTGATGTCAATAGGCAGGGAGTTCCAAAGTGTGGGTGTCACTGCACTAAAAAAAAAAAAATGATTTCTTACTATTGTGGAATGAGTATTATATGGCGCCTGTAACAGTATGGACTCAGAGATTTTGAAGGGACATTTCAGTACAAAGCTTTAATCCAATTTACGCCAGAACTTAGCTTTATATAAATGAACAAATAGCGTGAAAAAGAGGAGCTTGTGGCTTTCTACCTGAGCTACGGTCATATTCTCAAGCATAGCATTTCATTAAGGCAGTGCCATACGCTGAATAATTGGTCTGCTCCCACTCCCAATGGCAGGCAATATTAGAGTCCGATGCATATTGATTTTTCTTAAAATACCCTGGACAATTTCAGCTCAAGAAGATGAATGTCCAGAAAAGTTATGAGCTTGTGTGGCAAACCAAGAATAATAAGGGAAACTATTTTCTCCAACTTTTAACAGAGAGCAGAGAAAGAAAAAAACAGGAATGGAAAGAAAAGAAGAAGAAGAAGAAGAAGAAGAAGAAGAAGAAGAAGAAGAAGAAGAAGAAGAAGAAGAAGAAGTGGAGGAGGAAGAAGAAGACCTCATGAGTGTCTTTTGTAATAAATCCGGTGCTCATCGATATGAAGCAGTTTTTTGTTTTTTGTTTTAAATCAACTGTCCTTAAAGTATTAATTTTAGTGCCACGATTACAAGACCGGCTATTATTACCTTAATAAAAAGCATTCCGTTTACAAGCAAAAAGGTCTAGGGGGTTGAATGCAGGAATAATCCAATCTAATTAGGATAACAATGTAGAAACGGCTCAAGTCACAATTGCCAACAATTTTCTAATAGACTTAAAACATGTGATGGGAAAGGAGAGTGACAGAAAATAGATTTACTTCTTCCTCGCGGTACACTGGAAGGAAGACGGGTGAGACCGTGTCTTGTTTGCAACAGCCTTTTGCGGGGCTGCGATTCCTAGTTGCTCTCTCTCGGAGGAGGAGGGCAGAATTATCTGGGGGTGGGGGAATGCAAGGGTGGTCACTGGACTGAGGGTCCTGGATATCTTTGTTTGGCTCCTGCAGCCAATCGGAAGCCATGGAAGCCCCATCGGACATTCAGTTTCCAAAAGAACGTTCGACAACCAACCGGAACATTCACTTCCGGTTTTCGATCATTCATGAACCAATTTGTTTGGGAGCCAAGGCATTTGAGATCCAAGGTATTTATTTATTTCAAGTTTGTGCCACTGGCTCCAGGACATTGTGTGGAATATAAATGGCAACTCTAAGGCTGCCCAGTACTGATCACAATGCTGCTATTGCAACTTTATGCTTCTGTTGCAAGTTTGGGTCTACTGACTAGAGAGAGGGTCATCAGAGAGCACCAAGGATCCCCTCATTCTGGGCTGGTGGAACCAGGGCCGGTGCATCCATTTAGGCGAACTAGGCAATTGCCTAGGGCGCTAAAATGGAGGGGGCGTTGGCCAGCCTGCCCCCTGCCGCTGCCTGGTGCCGCCCCAACCAGCAGCGGAGCAAGCAGGTTGGGGCGAAAACCACGGCGGTGAGGGCGCCAAAATGGAGGGGGCGCTGGCCAGCCTGCCCCCAGCCGCCGCCCGCTGCCGCCCCAACCAGCGGCGGAGCAAGCAAACCGCGGGGGTGGGGGGCGCCCGGCCGGGCAGGGGGGGCACCGCTCCACAACGTGCGTCATACGCAATGACGTCGCGTGGCCCGCCCCCTCGCCTAGGGCACCAAAATTGCCAGCATTGGTCCTGGGTGGAACCCCAGTCTCTCTGTCTGACCCTTGGCTCTCTCCCGGACCATGCCTTCTTTCCTCAGGCCACTTCCCCTCACCAGACTTACTCCATGATACCTTTTCATTGTCCTGAAATTCTGACACTGCCTTTTCGTTGCCTGGATGGACAAAAGATCAATATCCCTCCATCTTTCTCCCTCCCTCTCTCTCTCCCCTCTCTTTCCTCCCAACCGCATAATGTCCATGACAATAGTGTCTCATACCGAATATAAAATAAAATTGAGAAGACTATGAATTGAAAGTGGAGATGCTACTGTAAATGTACTTTTCCTTGTTTATTTGTTTGTTTTGAAACACATGAAAATCTTTAATGAGAACTAATTCAAGGGAAAAGGTGTGTGCACATGTTAGAACCTAGGGCAGATCTACACTCATGGTTTTTAACGTTAAGGAATGTTTAAGGAATGGTTTTGATAACATAGATGGACATATGATATCCTACTTTTTATGTTCATAATGCGCTATTACATTGTCTTTTTTATCGCTTAATTTTTAATCGTTTTATGCTGCTATATCGATGGAACACTGCTCATATGTAGTGTTTTACCTTCTTCTTCTTTTTTTACTGCATTCAAACTTTGACACCCCCCGTCCAACGGTATTTGAGGAGCAGATATGGGGGGGAGGAGGAAGAATTAAAATGTGACACCAGAGGGCAGAGCAGAGCAACCAGCAAGGAAAGAAACAGCGTTTTGGAAAATGGTGTGGCCTGGTATTACTTGCATTTGACCCCAAAAAACAAAACAAAACAAAACACCAAGTGTCAGGTGACAGAGGAACCAACCCCACGGCAGTTTGGCAGGAACAGATAAGTTCTTACCATCTGCTTTTTATTCAATATTCACGGAAAGAGACTTGAGAATGCAGCCTCTTGGAATAATGGCGTTGTCCCGAATAAATCTCCATCACCCTTCTCTCCCCCTTCCTCACCCATCAACAGCACCACCACCCCTATGGTTGCCACGTACGGTCATCTGTCTTCGAGCTCTTTGCTCTCCTACTTTTAAGACTCGCCGGGTTCTGGCAGATGGAGGGCCTGGAATGATTTCTATTGATAACATGTCAGCCAGCTGCTCCGAATCTGCCTCCTCCTCCTCTCCCATTACAGTGGTACCTCGGGTTAAGTACGCTTCAGGTTAAGTACGCTTCAGGTTAAGTACGCCTCAGGTTAAGAACTTCGCTAAGAACAGAAATCATGCTCTGGGGGCGCAGCGGCAGCAGGAGGTCCCATTAGCTAAAGTGGTGCTTCAGGTTAAGTACGCTTCAGGTTAAGAATGGACCTCCGGAACGAATTAAGTACTTAACCTGAGGTACCACTGTATTTCCCAACTTTCCCCCTCATCTTCCTCTGAGCTGCAACCTCCTTTAAATCCTGTTGTAATTCTAAACAGTCTTCTTCTTCTCTGGAAGGGTCAGGCTGGGGAGGTTGTCTCCACCATTCCTCCTCTGCCCAGTCCCTAACACCAAGATAAAAAACCGTTTTAATTAACAAGTATGCCCTGTGATGTTTTAGAATGACATATCTAATACCATTCTAATTGGGGAAAATAATGTTAAACAGGTCAGTGTAGTAGATCCAGACCTAGTCTATTGTAGTAAGGTAAATTTTACATGCATTTCTCAGCCAACTTTTACCTCTGGCCCCATCCACCTCTGACATGGGGCCCTTGGAACATTGATCAGAAGGGAAGGTGGCCCTCTGGTGAGATACGATGTCCTCCTCCCCTACCCTAAACCCTGAAGCCAGCCCCGGAATAAAGAAACTTCTGTTCTGGATAGGATTAGTTGGACTTGCTTTTCTACACATATTAATGCTATGGCTGTAGACTGCCTCATTCAGAGTGTAGAGTCTGCTCTTGCCGTATGAATGGAGGTCTATTCAAGTTCAGAGTTTTATTTTATTTTTATTTTTAATTCAGCCCCAGGGTTCAGGTCAGACGGCGAGACTAATCCATTGAAGCCAAGGAGATAAAATCCCCATTAATATATAAAACACTGAGCATTCAAAGGAATTAAAATTAGACCATACCTCCTTAACCCCAGCCATTAAAAAATGTCAGTGTTTATTACGCGAGAACATGGGTCATAACAAAAAGACATAAAAATGCAGAATTAAATATAAACAGAGTTACGAGGA
The DNA here is from genome assembly GCA_034641395.1 of Darevskia armeniaca. Lineage (NCBI taxonomy): Eukaryota > Metazoa > Chordata > Lepidosauria > Squamata > Lacertidae > Darevskia > Darevskia armeniaca. The sequence goes on along the minus strand of JAWWNF010000290.1, from coordinate 2,662,873 downwards.
AGTGGCTGGGATACAAGATTCAACAGCAAAAAGAACACGGCGGGGGGAGCATTCTCAATTAACGAGGAGGGTCTTTAATCAGCCAGAGCCTTTCCTTATAAATCCTAATGTGAAATTTGCCTTCCTCCCCACACTGCGCTGAAGCCCTTTCCAGTCATTTGCCTGCATGCAATCGTACAAGGTTAAGAACCGAAGCACAGTCTGTCTGCAGGATCAGGCCAAAGAACCATCTAGCTGGCTCTCAAGGCTCTCAGTCAGATGCCTGTGAAAAACGTGCAAGCAGGATGGAACAGAAAAACAGGCTGCTGGGTCATGTCAAAGACCCATCTAGACCACCATCCTTTGGGGAGCCTAAAAACAAGGCCGGAAGTAGGAATGTAGGACAAGCTTGCCGGATCAGGGCAATGGCCAAGCATCTTGTTCTCATGGTGGCCAGGTAGACGCCGATGAGAAGCCAGGAAGCAAAGAAGCACGTGAGAACATAAGAGGTGGAACAACTTGTGGCATCTCCGTCACTTCTGTTCCATTCTGAACTTCTTGCCTGGTTCCTTAACTCCTGAATCAGGACTCTTGAGCCTTTCGTCTCCTGCTAAGCCTGTACCGTTAATTGCCTTAATAGAGATCTCTGGTCTGCATGTGTTGAGGGGGAGCTAGGACAGAAGGCTTACCCAGGAGCATAGTTGGGAGTTGGATGGGTTGATGTCAGGCTTCAGGGAATCCTATCCCTCCCACGGTGAGAATGCCAAGAAGCAGATAAACAAGAAGAGTTCTTACCAAGTAAGGTAAAGGGACCCCTGACCATAGCTGTCAACTTTTGGATTTGAAAATAAGGGATTTTCCCAAACTTTCGGATTTGAAAATAAGGGATGCCGCGAGGGCGGTGCAATGGCACCAAGTAGCCTCGCCACCCTGCGCTCCAGAGGCTGCGCGCAAACGGGTGAGCGAAAGAGCGAGCGCATAGACGGCAGGCAGGCTGGCTGTCTGGTTGGGCATGAGGGTCTGGCTGCACAAGGCATGCAAGCTCCTCCCCCAGTCAGTCTCAGACTCCTTATTGGCAGCCGAGCAACGCAGCTGAGGAGCCTCCCTGGCCGGCAGGGAGGGAGAGGAGCTGCTTCCTTTGAAATCTGGGAAATTTAAGGGATATCAACAATCCGGGATAGCAGCGGGAAACGGCATTGGAATAAGGGAGTCTCCCGCAAAAAAAAGGGAGGGTTGACAGCTATGCCCCTGACCATTAGGTCCAGTAGTGACCGACTCTGGGGTTGCGGCGCTCATCTCGCATTATTGGCCGAGGGAGCCGGCGTACAGCTTCTGGGTCATGTGGCCAGCATGACTAAGCCACTTCTGGCGAACCAGAGCAGCACACGGAAATGCTGTTTACCTTCCCGCTGCACCGGTACCTATTTATCTACTTGCACTTTGAGGTGCTTTAGAACTGCTAGGTTGGCAGGAGCAGACTCCAAGCAATGGGAGCTCACCCTGTCACGGGGATTCGAACCGCCAACCTTCTGATCGGCAAGTCCTAGGCTCTGTTGTTTAACCCACAGCGCCACCCGCGTCCCTTTCTCTTGCCAAGTAGTTTATTCAATATTCACAGAGAGAGAGGAAGGAATGCGGTCTCTCTTAGATGATGGTGTTGCTCCGAGTAAAGTCCCACCCCCTCAGTCCTTCCCGTTCTACGTCACCTCTGCTGATCTGTGCTTTCTGCCTCTGAGCTTTCTGGTCCTGTGGGTGGGTGGGAATCAGGAATGCTTTCCAAGAACACTGAGTCTGTCAGCTGTCTCTCCCCTGGTGCTTCTTCTCCCAATATTTCCCAGCTTCTCCCATCTGCAGCCTCTGAACTATGACCTTCTGCAAACCACTGTTTGAAATCCATACTGTCCTCCTCTTCTTAGGAAGGTGCAGGAAGAGGGGGGCGGTCCCCACCATTCCTCCTCAGTCTGGTTGACCCCTACCAAGGGTGCAGGCCCAGGGGGTTGCAAAAATCGTGCCTCTCCACTCTGGATCAGAATGGCTAGGATCCTGCCTGCCCATTCACAGGCCATCATCCCCTGCTCTGGGTGGCAGGGCAAGGCACACAGGCTCCTCTGGGTGCCTTGGTGGAGGAATGTTCATGGAGGAAATCACTGGTGGGGTGGGGAAGGTGACAGAAAGCAAACCTCTTGGGTTTCTGGTCCATGATTTCTCCTGGCTTCAGAAGTGCCAATACAGTATGCTCTTTGCCAATGGAGCAAGGGAGACTAGGTGGGCAGGACTCGAACCAATGGTTTCAAGTTGCAAGAAAGGAGATTCCGACTAAACATTTCGAAAAACTTTCTGACAGTAAGAGCTGTTCAGCAGTGGAACAGACTCTCACGAGAGGTGGTGGACTCTCCTTCCTTGGAGGTTTTTAAGCAGAGGTTGGACGGCCATTGGCCATGGATGCTTTAGCCGAGATTCCTGCATTGCAGAGGGTTGGACTAGATAATAATAATAATAATAATAATAATAATAATAATAATAATAATAAATTTTATTTATACCCCGCCCTTCCCAGCCGAAACTGGGCTCAGGGTGGCTTACATCAGTAAAATTACAATAAAATATAAAAGAAAACCGTTAATTAAAATACAGGTTAAAAAACAATTTAAAATTTACAATGCCTCTACATTTATCGCCCAAACTCAAAACCAAGGGGAGTCCAACCCGAAGGCCAGGCGGAACAGCTCTGTCTTGCAGGCCCTGCGGAAAGATGTCAAATCCCGCAGGGCCCTGGTCTCTTGTGAAAGAGTGTTCCACCAAGTTGGGGCCAGTGCTGAAAAGGCCCTGGGCCCTAGTTGACACCAAACTAATAGCCTTGTGGCTCGGGACCACCAAAAGGTTGTTATTTGTGGACCTTAAGGTCCTTTGCGTGGCATACCGGGAGAGGCGGTCCCATAGGTACAAGGGTCCTAGGCCGCATATGACCCTTGGGTCCCCTTTCATCTCTAAGATTCTATGATTCTAGGTATGCCTCTGGGTTCCTCACCCTTGATTTACTCTCATCCACTTCCTAAGGTCTAATCTGTTCTTAATTGTTGAAGAAGATTAGTCCTTTCATCCTGTTATCTCTAAGCTTGCTTAGGAGCCTTGGATGATAAAGTTTGCCAAAGGAAGGACCATCGCTCGGTGGTAGAGCATTTCCCTTGCATGCAAAAAGTACCGGTACCAATTGCCAACATCTCCCAATAGGACTGTCCAAAACCTTGGAGAGCCTCTGACAGTCCTTGCTAGCAATACTGAGCTAAATGGACCAACTGAGTTTCCTAGGTAATAATAATAATAATAATAATAATAATAATAATAATAATAATAATAATTTATTATTTATACCCCGCCCATCTGGCTGGGTTTCCCCAGCCACTCTGGGCGGCTTTCAACAGAACATTAAAATACAGTAATATATTAAACATTAAAAGCCTCCCTAAACAGGGCTGCCTTCAGATGTCTTCTAAAGGTCTGGTAGTTGTTGTTCTCTTTGACATCTGAAGGGAGGGCGTTCCACAGGGCGGGCGCCACTACCGAGAAGGCCCTCTGCCTGGTTCCCTGTAACTTGGCTTCTCGTAGTGAGGGAACCGCCAGAAGGCCCTCGGCACTGGAGGTAAACCCAGACCATCTCAATATCATTTTGCCCTGGGGGGGGGGGAGGAAATACCCATCAAGGTATCTGAGATGTGAATGGGGTAGGGTGGAGGCGGCCAATAAAACTATAGTGTTCATAAGAAGCTAAGAAAGAAGTCAGATCCATAGTTGCCCATGCAATCACAATTTGTGTGCACATATAGCAAAGCGATAATTAATAATATAATGCTATTTCTCTTTTTGCAGGACCCCCTATGCAGGACACGGTGACCTATATGCAGTCCATACCAAAAAAACCCAAAGCCACAGGTCATCCCAGAAGCCATCTATGTGAGGCTACCCAATATTTCTTAATGCAGACTCTTAGATGCACATCCAAATTATTCATTTTATGTATTTGTTTATGAAGCGAGTGAGAGGATCAATTGGAGATTCGTGCCAGCCCTGCGACAAACAGCTTCAGAAACCAAACAAAGAACTTCCTGGCCGGGGTTAGATTTTTGCCCCCCCCCTTTGAACTGCACAAAGCAAATGGGGAAAGCCCCCCAAAACAATATTTTTGCTCCCTTCCTTGCAACGTCTAGTTGCTAATCAGTAGTAGATCTAATCAAGGACCTAATAAGTTCATAATGGTACATTTGCTTCCCAGGAGAAGCCAGGGCTCCTCATCATCATGGAAAATAACCGCTGCCCCCCTCCCCTCTTGCGAAAGTGCAAGCAGGATCCGCAGACATCGCAACAGTCTAATAATTTGATTGCAGGCCCTCAGGCGGGGATAGCTTAAATTACAATTAAGAGAGCTGGTGCTGCTGTTAACATCTGGGTGATGAGGCACTGTATGGATGCTGTAAAGGGAGGTTGTGCTCTCTCCACCTCCCCACCCCCACCCGCAAAAAGAAGAAGAATGGAATGTTTTACTGGCTAGGAAACATGGAGAGCATGATCTAGCCCACTTTAAGCACTGTGTCCAATTTATTGCACCTTATTAGCCCTCCTGTCAACAACCTCAGATATGCTGATGACACAACCTTGATGGCAGAAAGTGAGGAGGAATTAAAGAACATTTTAATGAGGGTTAAAGAGGAGAGTGCAAAATATGGTCTGAAGCTCAACATCAAAAAACTAAGATCATGGCCACTGGTCCCATCACCTCCTGGCAAATAGAAGGGGAAGAAATGGAGGCAGTGAGAGATTTCACTTTCTTGGGTTCCATGATTACTTCAGATGGTGACAGCAGTCACGAAATTAAAAGACGCCTGCTTCTTGGGAGAAAAGCAATGACAAACCTAGACAGCATCTTAAAAAGCAAAGACATCACCTTGCCGACAAAGGTCTGTATAGTTAAAGCTATTGTTTTCCCAGTAGTGATGTATGGAAGTGAGAGCTGAACCATAAAAAAGGCTGATCACCGAAGAATTGATGCTTTTGAATTAAGGTGCTGGAGAAGACTCTTGAGAGTCCCATGGACTGCAAGAAGATCAAACCTATCCATTCTGAAGGAAATCAGCCCTGAAGATCCTGAAGCTGAGGCTCCAATACTTTGGCCACCTCATGAGAAGAGAAGACTCCCTGGTAAAGACCCTGATGTTGGGAAAGATGGAGGGCACAAGGAGAAGGGGACAACAGAGGATGAGATGGTTGGACAGTGTTCTTGAAGCTACCAACATGAGTCTGACCAAACTGCGGGAGGCAGTGGAAGACAGGAGTGCCTGGCGTGCTCTGGTCCATGTGTCGGACACGACTAAACAACAACAACAAGCCCTCCAATTGAAATCAATGGGGCTGGGAAGTACTGTGTGTTCCTGGAACCCACCTGTAGTTGCTAAGGTCTCATCCACACTTTGGCTTGACCAGGATTTTGATCATACATCTCAAACTTAATCTATTCCGGATAGTCCGTTCCAAAACCAAAGCGTTCCAAAACCAAGGCGCGCTTTCCCATAGAAAGTAATGCAAAACAGATTAATCCGTTCCAGACTTTTAAAAGCACCCCGCTAAAACAGCAATTTAACATGAATTTTACTATCTTACGAGACCATCGATCCATAAAATGAAAGCAATAAACAATGTGCTGTACTATAAATTAAATAAAACAGTATTGTAGATGATAAAAAATTTACATTAAAAAAATATCTTACCAGCATTGATGATAGTCATTGTTTGGATGGGGGGCTTTTATCCATTTCCGCAGTCACACAATCAATCAATCAATCAATCAGTAGCTGAACTGGGATCCACACAGCCACAAAAACAAATTAACTGAAAAAGCCTCAAAACAAAAAAACGCAAAATAAATAGCAAAAACAAAAGCACCAAATATAAGCTCCAAATATCACCTCAGAACACTGCAATCGGAAACGGAAGGCTTGAATTACAATGGGGGGACACAAATTAGCAGCACAACGGGAAACACAGGGGGACTCAAAATGGAGCACATTCGGCTTCTGAAAAAAAGTTCCAAAACCGGAACACCTGCTTCCGGTTTTCAGCACTCAGGTTTCAAGTTATTCGTCAACTAAGCTGTTCGAAAACCGAGGTATCACTGTATTGGGTACCGATTAGTTCCCCCAGGTCTGGGCAGTTTTCTCCTGGTTCTGCGGCCGTGCCTTGCGAAAATCCAACCTCTTCCCCTGAATTGGATCTTAGCAGATGGGGAAAATCTGAGGTTTCCCCATCTCTCACTTCAAACCCAGCGATTTGTGTCTTATTTTCTGTAGAGCAGTGTAACCACTCTTGATTGATGGAATCTGTGTGGAGACGGTAACAACGTTCAGATTTCTGGGCATTGAATTACAGGAGGATCTGTCCTGGAGTGCAAACATAAGGGGGCTTGTGAAGAAGGCGCAGCAGAGACTGTACTTCCTGAGAGTTCTAAGGAAAAACCATCTTCCACAAAAGCTGCTGCTTGCCTTCTATCACTGTGCTCACTTATGGCTTATGTGTGTGGTACGGAAGCTGTACTACCAAGGACAGGATGGGGTTGTGCAGAGTTGTTAAGGCAGCAGAGAGCATTGTTGGCTGCTCGCTCTCCACCTTGGAGCAGATTTATGCCATGAGGTGCCACAGAAAGGCACTGGATATAGTGAAAGATCCATCGCATCCTGGTCACCGTCTCTTTGAACTTTTGCCATCGGGACGGAGATACAGGACGATGACAACAAGAACAAGCCGTCTTAGAAACAGCTTCTTCTCCAGAGCGATCGTGGCCTTGAATGGGAAGCCTGGACTTTGAAGTCATCTAATCTTACCTGTTATGTTTTATCATTGTATGGTTTTAATCAGTGTGTATGGTTTTAATCAGTGTTTTTGTAGTTGTTTTGTCTTTGCGTGGAGTGCCCTATCTGGGTGGATGGAGCAGCCAAGTAATTTCGTTGTCCCCGAAGGGGGCAATGACAATAAAATATATTCTATTCTATTCTATTCTATTCTATTCTAAGCTGATCCATTTGCGGTGAATTAGGCATTTCCCCTTAAACTTGGTCTGCCCTCTGTCAGCTCCCACCTGCCTGTTTCCTTACTTACAGCCAGTCCAGGGAGTGGCATTACTGTATTTTCTGGCGTATAAGACTACTTTTTAATCCAGGAAAATCTTCTCAAAAGTCGGAGGTCGTCTTATACACCGGGTGTCGTCTTATAGGGCGGGTGCTGAAAAGCTGCGAGTTTGGAGGAGACACTGCCATTGTCCCCGTCCCGGCTCCGCCGCCTCCTCAGCCCCTCTCACGCCCCCTCGCAGGGAGCCAGCGAGCGAGAGACGGGTGGGGTGCACAAACAGACGCCTCTCGCCCAGTCCTGGCCCGCCTGCTCCTGGCGCGCCCGCCCCGCCCCCGAGACACAGGCAGGCAGGCGAGAGACGCGCTCCCCTCCCCTCACGGCCGCTCTTGCCTTCGCCGCCTCAGCCGCTAGACGAAACGGGTGCTCATGGTGAAAAAGGCTGCCTCCAGTGTGCGTTGGAAGAGGGGTAGTCTTATACAGCGAGTATATCCCAAACTCTATATTTTAACTGGAAGAGTTGGGGGTCGTCTTATACGCCTAGTCGTCTTATACGCCGGAAAATACTGTACTTGCCATTACTTCCTCCTCCTTAGTCTCATTGTTGTGGACAAAGGAGGAGGATGGGGACAAAGCTAGAATACTGCCTGTCGTAGCCTCTGGCGCCACCTACTGTTGGCCTCCCCACTTTCTGGTCTACCAGTCCCAATGGGCACCAGCCATTGCTGCGATGGAGGTTGGCACATTTTAAAGTCTCGGATGCTAGCGCTGACATGCACAGCTCATGTGCCTCTTTTGCTGACAAGCTGCCGCAAAGGGTTGTGGTTCTGCCACAGCGATGGGGAACCCCATTTGTGTAAAGGGGACCTCCGCACAATCACCTAGGATGCTGCTATTTACTGAATGAAGTCCATGAATGAAATAATGGAATCCTTTCCTTCCTCCCTCCTCCCTCTGGGTCAGAGAATTCCAGCATTTCAAAGAACAAACTCGATGCAAAACAGGAGCCTGGAAATACTGTCAAAAGAAAAATATCTATCTATATATAAATACATATACGTTAAAAAGCATTCTTTCTTTTTTTAAAAAAAAAAAGAAAAGAACAAAATGCTAAAAAGGAAGGAAGGAAGAGAATCTTGCCATATGGTAACAAAACCTATATAATTCTCTTGATCTTTAATCTCTATGCCAATGTCTGTTTTACAGATTATGGCTTCAGCCTTTTGACAAATCTGCTTAGTGAATTTTTGGCTGCAAACTTTGGCACGGCAACCGCTGTCTGAAATACATTCAAAAGGCTAAACATTTTCATAATAGCTACTTTACACAGATTAGTAAGCTTCCCTTCAGGACACCAATTTAACTTCGCTCTCGCTCTCGCTCTCTCTTTTTAAAGTGACCACATTCATTTGTGTGATCACACGCACACAGGGAAAATTGATGTTGTTATGTGTGTGTGTTGTTGTTGTTTTTTTTAAAAAAATGTGTTTGTTTAATGCAGTAGTTTTCTTGAAGGTTTCTCTCTTTTTTCTTTTTTTGAAAGAGGATCAAGCTTTTTGCCAACAGACAAGCTATATTGCAACAAGGGGTTATTACGGTCATTTTTCATGTAATTGGGAGTCTGTTTGGTTGCTATCCTTCGCAGGCTCATTACCTCATTTTTATAATCCATCATAAAGGGGGTTTCTTGCATGTCACAGAAATATGCCAAGCAGCCAGGAAAACAAATAAAAAAAAACCTGCCGTGTGAGTATTTAAACATCTGCCCATGATTTCCTTTTAAATGTAATAACCAATTTTAGCTCCGTCGCAATGATTTTGCACAGAAATGGCATTATTTTAATTCTTAAGGCTTGGGACAGGTCACAAAGAAAAGCAAACACCATGGGCACCCACTGAAATTTATTTGGAGGGGTGTTTGCAGAGTAAAGGTAAAGGTAAAGGTACCCCTGACAGTTAAGTCCAGTCACGGACGACTCTGGGATTGCAGCGCTCATCTCGCTTTACTGGCCGAGGGAGCCGGCGTACAGCTTCCGGGTCATGTGACCAGCATGACTAAGCCACTTCTGGCGAACCAGAGCAGCGCACGGAAACACCGTTTACCTTCCCGCCGGAGCGGTACCTATTTATCTACTTGCACTTTGACGTGCTTCCGAACTGCTAGGTTGGCAGGAGCAGGGACCGAGCAACGGGAGCTCACCCCGTCGCGGGGATTCGAACCGCCGACCTTCTGATCGGCAAGCCCTAGGCTCAGTGGTTTAGACCACAGCGCCACCTGTGTCCCTATGAGCAATCATTCCTCTGCCAGAGGAGCAATCATTCCTCTGCCAGAGGAGCAAAGGCTTAAAAACAAAACCTAATAGTCTAGTGCAGGGTTCTTCAATCTTGGGTCCCTAGAAGTCGGACTACAACTCCCATCATCCACAGTCAGATCAGTAAAAGGGCAGGCATGATAGGAACTGTAGTCCATTTTATCTAGGAACTGAGGCTGAAGAACACTGGTTTAGATCTTAGGTGTTCTGCTCTAGTCTTCCCTTTGCCTAATCGCTAGGTCTTCTTTCCTAAATTTCAGTCACTGCTACGACCTCCTGCATTGGCTAAAAACACTGAAAGGCGGGAGCAGGCGAGTTTCTCACAAAACAAATGGTGCCTGTACATTGTGCATCATATAATAATAATAATAATAATAATAATAATAATAATAATAATAATAATTTATTTGTACCCCCTATCTGGCTGGGTTTCCCCAGGCACTCTGGGCAGCTCCCAATATTAAAAACACAATACAGCATTAAACATTAAAAACTTCCCTAAACAGGGCTGCCTTTAGGTGTATTTTAAAAGTAGGATAGTTGTTTATTTTCCTTGACATCTGATGGGAGAGCGGGAGCCACTACCAAAAAGGCCCTCTGCCTGGTTCCCTGTAGCTTTGCTTTTCGCAGTGGGGGAACCGCCAGAAGGCCCTTGGCGCTGGACCTCAGTGTCTGGGCTGAATGGTGGGGGTGGAGACGCTCCTTCAGGTATACAGGACCGAGGCCGTTTAGGGCTTTAAAGGTCAGCACCAACACTTTGAATTGTGCTCAGAAACATACTGGGAGCCAATTTAGGTCTCTCAGGACCGGCGTTATATGGTCCCGGCGGCCATTCCCAATTCTATGAATGCTAGAAACTTCCATTCTTTGTTTTTTAAAGAAAAGGGTGGTTCACCCAGTTGAATTTCTCCTCCTCCCACGGACACACACTGGGGACACCGATGGTGAACATTATGAAAAGCAATGAAACTAAAAACGTCTATTACGGGGTGGGTAGGGACATTAGAGATGCGCTTGGAATGGAGTCGCAAGTGAAATGGAACTTTGGAGACTGGGAGGGTAGAAAGCTGGGAGGCCAACAGTAGGCAGAGGTGGAGCCAACTAATGCTAGTTTTGTCCCATCTTCCTCCATTTTGGGGCAACGAGTAAGATGGCACACTTGATCATGGGCGGGCAGGCTGGTGGAGGCTGGCTGAGGGCAGGTCAAGGTTAGTGGGGCAGTGCCCTAATGGACCATCCTCTACTGATTGGAAAGGAATTTGTACGCTGGTCTACCTGAGTGGCGGAAGCTTTCAAGGGACACCAGAGAATGTGGAGGAGGAACATGAGGAAGAATGGTGAGCGAGACGAAGAAGCAGCAGATCCGTGTTTCTTGCTGTGATGGCCTGGGACCCAGAGGAGTCTCGGTCTGCACCAGATCCTGAACCAATTCCGGGGCCTGATCCTGAAGAGTCCCAGTCTGCACAGATTCCCCTGCAGCAAACACCAGCTGGGCCGAGTCAGGGGCGTGAGCCTGTCCTGGCTCCAGATGCGGAGATTACCTCGTTGCCTTCAGCTGGACCATCACTTACAGCTGTTCCACTACCGGTTTGGTCAGGGGAGACTGAGGCTGCCCCTGGGTCCAGTAACCCACCAGCGTCTCCCAAGCTGCAGAGACTCAGGTCTGAGAGAGACCTGAGTACTCGCAGGAGGAGTGCTCGCCTTCGGGCGAAACAGGGAGGTGAGCCGCCGGGGGATCGGGACCGGCCGTTGCCCCGACAAAGATAAAAGGCTGCTGGACCCCGCCCCAGGTTGTGGGAGCAACATTGCTGCAAGCAAGATCCTGCCTGAGATCCTGTACCTGTCCTTGCCTGGTTTCCTGCCCCGTGTTCTGCCTTGGCTCTGTCGGACGGACTCCTCACAGAACCTTCAGATTCTGAACCAGACCTGGACCTCATTTCTCGGATTACGCCCGGGCCCAGCAAACTTGCAATGTCTACATCTACCCTTCTGTTGTTTGATTTTGGAGTGGAAGAATTGAGATCTGCATGGGAAATGACTGTGGGTTTTCCTTCACACGTGCGCACAAAGACACAGAACCCTCTATGACACTTTTTAGCTTGGCACAATTAAAGCCAGTGAGACTTGGAATTCATTATTCCAGTTTGGAAACTTGCTCTTTTGTGGCATTTTATTCTGCTTTAATAAACCAAACAGACTTTTAATTAAAAAGGTGAAGAAGGGGGAAAGCTCTCCGAATGATGATTTCAAAGAAGAACGTGGATTCGCCTGGCATTTCCAACTTTGCACAAATGATATTTCCTCCAAAACTGCGTTCGGATGCTAACGGTCCGACTCAAGCAAGAATATGTGAATTTACGCTCGTGTACACAACAATCCCTTTAAGACATGACACTTGTAAACAAAGCCCATCGATTTCCTCTAACCATCTCGCAGTGCAGAAGGCCTCGGTGGGGCTTGGGAAAGGCTTTGATCAGCCTAGAACCAGTTGTGGCCTTCGCTGATGGACACAACCCCACCCCATAGCTGTCAACCCTCCCTTTTTTGTGGGAAACTCCCTTATTCCAATGCCATTTCCCGCTGCTATCCCGGATTGTTGATATCCCTTAAATTTTCCGGATTTCAAAGGAAGCAGCTCCTCTCCCTCCCTGCCAGCCAGGGAGGCTCCTCAGCTGCGTTGCTCGGCTGCCAATAAGGAGTCTGAGACTGACTGGGGGCGGAACTTGCATGCCTTGTGCAGCCAGACCCTCACGCCCAACCAGACATACAGCCTGCCTGCCGTCTATGCGCTCGCTCTTTCGCTCACCCGTTCGTGCGCAGCCTCTGGAGCGCAGGGTGGCGAGGCTACTTGGTGCCATTGCACCGCCCTCGTGGCATCCCTTATTTTCAAATCCGAAAGTTGACAGCTATGCCCCACCCCACCCTGAAGGAGTGCAGGCTTGCAAGCTTGGCACTCCTGTGATGCAAGAGAGTTTCACAAGTGAGCACGCCACACCTTGTCATCAAAAGCTTGGTGGGAGGGCCAGGAGAACTTGTTGGGACATCTCTGTTGCTTCCGTCCAGCTCTGAGCTCCTGTGTATTGTGTCTGCTGCTGTCTCTGTGTTTTAGACACTGTTTCCATGGGGCAACCAGTCCAAGACCTGCACAAAGCTGTCCTGGATCCCTTTGATACTTCACCTCACTGTTGTACTGCTGTGGCCATAGCTCAAAACGGAGCCATTTCTCAATCTCTCTTCCAAGCCAGAAGGGGCAAGTAAGGGCTGCCAATGCAAGCTGAAGCTTCTGAGTTGTGGATTCAGATCTCACCTCTTCCCCGAACAGACTTTTTTGCCACCCTCTCTCAGCCTCTGTCTACTCCATTTGCACTATAGGAATATTGACTTACAGGGTTGTTATAAGATTGGACTTTGAACATGCTTATAAAATGTGTTTGAACTCAAAGTGGGCTGAATCTTTCCCCATTTGGCAGGGAGGCAATCCATTCCACACTAAATGTGAAATTTCTGCTCCTTTCAGTGGGTGGGTCAATTTTACCAAACCTTTCAGGTGTGGGGAAGGGGCAGCAGCTTTTGGCCTTTCTGGCTTGTTCCAGGTGCTTCATAGGATGCCCACAATGTTCATGAACGATGGGAATTGTAGTCCAACAAATATATAGAAGGACACAGGCTCTCCATCTCTGATTTATACATCACCCTTTAATTTAGTGTTTCTCAAATGTGGTTTCCCAGCTGTTGTTGGACTCAGGCTAGGGCCTGAGTCTGAAGGGGCCTCACCTGTGCTGGATCCTCAGGTGCAGGCATCTGCTGAGTCTGCTCTGGCTCCTGATGGGATGGAGGACCCATTGCCTGCAGGTGCTCCACTCCCAGCCCTGTCAGGGGAAGCTGAGGTTGCCTCTGGGTCGGGTAACCCTCCAGCCTCTCCTGAGCTGCAGAGGCTCATGGCAGAGAGGCGAAGGGAACTGAGTTCCCGCAGGAGGAGTGCTCGCCTCCAAGCCAGGAGAGGTGAGTCACCAGAGGATCAGGGCCGCCCTATGCCTTGGGGCAGATAAAAGCCGGCCAGCCCCAGCCCCAAGTTGCAGGAGCAACATCGTTGCTGTCGAGTTCCTGCTTGATCCCTGTCCTGTTGTTTTGCCTGAGCTCCTGACCCGCCTTGGTTCCCTGTTTGTTCACCTGTTCCTGACTTCGCCTGACTCACTGCCCTGTACCCTGCTCCACTTATTTCAGACTGCCTTTACGTGTACCTCTGACCTTGGACCGGACTTAGACTTCGCCTTCTGGATACCCCACGGGACCAGCACACACACAGCGGAAAGAGATGCAAAAAGCCCCATGCGTGCTGCATTTCAGCAGGGAAGACTTTACAGAAATGTCAGTAGTTGACATCCGCCTGAAAAGATTGCTGTGCATCCCCAGGAAATGCAAGACGGCCTGAGCCATTTTTGTCGTCTTCCCTACGACTTCCTTTCTACATGTTTGTATTGATATTTCTTCCCTCCCTCCCCCCTCTTTTTTTTTTTTTTCATTTTTACCTTCCTGCACAGTTGGGAGGCTGTATCGTCACTTTTGATTTTATAATTACACAAACAATGCCTGGTAGGAAGCTGGTCGAGGGAAACGGGTGGAGGGATATTATTGGATGGAGGGGAGGGAAAGTTAGAGAGATTTTTTTAAAAAAATGAAACCCCAAACGATCAGTACACAGTGCGCCGGTGTGGAAATTATCCTGTTTAGCACAAGACCCCCCATTGCGGTGGGGAGGGAACGATAAATAATAAATAAATGACAACTTCTGTTGACTAGTTTGGCATAAATACAGGATAGAGAGTCTGTGGCCATGTAGACACAAGAATTTTAACACCCTAGCATGAGCCTGTGTGGTTAAAAGCATCAGGAGACGAGGACTGAAGTCTCCACTCGGAGATGAAGCTCACTGGATGATCTCAAGCCAGTCACAGGCCACATTCGTACCATACATTTAAAGTGCTGTGATACCACTTTAAACAGTCATGGCTTCCCCAAAGGAATTCTGGGAGCTGTAGTCTGTTGAGGGTGATGAGAGTTGCTAGGGGGCACCTGTTCCACGACAGTTCACAGAGTGGTTTAAGAATCAATCCATCTTCGCAGGGAACTCTGGGAATTGTAGCTCTGCGTGGGAAATAGGCGTCTCCTCTCAGCACCCCGACTTATGTTCCTAGGCTCCCACAAGATGCAGTCATGGTCACCAACTTGCATGGATTTTTAAAGATTTTGTTGTTCAGTCATTCAGTCGTGTCCGACTCTTCGTGACCCCATGGACCAGAGCACGCCAGGCACGCCTATCCTTCATTGCCTCTCGCAGTTTCGTCAAACTCATGTTAGTAGCTTCGAGAACACTGTCCAACCATCTCATCCTCTGTCGTCCCCTTCTCCTTGTACCCTCCATCTTTCCCAACATCAGGGTCTTTTCTAGGGATTCTTCTCTTCTCATGAGGTGGCCAAAGTACTGGAGTCTCAGCTTCAGGATCTGTCCTTCCAGGGAGCACTCAGGGCTGATTTCCTTAAGAATGGATAGGTTTGATCTTCTTGCAGTCCATGGGACTCTCAAGAGTCTCCTCCAGCACCATAATTCAAAAGCATCCATTCTTCGGCAATCAGCCTTCTTTATGGTCCAGCTCTCACTTCCATACATTACTACTGGGAAAACCATAGCTTTAACTATACAGACCTTTGTTGGCAAGGTATTGTATTGTATTGTATTGTATTGTATTGTATTGTATTGTATTGTATTGTATTGTATTGTATTGTATTGTATTGTATTGGTTGATAATTTGTATGGAGTTAAAATTCTTTCAATAAATTTTTTTTTAAAAAGAATGGGATGCTGGCCAGATTCAACAAGGCTCTTCCTTCTTTCTACTTCAGGATCTGTCTTTCAACTTCAGGATCTGTCTGTCTAGTGAGCATTCAGGGCTGATTTCTTTAAGAATGGATAGGTTTGATCTTCTTGCAGTCCATGGGACTCTCAAGAGTCTCCTCCAGCACCATAATTCAAATGCATCAATTCTTCGGTGATCAGCCTTCTTTATGGTCCAGCTCTCACTTCCGTTAGAATTAGATAAATTCACGGTGGTTAAGGCTATCAGCGGGTGGCACTGTGGGTTAAACCACAGAGCCTAGGGCTTGCCGATCAGATGTTCGGAGGTTAGAAACCCCGTGATGGGGTGAGCTCCCGTTGCTCGGTCCC
This sequence comes from Darevskia armeniaca, assembly GCA_034641395.1. NCBI lineage: Eukaryota > Metazoa > Chordata > Lepidosauria > Squamata > Lacertidae > Darevskia > Darevskia armeniaca. Next base: position 2,647,249 of record JAWWNF010000290.1, on the reverse strand, counting down.
AGCTCCTGCCAACCTAGCAGTTCGAAAGCACATCAAGTGCAAGTAAATGATGATGAAGAAGAAGAGTTTGGATTTGATATCACTACCCGAAGGAGTCTCAAAGCGGCTAACAATCTCCTTTTCCCTTCCTCCCCCACAACAAACACTCTGTGAGGTGAGTGAGGCTGAGAGACTTCAGAGAAGTGTGACTAGCCCAAGGTCACCCAGCAGCTGCATATGGAGGAGCGGAGACGCGAACCCGGTTCCCCAGATTACGAGACTACCGCTCTTAACCACTATGCCACACTGGCCCTAAATAGGTACTGCTCCGGCGGGAAGGTAAACGGCGTTTCTGTGCGCTGCTCTGGTTTCACCAGAAGCGGCTTAGTCATGCTGGCCACATGACCAAGAAGCTGTATGCTGGCTCCCTCGGCCAATAAAGCGAGATGAGCGCCGCAACCCCAGAGTCGTCCATGACTGGACCTAACAGTCAGGGGTCCCTTTACCTTAAGGCTATCAGAGGCTGGTGAACATGAGGGTTAGGTTCCCTTTGAGAAGCAGTCTGTCTCTGAACACCAGCAGCTTGGAATCACAAGTGGAAAGAGAGAAATTTGTTGTACTCATTTGGCTCAACTTGCAGCCTCACCATAGATCTGGTTGGTCACTGTGAAAACCAGATGCTGGCCAAGTGGAGAGTCTATTGGCCTGATCCAGCAGGCCTCTGTCTTATGTCCTTACTTGGCTTAATGCATTGGTTCCCAAACATTTTTGGGCCACTGCCCCCTTGGTTCCATGCTGTCATCCCCAGTGCCCCTCACGGTATAAAGAAGCATTATTCAGAATACAGTAGTGGTTTGCACAACCCAGTAAAGAAGATAATGGCACAATCAAATTCAAAACAATAACAATTAATTGCACATTTATTAAAAATCCTACTAAAGCGATTTAGTTTAATTAATTCAACAAAACTGATGAGCTTCATCCAGTGATACCAGCGTTTCAAAGGACTCATCTATATACAGTGGTACCTCGAGTTACAGACGCTTCAGGTTACAGACGCTTCAGGTTACAGACTGCTAACCCAGAAATAGTACCTCGGATTAAGAACTTTGCTTCAGGATGAGAACAGAAATAGTGCAGAGGAGGTGCGGTGGCAGCGGGAGGCCCCATTAGCTAAAGTGGTACCTCAGGTTAAGAACAGTTTCAGGTTAAGAACGGACCTCCAGAACGAATTAAGTTCTTAACCCGAAGTACCACTGTACCTGCAAATGAAACGTTTTAAATGTGTTGCAAAGTGCATTATACAAATGTGACCCTAGATGGCGGCAGTGAGCTATGGCAAATTCTATATATTTTTCAAAACGTTTTTTTAAAAAAACAACCATTTTCACAACATATTTTTTTAATGTGTGTAGATTCCACCAAAGTCTGGTAGTCATGGAGACCTTCTGCTGCCCCCTCACCTCTTAGGACCCCACTATGTAATACCACCACCCACTTTGGGAAGCGATGACTTAGTGAGATGCAAGGAGTTTTCCCAGCCCTACTTTAAATATCTTTCTCTCTCTCTCTCTCTCTCTCTCTCTCTCTCTCTCTCTCTCTCTGCCTCTCTTAGAATAAGAGTTGAATCAGACGATCACTTACTACATAGTTTGGTTTAAAATGTCCTCCCCGACAGCTCTAACCACATAGAGAGTGGGACAGTTGCGACCAACAGTCGGCAAGTGAGCTTGGCATGTCACAATTACTTGGAAATTCAAGGCAGAAAGGTGTTCATGACACTGCCAAGTTGCAGTTGCGATGCCAGAGGTATAAGCAGACAAACAGCGGGAGCACTGATACGAACAACAGGCATTTATAAGGTATCTAAAGTACCCATTTGTCCCCCTGACTTTGGCAAGAGATGGGGGGGGAGGATCTAGTCCTTAGTGATTTTTAAACGCTGTTCATTTATTCCAAAATTATTCTCCTTTCCCCTGGCGATAAAAGTCAATAAAACGGCAACCAACAATTATGCCATTTGATTGCTAAAATGAAATAAATGTTCTTCTTTGTCTCCGCGTGTATTCCTAGGGGACGCTTCCCTCTCACTCCCTGCTCAGTGAGCCAGTAAGAAGCATATTATGAGTTCTGGGTGTTTAACAAAAATCCGAACATACCACAAGCCCTCAAAGAATGCAACAGCTGCTTTTCGGGTTGCTGATGCTTTCTTTAAAAAATAAAATTAAAAAATCTATTGCTTCTGTCATTTCAGTTGCAAAAAGCACCAGAGTCAGTTTATGCATTATGATTTTTCATTGTCATCATGCGCGGGCGGAGCCAGGGACAAGGGCACAAGCAACCTTCCTCCCCAAAGACAAAAAGCTCTTGGCTAAACTTTGCACATGCACACACATACACACAAACAAAACGCATGCATGGAACGAACCTTTCATTGAACTGCTTTCTCTCAATCTCTTTCCCAATATATCTCCATGACAGAACACAGCTCTGTCAGTTGTTAAATCCCCCTATGTTACTTGTTCTAATCAGCATTTTTCGGAACTGTCCGTGGTGCTACTTCTCAGTGCAGTCCTGACCCCTTGATCTTTGCAACTACTTGGGTGGGTGGGGAATATACCGTATTTGCCTAAATAGAAGACTCACTTTCTCCCCCAAATTCCGACCGTGAAAAGTTCAAGTGCGGCTTATAACCTTACGGTATGCAGCCAGGAGCATGGGGCAAACAGTGCCAGGAGCGCGGCAAAGCGGTGCCTGCCCTGTGTGTTCCCTGTCCTCCCCCCAAGGCTGCGAAGGGAGAGAGCGAGGATGGGGAAAGGCGGCTGGCAATGCAGTGCGGCTCCCCCCCCCCCCCCAGTATGCAGCCAGGAGCAGTGAGGAATTGAGCAGGCTTATATTCAGGTATTTTTTCCATTTTTTTCCTTTTCCCCCCCTCCAGTTTTAAAGGCTTATATTTGGGTGTGGCTTATATTCAGGCCAATACGGTACAGTGGTACCTCGGTTTAAGAACTTAATTCATTCTGGAGGTCCGTTCTTAACCTGAAACTGTTCTTAACCTGAGGTACCACTTTAGCTAATGGGGCTCCTGCTGCCGCCGCGCGATTTCTGTTTTCACCCTGAAGCAAAGTTCTTAACCTGAGGTAGAAGAAGAGAAGAGAAGAGTTTGGATTTGATATCCCGCTTTATCACTACCCGAAGGAGTCTCAAAGCGGCTAACATTCTCATTTCCCTTCTCCCCCCACAACAAACACTCTGTGAGCTGAGTGGGGCTGAGAGACTTCAAAGAAGTGGGACTAGCCCAAAATCACCCAGCAGCTGCATGTGGAGGAGCGGGGACGCAAACCCGGTTCCCCAGATTACGAGTCAGATTACAGATTACACTGGTGTACTATTTCTGGGTCAGCGGAGTCTGTAACCTGAAGGGTCTGTAACCCGAGGTACCACTGTATATGGTAGAAGTGACTCTCCAGTGGCCTCTGGCAGAGGGTTCCACCATTGCACAGGTCCCTGCTGTGCCCAGCTGGGCAGAAAACTACCACCAGTGGCAAGATGCAGGAAGCCCCCACATGGGGTGTTCTGCGATCCCACAGACCTGCCAGGGAGCCTGATCCTCAGGTATCGTAACTGTACCAACCAGGATCTGGAGCAGCAATTTAAAAAACAAACAAAAACACAACTTCCCACTTCTGCCAGAAGCAAGAGCATGAGAATCTTGGAGTAAGAGGTTAAAGCCCTAAACGGCCTCAGCCCTGAAGGAGCGTCTCCACCCCCATCATTCAGCCTGGGCACTGAGGTCCAGCACTGAGGACCTTCTGGCAGTTCCCCCACTGTGAGAAGTGAGGTTACAGGGAATTGGCAGAGGGCCTTCTCGGTAGTGGCACCCTCCCTGTGGCACGCCCTCCCATCAGATGTCAAGGAGATAAACAACTTTCCAAAGACATCTGAAGGCAGCCCTGTATTGGGAAGTGTTTAATGTTTAACGTTTGACGTGTTTTTATTATGTTGCAAGCACCTTGTGTTTTTGCTGTTCTTAAATGCTTAGTTTTGGAGCTCCCAGTACGTTTCGAAACACAATTCAAAGTGTCAGTGCTGACCTTTAAAGCCTTAATCGGCCTCGGCCCAGTATACCTGAAGGAGCATCTCCACCCCCTTCGTTCAGCCTGGACACTGAAGTCCAGTGCTGAGGACCTTCTGGCAGTTCCCTTACTGTGAGAAGTGAGGTTACAGGGAACCTGGCAGAGGGCCTTCTCGGTAGTGGCGCCCACCCTGTGGAATGCCCTCCCATTAGATGTCAAGGCGATAAGCAACAATTTGACTTTTATGTGGCATCTAGACACATATTAAAAAACAACGCTGTGAAAATGCATTTTTTAAAAAACCATTTTGAAAAATATATTGAATTTGCCACAAGCTCACCATCGCCATCTAGTGTCACATTCGAATAATGCATTTAAAATGTTATATTTGCAGCTGTATAGCTGAGTCCCTAGAAGACATCTGAAGGCAACCCGAGCAAGCTGAAATACCATATTGCCTCATATGAACCTGCCCATGTTTTGAGATCTTCAGGGGAGGCCTTTATCTCAACCCTGCCACCCTCACGGATGCACTTGTGCCAGACCAAGATGATCAAGGGCCTGGAAGCCTAGATAAATAACAACACAATTTTTAGAAGGCACCTGAAAGCAGCCCTGTTCAGGGAAATTTGTAATGGTTATGTTTTATTGCATTTTTAATATTTTGTTGGGAGCCACCTAGAGTGGCTGGGGCAACCCAGTCAGATGGGTAGCATATAAATAATAAAAGTATTATTATTATTATTATTATTATCATCATCATCATCATCATCATCATCCTCATTATCACAAGAACATAAGAAGATCCTGCTGGATCAGGCCAACGGCCCATCTAGTCCAACATCCTGTTCTTACAGTGGCTAACCAGATGCACACTGCTTGTGACAGTGGTGACAGAACATGACCCATGAAGATTGATTAGAGCCAGCTTTTAATGTCAGAGTGGCAGGAGGCATTTGCAGAGGATGGCCAGCGTGCCTTACAGCAGCAGGTGTGGTTTTTTTTTGTTTTTTGTTTCCGTTTTCCACCACTCCTCCCCGCAAAAAACATTTAAAAAAAAATCTGAAGTTAAGAATTGATCACATGCTCACAGCTGGAGACTGTGTTAGTCTTTAGTCGAGAAGGTATAAGGCATCATCATTTAGCTCTCCCCCTGCCCCAGCAGGTGGGCCAAACAGTGGCGCGGATAAGAACTATCAGACATCAGGTGCACAGCGGGAACCCCTTTTACCTGCATTGTTCTGATCCCAAATGTGGCTCTTTACACTTTTAAAGAGAGGAACACAGAGGAGGGAGAAGGGAACACATCAAATCAAAGCGGTGGCTTTGTACGAAATTAAATAAAAATATGCATGGCATCCTTGCGGGGAAGGGAGGCTTAAACTAACGCATCGTCTCGTTTCTTCCTTTCTCGGTACTCTTTGCTAGTCCTGGTAGTGGGACTTGCGTGGAAGATGTTGCTCAAGCAAGTCCCTCTGCCACTGGACTCTTCAGAATAATGATGAATTGCTACATATTTCTGTTGTGTGTCGAGGTCCCCCAAGCCACCCCCGAAAATAACTCACACTTCACACAGTAATTTAAGTTTAAGGTTTTTGGCATGATTTTGGCCACAACTTTATTAAAATACAAAAATGTGAGTGGTTGCTTAGGCATCGGTTCCAACTATCTGTCCCCTCCTGGGGGCAGACTGACATCCGCCCAGTTAGCGGAAGTCAGTAAAGGGAAAACACTTTGGGGAGAGAATGGGGGTCAGTGGTCTGGGCCCTCGCCTCTCCCCTAATGTTCCCAGGGGCTCTTGCGTGGCCCTAGCCCCTGACCAGGGGGTACGGATAAAAGCATGGCGAGCCCCTGGATTCCTTTAATGGAATTCCCCACGCAGCAGCAGCATTGGAGGGGCAGGCACAGCCAATCCTTACCCCTCCACCAACCAATTTAATAACCAATGACTAACCGCAACCTTACAAGTTGTGACTAATTGCTACGCAGTAGGCGAAAACCAAATGGCAGCAGCCAATCAGCCGGATGGAAAAATTCCTACCAGGCCCCTGCCCCAAAAGCAGACGACCCCATGACAGGCAGAGCAAGGTCAATGCACAAGCCTAAATATAAATATGCACTGAGAATATATAACCTCTGAGCTGTCCATCAAACATTGCTACATAACATTCTCCCCAACAACCAGCAGGGCCCAATCACATGCCTTGGCTATCTATCCTATCCCGCCCAGCAACAGAGGGGTGACTTGTTAGCCCCCACCGCAACACGTGCTCTCCATGAAGGAGAACCCGCTTTGTTAGAATCATAAAATGTTTAATTCTCCTGCCTCTCAGCAGCTTTCGATGCCCTCTACCATGGTATCCTTCTGGAGAAGCTGGCACCTCTGCTGGCACAGAAACTGCCCTGGTCACCTTATATGTTGACCTCTCTCAGGAGATGGACGGGGGTAATATACCCCTGTTAACCTTCCTTGACATCTTCCTCGACCACCTTTGGTGCAATTGACCCCAGTATCCTCCTGCAGAGGCTATCGGAGCCGGAGGTGGGCAGCACTGTTTTGCAGTGGTTCTGGTCCTACGTTGATGGCCATCTTCAACGGGTAATGCTTGGGGAGTGTTATTCAGCACTGCAGGGCCTTTAATGTGGGGTAGCTCCCTAGACTAGATGGATGTTGCCTGTTCTAAATGAGCTTACACTCCCTCTGAAGTAGAGGACATGTAGCTTAGAGGTACTGCTGGATCATTTGCTATCACTTGAGGCTCAGGTGGCACGAAGTGCTTTCCATGTTCTTCAGCTGGTGGCCCACCTGTGTCTCTGTCTGGGCAAGAATAGCCTATATTCTGTCGTCTATGGTCTGGTAATCTCTAGGGTAGATTACTGACGATGGCAACACGAAGATGGGTCTTTTCTGCAGTGCCTCCCTGTTTGCGGAACGCTGTCCCTAGGGTGGCCCACCTGTCGCCTTCGTTGAATATCTTTATATGAGTTAGAGGCGAAAATGTTTGTCTCTAACCAGGCCTTTGGTGGATTAACATTCTATGTCCTTTTAAATATGCTTGCCGGAGGGTTTTTGGTTTTTTTTAGATTGTGTTTGCTATTGTTATTGTTTATATTAAGCATTTTGGGTTCTCGTTTTGTATTTTTATGTTGTGAACTGCCCTGTGATACCTGGATGAATCAGACTCCTAGAATCATAGAATTGGAAGGGACCCTGAGGCTTATGCAGGAATCTCAACTAGACTATACATGCCAAATGGCCATCCAACCTCTGCTTAAAAACCTCCAAGGAAGGAGATTCCATTGCCTTCCAAGGGAGACCATTCCACTTTCAAACTGCTCTTGCCACCAGAAAGTTCTACCCAATGGAATCTCCCTTCTTGCAACTTAAAGCCATGGGTTCGTGTCCTACCCTCTGGAGCAGGAGAAAACAAGCTTGCTCCATCCTTCATAATGCCCTGCTTGTGGGCGGACCCTTCATTATATCGGGTCCTCCCTCAAAAAGGGCACGTGTTGCGGTGTGGCCTGGCAACCAAACCCTTGTGTTGTGGGTGGGAATGTTTGGACAGCCACAGCACCCTATTGGTAGGTCCCTCAATGCTGGGGTGTAATCTGACCAATGGGACGCTAGCTAAACGGATCAAGGGACCTACATAAGCCCCATGCATGTGTTCCTGAGCTTCCTCTTTGGGCCAGTGCATCGGAACACCCGCCCACCTCTCCCTATATTTAGGGCTTGCGCTTGACCTTGCTATGCCGTCGTGTTTCGTCTGTCATTGGGACAGGAGCACGGCAGGAATTTTCCTCACTTGGCTGATTGGCTGTTGCCACTTGGGTTTCGCCTGCTGCGTAGCAAATCGTCACAACTTGTAAGGTTGCGGATAGGCTCTGGTTCAGGTGATAGGGATGGGAGAACGCTCTCGCCATCCCTATGTGAAGGGTATTCCGTTAAAGGAATCCAAGGACTCAATGGTTTGGTCAACCCCTGAGAGGGGTTGTGCCCGTGCCTGAGTCCAGGGGGACATCTGGGTGGTGGACTAGCCTGACCCCGGCTTTCCACTGTTCCAGGTGTTCACCCTAGGCTGACCTATGCTGGTGCCCTGGGTCAGTGCTACCTGCCACGGTGCAGGGAGCTAGTCGAACCAGAGCCTATGCAACCACTCACTTGCTGTAATCAATAAAGTTGGCCAGAATGTGCCGGACTCTATGGACCACATGATCCTGGATTGCCCCCTCTCTAATATCTTCCGAATTGGCCCTTCAATGTCCTCAATGTGGCCTAGTGCCCTTTTCAGTAACCAACTTACGATCCAGTTCCTGCTGAGGGATGATTCCTCTGCCCTCACTAGAGCTATGGCTCAATATCTGACTAGGGTTTTTGAAATTAAGACCAGTATATTTAGCCTTTCCAATAGTGACTAATGAGGATCTTTTTCTATTTATTGCATGCTTTTAGAAATATTATATTATATAGAAATATTATATAAATTGATGGTTTGTATGTCTCCTTTTTATATATGCCAATAAAGGTGTTGAGTACCAATAAATTTGTGGCCTACATTCTGCCAAAAACCAAACCAAAATTTGAGTCTTGTCTGAATTTATTTAAGGGGGAGGTTAAAAGGTCTACACACACAACTGGTTGGCCACTATGAAAAACAGGATGTTGGAGTGGACATGCTTTTGGTCTAACCCAGCTGGAACACTCTTATTCTCTCCAGGGTCCTCAAGGCTATGAGTTGCCTCTGCTAAAGTGTTACCCTTAAAATCACTCAGCTTTGGGTGAACTTAACAAGAAATGTTGCTGCTGTATCAAATCAAGTAATTCTGCCAAACATATTTTCCCCCATATATATATATATATATATTTTAAAAAAAGGATTAGCCCTACACGCGTCTCATAAAGTGAGATGTGAATCACGCATTGCACAAATAGCGATTAAGTATCAACATAAATACCTTTCCCTTAAATAGGAGTTCTTATAATTAAGCTTGAAAGCACGGAAAGCCGACTATTAATTTAACTGGAGTTGGGAGGAGGAATTGTCAGAGTGCAAAATATGAATTGTCAGACATGGCTCTTTAGGTATCAAACTCTGGAATAAAAAAAAAATCCATTAAACAAAGGTTTAAGGATAAATTATTTAAAGATCCATTAAAAAAACATTAGGCAATGTCACTTACAAAAGAAACACCCTGCAAGCCAGACAACCAGAGCGTTAGGTATTTTCTTTAGCCACATTGAAATCATAGGCAAGAGGGGAGGGGAAATACATAAAGATCTTTATGTAGCTCAGGGATGCATTATTTGATAGGGAACATTTTAGTGTGGGCATCCATTAACTGATACTTAGACAATAACTCATAGTATTTGGCCTCCCCAGGATTCTCAGGTGAATTTAACTGAACATGATGCTCTTTGATCATCAGTGTTATGCACCAGCTTTTAGGACATTAGGTAAAGGGTAAAGGGACCCCTGACCGTTAGGTCCAGTCGCGGACGACTCTGGGGTTGCAGCACTCATCTCGCTTTATTGGCCGAGGGAGCCGGCGTACAGCTTCTGGGTTATGTGGCCAGCATGACTAAGCTGCTTCTGGTGAACCAGAGCAGCGCACGGAAACTCTGTTTACCTTCCCGCCAGAGCAGTACCTATTTATGTACTTGCACATTGACGTGCTTTCGAACTGCTAGGTTGGCAGGAGCTGGGACCGAGCAACGGGAGCTCACCTCGTCGCAGGGATTCGAACTGCCGACCTTCCGATCAGCAAGCCCTAAGCTCAGTGGTTTAACCCACAGTGCCACCCACTTCCCTGTGCTCTAATCTGGCACCCTCTCCTCAGAGTGACCAAACTGATGCCCCTGGGAAGCTGACAAGAAGGTCCTGTGCACAGCAGACCTTTCTCCACTCATGTTCTGCAACAACAGGTACAGAGGGAGACCATTGTGGCATGTAAGGGTTGTAGCTCAGTGGTAGAGCATCAGCTTTGGATGCAGGTCTCAGGTTCAATCCCTGGCATCTCTAGGTAGGGCTGTTAGAGAACTCTGTCTGAAACTCTGGATAGTCATTGCCAGTTAAATCAAGCTGATAACTCCCATACATTAAAACTACAACTAATCCAGAATGCGGCAGCCAGACTGGTGACTGGGAGCAGCCGCTGAGACTACATAACACCGGTCTTGAAAGACCTACATTGGCTCCCATTACGTTTCCGAGCACAATTCAAAGTGTCGGTGCTGACCTTGAAAGCCCTAAACGGCCTCGGTCCTGTATATCTGAAGGAGCGTCTCTACGCCCATTGTTCTGCCCGGATACTGAGGTCCAGCTCTGAGGACCTTCTGGTGGTTCCCTCACTGTGAGAAGCCAAGTTACAAGGAACCAGGCAGAGGGCCTTCTCGGTAGTGGCGCCCGCCCTGTGGAACGCCCTCCCATCAGATGTTAAAGAGATAAGCAACAATTTGACATTTAGAAGCCCTGTTTAGGGAAACTTTTAATGACTGGTGTTTTAATATATTTTTAATCTCCTGTTGGAAGCCGCCCAGAGTGGCTGTGGAAACCCAGCCAGATGGTTGGGGTATAAATAATAAAATTTTGTTGTTGTTGTTGTTGTTGTTGTTGTTGTTGTTGTTGTTGTTAAATACGGTCCTTTCTGGTTTACAATTCACACTGCTGGATCAATACATGTGTGTGGCATGGGGGTAGGAGGCTTGCAAATGAATAAACGTTATGTAGCAAAAAAGCTTGTTCGGGGGAAAGGAAGTTCAGATTCATGGGCCAGATGCAGCCTTCTAAGGCTCTCCATCTGTCCTTCGGGATTTGGTAAGGCTTCGCTTCCAACTTCACCACACTCTTCTCTCCCAAAGCCACACCTCTCACCTGCCCAGGTTTGTACCCTTCCTCGAGTGTTTCGCCTTGCTGGGATGTGTCACTGAATTCCGATAATGCCTCTTTTGCTGGCCTGGATGGAGGAGAGAAATGGGTGCGCAAGTCCCAAACAATGGCCTTCACAACCATCACCCATCGGGACTATACAAAGATTCCACAAAAATATCAATCACGTGATCATCAAGTCTCGGAAAGGCCTGTGCATCGCACTCCGCAAGTGGTCAGGTCTTGCAAAGACCCTTACGTAGCAGGTCGTTGATACGTTATGTGGGTCACCTAAGAAGAAGAAGAAGAGTTTGGATTTGATATCCTGCTTTATCACTACAGTGGTACCCCGCAAGACGAATGCCTCGCTAGACGAAAAACTCGCAAGACGAAAGAGTTTTTCGTTTTTTGAGTTGCTTCGCAAGACGAATTTCCCTATGGGCTTGCTTCGCAAGACGAAAAATTCGCAAGACGACACAACTCGCAGAACGAATTAATTTTGTCTTGCGAGGCACCACTGTACCTGAAGGAGTCTTAAAGCGGCTAACATACTCTATTCCCTTCCTCCCCCACAAGAAACACTCTGTGAGGTGAGTGGGGCTGAGAGACTTCAAAGAAGTGTGATTAGCCCAAGGTCACCCAGCAGCCGCATGTGGAGGAGCGGAGACACGAACCCGGTTCCCCAGATTATGAGTCTACAGCTCTTAACCACTACACCACACTGGCTCTTACCTAACATTATTGAGACCAGTAGGTTGATGAGCGTGCAGCCCCGCCTACATACCAAATTTGACCCATTGGGATTGGAGAAGGGGATAACAGACAGCTGGACCCATTCACCACACCTGTGCTTTAAACCTTCATGGGTGATCCATGCAAAGTGGGGGTGGTGGTAGTGCTGAGACTCGCTGCTTTCGGCCTGTGCTAGGGCGGTGCTACCACAAAAATCTCCTGCTTTGTGACCTGAAGCTTGTGATGTTACTAGAGCAACACAGGCAGGAGACGACTAGCAGGGGCATCCATTCTGCCAAAGCGATGTCACAGAATGGCTCACACATTCCCAGAAAAGGCAGCGAGTGAACCACATATTTCCGCCTTCCAGAGACTTTGCAGCTGACCGCAAAGTGAACAAAGGAGCCAACGAACAGGTTGCGTAGGCGGGTTTTGAGCCTGCTGTTTTAAAAGTTCATTAAGACATTTGATGCTGCAGAATTTGACGCCGCAGAACAGGCAACTTGGGGGCAGGATTTCCCTCGGAGAAAGAATCTGTGCCCCCAAGTTAGGTGTTCTTCATATTTTCCTCGCTCTGCTAATTTATCAAACAAGCAAGGAAAGGAGAGATGCTTGCCTCTAGCATTTACCAAAAGAAGCTTTATTTATGAAGCAGCCTGGTGCTTTTTGATGGGTGCCTTCATCAAGGACAGCTCTTCATTTATTCTATTCTATTCTATGTTTTAAAGAACACCTCTCAAGTGTTCTACACAATGAAACATCTAGTCAGGAGCATACCACACATCCACGAACGTAATCCATTCCGGAAGACCATTTGAGTTCCGAAATGTTCAAAAACCAAGGCGCAAAGGGCAGCCTGCAAATTTAATCGAGAAAATTGAGAAACACTCAGCGGAAGGCATTCAGCTTCCAAGGCGTGTTCGAAAACGGAAACATTTACTTCTAGGTTTTCGGCGTTTGAATACCAAAACATTCATCAACGGAGATCTTCAAAAACTGAGGTACCACTGTACTATGCTCCCAGATTTACATATAAGCTAAACATGCTATAGCTTAGGGCCCCACTCTCTTGGGCCCCCCCAAAAAAAATTAAAGTGGAAAAACTGGATGTACATTTCCAAAATATAAGATAAAAAACAAATAAAATAAAACCTACAGACAGCAACAGTGTTTTGAATTGTGTAGGCTCCTGCTTTTTGGTGGTTTTGTCAACTTTGGGCAGAACTAATAAAAGCTCAACAACTTTGCCAAAAAATATGGCAACCCTACACACTGTTGAACGAACTGAAAGAAAACCTGCTTCAGTGTGTGTGTGTGTGTGTGTGTGTGTGTGTGTGTGTGTGTGTGACATCAGCATTAATCCTTTGCAAAGTATTTCGGGTGCACCATCCCCACAGCCTGCACAGAGTCTCAAGGGCCAGACAGAGGCCTGGAGGACCACATTCCGCACCTCCAGGCCTGAGGTTCCCCTTTCCTTCTCTAAAACATTTGGGAAACTCCCATTTGATCATGAAGAAGTTCCCCTTGCTGCTCCTGATAAGAAAAGGTTCAGAAGTCTCGTGATGGCCCTGAAGCTCTGATGGCCCACCTAGTCCAGCATCCTAATGTCAAACAACTCCTGCTGTCGGAAAGTTTTTCCTGGTGTTTAGTCGGAGTCTTCTTTCTTGTAACCTGAGTCCTGCCCTCCACGGTAGGAGAAAACTATCAGCAAATACCCCGCCTGGGGCAGTTTGTGAGACTGCCCCAAAGCCAGAGCAAAGCCGTGTGCGCACATCCCCGGCTACAGAGTCCGGTGGCACAGTAATATGTGATTGTTCCTAGCATGAAGAACAACACACACAAGCCATGATTTAGGCTAAATTATTTATTGTAGGAATAGTTCAGAGAGAAATCTCTGCTGCCAGCTCAATAAGACAGAGCTGCCATAAAGCTGTCATAGAATCATAGAGTTGGAAGAGACCACAAGGGCCATCCAGTCCAACCCCCTGCCAAGCAGGAACACCATCAAAGCATTCTTGACAAATGGCTGTCAAGCCTCTGCTTAAAAACCTCCAAAGAGGTCTGTCCGGCTTCAGGTCTAGCCAGAAGAGAGAGCACAAAGGCTAGGATTACAATAGTACAGTGAAACGTAAACATTCCATGTAGGAATAATAATAATTATAATAATAATAATTTATTATTTGTACCCCGCCCATCTGGCTGGGTCTCCCCAGCCACTCTGGGCGGCTTCCAGCAAACATTAAAATACATTAATACATTAATGGTGTTTCCTGCTTGGCAGGGGGTTGGACTGGATGGCCCTTGTGGTCTCTTCCAACTCTATGATTCTATGATTAAGACAGGAAAACAGATAAGGCAGTTTTCTCATGGCTCAATGAGACAGGCAGAAGTCAGACTGCTGCAGCTGTTTGCCGCTCGGCTTGGACAAAAATCATAACAAAAACAAGCTTGCTCCATCCTCCATGTGACAGCCCTTCAGAGATTTGAAGGTGGCTCTCACATCTCCCTCTCAGGCTTCTCTTTTCCAGGCTGCCCTTCCAGCCACTGATAGTCAGAAGCATTTACAGGCTCCTCCCCACTTTTGTGTGACTTGTGGCACTTGCACGAGTGCCATTTTCAGCACTGAAGGGGGGCAGGGGCAGAATGGGGAGGAACAGACTTGTGCGCATGTTGCTGGTGTGCGGAACAACCAGGAATGGAACACTTGTGTAAGTGGGGATTCCCCTGTACAGTGGTACCTTGGTTCTCAAACGCCTTGGTACTCAAACAACGTGGAACCCAAACACTGCAAACCCGGAAGTAAGTGTTCTGGTTTGCGAACTTTTTTTGGAAGCCGAACGTGCTCCGTTTTGAGTATTATGCTTCCGATTTGGGTGCCACACTTCCATTTTGAGTGTTACATTTCTGTTTTGAGTGTTACACTGTTTTACACTGTTGAGTGTTTTTGCTATTTATTTTGTGGTTTTACGCAGCTTTTTTGTTTTGTTTTTGTGACTGTGTGCAACCCAGTTCAGCTACTGATTGACTGTGTGACTGCAGTACATTGTTTATTGCTTTCATTTTATGGATCAATGGTCTCATTAGATAATAAAACTCATGTTAAATTGCTGTTTTAGGGGTTGTTTTTAAAAGTCTGGAATGGATTGATCCATTTTGCATTACTTTCTATGGGAAAACATGCCTTGGTTTTGGAACGCTTTGGTTTTGGTACGGACTTCCAGAACGGATTAAGTTTGAGAACCAAGGTACCGCTGTACTGCCTCTGATCATACTAGCTCTGAAAGTTGTCTCCAATAATGAAAGCCTATCCCACATCACTTAAAATAATATTTGAATGTGTAAGACGAGAGAAATGAATTACCGTACTTTTCAATGTATAAGACTATGTTACTTTCTTTAAGAATCATGCTAAAAAGTGGGGGCCGTCTTATACATAGGGTGAACGTTTGATTGGTTGCTGTCGCGGCTGTCAGCAGCTATTGTGCGTGTTATTGGTTGCTGCGTCAATGGGTGGTGTTGATTGGCTGACGCTCCGGCAGTTGGGCGGGCGATTGGCAGCTTCTGCCGGCAATGGGATAGATGGGCGGTGGATTTTGCGACGTGTGCGGGTGAGCAATTTTCAGCAACCCCCCCCCCCAAAAAAATCTCAACAACTCTGGGTAATCCCCCCCCCCAAGAAAGCTCAACAACTCTCTGCAATCCTCCACAAAAAAAAGCTCAGCAACTCTGTGCCATCTCTCCCCATTTTCTTAAATTTGAGACCCCAGGGGCATCTTATACATGGGGGCGTCTTATAGATGGAAAAGTATGGTATGTTTCCTTTTGCTTAGAGCTGGTTGGTGTACTCCTTCTGCTTAGAACTCAGAGAAGCTCTGGGTAGGAGCAAATGAGACCCTCCTTGAATCCCTGAGCGCTTTAAAACCCACCAGTCCTCAAGAAATCCCTTCAGTTCACGAGAAAGGAACTGAACTGAATCCCTTCAGTTCACGAGAAAGGAACTAAATATGTTGTGCTCTCTCTCTCTCCCTCTCTTTGCAACTGCTATGACATCCAATGGCAACTATTTCATATAGCTTTTTAAATCGGGGGGAAAACTTATTTAAACAATTGAAAAAATTAATCATGGAAAGAGAGGGCTGGGGAGGGAGGAAGTAGCTATCCTAACAGTTAACACCACATTCAAATGTAATTACTTTGAGCATCTGATGCCTCAATTGTGAATCCCACAATCCTTCCAACTGGTGCCGGCTCCTTCCGCCTTTCTCTTGTTTTAATTTTTCTTTTCTTTTTCTTTTTTTAAAAAAGAATTTCTTTTCTTTTTCTTTTTTTGTCAAGAAAAAAACAACTTTTCTCTCTCCCTCTCCCTCTCCACCTCGCTCCTGCATGACAAGGGAACAGATGGCAATTTAAGGGGAGAATTTATGAGAGGCACAATCTTAATGTTCCATAAAGAAAAGAGAGAGTCTCGCATCAAAACCACTGACAAATGCACTCGCTAATATTAATGCACTTCCCATTCATCCAATATGCTTCCTAATTGCTTTTCTGTACATACTAATGTGGCACCTGCTGCTCAGCATTGCGGGCGCGTCAGGATCCCTCCAAAGTCAAACAGCTCCTGCAACTGGTCCTCTCCCAGTGATGAATGTAGAGCACTGTATCACACACAGTTCCTGTCAGTCCCGTAATTAAAATTTTATACTTACAGAAAAAGATAGTAAACAATTGGTCCTTAAATGGATTCACAAGAGGAACTCTTGTTACAGCCAACTTTCTAATTAGCATGCATCGCGGCTCGCTAATATATCCATGACAAGAAAGTGGAAAGAATTGTGTGTGCATGGTGGGGGTTATAAACTTGGGGTTTCTCTCTCTCTTCTCTCTCTCTCTCTCTCTCTCTCTCTCTCTCTCTCTCTCTCTGTCCCGTGTTGACGTTCAGCTACGAGGAACCTGAAATGTAAGCCATCCAACCTGGTCTCGTTCCGCCCATTCATTTTGACAGTGCAGATGCCACCAAGTGGCTTCGTTTTGGTGCTCTTCTAGAGGATTCGGTGCTCCGAGCCAGAGGGTGCACATAAGTGGCATGCTTGCGCAACGAAGGACACCTCGCTCGTTTCAATGCAGGCAGCAGAGCTTGGAGGTTTGGACCATCTATACGAGTTAGCCAAAAAAACACCAACCTCAAGCAGTGGCGGAGCTTCATGCTCCGGCACCGGGGGGCGGAGAGCAGGCAGGGGCGGGGCTGGAGCACATCCTGGGGGCGTGGGGGCAGCCCCGATGGCACCCCACCGGGATCGCGCTGCCGGGGGCAGTGTGCTCCCCCCGCACTCCTCTTCCTCCGCCAGTGACCTCAAGAGACAGATGGGTTAGACGCATGATTACAAGAAGAAGAAGAAGAAGAAGAAGAAGAAGAAGAAGAAGAAGAAGAAGAAGAGGCGTAGCAAGGGTGCGGGGGGCCCGGGTTCCACCCTGGAGGCGGGATGACACTTGGTGGGGGACCCCCGCGAGCCCCGGGCCCGCCGCCGCCTGGTAAAGGAGCCTTACTCGGTGGCTCGTAAGGTCACCGCGGGAGCAGCAGTACAGCCGGACTGCGCATGTTCGGGATTCCACACATGTGCAGTCCGTCTGTGCTGCCGTCACTCACGGTGACCTTACGAGCAGCCAAATGAGGCTGCCATGCATGGACAGCAGCATGGAGCCCCCGTTTTTATCCCTCCCCCACCACGGAGCATTTCCCATCAGAAGGGACACAGCACAGACGCCTTCTGCCATCCTGAGAAAACCACTTAATCTTGAATTTATTTTATTTTATTCTTTGGCCGATTTACAAAAAAAGAAAAAAGCACACCAATAAATAAATTTTAGAAAGGGGTAAGATTAGACACAAGGATTTGGTGGTGTGTTTTTTTTTTAAAATCAAGACTCCTTGTGCTCTGCTCCCCCTTTCTTCCTGCCCAGGGCAGCCCTGCCCTCTGGCTGCCCCTCAGAGCTGACACATCACATAGGGCTGGGCCTCGCCTGCCTCTTCAACAGCTGTACAAGAGAGGAGGCCAGTGGCGGAGGCCATGGAGAGGCAATGGGATGTTGCCTCGCAGCCACGGCCTCCTCCATCATTGTCGCTCGGGACAAGCACCGGCTCATCCGCCTTCCTGAGCTTCCTGGCAGGGAAAATAGGGACATTCTGGGATCAGTCCAGAAGGCGCAATGGCTTTTGTACTTCCGGGAATGTCCCTGGAAAATTGGGACACTGTATTCAGTGGTCTGTGTTTGCCTGAGCTTAAGTCTGGACTAAGGATTCTGAGCCCCTGTGTTCTGATTCGATACATGACATCCAATCACAGAACATTTCAGGATTTGGGCCTCTGCCATTGGCCCTTAAGCTCTGAGTCATGATTTGCAGCTTGGAAGTTTAGACAGCCAATCACGTTGGGAGTGGGTGTGGCCCAGGCCTTCAGAAATGTATATAAGCAGTTACTTTGCCCCTGTTGTCCAGTTTTGTTAGTTCAATAAAGGTTCTTGCTGTTATCACTGTGTCTTGCCTCGTAGGAGCCCACCTATACTTCAGAGGGTATGATGGGTTCCCTCTCAAAGACTTCTGGGAACTGTAGTTGGTCAAGGATGCGGAGAGTTGTGAGGAGACCCCTCTCCTCTCATGGAGCTACAGTTCCCAGAATTCTCTGAGAAGAGGGACATGTTGTCAAATCATGCTGGACTTTGTAGCTCAGTATGAGGGGAACATCACAACCCCCAAACTTCTTCAATATTACACGTCTACCAAGATTTGTAGGATGCAGGTGGCGCTGTGGGTTAAACCACAGAGCCTAGGGCAGGCATCCCCAAACTGCGGCCCTCCAGATGTTTTGGCCTACAACTCCCATGATCCCTAGCTAACAGGACCAGTGGTCAGGGATGATGGGAATTGTAGTCCAAAACATCTGGAGGGCCAAAGTTTGGGGATGCCTGGCCTAGGGCTTGCCGATCAGAAGGTCAGCGGTTCGAATCCCTGCGACGGGGTGAGCTCCTGTTGCTCGGTCCCAGCTCCTGCCAACCTAGCAGTTCGAAAGCACGTCAAAGTGCAAGTAGATAAATAGGTACTGCTCCGGTGGGAAGGTAAACGGCGTTTCCGTGCGCTGCTCTGGTTCGCCAGAAGCGGCTTTGTCATGCTGCCCACATGACCTGGAAGCTGTACGCTGGCTCCCTCGGCCAATAAAGCAAGATGAGCGTCGCAACCCCAGAGTCATCCGCGACTGAACCTAATGGTCAGGGGTCCCTTTACCTTTTACCAAGTTTTGTATTTAGGAGCTAGGAAATAGGAACTCGAGCAGGATCACTAGTTAAAACTGGGAAGGGGGTGTCAGGGGCTTGTGGATTTCATCACCCCTCCCGTACTTCCTCGCTCCCTTTTAATTTAAATGCTGGTGATTGGTACCTCTCCTTTGAATCTACCTTGCAGGCAGAGTTGAGAATGAAAGGGGAGAGGTGCCACACATGTTGCCCTCAAACCCATGGAAGACTGTTGGGATAAAAAATAAATAATAATCACTATTATCATTTTAGTACGGAGAGCACACCACCCAGGGCATTGCTTTGCAATCAAGATGAATCAAGAACCATCTGAAAATTTACTATGATCTCAGTCACAATAATGGAGCAGCGGCAATGGAGGGGGGGGTGACTCGAGCCAATCCTCACATTCATCATTAGATGTAAAAATTCATGTCTTCCCATTCCTCAGTGCTGACAGGTGCTTTTTCAAAAGAGCTGGAATACTAAAGAAATAGTATTCCTTTGTAAATAACAGGGAGTGGTACCAGAGCTTTCTACCCCTGCGCTGTAAGATCACTCACAGCAGGATACATTATAATGCAGATTTCCTGGGGGTGGGGGGAGAGCAAAATCATTTTCTGTGGGTGTTTTTTTTAAAAAAAACAAAAAACAAAACACCATTCCCCATATTTTATGGGAGAAAAATAGTGTCAGGCTGCAATCCTATTAAGCCCCATTTTTATATTAAGCCAACCTACACAACCTACATAATTTAAAACGTAATTGCTAATACATTTGAGTTATTTCCACTGTATCTAATTAGCTTTTCATTGTTTTAACCTAAGTGCAACATCCGATCGCGTCCCTCCCCTCTTCCAGACGCAATGGAATGTATTTGGCGTACTCTGATAAATGGAAACTTTCTCCTTTAAAAACAAAAACAAAAAAACTAATTGCCATTGCACTACTTTTATTTTATTTATTTTTTTAAAAAAAATGAATGTTTTAAGCCAGAAGCTAGATTTAAGAGTGTGGTGAGGGACGTTTTTGGATCGATAATGTGGTCTGAGGATATGAGGAAAGTGTTAGGCCCTGAAAAAGAGGTGTGTTCAGGTGTGAAAAGGCAGCTTGATGGTTAAGCGTTTCAGGGAAATGTCATTCTCTCGCCTTCTAGTACAGTTGTGCTATACGCCAGGTAGGCAGCCTTGGGGAAGAGAATCAGGTGCGCTGACGCTGGCCTGCCTCAGTCCCCAGGTGTCAGTTGCCGCATTAAACAGCTGATGTTTAAAGGGCAGCTTTGCTGATGTCCAAGCAGATTCCCATGTGCTTCCCAGCAAACACCCCAGCTGCTTCCACCGCCTCAAGCAATCCTGCTTTGGGAACTTAGGGCTGGCCTATGCATCCAGGAAACAAACAAGCAAGCAGCAAAGCCCTCCAAGGATTAGACCACTTCAGGATCCAGGTGATTCCCTGCTTTCACAACACAGAGTCGGAGGCCGCAGAGATTTTAGGGAAGGGCTGCGAGACCACCGAGCTCGTAGGGAGCAGACAGGAGCCCCCAGAAAAATGCTAATATATATCTGAAACCCCACTGTTCAGCTGATCAACGGAGGCCACATAAGATTAGGCAAAGGCCTCAAGTAGTCGGAAGGGTTCACACTCACAGTTCTACACTAAAGGGGAAAAGAGGCATGTTTCCTGGATATTCTGCATACTGACTGGAGAATGTGCATATTGTCCAGAATGTACAAAATGCACATTCCCCAGAGTTTGTTGGAGATTCTGCACGATGAACAGAGAGTCTACAAAATTCAATCCATCCCCAAGGCCTGTTAAAGATTATGTATATCGACCAGGAAATGTGCACAGTTGCATGGCTAGATTATGCGCACATTCTCTGTGAGCTCTGGTGAATGTGCACAATGGCCAGTTGTTGTGCACAGTAACCACTCGGCTTTCTCTCCCCCCTGGCATGCATGTGCTCGCAGTGGCAGAGGGGAGTTGTAATCCAAAACATCTGTAAAGCACCAGGTTGGGGGAAGCTGGATTAAGAGGCAGACAAAAACAATGATGGTTTGCAGAGTCCACTCTTAGCATTAACAGAGCTCATAGGAAATCTGAATGAGTAAAATAACAGTATTTTCTTTGGGAGGAACTCATGGCAGCACTGTGACAATCATTCCATGTGATGGACTGATCCTTCCTCTTCTACCCCACAAGCTGTTCTGGGGGTTCACATGCCCCACACCCAAGAGGTGGTGCTGTGGGAGGAGAGAGGGGAAAGCCCTCTTGAACTAGCAGACCACCACAGTCTAAGCAAACTTCTGCTAGCAAGACTTGTTTATTGACTCCTTAAGTTTGTTTATCGAAAGGGCTGCGGGTACCACAATTTAAGGATGCTGACAAGCTGGAATGTGTGCAAAGGAGAGCAACCAAGATGATCTGGGGTCTGGAAGCCAAGCCTTATGAGGAACGGTTGAAAGAGCTGGGTACATTTAGCCTGGAAAAGAAGAGACTGAGAGGAGATATGACAGCCATCTTCAAATATCTCAAGGGCTGTCACATGGAAGAGGGAGCAAGCTTGTTTTGTCCTGCTCCGGAGGGTAGGACTCGAACCAGTGGCTTCAAGTTACGAGGTAGGAGATTCTGACTAAACATCAAGAACATGGGTAGGCAAACTAAGGCCTGGGGGCCAAATCCAGCCCAATTGCCTTCTAAATCCAGCCTGCGAGTGGTCCAGGAATCAGCGTGTTCTTACATGAGTAGAATGTGTCCTTTTATTTAAAATGTATCTCTGGGTTATTTGTGGGGCCTGCCTGGTGTTTTTACATGAGTAGAAGGTGTCCTTTTATTTAAAACGCATCTCTGGTTTATTTGTGGGGCATATGAATTCATTCTTTTTTTTTCCCCCTTCAAAATATAGTCCGGCCCCCCACAAGGTCTGAGGGACAGTGGACCGGCCCCCTGCTGAAAAAGTTTGCTGACTCCTGATCAAGGAGAACTGACAGCAAGAACTGTTCAACAGTGGAATGGTCTCCCTGAAGGGGTGGGGACTTTACTTCCTTGGAGGTTTTTAAGCAGAGAATGGATGGCCATCTGTCATGGGTGGTTTAGCTGAGATTCCTGCATTGCAGTGGGTTGGACTAGATGACCCTTGGTATCCCTTCCAACTCTATGGTTCTAAGAATCCATCTCTTTGTTTAGAGGAGTGTAGCAGTGAAGATAAGGTTGCTCCCCAAACCATAGCTGTCAACTTTTGGATTTGAAAATAAGGGATTTTCCAAAACTTTCGGATTTGAAAATAAGGGATGCCGCCAGGGCGGTGCAATGGCACCAATTAGCCTTGCCACCCTGCGCTCCAGAGGCTGCGCGCGAATGGGTGAGCGAAAGAGCGAGCGCGTAGACGGCAGGCAGGCTGTCTGTCTGGTTGGGCATGAGGGTCTGGCTGCACAAGGCATGCAAGCTCCGCCCCCAGTCGGTCTCAGACTCCTTATTGGCAACCGAGCAACGCAGCTGAGGAGCCTCCCTGGCCGGCAGGGAGGGAGAGGAGCTGCTTCCTTTGAAATCCGGGAAATTTAAGGGATATCAACAATCTGGGATAGCAGCGGGAAACGGCATTGGAATAAGGGAGTTTCCCGCAAAAAAAAAGGGAGGGTTGACAGCTATGCCCCAAACCCAGCTCAAATAAAGACCAGTTTTGGTCCTCTGCCTAAGGAAAGGAAGGTGCAGTTCTAGTGGTTTCCTAAAAATAGTGTTACGGTCAAATCTTACAATGAGAGATGGACCTTGAAGAAAACTGTAGAAATATTCTTTTTGCCATTTCTACTTCAGCTTCACAAGTGTGCCTCGCCCCCCACCTTGCTAAAACAGAGCTCCACTTCCGATCAACTTTATACCTTGAAAAAACGAGACTTATCTTCCCGCCCCCTTTTTCTTTTGCTTTGAGCCTTTGAAGCTCGATATAAATCCAATCCAATTTAAAGCGCAGTGACAATGTGGGCAGTCTCAGGCTATTACTCTCAATGGGCTTCCATCCCTAAGGATGACACAGGCTTGGTCCCCATCGAAAAGTAATGGGGTAAAGCAATCACATGCCATTACTTTCAAGGAGACGAGGTCTATACTATCCGTAATAACATGGTAATATGAAGTTGCACCAGCTCATCGGCATGCAGCGCGGAAATGCAAAAGGACGGCAAAGCTGAAAACATGAACCCTGAGACAAAACAGGGGAGGGGGGACCCAGACTTCCCTCCCCTCCGTTTTCAGAATCACCCGAATCCAGAGTTTCTCTTCTAAGTACAGCAAGACTGAATCTACATAATGATGTATACGCTAGGAGACTTCTCTACAGTATTCACTTTTTTTGGCAGGGGAAGAGATCCAGCAATGGGCCTTCTGTATAGGGAAGCCACTGTGCACATGATAAATGGATCCCACACAGATCGGCAAAGCAGATTGATTGATTGACAGATCAGTCCATTATTGCAAACCAGTGAAACTCCCTCAATTCAGCTTAAAAGAGAAATAAAGGAATGGAAAGGAGAGAGAGAAACCACCACGGGGTTTAGTTTAGCTTTCTTTGAAATACTATAATGAAAACGTGGTTTTTTATTTGTGTTTATAATATTTTCAAGAAAATGTTTTTTTAAGAAGAAGAGAAGAGTTTGGATTTGATATCCCACTTTATCACTACCCGAAGGAGTCTCAAAGCGGCTAACAATCTCCTTTTCCCTTCCTCCCCCACAACAAACCCTCTGTGAGGTGAGTGGGGCTGAGAGACTTCAGAGAAGGGTGACTAGCCCAAGGTCACCCAGCAGCTGCATGTGGAGGAGAGGAGACGCGAACCCGGTTCACCGGATTACGAGTCTACCGCTCTTAACCACTACACCACACTGGAAGAAGAAGAAGAAGAAGAAGAAGAAGAAGAAGAAGAAGAAGAAGAAGAAGAAGAAGAAGAGGAGGAGGAGGAGTTTGGATTTGATATCCAGCTTTATCACTCCCTGAAGGAGTCTCAAAGCGACTAACATTCTCCTTTCCCTTCCTCCCCCACAACAAACACTCTGTGAGGTGAGTGGGGCTGAGAGACTTCGAAGAAGTGTGACTAGCCCAAGCTCACCCAGCAGCTGCATGTGGAGGAGCAGAGACGCGAACCTGGTTCCCCAGATTACCCAGTCTACCGCTCTTAACCACTACACCACACTGGCTCCCAGAAGAATACATTCTACAGTGTCTGGCACACTCAAATAACATCCACAATGTCTATCATTTCTAGGGATGTTTTAATATCTGCCCTTAACAAAAGCTGAGGGGAAAACGTTCAGCCGGGCTAACATAAATGCCCTGCATTGGGCTGGAATTTTGAGATATAAGTGATCCTGTTATTGGTCATATTTAAACCATAGAACTCGTAATAAGGTTCACAAATGCATTAGGGGGAGGGGATGTGCATATTAAGCAAAATTGCATACAAAATGTGTATAACTAGAAGAAATTTGCTGGTGAATTTTCATGAAACTTTTTTTAAAAAATAAAATAGCAAACTGTTTTCTTTTTCCTTTAATGAAAATGCTTTATTAAAAGTAAGAAATAGAACATTTTGGTGCATAGATGGTGGTGTGGGATGTGAAGTTTTTATTGTGCTGACCTTACTCCCAGGATGCCCAAAGGGTCCTTTCTCCCCATCTATAAAGAGTGTCTCCAGAGAAGGGCCGGCACGTCCATTTAGGCGAACTAGGCAGTTGCCTAGAGCGCCAAAATGGAGGGGGCGCTGGCCAGCCTGCCCCCCGTCCCCCCGTCCCCCCGCCCCCCGCCGCCCCAACCATCGGCGGAGCAAGCAGCTTGGGGTGAAAACCGCGGCGGGGGCGCCAAAATGGAGGGGGCGCTGGCCAGCCTGCCCCTCGCCCCCCGCTGCCGCCCGGTGCAGCCCCAACCAGCGGCAAAAACCACGGCGGCGCGGAGCGCCCGGCAGGGCAGGGGGCGGGGCACCGTACGTCATGCGCAATGATGTCACGTGCCCCGCCCCCTCGCCTAGGGCGCCAAAATCCGTGCCACCGGTCCTGCTCCAGAGGTCTGCATTCTGCAGCCTTCCTGGGCTCCCACATTTCTTGGAAACCCCACAATGCCTTAGCTGGGCTTTCCTGTAAGTAGGAGCAGGGGGGCAGGGCCGCCTATAACAGCTGCTCATTGTTGGTTTCTTAAGTGAAGTTTTCCCCTGCGTATCTGAACAAATCGGTGCAGAAAGATTCTTTTTCTTTAAAAAAAAATGGATTTTTTTTTTACTTAATGTATGTGTGGGGTTTTGTGTCAGCGTCGCTTGTGCGGGTTCTCTTTACTATTTGTTTGTGTTCCTTTGGTGGCGAGAGAGGTTGGGGGTTGGCCTAGGGTGTGGTTGTTTGTTTGTGATTGGCTGTGGTGAACTTTGTCTTCATGTGTGAGTGGGGTGGGAGGGATCAGGTTAGCCATATTGATTTGTATGCTGTTGGTGGGTTCTTGTCGTTGTCTTGTGTGGCTGTGTATGTGATAAAAGGGAACCATGCTGGGGTGAGGACACCTTCTTCCATTTGTCCCCATGTCAGTTTCAGTTTATTGGTTAGTTTTTTTTAATAAGGCTGTTTCCCATACTATTTGATACCATTGGTCCATGCTTACTCCTGACAGGTCCTTACAGTGTCTGGCTATGATGTATCTGGCTGCTGAGAGTAGGTGGGTTATGAGCTCTTTGTGATGTGAGTGGGCATTATTATCTTGGAAGATGTTTAGTAGGGCCAGTTCTGGGGTGAATTAAATTCCCCAGAAAGGCGTCCAGTTCTGGGCACCACAGTTCAAGAAGGATACTGACAAGCTGGAGCGTGTCCAGAGGAGGGCAACCAAAATGGTCAAAGGCCTGGAAACAATGCCTTATGAGGAACGGCTTAGGGAGCTGGATATGTTTAGCCTGGAGAAGAGAAGGTTAAGGGGTGATATGATAGCCATGTTCAAATATATAAAAGGATGTCATATAGAGGAGGGAGAAAGGTTGTTTTCTGCTGCTCCTGAGAAGAGGACACGGAGCAATGGATTCAAACTACAAGAAAGAAGATTCCACCTAAACATTAGAAAGAACTTCCTGACAGTAAGAGCTGTTTGACAGTGGAATTTGCTGCCAAGGAGTGTGGTGGAGTCTCCTTCTTTGGAGGTCTTTAAGCAGAGGCTTGACAGCCACCTGTCAGGAATGCTTTGATGGTGTTTCCTGCTTGGCAGGGGGTTGGACTGGATGGCCCTTGTGGTCTCTTCCAACTCTATGATTCTATGAAACTGCTTAAGGCAGTCAGAGCGTTCCTATATTTTCCTTTTAAAATAAATAAACAACTCTTCTTCGATTCTTGCCTTCCTTTCAGTGCAAGATCATGCACGGCCTGAGCATCAGATGATGCTTGTCTGTGCATCTGTATCATGCACCTGTGCTTATCTTTCAGAGTAACCTGCAATTCTCTCTCTCTCTCTCTCTAAATTCCTCGAGCGTTCAGCTAACCCCACTGAAATCAGGACTTCCATGTAAAAATACGGTTACGATCTGGACGCGAGAAGAACCAAGAGGTAAAGTGGATTTCTGAATTACCTTGATTACCCACAATACCTTTTGAGACTGTGGCTAATGAACACGAGGAAGAGCATGCGACTCGCGCCCGTTTAAAATATAAATAAATTCCCAAATGCTCTCTGGTATTTGAGGACACTGAAAGAGAGAGAAGTGGTGTGTGTGTGTTTTAAAAACCCAGTTTTTTTGGAGCCAGACCAAATTTCCCTTTTTGCCACTGTAACTCCAAAGCACGGCTTCAATATTTAATGAAATGCTTATGTTGCTGCACCTGGATACATTGTGAGCGCCAGGTCCCCCGTGGGTCATTACTGCAGCCATCTGAAAGGGGGCAAACTGTTCATCTATGGCAGTAATGCCTGTCTTGAAGACTTGAAAGCTTACAAAACAGCAGGGAGCAAAGTTATGTTGGTTCTGATCTTGGGGAACAATTCAGCCAGGGGGCAAAAATTCGGCATAATTCTGGAAGTCGGAATTTAGGGGCTGGCTCCCTCTGTTCCCCATCGCATCCTCCCCATTTGTGGGGAGTGAGTGAGGCCTCTCCATCGACAGCAAGATAAGGACACCAATTCATGCTTTCCCTGCTAATGATCTGATGATTCAATAGCTCAAAACAAGCAGATGTCCTAAGTTAATGCTAACTTTCATGGGACTTTAACTGCGGGGTGGGTGGGAAACGTGGCTTTTCGGAGGCATTTGTCTTCTCTGCCTTCCCAACCCCTCGCTAGAGATCTGCCGAATCCCTGGCACAGGATTCCTGGAGCACACAAGGAACCCGCAACTCTACCCCCCCCTTCCACACTCACACCCACACATAGACACACACACTTCCGCCCTGACTAATGGAATTTAATTACCGTAGTGGTATTAATCATCTGTACAGTAGAGCAAAGTGTATTTTATTACCACTTTTAAGGGTTATTGGCACAGTTATTTCAAATGAACTGTCAAACTGCAATACGTGTCAGGCATGCCAGCTTTGAGAGCCTGAAGCACGGGTGGAAAAAAAGAGGGGGGGGCAGGAGAGGAGAAGCAGCACCTTTTTAAAAGGGGGGGGGTATTTACTATTTACATGCACGCAAGGATGGGGTGGCGCTGTGGGTTAAACCACAGAGCCTAGGGCTTGCTCATCAGAAGGTCGGCGGTTCGAATCCCTGCGATGGGGTGAGCTCCCGTTACTCGGTCCCAGCTCCTGCCCACCTAGCAGTTCGAAAGCACGTCAAAGTGCAAGTAGATAAATAGGAACCACTCTGGCGGGAAGATAAACGGCGTTTCCATGCGCTGCTCTGGTTCACCAGAAGTGGCTTAGTCATGCTGGCCACATGACCTGGAAGCTGTACGCCGGCTCTCAGCCAATAAAGCGAGATGAGCGCCACAACCCTAGAGTCGGACACGACTGGACCTAATGGTGAGGGGTCCCTTTACCTTTAAGGATGGGGCAGGGGGAGGTAAACGTTCCCATGAAAACGGGAGACTTAGCTTTGGGGGCCCCCAGTTTGCTGAAGCGGATCAGAAGTGGTTATTCCATATAGATGTCTGTGCCTAGATTTAAAGTCAGAGGGCAAAATGGTACCATCCCATTCTGGACTGAAGCCTACTTTAAAACCAAAGTTTTGAGGCTCGAGGCAGGAAAATGGCACTTCTCTGGCGCTGCTACAGGCGCCACATAATATACGTTTCACATCTGTAAGAAACCCACCTTTAAGCATGGCGCCACCTATACTTTGGAAC
This sequence comes from Darevskia armeniaca, assembly GCA_034641395.1. Classification (NCBI taxonomy): domain Eukaryota; kingdom Metazoa; phylum Chordata; class Lepidosauria; order Squamata; family Lacertidae; genus Darevskia; species Darevskia armeniaca. The sequence goes on along the minus strand of JAWWNF010000290.1, from coordinate 2,619,020 downwards.
TCCCCGCCTCTTGATATCAGGCAGGTATCTTCACTGCACTCTCTTTGGTTTCTGCCATAAGCAATTTTGTTCAGACGAGCCTACCCAGATATTTAGAGTGTTTTCAGTTATATCCTGGAAGCCGCCCAGAGTGACTGGGCAACCCAGTCAGATGGGCAGGGTTGTTGTTGTTGTTCAGTCATTCAGTCGTGTCCGACTCTTCGTGACCCCATGGACCAGAGCACGCCAGGCACGCCTATCCTTCACTGTCTCTCGCAATTTGGCCAAACTCATGTTAGTAGCAATGGGCAGGGTACAAATAATAAAATGATGATGACGATGATGACTTACTGCTGGTTTTAATTTTATGGATGGTTTACGTGTTTTTGCTAATAATTTTATTGTTTATTATTTCCGTAAACTGCTTTGAAGTGGTTGGGTGCGTTTTTTACAATCAAGTGGCATATAAATTTTGTGCAATAAATAAATAACATAAAATATCCCTCCACGAATTCCTCTCAATCCCTTTTTAAAAATCCATAGTGATTGTCATGCCTTGTGGAAGTCAGCTCCATGGTTGAACAATGTGGTGTGCAAAGTAAGGTAAAGGACCCCTGGACAGTTAAGTCCAGTCAAAGGCGACTATGGGGCGCTCATCTCGCTTCCAGTGTGGTGTAGTGGTTAAGAGCGGACTTGTAATCTGGTGAACCGGGTTCGATTCCCCGCTCCTCCACATGCAGCTGCTGGGTGACCTTGGGCTAGTCACACTTCTCTGAAGTCTCTCAGCCCCACTCACCCCACAGAGTGTTTGTTGTGAGGGAGGAAGGGAAAGGAGATTGTTAGCCGCTTTGAGACTTCTTAGGGTAGTGATAAAGCGGGATATCAAATCCAAACTCTTCTTCTTCTTCCAGGCCGAGGGAGCCGGCGTTTGTCCACAGACAGTTTTCCGGGTCATGTGGCCAGCATGACTAAACCGCTTCTGGTGCAACGGAACACCATGATGGAAACCAGAGCGCACAAAAACGCTGTTTACCTTCCCCACCGCAGCGGTACCAATTTATCTACTTGCACTGGTGTGCTTTTGAACTGCTAGGTTGGCAGAAGCTGGGACAGAGCAATGGGAGCTCACCCCGTTGCGGGGATGCAAACCACTGACCTTCTGATTGGCAATCCCCAGAGACTCAGTGGCTTAAACTGAGTGGTTTAGTATTTCCTCTTGTCTGTCCTGAACTTCCCTTCATTCAATGTCATCGGATGACCCTGGCATTATGACAGAGGGGCAAAAATGTATTATCGGAAGCTGTCTTTTACTGAGCCGTTGGTCAATTTAACTCAGTGTTGTCTACACTGATCGGCAGCAGCTCTCTGGAGTTTTGGGGAGGAGCCTCTCTCAACCCTACCTGGTGATTCCTGAGATTGAACCTGGGACCTTTGGCATGAAGAGGACATGGTCTACCACAGCAACGGCTTCCTGTTGCTGAATAGGAATGCCAGCCCACTTATTTTCTGTCCTAAAACTGCACAGAATCTCCCTTTCTCTCTCAAAAGTGAGCATTCCTTTGTTTCGGTTACTTTCATGCAGTGACCGCAGCAAAACACTCCCAAGGTGTACGTTGCATTCAGATAAAACTCTTTTCAGGCCACAGAGAGCATCAGGTTGTTTCTTGTATCTCACGGTGCACTCGAGGCATTTTATCTCCCCGTAACACATGCTTTCCTGTGTCTGGTTATCGGAAAGAGACCTTTTCTTTAAAAAAACAAAGCAAAACAAACTTGCTTCCATCTCACCTCGCAGGGTCACCCCGGCCACACATCCTGCTAGCTGGAGGTATGGGGTGGGTGTATATTTGTGTGAGAGATGACGGGGGAGGGGGGAATCCACCTGGAATCTGTGCACCTATGGTGGGACCAGAAATAATAAGAATAAGAACAATAAATTAAGTAAAGGTAAAGGGCCCCCTGAGCTGGTTATGTTTAGCCTGGAGAAGAGAAGGTTAAGGGATGATATGATAGCCATGTTCAATTATATAAAAGGATGTCATATAGAGGAAGGAGAAAAGTTGTTTTCTGCTGCTCCTGAGAAGAGGACACGGAGCAATGGATTCAAACTACAAGAAAGAAGATTCCACCTAAACATTAGGAAGAACTTCCTGACAGTAAGAGCTGTTCGACAGTGGAATTTGCTGCCAAGGAGTGTGGTGGAGTCTCCTTCTTTGGAGGTCTTTAAGCAGAGGCTTGACAGCCACCTGTCAGGAATGCTTTGATGGTGTTTTCTGCTTGGCAGGGGGTTGGACTGGATGGCCCTTGTGGTCTCTTCCAACTCTATGATTCTATGATTCTATGATTAGGTCCAGTCGTGACTGACTCTGGGGTTGCGGCGCTCATCTCACTCTATAGGCCAAGGGAGCCGTCGCACAGCTTCCGGGTCATGTGGCCAGCATGACTAAGCCGCTTCTGGCGAACCAGAGCAGCGCACGGAAATGCCGTTTACCTTCCCGCTGCAGCGGTACCTATTTATCTACTTGTACTTTGACATGCTTTCGAACTACTAGGTTGGCAGGAGCAGGGACCGAGCAACGGGGGCTCACCCCGTCACGGGGATTCGAACCGCCAACCTTCTGATCGGCAAGCCCTAGGCTCTGTGGTTTAACTCACAGCACCACCCGCGTCCTTAGAATAATAAATAGGGCAGGTCAAAGCCATAATGATTTGCCGCTGGAGATAGCGGAGAAATTCGGCTCAGTTTGAACTGGTGAGCCTCGGATGAGGGGCAGTATAGAAATCCTATATAATAAAGTCCAAGTGTCTCTCCGTCGTGTCCCTGTGTCCATGGGATTGCGCTACTGTGCATGTGCCCCACGGACACAGGGATTGGAGCGGTGCGGGGTGCTGATTGGCCGGAAGGAGCGCGGGCATGCGAGCGAGCGGCGGCCGTTGGGGGCCGCAAGGGGCGAGGGTGTGTCCGTGGACGCGAGGCGGACAGAGGCAGAGGCAGGCGGGCGGGCGCGCGGAGAGGAGGAGGAGGAGGAGGGGGCGCTGCGGCGGCGGCCGCGGCGGCACCAACGGGTGGGACTGCCGGCCAGCAGGCAGGCAGCCAACCGGTGGAGGAGGAGGAGAAGGCGGAGAGGCGGACGCAGCCGGCGGGGATGCTGAGCGAAGCGGAGAGCGGTGGAGGAGGAGGAGGAGCAGCCATTATCGGCCCCGGGGAGAGCCAGTAATGTTTGACCACATATGTTCTAGCGCCCGTTAATTTAACGGGCTGAACGTCCACTAGTTTAAGGATAATTAAATTAAATGATTTGAATGCAAACCTACCCAATTTGTACTTTCTGAACCAATATGCGAACCGAAATGCAGTCACCCTTTGAAATCCAGACTTCTCCAAATGCCGCTGTGTGTGTATCCAAAAAAGTGATATGCACATTGATGTGTATATTTGGCGGAAAAATGCACACACTAGTGAAAATAGCATGAAAAATGCATCATATTGGGGGGAATTGCTTGCAGAAATGCAAAAAAAAAAAAAAAAAAGTACAGTGGTACCTTGGTTCTCACATGCCTTGGTACTCAAACGCCTTGGTTCCCAAACCTGGAAAACCCGGAAGTAAGTGTTCCAGTTTTCAAACGATTTTCAGAAGCCAACTATCCAATGAGGCTGTCAGCTATTGTTTCCGGGGCACCTGCACCAATCAGAAGCTGCGCCTTGGTTTTCAAACATTTCAGAAGTCAAAAGGACTTCCAGAACAGATTAAGTTTGGCACTTTTGTTTTTGCTATTTATTTTGCGTTTTTGTTTTTGAGGCTTTTTCGGTTAATTTGTTTTTGTGACTATGTGGAACCCAGTTCAGTTATTGATTGATTGATTGATTGATTGATTGATTGATTGATTGTGTGACTGCGGAAATGGATAAAAGCTGCTCCCCGCATCCAAACCATGACTATCATCAGTGCAGGTAATAAAATAAAAAAAATTTTTAATTTTTATAATCTACAATATTGTCTTATTTATTTTATAGTACAGTACATTGATTATTGCTTTCATTTTATATGGAACAATGGTCTCATTAGATAGTAAAATTCATGTTAAATTGCTGTTTTAGGTGTTGTTTTAAAAAGTCTGGAATGGATTAATCCGTTTTGCATTACTTTCTATGGGAAAGCGCACCTTGGTTTTGGAACGCTTTGGTTTTGGAATGGACTTCCAGAACGGATTAAGTCTGAGAGCCAAGGCACTACTATATGCAAAAATGTGTAATGGAAAATTCGCAATACAATGCAGATGAATTTTCATTCATAGACCTGTAGAGTCAGACCATCTAGACTGGGAGCTCTCACAGTCCTACCTGAAGATGCTGGGGATCGAACCTGGGAACTTCTGCATGCAAGGCAGCTGATCTGGCACAGAGCTACAGCGCTTCCCCAAGTCTATGGGAATCTGTAGCTCTTTGCATAGAAAAAATATGGGATAAAATGTCACCCACTTTACACCTGGCAGTGCAGATGCCAACATTTCGCTTTCATTCCTTCTTTTCATTTCTGTTATTGTGAATGTAGCCTGCCGTGATTACACTATTTGTCGCCGTGGTTAGTTTAGTATAGGATTTTTATTTTTAATTTGAAGTTTATGGCATTTCTCTCCCCACCAGATCTCCCTACATCCCCTTGTATCTGGAGAATCCATGTTTGCTGGGAGGGGGGGGGAGAGAGAGGGGAAGTTCAGTTTCATTCCACTATTGATCTGTCAGACAAGAACCTAATCAATCTTCTTTATAAGCTATTAAAGCAGAGCAAGAGAAATGAACTCACCTGATACATTCAACATTGATTGCTTCTTTCGAAGAACCGAATGTCAGTCTTATCTGCTACTACAGCTGCGATCCAATTTTTCAGAAACAAGTTTTTCCTCTTGTTAGTTTCCCAAGAAATAAAAGAGTGGGTTTTTATGCTCCCCCAGCCCCACCCCATCAGGATCTTTGTTTTAGCCCATCATGATCATCATCAAGATTCAATAGGGCTCATTATCTTCTGGGTTTTATTAGCTACAATGGTGGGATGGTTATGAGCTACTGAGATGTTCTTCCCCCACCAACCCCCCCCCCCACAAAATCCTTCCCTACCTGAAGACCACCTAGAACAATAGTGACCATTCTGACACCCTCTGGGTGTCCCATCACTCGGCAATAAGAACATAAGAAGAGATGGCTGGATCAGGCCAATGGCCCATCTAGTCCAGCATCCTGTTCTGACAGTGGGCAAGCAGATACCTGGGCGAAACATGCAAGCAGGATTCGATCACCAGTGTGGTGTAGTGGGTAAGAGTGGTAGACTTGTAATCTGGTGAACCGGGTTCGCTTCCCCGCTCCTCCATATGCAGCTGCTGGGTGACCTTGGGCTAGTCACACTTCTCTGAAGTCTCTCAGCCCCACTCACCTCACAGAGGGAGGAAGGGAAAGGAGAATGTTAGCTGCTTTGAGACTCCTTCGGGGAGTGATAAAGCGGGATATCAAATCCAAACTCTTCTTCTTCTTCCAGGCCGAGGGAGCCTCCACTGCCTCCAGCAGTTTGGTCAGACTCATGTTGGTGGCTTGGAGAACACTGTCCAACCATATTGTCCTCTGTCGTCCCCTTCTCCTTGTGCCCTCCATCTTTCCCAACAGGGAGTCTTCTCTTCTCATGTGGTGGCCAAAGTATTGGAACCTCAGCTTCAGGATCTGTCCTTCCAGTGAGCACTCCGGGCTGATTTCCTTCAGAATGGATAGGTTTGATCTTCTTGCAGTCCATGGGACTCTCAAGAGTCTCCTCCAGCACCATAATTCAAAAGCATCAATTCTTCGGCGATCAGCCTTCAGTCCAGCTCTCACTACATTAGTATATTTTAAAAAGGACCCCTTGATGGTTAAGTCCAGTCTAAGGCGACTATGGGGTTGCGGCGTTCATCTCGCTTTCAGGCCGAGGGAGCTGGCGTTTATCCACAGACAGCTTTCCGGGTCATGTGGCCAGCATGGCTAAACCGCTTCTGGCGCAATGGAGCAACATGATGCAGCGGCGGAGGAAGCCGCTCAGGCCCCGTGCACCACGCCCAGGGGCAGGGGTGAGGGCAAGCTGCCCATAGGGTCGGGGTGCACCGTGGGGCCTCCAGAGTCTGCCTGCCTCCTCCCCCTCAGCCACCCTACAGCTGGGGGGGAGGCAGCTGGTGGACTGTTTGCGCAGCACGGAGCCTGCGCACGCCCAAACCACCGCGTCTCTCTCAGGAGAGACACGTTGCTCGGGCGCGCTGCAGACCCTGCGGGGAGTGCCACCCAGCATTTTGCCCCCCCCCCTCAGTGGTGACACCTGGGGTGGCCCACCCCTACCACACACCCTTCCTCCGCCCCTGCCGTGACGGAAGCCAGAGTGCACGGAAACGCCGTTTACCTTCCTGCCAAAGCGGCACCTATTTATTTCCTTGCACTGGCGTGCTTTCGAACTACTAGGTTGGCAAGAACTGGGACAGAGCAACGGGAGCTCATCCTGTTTTGGGGATTCGAACTGCCGGCCTTCTGATCAGCAAGCCCAAGAGGCTCAGCGGTTTAGACCACAGTGCCACCCGCGTCCTAACTATATTAATATACGCCATACATGGCCATTTAGCTTTGTTGGCAACGGACAGACAAGTTGTGGAATTACTGTAAAAGAAAAGAAAGGATATTATATACACACACATATGAAGCATCTGGGGGGAGAGGAGTCCTTCGGTGCAATTCCAACACAGCGCTCCTTTTCAGAAGCTTCACTAATGCAGGATAGGAAAGGATTATATTCGACCATATCATGGAGCCAAATAGTGAGATTGCAGTGGAGTTCCCGCTGAGCTTGTTTTATTTTCCTTAATACTAAATTGATTCCTGGAATATTAACTGTGCACACTTTCTCAGAAAACCCATCCATTTGCAATACGTGGATATAATTTCCCCCAGGAAGATATGATGGTGCATTCAAGCTTATGTTTATTTATTGCACACACACACACACACACACACACACACACACACACTGTGCAAAAAATGGGGGGCAGGGACTCTTCTAAGAGAATGTTTCAGTCAAATTAAATTAATTTCTAATTAATTTTCACTGCTATTTCCGAGAGGAAACCTTTCATCAGCGTCATTTAGGCTTTGAAAATTACAATATTAACTAATAGTAATTAAATAATAATTTATTAATTTCAATCGTTTTAATTATCTCCTCTGATTAAATTACCTGTAAATCAGTTCCACACTGCTTTTGTTATTAATTAGTTAATTTAAGAGTGAACTGCAAAAAGAAAAGAAAAGAAAAGAAAACGAGCCTCTTGAGGATTCGTTGATGTTTTGTCTAAACAGGTCAGTGGGAACTATTTCAGAACATCAGCTTGACTTCTCTGATTATTAGATAGATAGATGGACCTTGCCACTGGCTGAATTGATCTTTCGTTTTTAGACACTACTTAGACCACAGGGTTTGAATAGGGGATTGAGCCAGAAGAGCTGGTGTGAATTCAATGGGGAAGGATAAAAAAGAAATCAGAAGTGCAAAATAAATATAAAAAAAGATGCTCCAGGATCATATGTGGTGTCAGGAGCGAGACAGCGCTAAATCACCCCAGCAACTTGGAGTTCTTTTTATTAGCAAAAACAGGATATGCAAAGGAGGGTTAGGACTAATGAGCACAGCAACTCATCTCCTGTAGGTCTTGCCCCCATGAATCAGTTGCTGAGACTGAAGGTCCACAGCTGCCCAAGTCCCCTCCTCTCCAGAGTTTTCCCCATGCAATCCGAGACTGCTCCTGTGTGGTGCTAGCCTCTCCTCTGACCTCTTCATGCCTCTCCTGATTCTAGGAGACCTGTGGGGAAGGGAGCTTGCTGCAGCAGGAGGGGAGACGCCCTGGCTTCTTCACCAGCTGGACTCATCTCTGCCTTTTGGCCTCCTTCCTCTCCTCCTTCTGGACTTCTCTCTGCCACAGACTCCCCCCGCTCACTAAACCCTGATACCTCTTCAGCTTCCAACACTTCCTACCAATCTTCTCCCTCACCATCATCCCACCTCCAATCCTTGGCTCTGCGATTTCTTCCCTTGGGGGTTCCCCAGCTGGCTCCTCCAGCCATTCCTCTGTCTCCAACACATGCTTTAAGGAAGGTTTTAAAAAGGGATGCAGGTGGCGCTGTGGTCTAAACCACCGAGCCTCTTGGAGTTGCTGATCGGAAGGTCGGCGGTTCGAATCCCAGCGACGGAGTGAGCTCCCGTTGCTCTGTCCCAGCTCCTGCCAACCTAGCAGTTCGAAAGCATGCCAGTAGAAGTAGATAAATAGGTACTGCTGTGGTGGGAAGGTAAACAGTGTTTCCATGCACTCTGGTTTCTGTCACAGTGTCCCGTTGCGCCAGAAGCAGTTTAGTCCTGCTGGCCACATGGCCCGGAAAGCTGTCTGTGGACAAACTGGCCGGCTCCATCAGCCTGAAAGCGAGATGAGCACTGGAACCTCATAGTCGTCTTTGACGGAAGTTAATGGTCCAGGGGTCCTTTACCCCTTTTTTAACCTAATGAAGGCTACCAACTGAAGGTTTATACGGAGCTGTTAATCTAGCTCAGTGCTGTCTGCACTAACCGGCAGCTTCTCCCCAGAGCAGGGGTGCCATCTAATAATAATAATAATAATAATAGTAATAATTTATTATTTATACCAGCCACTCTGGGCGACTTTCAACCGGATATTAAAAACAATACAGCATCAAACATTAAAAACTTCCCTAAACAGGAAGTCTTTTAAAAGTAAAATAGTTGCTTATTGCCTTGACATCTGCTGGGAGGGCATTCCACAGGGCAGGCGCCACTACCAACAAGGCCCTCTGTCTGGTTCCCTGTAACCTAACTTCTCACAGTGAGGGAACCACCAAAAGGCCCTCAGAGCTGGAGCTCAGTGTCCGGGCGGAATGAAGGGGGTGGAGACGCTCTTTCAGGTATACAGGACCGAGGTCATTTAGGGCTTTAAAGGTCAGAACCAACACTTTGAATTGTGCTCGGAAACGTACTGGGAGCCAATGAAGATTGTGGGTGCCCACTGCCACAATGTGGATGTGCGACATCACAACTCTGTCTCTGCGTCTGAGCCCCACCCCACCCCCACCCTGGCCCCGGAAAAGGGTGCCTTGCTGTATGGCTGCGAAGGACGGAGCTGAACTGCTTCTCTCTTGGAGGCAGTGCTGTTGCCACCTGCCAACTTTTCTCCTTGACTTTGTGGGTGCCCGGCCCCTGCCATTATATTATTGTGGGTGCCCAAGCACCCACGGCCCCTTGTCGTTGGCCCCTATGCCCCAGAGTTTCAGGTAAGGTCCTCAACTGTCCCTACCTGGAGCTGTCAGAAATTGAACCTGCGACATCCTGCAAGCAAATCAGATATGGCAACCACCGGGTTGTGCAACTGAGTCTCAGATTATGAAATATAGTGGTTGGAAGGTGGAATATGGACCTAGGAGACCAGGGTTCAAATCCCTACTCAGGCATGAAGCTCACTGGGTGTCCTTGCATCCCTCACCATCTTTCAGCCTAAGATGTGAGAATAAGTTGGGGAGGGAGGGGGATCAGTGTTGAGTTGTTCATATATCAAGGGTTCATTATTGCTCCACAGAATGTATATCTCTTTAAGAAGCGAAAGTAAATCTCATGACCTACTTTCGCAGCTGTGGGACAGTACAACAGGTGTTGTTAAGTTTATGTTAATTGAGTAATGATATGTGGTATATAAGGAGTGTTGTGCATCTCTGCTGTACCCTGGTGGGTGGCTGGCTGGTTGGGTCATGTGTGATATTAGTATAATTTCTGTTATTTTACTTTTCTATAATTAAACTATGCAAAGGAATTACTTTTGCATCTTATTATTTATGTGCAGTCTCCTCAGATGTTTTCTGCGGCGTAGTTGCCACGCCTAATTTTTACCCAACATCTAGGTGAGTCAGGTGCTCAGGTGTGTCAGGTCCTTACTATGCTTCCAGATTTTGTGGGGAAGGGGGTAATATTGCAAATGGGCCATTGTCAACAATTGTTAATAGCTCACTGGATTTTCCAAGATTAACCCTAGAAAGAAAATATATGACAATCTAGGGTTGCCATATTTTAAGAGGTAAAAATCCAGTGGTTGAGCTGTTTCAGGGCAATCACCTGATAGCCCTGAAAACGCCCAAATCCAGGACATTTGCTTTAAAATGTAATATGCCCCTGGATGGGCATGTCGGGCCCCCGAAAGAGGACATGTGCAGGAATTCCTGGACTTATGGCAATCCTAACAATGACTAGTACATTGATGCTGAAGGAAACTTGTGAAGAACGCAGCTTCCACAATAAACACTCGTCTGAAAGAACTCTTTCTTTAAAGGGTATCCAGGGAAATTCTTGCTAAAATGTTGATACAACTCAAGGTGTGGCATTTTATTTTTATTTTTTTTAAAAAAAGAACCAAAGAAACAATTGGCGATTTCCTTTTTGAAAAACATCAAGTGGTTGAAATAAATGGATCGCATTTTTAAAAATGTGCAATGTGTGTTTGCCTTTAAGAACATTATCTATGTCTTTTGTTAAGTGATTTGTAATTGTTTTTAAATTGTTGATCTCTCTTTAATGGTATATTTGCAGCTGTGCGGCTGTTTAAATTCTCATTGCAGAAGCAATTTTTGGATTAACGTAAATTGTTCATCCATCTTGCGGAGCTCTTAAAAAACAGTGAAGAGCAGAGCGGGGCGGAGGCGGGGGAGAGAAAGTAGAGCAAAAAAAGGGGGGAAGACTCTAATATGCAATTATTAAGAGATGCATTGTGATAACACCTTTAAATATTTATATAGCCACTGATTATATATTAAACAATTCTCACATGAACTCCCTGAAAACCCATTAATATTATTATTAGATTTCAGGCACACCTGCAGACTCTGTTCTGTAGATCCTGTAAAAAAAACAAAAACCACTACATAATTCAAATTCCATCCCATCCCCCGCCATGCCCCAGGTGGCAAAATTCATTGGGCCCAGTAGGCGCCACAGCTGCTTGAAAGCACCCATGCGCCGATTTCAAAGTTCTGTTGCACCGCACCGAAATAGCTCACGGAAGCACGGTCTGGCTCCATGCTTTTCAGTGCTGGATATGTGCCGATTAGGGATGGGAGAGAAATCTTATTCAGTCTGCACTTACAGGCAGGTCTGCTTAATTTTGCACTCTCTCTCCGAAACACGACACAGAACGAAACGCAGCTGTCCTCGGCAACGGTGCTGACTCCATAGAATCGTAGAGTTGGAAGGGACCCCAAGGGTCATCTAGTCAGGACCGGTGCTAGGGATTTTGGCGCCCTAGGCAAGGGGGCGGGCCACGTGACATCATTGCGCATGACGTGCAGTGCCCCGCCCCCTGCCCGGCTGAGCGCCCCGCGCCGCCGCGGTTTTCGTCGCTGGTTGGGGCGGCGGCGGCGGGGGGCGAGGGGCAGGCTGGCCAGCGTCCCCTCCATTTTGCCGCCCCTGCTGCCGTGGTTTTCGCCCCAAGCTGCTTGCTCCGCCGCTGGTTGGGGCGTCGGGGGGCGGGGGGCAGGCTGGCCAGCGCCCCCTCCATTTTGGCGCCCTATTCAACTGCCTAGTTCGCCTTAATGGACGCGCCGGCCCTGCATCTAGTCCAACCCCCCTGCAGTCCAGGAATCTCGCCTAAAACCCATGACAGGTGGCCATCCAACCTCTGCTTTAAAACCTCCAGAGAAGGAGCGCCCACAACCTTCCGAGGTAGTGAGGTCCACTTTTATGCAGCTCTTACTGTCAGAAAGTTAAAACAAAATAAAAAATAAAAAAATTCCTTCCAGTAGCACCTTAGAGACCAACTAAGTTTGTTCTTGGTATGAGCTTTCGTTTGCATGCACACTTCTTCAGATACATGCACACGAAAGCTCATACCAAGAACAAACTTAGTTAGTCTCTAAGGTGCTACTGGAAGGAATTTTTTTATTTTTTATTTTGTTTTGACTATGGCAGACCAACACGGCTACCTACCTGTCAGAAATGTTTAGTCGGAATCAACTTAAACATTAGAAAGAACTTCCTGACAGTAAGAGGTGTTGGGCATAGAGAGCACGCAGAACTACAGTTCCCAGCACCCTTATAAAATACTAGAGCTCCCAGGATTGTCTATGATTGTTAAAGTGGTTTCAGTGCTGTGAAGGTATGCTGTGCATTTGAACCTACATTCTTAAATATGACAACATGTTGGGTCTGGTGGACTGCAGGTTTATACAGTGGTTGTCAAACAGCTTGGCTCCTGAACAAATCGGCTCCCAAACGCCGCAAACCCAGAAGTAAATGTTCCTGTTTTGAAATATACTCGGAGTCAAGTGTAAATTTCATGCTCTTATGCAGCTCATAGTAGCAAGGAATGGAATTCCCCAAAACGTCTGCAATATATCTACATTATTTACACAATATGCCCCACGTGATTGGCTAATTCTGGGCTACTCCTGTAGGCCAATCAGGTTGCGGATTCACTTCATCCAGGAGCCTGATTGGCTGCTCTTGCAGGCCAATCAGGTCTCTGATTCAGTTCCACCTGGAGCTGGATTGGGTGGCTCCTGCGGACCAATCAGACTGCTGCATTCTTGATCCTATTGTTCTACGGCCAAACAGACTGCTGCATTTTGGATCCTATTGTTCTAGGATCAAACATAACAGGTTTGCAAACGTTTTTCGGGAGTCGAATATCCGACACAGCTTCCACTTGAGTGCAGGAAGCTCCTGCAGACAATCGGAAGCTGCACCTTGGTTTTCGAACGGTTCCAGGAGTCAAACGGACTCCAGGAACAGATTGAGTTTTACAGCCAAGGTACCACTGTACATACTATCCTGGGAATATATCCCATTTGATGGACCTTACTTAGAATCATAGAATCATAGAATCATAGAGTTGGAAGAGGCCACAAGGGCCATCCAGTCCAACCCCTGCCAAGCAGGAACACCATCAAAGCATTCTTGACAGATGGCTGTCAAGCCTCTGCTTAAAGACCTCCAAAGAAGGAGACTCCACCACACTCCTTGGCAGCAAATTCCACTGTCGAACAGCTCTTACTGTCAGGAAGTTCTTCCTAATGTTTAGGTGGAATCTTCTTTCTTGTAGTTTGAATCCATTGCTCCGTGTCCGCTTCTCTGGAGCAGCAGAAAACAAACTTTTTCCCTCCTCTATATGACATCCTTTTATATATTTGAACATGGCTATCATATCACCCCTTAACCTTCTCTTCTCCAGGCTAAACATACCCGGCTCCCTAAGCCGTTCCTCATAAGGCATCGTTTCCAAGCCTTTGACCATTTTGGTTGCCCTCTTCTGGACACGTTCCAGCTTGTCAGTATCCTTCTTGAACTGTGGTGCCCAGAACTGGACACAGTATTCCAGGTGAGGTCTGACCAGAGCGGAATACAGTGGTACTATTACTTCCCTTGATCTAGATGCTATACTCCTATTGATCCTACTTGGATGGCCCTTGTGGTCTCTTCCAACTCTATGATTCTATGATTCTACTTCAGAGTCAGTACATACGAATTCACTACCAAAAATTCAAAAGAGATTCTGATTTTTAAGAATGAATGTTTTCTACGGCAATCAATACGACTTACTGCCAAGTAATATATTGGGAGCTGAGGTTGTTAGTAAGCCCTCTGGTTTTGCCAAAGAGGAACATTATTTATTTGTGTTCCACTTGCTAGGTTAAAAAAGATATTGGGGGGGGGGGAATCTGGGCTAAGCCACGTCCTTTGTTTACACACAAATACGTTATTGATTTAGAGCATCTCATTCATTTGCTTGAGAACGTCTAGATCTAAAATTGATCTCCAGTTTTAAGCCATGTGTCCTGTGAACCTGAGAGTCTTGTGCAACTTAAAAGGGTAATTAGAATAAAATAGAGCAAAATGGGGAAATGCAAAATAATAATGATGATCAAAGCACAGGGAGCGGGGAAGGGGAAGCACTGGGGGATGGGGATGAAAAAACAAAACCACTCAAGAAGATGCATGGAACACTTTGGGATGTAATGAATATCTGCAGTTCTTATTGTGGGGAGCAAAAATTGTGCATTTGCAAATTGTTGCACAGAATATAGTAACAGCTTTCTGAAATCAGTGTATAATTGGGACTGAGCAACGGGAGCTCACCCCGTTGCGGGGATTTGAACCGGCGACCTTCTGATTGGCAAGCCCTGGGCTCTGTGGTTTAACCCACAGCGCCACCCGCGTCCCAATACCTAATAACTATTAGGTCGATAAATTACCATATAGCATATATTCAACACAAAAAACAGTGACAATTTGTTAACAAAGGACAGCTGGACATATAAAGGGCCCCATTACCTTCAGTAGCTCAGGGCCTCATCAAACCTAAATCTGTCCCTGACCGTCCCCCGTCCTTTATTTTTGCTGCCCATGGCATCCCTTGTGTACTGGCACATAGCACTCTTATCAAGATATTTGTTGTTTAGTCGTGTCCGACTCTTCGTGACCCCATGGACCAGAGCATGCCAGGCACTCCTGTCTTCCACTGCCTCCCGCAGTTTGGTCAGACTCATGTTGGTAGCTTCGAGAACACTTTCCAACCATCTCGTCCTCTGTCGTCCCCTTCTCCTGGTGCCCTCAATCTTTCCCAACATCAGGGTCTTTTCCAGGGAGTCTTCTCTTCTCATGAGGTGGCCAAAGTAATACTTATCAAGATATAGAATCACAGAATTGTAGAGCTTGAAGGGACACCAAGGGTCCATAGCTGTCAACTTTCGGATTTGAAAATAAGGGATTTTTTCAAACTTTCAGATTTGAAAATAAGGGATGCCGAGAGGGCGGTGCAATGGCACCAAGTAGCCTCACCACCCTGCGCTCCAGAGTCTGCGGTCGAACGGGTGAGCGAAAGAGCGAGCACATAGACGGCAGGCAGGCTGTCTGTCTGGTTGGGCGTGAGGGTCTGGCTGCACAAGGCATGCAAGCTCCGCCCCCAGTCGGTCTCAGACTCCTTATTGGCAGCCAAGCAACGCAGCTGAGGAGCCTCCCTGGCCGGCAGGGAGGGAGAGGAGCTGCTTCCTTTGAAATCCGGGAAATTTAAGGGATATCAACAATCCGGAAGAGCAGCGGGAAACGGCATCGGAATAAGGGAGTTTCCCGCAAAAAAAGGGAGGGATGACAGCTATGCAAGGGTCATCTTGCCCAACCTCCTGCAATGCCGGAATAAAGTACCAGCACCTCATTTTTACCCCCAAAAGCAATATGGTATGGTAACTGTATGGTGGAATGTTAGGAACTGGGACACACACAATGTCAGGCACACAATGAAGCTTCACAAAATTGCATTGGCAAAGTTGATCATCTCCCTTCCTTGCACTCGCTTCCACAAAACCGGCGATTCCTTGATATTTTCGAAACAACTTTGCAACATCTCGTCCCCACCCCGTTTAAGTTCAAAAGAATGGAAAATAGTGCCCATGGGAGAAATAAAGAATGTGTGTGTGTTAGGCTAAACCTCTAATAAATCACATCGTTAAGCCCTTTATGATTTTTTCCCCTCCTTTTAATTACATCACGGGAAGAATCTCTTTTCAAAAATAATAATAATTGCACTTTAAACATTTCTTTAGAAGCACCGAACAAGACATTAATAAGAAAGTGAAAAGATAAGCAGAAAAGCAGTCAGTGAAAAATTCTATATTTGTATTATAAAGGCATTGTTTTCACTGCTGGCACCTTATTTTTCAAGTACATAAAGAGAATGCAAGCGAGAGCAGGGTGAGACACAGATCAATGCTGAATGTATTACCTGGCAGTGGTCAGACTCAGTTTAATAAGAAAAGAATTGATCCATTAAGCTAAACCTAATTCTTCGCCGAAAATGGTTGAAATCTATTCTTTATATTGCTAGCTTCATAAAGACCTATAATATTTGGAAGAAACAACCCGGTGCTGGGTTTAATCTGATTAAACGTATTGCAAAATATACTTAACAAGAATCTATCAAGTTGTTAATGATCGCTATTAATAGCAAACAATTTTTGTATAGAATTCTTTTATTATTATTATTGTTATCAGAGATGTCAGCAAAATACAATGATGTGGAATGCAGAGGGGGGAAGGAGGGAGGGAGGTAGAAAGTAAAGCCTTTGCAGTAATTTGTAACAGCTACAATTGCAGGCCTAAAACCTTCACCTACAAGACCTAAGTAATTTATTTCATCAATCCAGTTTCTAACACAAAGCGAAATTTGATTCATAAAGTATTTGAGTGCCGGCCATTAACACCTACCAGCAAAGTTCAGAGGGGCAGGAACAACTGTTTATAGCCAGGGCAGCGCAGAGCAGCATAGGACGAGAATGATGGAAAATGTTTTCACCTTCCCGACCAAGATGATTGAAAGTGTTTTCACCTTGCCAGCAAAACTTTCAGAACCATTCTGAAGGGCAGTGTGGTCATTTTGATTTTGAGCATTTCTCGGACGATGGAAATTTATGGCAACTACGGTTCTTCGCAGGATTAGAAGCCAGGACCCTTTCGGTGGTGGCTCCACATTGGGGGGGGAGAGATGGACCCCAGCAGCCCCCCCAGCAGGCACAGCTGGAAGTTGTGGCATGCCCTCCAATTGGTACAAGGTTTCCCCAGTGTGTGTGTGTGTGTGTGTGTGTGTGTGTGTGTGTGTGTGTGTGTGTAAGAGAGAGAGCTGTCATTTCCCCACATTCCCAGAAAGCCCCTGATAGGAAGATCTTCTGCTCCTCACCCCCCAACCCCCAGCCAATTCAGTTCTCCACATTTCAATACAGTGGTACCTCGGGTTACAAACACTTCGGGTTAAAAACACTTCGGGTTACAGACTCTGCTAACCTGGAAGTAGTACCTCGGGTTTAGAACTTTACCTCAGGATGAGAACAGAAATGGCACACCAGCGGGGCAGCGGCAGCAGGAGGCCCCATTAGCTAAAGTGGTACCTCAGGTTAAGAATGGTTTCAGGTTAAGAACGGACCTCCGGAACGAATTAAGTACGTAACCAGAGGTACCAGACCTGGAAACTGCAATTAATCCAGAACGCGGCAGCTAGACTGGTGACTGGGAGCGGCCGCCAGGACCATGTAACACCGGTCCTGAGAGATCTACATTGGCTCCCAGTATGTTTCCGAGCACAATTCAAAGTGTTGGTGCTGACCTTTAAAGTCCTAAACGGCCTCAGTCCTGTATACCTGAAGGAGCGGCTCCACCCCCATTGTTCAGCCCGGACACTGAGGTCCAGCGCCGAGGGCCTTCTGGCGGTTCCCTCACTGCGAGAAGCAAAGCTACAGGGAACCAGGCAGAGGGCCTTCCCGGTAGTGGCGCCCGCCCTGTGGAACACCCTCCCATCAGAGGTCAAAGTGATAAACAACTATCTGACATTTAGAAAATACCTGAAGGCAGCCCTGTTTAGGGAAGTTTTTAATCTGTGATATTTTAATGTATTTTGATATTTGTTGGAAGCCACCCAGAGTGGCTGGGGAGACCCGGCCAGATGGGCAGGGTACAAATAATTAATTATTATTATATATTATTATTATTTTCATCGGAGAAATGTTGGAAGGTAGGCAAGATGCATTCTCAGAGTTCCAAGACACTTTCCAGACAGGCAAAAATATCAGGCGTAAAAGCAGGGATAGTGAGGAGGGGCGTGGCCTGGGGAGCCTTCCAAGGGCCAGGAAGAGGACTGGAGGGCCACATCCAAACGGCCTACGGAGCTGCTTAGATTGTAAGTGATGCCATTTGCTTACTTTCGTACTTTGCTCGACAGCTAAATAATGGGCTTTGCCTTACAGCCCTCGTAACAAGTGTGGCGTCCGCTTAAAGAAACTGGAGCACAGCGGCAGAAGGATCAATTGGGCAATTGTTCTTTGTAGACACAAGATATAGCTGTTTGCTAATGCAGGAAACAAAGGAGAAAAATAGTGCCGAGACAAAAGGCTTTGCGGGGCTGCTAAATAAGAGGCCATAGCCGAAGATCGGAGCTCTAAATATTTTTCTGCTAAAATTATCCAAGACCCGCCTGAGAAAATGACGTTGCCCTTTAACATGGGGAGCTATGTAGCCATATCTAGCAATAAGTCAAAGTATCATAGGAAGCTGCCTTATAACGAATCTGACCAGTGGTCCATCCAGGTCATTATTACCTACACTGACAGGCAGCAGCTGTCTTGGGTTTCAGGAAGGGGCTATAGCCAGCCACATCTGGAAGTGCCTGTGATTGAACCTGGGACCCTTTGCATGCCAGCAAATGTTCTATCATCCTCCACTCTTTCTTTTATTTTTTGGCAGCTGAGCATCTCTTTGGAAAATCCCACTCCTCAGAGTCCAGGGTAGGACTCGAACCAACGGCTTCAAGTTACAAGAACAGAGATCCCAACTAAACATACGGAAAACCTTTCTGACAATAAGAGCTGTTCGACAGTGGAACAGTCTCCTTCGGGAGGTGGTGGACTCTCCTTCCTTGGAGGTTTATAAGCAGAGGTTGGATGACCATCTGTCATGGATGCTTTAGTTGAGATTCTTGCATTGCAGGGGGTTGGACTAGATGACCCTTGGGGTCCCTTTCAACTCTACAATTCTATGATTCTATGTGGATTAAGTATAATGCAGTGGTACCTTGGTTCTCAAACTTAATCCGTTCTGGAAATCTGTTCCAAAACCAAGGCGCGCTTTCCCATAGAAAGTAATGCAAAATGGATTGATCCTTTCCAGACTTTTAAAAACAACCCCTAAAACAGCAATTTAACATGGATTTTGCTATCTAACGAGACCACTGATCCATAAAATGAAAGCAATGGACAATGTACTGCAGTCACACAATCAATCAACAAGTAGCTGAACTGGATTCCACACAATCACAAAAACAAAACAAAAAGAGCCGCAAAAACAAAAACAGAAAATAAATAGCAAAAACAGACAGACCTCAACACTCAAAACGGAGCACGTTCGGCTTCCGAAAAAGGTTCGCAAACCAGAACACTTACTTCTGGGTTTGCAGTGTTTGGGATCCAAGTTGTTTGAGTACCAAGGCGTTTGAGAACCAAGATACCACTGTACAGTGGATGCTCGGGTTGTGAATGCGATCCGTGCTGGAGGCGCGTTAGCAACCCGCAGCGTTTGCATCTGCGCACATGCATGACGCAATTCAGTGCTTCTGCGCATGTGCAAAGCGCGATTTAGCACTTCTGTGCATGCACAAGTGCCGAAACCTGGAAGTAACTCGTTCCGGTACTTCCGGGTTCGGCTCATCCGTATCCCGAAAATGTGCAACCCGCAGCGAGTGCAACCCGAGGTATGACTGTATACATTTTCTTAGATGAATAAATAAAAGTCACTCTGGGTTCTGTTACACCTTTAGCATCAAAGAAAGAAGACCTGGAAAATAACAACTGCATGCTAATGGACGTGGAATGGAGGAGAATTTGTTAGCATTTATTTTCTCCCTTGCTTATTACTGCTGCAAGATGTGCAGCGATTCAAAGGGGGATGTTTCTAATGCTTTGGAACCGAAATGCTGAGAAAGCTTTTCCTGTTGGGTTGTAAGCCGGCAGACCCAAGTTAGCCATGGCTATTAATTTCAATGGGTTTACTCTGAGTAGGACTGGCCTTGACTGCAACCTGTAGGTCAAGTGATGGAGTCTGTCTCTGCAATCCCACCAAGCATTCACTTTACCCCTGGCAAATGTCTGAAAAGTGCTTCTGTCTCAGCTCGGTGCTGGATAAACTGCTCAGGTACCCGGGAAGGATCCCCGGGGGCTCGACTTGGGACTGGTTGAGAAACCTCCGTGGGCCAGATTGATCTCTAGGTCAAGAGTTGCATACAGACAAAATAGAACGGTAGAAATGATTTGATCCAATGCTTGGAAGTAAAAGAAACAAAGGAGAAAAATGGTGCGGCTAACAGTAATAAATCTGTGAGAGCATGATTAGAACTGGAGGAGAACTTGGGAGCTTTTGATTCTGAACAGTAATGAAAATCTCATTTTGAACAATTTAGACAGTCAGTTATTCAAGGGGTGGGGGGTAGCAGTGGCGTAGCGTGGGGGGTGCAGGGGGTGCCAGCTGCACCGGGCGCAACATCTGGGGGGGGCGCGCTGGCCTCGGCGCTCAGCTGCAACGCCGGGCGTGCTTCCCTGCCTGTGCTCGGCTCCTTCTCCGCCGACGCTCCGGGGTCCCGGCAGCAAAGCAGCAGGGCAGGAGGAGGAGCAGGAGAGAGGCGGCTTTGCCAAGCGGCCAGCGCCCCCCTCCCGGCACTTTTCCTCCCCCCCCGCAAGTCCTCCCCCCCCCGTCTCTGGCGGGAACAGCTGGAAGCCAAGGAGGAGGGGGGAGGGAAAGGGGAGGGGGGAGAGAGAGCGAAGCTCCCTCTAGTGGCCGCGCCGGGGAAAAGCAGCCCCGGGGTCCGTCTTGGGGGGACAAGCGCCCCGGGGAAGTTTGGGGGGGGAGGCGCGCCTCGGATGGGCCAGGGAGTCTGGGGACAGTTGCCAACTTCTGGCTCCGAAAGCACAAGGGCGCCCGGGGGAAGGAGAACGAAAGCTACTTTGCGCAGTGGAGGAGGAGAAAGCGCGCGTGCAACTCTGCCCGTCGGCGTTTTGTTATTGGTTTGCCCAGCTACCACGGTAAATATGGCGCTGTGCACCCGGGCGAGCGAGTCCCTGCCCCGAGGAGCCTGCCGCCTGCATTCGGCCCGAGAGAGGAGGGATGGGAGCCGTGCCAGCAAATGCCATTACGCACACGCTCATCCAAAGTGCTCGCATCGCCCGGCTAAGGAAGCGCGGCCGCAGGAAGCCACTTCCCACAGGCCAAACCTCTGCGCCCCGCAGTTTCTGCCTGGCGGCTCTCCGATGTCTCGCGCGAGGAGGCATCCCCAGCTAGTGCCCAGGCCTTTTTAATTTGGAGAATTGAATCCATTGGAGAGGGCCAATGGATTCAAACCAACCTTAGGGAGGCGATCTTTCTGAATTGGAGTATTTTTATTTATTTATTTATTTTATTCCACCTCCCCCCCCCCCAAAAAAAACAGGACTCAGGGTGGCTTACAAAAAGTTAAACAAGACAGATAAAATACAAAACATATTGCAAAGAAGCTAGGGTGTGGACTCTCCTTCCCTGGAGGTTTTCAAACAGAAAGTGGGTGGCCATCTGTCAGGAATTCTTGTAACTGTGATTTCTGCATTGCAGGGGGTTGGACTAGATGGCCCTTGAGGGCCCTTTCAACTCCACAATTACATTATTTTGCCTTGGAAGGTAGTGGACTCTCCTTCACTGAAGGTTATTAAACACAGTTTGGATGCCTATATGGCAGGAGTTCCTTAGCTGTGATTCCTCTGCATTGCAGGGGGTTGGACTAGAGGACCTTTGGGGAACCCTTCCAACCCTACAATCCTATGAGTCTATGTTGCAGCGGTGGGTGAGGGGTAGGATTGGAACTGGGACCTTCTTTAACTAATCTAGTGGAAGAGACTCGAGTGCTAAAATCCACGGGTTAGGGGGCGCAAATTACTTGCCTTGCCCCGGGTGCTGACAACCCACGCTACGCCACTGGGGGGTAGTTTCGCAAGAGGAAGATCCACTACCCACTAGCTTTGCAATCAGGGTCTAGCGTTGCTGTAGCTTTTGATGAGCCCGTTCCTAGAAATCAAGGAATTTATGAATCGTTAAAACAAGCCTCTGACAATGCTCTCTAGAATACCATTCAGGGGAGCTGCAAAGTTTAACACCACTGCATGAATGTGAATGCAGCATGAGAAACAAGTTCCATTGCAGCCTCTCTCACTGCTGACAGACCCTCGCCTTCCCCAGTTAAATAGTGCGAACAGGCAAGTCTTTAGCATATGCACCGCCGGGGTGCAAAGATCCGCCGAGCACCCCCAAATTTAGTTGTGAGCACCGTCGTTGAGTCTGACAAGCACTGCCTTTGTAAATGACATCTTTGGTAAATGAGCGCGCAAAGTCGAAAGTCCTGGCGCTGTGGGTTAAACCATAGAACCTAGGGCTTGCTGATCACAAGGTCGGCGGTTCGAATCCCTGCGCCGGGGTGAGCTCCCGTTGCTCGGTCCCAGCTCCTGCCAACCTAGCAGTTCGAAAGCACGTCAAAGTGCAAGTAGATAAATAGGTACCACTGCAGCGGGAAGGTAAACGGCGTTTCCATGCGCTGCTCTGGTTCGCCAGAAGCGGCTTAGTCATGCTGGTCACATGACCCGGAAGCTGTACGCTGGCTCCCTCGGCCAGTAACGCGAGATGAGCGCCACAACCCTAGAGGTAAAGGTAAAGGGATCCCTGACCATTAGGTCCAGTCGTGACCGACTCAGGGGTTGCAGTGCTCATCTCGCTTTATTGGCCGAGGGAGCCGGTGTACAGCTTCTGGGTCTGACTCAGTATAAGTCACCTTCCTATGCTGCAATAATGTTCCTTCCTCACCTTCGCAGAGAAGCGCGTGAATTCTTGGGTGGGATAGGTGCCCAGTGGTCGCTCATGTATGTGTGTGCGCATTTATCTACCTATATGTGTGTGAGGGTAAGGCATGCAAATAAAAAAAGAATTATGCACCATGCATGTATTCTTTACCTGTCAAAAATCACTTAGTTCTTGACAATTTCCGTGTAAAAATAAACAGTAGATTTACTCTTTATCCTAACAGACAGGATAGACATATTTATACACGCAGGTTTCCTACACTGCTTTGTCTCGGAAATATTTATCATTATAAAAGGCAAAAGATGACATCCCATAATGCTCCCTCTTAGGGTAGTTAACACTGCGGGGAACAGATCTGTCTTTGTCTTCAAACCCCATTACCATAAAAAGAGCAGTAAAGGAAATCTAACAGGTACATTTGCAGACCAATAAACTGGTTCTGACCACAATCATGCCTTCCGTTATGGCTGCCATTGGGTGCCATTGTCTCATCGGCCAAACAAGCACCCCTGCTTTAGTCCCATAAGGGCTGTGAGAGCATCCGATTACCAATTTGGAATCCTCAAAAGAAGAGCCTCAAAAATTCCCAGGTTTTATTCTCTCCCGGGGATGGTATGGGACTAAGGGGTAAGCAAATCTGTCACATTCGGTTTCTCAGTTTGCAATTAGTACTCTTTTTGAAAAAGTCTTCATAGAAATTCATCGGCATCTTAGTACACATTGATCCTAAAATACCCATTCTTGTGTGCAGCTTTGCCTAGTAATTACATATTTTTTTGTAAGGCATTTCCCCTCGGACCTAATGCATTTTTGGATCTTATTTTCTCTAGCGTAGCCACACATTCCCCTAGTACATGCATTCTTTTGGTGTGCATTCTTTTGTTTCAGAACGCAAAATTCAGAGAGGTGCAAATTTCACAGGATGGTTGCGTTTCAGGAAGAGTGAATTAGGTGGGTTCACCTTTTGGTGTGAACTAAATATAATTTCTTTCCTCTTCATGGAGGAGACATCAGACTCCTCTTGCACCTCCCCACACCACATTAAGTAACTTTTCCTTAAGTGCTTATTTAGGACATTTTCAACCCAGTCCATTCTATCAGCCTGGTTGGGATCAGCTGCCATCCACTTCCCCTTCGACCAGAACTATGCCCATCAGCAGACAAATTCACCTGGCTGCATCTGAGGACAGGTAGCACAGGCCACTCCCATCATTTTAGCTCCTTCTCTCTGAGAATTGTCTCCTTAGTAGCCATTCCGGCTGGTCAGCATAACGGAAAGAGGAAAACTAACCTAATTCACAATTCCCAGACTAAGACCCTGATAAGAATGCAATTATCATTCGGACTGTGCACTACCCCAAATGTGCAACTCTCAATTTAAAAACAAACAAACAAAAAACTGTGAATTTTAGAGAAAAATCAGAAAAGGAGAATCTTAAGGATGGAATTAACATGCATTATGTTTGATGGAACATGCTCTCTGCATGGCCATCTCTACCATTGGACAGATTGGCAACAGTGCCCCTAATATTCCTCTTGGTTCTCTAAGCTAGCCTGCTGCCATCAGGTGCATTGGAGGATACTTTCCCATTGCCAGTGTTGAGGTGAGATTCAGTTGCTAATCAATCCATACTCTGCAGTATGGAGAGGGGATCTTGTCCTCACCTTAGGTAGCAAAGGGTGGCTTCTCTCACACAGAGAGAGAAAACCCTTTGCCATAATATCTTGATCTTCATATCCTGAGCACAATGCTATGTGTGTTTACTTTGAAGCAAGCCCCACTGAGTTCAGTGCGACCTATTTCAATTAGACATGCACAGGGTTGTGTTGTTTAAGTATGTTTAAC
The DNA here is from genome assembly GCA_034641395.1 of Darevskia armeniaca. NCBI lineage: Eukaryota > Metazoa > Chordata > Lepidosauria > Squamata > Lacertidae > Darevskia > Darevskia armeniaca. The sequence goes on along the minus strand of JAWWNF010000290.1, from coordinate 2,594,741 downwards.
CGGGGCCACCAAGAAGTGGACCGTCAGTGTGGTGTGATGGTTCGAGTGTTGGACTAGGATGTGGGAGAGCAGGGTTCAAATCCCCTTTTAGCTCACTGGATGACCATGGGCCAAACACCATCTCTCAGCCTAAGAGATGCAAACTCTGCACTTTTCCTAGGAGGAGGAGGAGGAGGAGGAGGAGGAGTGACACCTGGGTGACACCTGGCTTGAGAGCAGTATATGTGAAAAGGATCTAGGAGTCTTGGTAGACCACAAACATGACATGAGTCAACAGTGTGATGCAGCAGCTAAAAAAGCCAATGCAATTCTGGGCTGCATCAATAGGAGTATAGCATCTAGATCAAGGGAAGTAATAGTACCACTGTATTCCGCTCTGGTCAGACCTCACCTGGAATACTGTGTCCAGTTCTGGGCACCACAGTTCAAGAAGGATACTGACAAGCTGGAACGTGTCCAAAGGAGGGCAACCAAAATGGTCAAAGGCCTGGAAACGATGCCTTATGAGGAACGGCTTAGGGAGCTGGGTATGTTTAGCCTGGAGAAGAGAAGGTTAAGGGGTGATATGATAGCCATGTTCAAATATATAAAAGGATGTCATATAGAGGAGGGGGAAAGGTTGTTTTCTGCTGCTACAGAGAAGAGGACACAGAGCAATGGATTCAAACGACAAGAAAGAAGATTCCACCTAAACATTAGAAAGAACTTCCTGACAGTAAGAGCTGTTTGACAGTGGAATTTGCTGCCAATGAGTGTGGTGGAGTCTCCTTCTTTGGAGGTCTTTAAGCAGAGGCTTGACAGCCACCTGTCAGGAATGCTTTGATGGTGTTTCCTGCTTGGCAAGGGGTTGGACTGGATGGCCCTTGTGGTCTCTTCCAACTCTACGATTCTATGATTCTATAAGTCTCTAGCACTTCTAGAAAGAAAGTTATGAAGCAAAATGTGCAAGAATCCTTCTAATTGTTTTATGAGAGCTTAGTCAGGCTGGCTGCTTCTGCCTTTCAGTGTTTTTAGCCAACAAGTGAAATCAGAGCTGTGATTGATGAGTGAATGGCTTGGACACCAAGCAATAGGGGGCTGTTCCCCCCACCCTTTTAGTGCACCTTTCCTGCTTCTGTCTCATTTCCTAGTTATTGAAACTTCTAAAATTTGCCCCTCCTTTTTTCCTAGTAACCAGGATGCATCTTTCCTGTGGTGGACTCATCTGAGATCAGCGATTCCCTGGAAGTTATACTGCTACGCAATAAACACACAAATAAACATGACAACTTTGCAAAGATGCTCGGGCACGTCTCCTGAGACCAGGCACTCATTACGAACTCACTGCATTGTTATCTTATAGTGAGTGTAATAATATACATGTCCGTATATAAGTGATTCTTGTGGTGCTCCATGGGGCTTACTCCCAGGTCCATGGGTACAGGATTGCAGCCTAGGCTTTGGTTTACAGTTAGGATTGGAAGAAAGCAAGGTTCTTGTGCCCTTAACAGCTGTATGGCAGGCAGAAATTCATCAGGTTAAGCCTTTTCTATTACGGAAAGCTTCACCTGCTCACATTCTGTCAGATGTAAAAGAAGGTGTGTGTGACCAATTTATTTTGGGATCATCTGCCAAAAAAAAGGCCACAAATTTGCAAACGATGTGAATCAGATGCATATCTGTGTCCCCTTTTGCGATCAGAGAGCCCAATCCACATACAGGGTGCTCAATTGAGAAAATCCTATTGGCATCCTACATTTAACAGAAATAAATGCACCGTCTTCCGTGGTTTAGCCCTGAGTTTCAGATTGTAAGCCCTTTGTGGCAGGGAACAGTGATGGCGCATATAATGGGGGGGGGGGAATACTGAGTCCCAATCCAGATATGACAATCTGCATACACACACGTAGCCTTTCTGGTGTAATCAGGAATCATGAAAATAAATTGGATGAGCACCTGAATATGGAAGCCATCTATTACTTTCAACAGGGTGGGCAGTTGGTTGTGCAATGATGTGAGCATGCTCATCTCCATTTGGGTGGGGATATGCATTCAGATGTATGTCAAGAGATGACTTCCTGCATTCCGATGCACATCCAACTGAGATTATGGTACCCACAGAAGCCCATTTCATAATGCATCAGTGTTTGCGATATATACGTTTATGATTGATTGGACCGGGGGGGGGTATGCACTTATTTATTTGCATTTCTTCATAGCATTTTAAAAAAATAAATCTATAATGCCATTCCGTGAGAGTTGCTATAATAGACAGTAGCAGCTGCTATGGTCTATTGTGTAAATAAGTAATTATGGAATTTACAGACTATCATGTAAATATGTAATTATGGACTTTTTTAAAAATGTGCATTATTCTCTCCATGTATTATTTACTCAGCTTGCAACAGTTCCTTGGGATGGAGCCCATCTAGTCTATTTGGGTAAACACATCATGGCAAACATGTTTAAGATATGCATTATTTAGCAACTTAAATTTCAGCCCATAGTGCTACTCTCAGTACATCTGAGGCATTTTTGAATGGGAGACAATGCTCTGTCCAAGATATCGCAGGTCCTTTTGTAACAGGAGAAGCAGAATCCCATGTATACTATATGGCACCAAACTGGAAGAAGGAGCTATGAGCAAGCTTGGGGGAAACGCAAAACTTTGCAGGAGTACAGTAGATTTTTCTAAAGGGGTCAGGAGAGACAAAAATAAAAACTGCCCAGTGAGAGCAGTAGTCTCGGGATGCTGACTTACTTTTGGGAGGAGGCTGTATGCAGGGAAACCAAAATGCTATCTTACAAAGCTATCATACTACCAATTTTACTGTACGCTTGTGAAACATGGACCACTTACAAGCACCATCTCCAACTCCTCAAAAGATTCCATCAACGGTGTCTCTGGAAAGTTTTACATACCACTTGGGAAGACAGGCGAACTGGTGTCAGTGTACTGGAAGAAGCAATGATCACCAGTGTTGAAGCAATGATTCTTCAACATCAGCTTTGTTGGACTGGTCATGTTGTGTGGATGCCTGATGATCGTCTTCCAAAGCAATGACTCTATTCCCAACTTTAAAATGGAAAGTGTAATGCTGGTGGACAACAAAAGAGGCTTAAAGACACTCTCCAGGCAAATCTTTAAAAATGTAGGATAAACACTGACAACTGGGAAACACTGGCCTGTGAGCGCTCCAATTGGAGAACAGCCTTTACCAAAGGTGTCATGGACTTTCAAGCACAAACTCAGGACGAAAGGGAGAAATGAGCTAAGAGGAAGGCATGTTTGGCAAACCCTCACCGTGATCAACTCCCGCCCAGAAATCTATGTCCCCACTGTGGAAGACATGCGGATCCAGAATTGGCCTCCACAGTTACCTATGGACAAACTGTATTCATATTCCATATTCGTGGAAGACAATCTTACTCAGCTACGAGTGATCACCAAAGAAGAAGGAAGAAGTGTTTGATCACAATGGGTAACCCTCACCATTGTTCATTTTTAATACGGATCAGTTTTAGTACTGTGTAAAAAAGGAGTGAACAAATAAATGCTGAGTCGTCTTTTGATGACTCGGCACCTCAGCCTGTGTCACATGGAATGCAAAACCAAAGCTTGGCTGGGAGAAAAATGGTTCTGCGGTGGGAGGGTCCCATTTGGAACGAGAAGCCCCTCAAATAAGGAACTTGTTCAAACTTGGTGGACATGTAAAGTAACAAAAGCATTCTGGGAAATGATATATAATGAGTTGAAAAAAAATGTTTAAAATGTTTTTTTACAAAAAAAAAACCAGTAGTTTTTCTATTAGGAATTTTAGGCTCTGAAATTCCAAGGGAACAGAAAAGACTGTTCATGTATGTGACGACTGCTGTACGGATGTTGCTAGCCCAGAGATGGAAAGAAGATAAAGTCCCTACCAGAGAAGAATGGCAGAACAAGTTGATGGACTAGGGCCGAAATGCAAAAATGACTGGAAAGATCAGAAATCAGGAAGACCAAAACTTTAAGGGATGGGGGGGGGAGTTATAATTTACCCTTGAAGACCACTGTAAACAGATAAAATTGAGAACTATGGAAACAATGGAGATATAAAAATATAGGTGAAAGGTAAAGGTACCCCTGACCGTTAGGTCCAGTCGCGGACGACTCTGGGGTTGCGGCGCTCATCTCGCTCTACAGGCCGAGGGAGCCGGCGCTTGTCCGCAGACAGCTTCCGGGTCATGTGGCCAGCATGACTAAGCCACTTCTGGCGAACCAGAGCAGCACACGGAAACACCATTTACCTTCCCGCCGGAGCGGTACCTATTTATCTACTTGCACTTTGACGTGCTTTCGAACTGCTAGGTGGGCAGGAGCTGGGACCGAGCAACGGGATTCGAACCACCGACCTTCTGATCGGCAAGCCCTAGGCTCTGTGGTTTAGACCACAGCGCCACTAAAAGATGCAGGAGAAAAGGTTTAACAATGAGACCCACAGAGGGGGAGGAGGGAAGCCCAGAGATTTGTGGGAATCTTGTACTTTTGGAATGTGTTGTGGTATGATTGCAATTCTTGATATGTAAAATCAAATAAAAAAATTGGGGTGGGGGGAGGAACTTGTCCAAACAAATGAATGTCTTACTCCTCGAAAGTGCAGTGGAGAAGAGATCTCTGGGGATCTGTGTAGTATCGGGTGCCCTGCTCACCAGAGAGTTGAGAGCTCTTGCCTCTGAGGGCATGTGTGGATGCCTGCCTAGACCACAGGGCATCCATTTCACACAACACCAACACTTTGTCTCCCCTCCACAATTTGCTTTCCCCTTGTTCCTCCGCATGCCAGTCTCTCCTAGGCCAGCTTTGCTTCTCCCCACACCTGCCTTTTGTCCCTGGACTGTGAAGAACTGACCTTGCTTGTCTACTTAACCTCCAAAACAAAATAAAAAATAAAAAAATTCCTTCCAGTAGCACCTTACAGACCAACTAAGTTTGTTCTTGGTATGAGCTTTCGTGTGCATGCACACTTCTTCAGATACACTGAAACAGAAGTCACCAGACCCTTATAGATAGTGAGAGGGTAGGGAGGGGTATTACTCAGAAGGGTGGTGGGAATGGGAGATTGGCTGATAGGTGTGGTAAACCTGTTGACAACATCAAACATACCATCTCAGGACTATTTAATTGCTCATCGTCTAACATTGTGTATGCCATCAAATGCCAACAGTGCCCTTCAGCTCTCTATAGTGGACAAACAGGCCAAACCCTACGCCAAAGGATAAATGGACATAAACCTGACATCAGGAATCACAAGACAGAGAAACCAGTAGGAGAACACTTCAATCTCCCAGGACACTCTCAAAGTAGCTGTCTTATTGCAAAGGAATTTCAGAAATACACTGGAAAGAGAAGTTGCTGAATTGCAACTCATTACCAAGCTTAAAACCATGGAGAGACCTGGTCTGAACAAAGACATTGGATTCTTATCTCATTATACATGTACGGAAGTGAGAGCTGGACCATAAGGAAGGCTGATCGCCGAAGAATTGATGCTTTTGAATTATGGTGCTGGAGGAGACTCTTGAGAGTCCCATGGACTGCAAGAAGATCAAACCTATCCATTCTTAAAGAAATCAGCCCTGAGTGCTCATTAGAAGGACAGATCCTGAAGTTGAGGCTCCAGTACTTTGGCCACCTCATGAGAAGAGACGACTCCCTGGAAAAGACCCTGATGTTGGGAAAGAGTGAGGGCACAAGGAGAAGGGGACGACAGAGGATGAGATGGTTGGACAGTGTTCTCGAAGCTACTAACATGAGTTTGGCCAAACTGCGAGAGGCAGTGAAGGATAGGCGTGCCTGGCGTGCTCTGGTCCATGGGGTCACGAAGAGTCGGACACGACTGAACGACTGAACAAATACATGACAAAGCTATTTTTAACCTTCTCACCCCTTGCTTTTTCCTGTAAGACTAATTGCAGTCGTTAACAGTCGTCAACAAAACATCTACTTAACCTCCAGTTTTATTTCCCTTTCCGTGCCCCAGTTGGACATCCCGCCAGCAGCACCTCTGCGCAGCTCCAGATCCTTCTCCTCTTCCCAGGGAAAAAGTGCTGGAATTCCTTTTCTGGATCTCACCATCTGCTCTACATATCCCCCCTCGCTTTGTTTATTCTGGAAGCCCCGCCGGCATTCGCAAGGTCATGCCGGATACTCTAGTCACACTATATTGCCTATGCGTGAAATCCTCATTTTGTGCAAAGCTCACAAATATATATTCATGTCATAATATCTTAATGTCTGGGAAGGACTGAGCAAGCAGAGGCGAGGGTGTCCGTCGTACGCGCTCAGCATTACGGTGCCTAAGCAAGCCAATGGGAAATGTTGTCAATTCAACGCTGGAAATTGAGAGGGGAGGTGGGGTGGGGAGGGGTGGGGAGAGGATTTAAGTTAGTTGGCATTGTTGGAAGTAGGGCATTCGGCCAAAAAAGGAAAGAAAGAGAGAAAGCGAAAGGAAGGCACTGCCTTTCTGTGATTGCAATTAGTTGTGTGTGAAGCAGACATGTCAATCTACGGGCGGGGGGGGGGGGACGACTCTGTCCGCATTTTTGTAAGAATAATTGCAGGGCCATGTTCAAGTGGGATTATGGACAAGAAGCCCCCAGGGCCCATTGCTGCCCATGCAGTAAATCCTCATTCTGTGCCGATTTAATGAGAAAGAGACTTTCTTGTAATTCATTCTGAGGTTTGTCACTTGTTTCTCCTCCATCGAGATGAGGATGTGTCGCTTGCAGAAATGCAGCGATAATTTGGCGGCGGGGGCAGCGGACAAACCGGAATTAAGACTCCCCCCCCCAATATGTATTAATAGCTTTGAGCCAAAGTTTTGTACTAACCCACAAAGCGTGCAAATTCCTTGGTATATCAGCCGCATTCTCCGCCATGCCATGGTTAAGGCTGAGCATTTGGGCTCGCAAAGCTCTCCGACAAAGGACATTTTGCTTTGTGTTCCACATCCAACAGACGGCAGTGTTTGGGATCATGTAGAGCAACTAATTATGGCCACCACCTTGCTATTACTGCTACTGGGAAGGCCAGGGGTGTCAATGGTTTTGCTCCCAAAGATGAAAGAGGAGGACAATCCACAAACAAGGGGATTAACTTCAACTTGAAAAGCAATAAAACAATTTAATAGATGTATCATAGCCTGAGAGAGGAGGGTAGCTCCATTCATGATATAAACAAGAACAAAAGTATTTGACATGCCGCAAGGGGATGCCAGACATGGACTATACTTCCCGTGGGTGACTGCGCTTCCCATGGACGACTGCACTTCCCATGGTCCCCAAAATCCAAGTGATGTTGGCCATCACAAGGAATCGATAAGAGCTATGTGAAATAGTTAATAAACTAATAAAAGCTCTGAACTAATAAAAGCTCTGAACTCTACTCTCTGATAAAAGCTCTGAACTCTACTCTCCGTATTTCTCCTGTGTTCTCTGTGTGGTGTTGCGGTTATCAGGATCATTAAATTTATTACCTGCCTTTCACCAACAGGGTGAGTTACAACAATTTAAAATTCAATATTAAAAACACTATAAAACAGATCACAGCTAGATCCTGAGCCAAGTCAGTCCCTGGAGAGCCAGTGTGGTGTAGTGGTTAAGAGCGGTAGACTTGTAATCTTGTAATCTGGGGAGCCGGGTTCGTGTCTCCGCTCCTCCACATGCAGCTGCTGGGTGACCTTGGGCTAGTCACACTTCTCTGAAGTCTCTCAACCCCACTCACCTCACAGAGTGTTTGTTGTGGGGGAGGAAGGGAAAGGAGAATGTGAGCCGCTTTGAGACTCCTTCGGGTAGTGATAAAGCGGGATATCAAATCCAAACTCTTCTTCTTCTTCTGGTGTCTGTTCCTTCAATCTACCCCTTCCCTCTGTGTCATGGAGTTAGTCCTTCTGTCTGCTTCCCTAACTCCCTTACATTGTTCCACATATATTGATATAACTGAAGAAGCACACACATGAGTATACAGGGGTACCTCTGGTTAAGTACTTAATTCGTTCCGGAGGTCCGTTCTTAACCTGAATCTGTTCTTAACCTGAAGCACCACTTTAGCTAATGGGGCCTCCCGCTGCCGCTGCACTGCCAGGGCACAATTTCTGTTCATATCCTGAAGCAAAGTTCTTAACCTGAAGCATTATTGCTGGGTTAGGAGAGTTCTTAACCTGAAGCGTATGTAACCTGAAGCGTATGTAACCTGAGGTACCGCTGTATAAGACAACATCCAGGGCCTTAGTCATGGCCTCCCTACTATTCCCCCAGTAAGTAGCACAAGAAAGAGGAAGTACAATGAATCAGGAACTGAGGGCCTGAGCCCTTGAGATGTGCCAACCATGCCACATGCCACATGGGAAGAAGCAAAGATCACCAGTGTTGAAGCAATGATTCTTCAACAAAAACTTCATTGGGCTGGTCATGTTGTGCGGATGCCTGATTACCATCTTCCAAAGCAACTACACTATTTCGAACTTAAAAATGGAAAGTGTAATGCTGGTGGTCAACAAAAGAGGTTATAAGACTCTCTCAAGGCAAATCTAAAGAAAATGTAGTATAAACACCGACAACTGGGAAACACTGGCCTGCAAGCGCTCCAATTGGAGAACAGCATTTACCAAAGGTGTCATGAACTTTCAAGAAGCACAAACTCTGGACCAAAGGGAGAAACGTGCTAAGAGGAAGGCATGTTTGGCAAACCCTCACCATGATCAACTCCTGCCCGGAAACCTATGTCCCCACTGTGAAAGGATGTGCAGATCCAGAATTGGCCTCCACAGTTACCTACGGACTCACTGTTAAAACCGTGTTCATGGAAGACAATCTTACTCGGCTATGACTGGTCGCAGAAGAAGAAGAAGAAGAAGAAGAAGAAGAAGAAGAAGAAGAAGAAGAAGGGAAGGCCTGCAGGGTTGATCTGGACTCCGTCTGGAGTCTGAATTCATTTTGTTGGGGAGCAGCAGCCCTTGGTAATCATAGAATCATAGATTTGGAAGGGGCACCTAAGGGACACCCCCTGCAATGCATCCATGAGAGATGGCCATCCAACCTCTACTTGAAAACCTCCAATGAAGGAGAGTCCATCACCTCCCGAGGGAGACCGTTCCACTGTTGAACAGCACTTACTATCACAAAGTTTTTCTGTATGCTTAGTCGGAATCTCCTTTCTTGTAACTTGAAGCCGTTGGTTCGGATCCTACCCTCTAGAACAGGAGAAACAAGTTTTCTTCCTCTTCCATGTGAAGGTATTTGAAGATGGCTAATGTCCTCAGCAATATTTCTGAAGACTGGCATGAGGCTGCCCCTGTTGAACCATTTCCTTAATTTCATCCCTCCACACATCCCTTTTCTGCATCCTCAGAGATATGTCAATTTGGTTACAATGAACTTGAAAGCCAATGCCTTTGTACTGATTGGATAAAATGCTAATACCTGGAATTGCGACAGCTGGTGTAATCCAGTGCCATTGACCTTCTTGTCAACAACCAATAATGAGTACATCATCAAATGTATGGAGAAATAAAATAAAATAAAAGGAATCAGGGAGATCTTAGTTAGGCCATGCCAACAAAGAGATTTTATGAACCTGGCACAGAATGAGGAAAAGTATTATTAGCAGCATAAAAATGAAAAACGTCCTGTTGATTTTGTGCATGGGGTTTTCTGCAGAATGCATTACGACTCAACTTCCCGCTGAAAGCACAAGGTCATGCCGGATACGACTTGTCACAGTATATTGCCAATGCATGAAATTCTCATTTTGTTCAGCACTCCAAAATATATATTCATGTCATAATACCTTACAGTCCACTTACAGTCTGGGAGAGCCTGCCTATTACATATGCAGCATGGGTGAAGACAAATCCAGCAACGGTCCTGAGATCTATTTCTTCTCCCTCGCTACACATGCTAACTCCCATTAGCTGGGAGTTTTACACCAAACCACAAGCGGTTCTGCATTAGGCTCACGGCTGAAATGGGCAAAAATGAAAAGAGAAGGATAACTCTGGTTGAATATACATGGACATACCGAGCTGACTTCTACTGAGTCAGACGGACATTGGCTCATCTATCCCAATCCTTCGTTTTTAGACTGGAGGTTAGGGCTGAGCTGAAAGGATGGTCTGTTAGCACTTCTGCTGCAGCAAAAAGGGCCCCTCCTTTTGCTGATTGTTTGGGAACTCTGTGTGTGTGTGTGTTGTGTGTGTGTGTGTGTGTGAGAGAGAGAGAGAGAGAGAGAGAGAGACAGAGAGAGAGAGAGGGGGGGAGGGAGGGAGGGAGGGAGGGGTGTTCCTTCTTTCAATGAGACACACGGTGATCCCATTGGGTACGATCACTCGAGCAATGAATCTAGGAGCTGGCTTCATTTGCCCCCAGTGACTTTGTCACATGGCCAGATCTGATCAGCTATGTAACACTGCCAGGTCAAAGCCGTGCTCCCTAGTTGGCTAGAACCACACAGCAAAGGACAAAAGGAAGAAATTGGTCCAAACATCAGACATAGAGGATAGAGGTGTCCAGAGCAGGCCTCTCCGATCTCTGGAAGAACTATACAGTTCCCGTTGCCTTAAAAAGGTTAACAATATTTTAAAGGATCCATCTCATCCAGGATATAGTCTCTTTGCACCACTGCCTTCGGGTAGAAGATATAGAACAATTAGATCAAGAACAAATAGATTGAAGAACAGTTTCTACCCAAGAGCTATAACCATCTTAAATGCTGTAACCAGATAATATGACCTTGGAGAGCTGTGATGGGTGTATGTGTGTGTGTGTGTGTGTGGCTTTTTTTGGTGTGTGTGTGTTGTGCTGTTTTTGTTTTGTTTTTCTTTCTTTCTGTTTTTTATGGGATGGTATGCAATTTCGTTGCACTTGTATAGCATTGTTCTTGTACTTGTACAATGACAATAAATAAATTATCTAGCTATTAAATTATCTATCTTGCTTAATAAAGGACCATTTCATATAACTCCTTTCTATTAATTGTGATTGCCAACATCACTTGGATGCCAAGGACCATGAGTAATGCCCTTCATTCCTTGAATAGAATGGTCAACATTCTGCCCACCAAATAAACACGTTTTGGCAACTTCCTACCTCTCTATTTCCTTTCCCCTCTTACACAGCAATGTTTGGCAATTACCGTATTTTTCGCTCCGTAAGACACAATTTTTTCCTCCTAAAAAGTAAGGGGAAATGTCTGTGCGTCTTATGGAGCGAATGTGTAGTCCCTGGAGCCGAATTGCCCAGGGGTGAAAAGCAGATCGTGCTTTTTTTTTTTTTTTTACAAAGAGAGAAGGGGGTGTTGAAAGGAAGCTGCTGATAAGCTGATCAGCAAGCGATTGGGAGAGAGATAAGAGATGCTAGCAATGGCTCCCTTTCCGGCCCTGCCCCCTTTCCCAGGCCTCCATTGTTGAATGTTCTGCAGATGGAGGCTGTTTGTTTCCCCAGCGACATGTGACTGGCTGATTAGATTATCTGTCTGGAAACTGTAGAAATGGCTCCCTTTCCTTTCCTAAAGAAGCTGCAGAACTGTGAGTTGAACCCCATAAAAACAGGATTTTTTCCCTTTGCAAAGTAAGCTCAACAACTTTGAGCTGATCCTCAAAAAAATGGGGCTTTCCCCCTTTCCTCATCTAAAAACTAGGAGTGTCTTATGGTCAGGTGCGTCTTATGTAGCGAAAAATGGTAAGTTCCCAGGGAACACCATGGTAGTAAAGATCTTACCAATCTGTTCCCATAACTGCCCATTTCGATCGTCAGAAACTCACAGCGGTTAAGCAAGCTGTAATTTTGCCTTTCCCAAAGTGCGAGGGACGTAGAGCTTGCAACAACAAAAAATGTATTTGACTGCCCCCAAGAGACTCCCAAACATTCAAAAGTTTAGGTTAATGAAAGTCCTATATGCCTATGGCCCCCAACGACTTGAGTTTGCAAAAGGAAACACTTTATTTTAAAAAATTCCAAATCATTAGGAGGATAGGATAACTCAGGTATGGAAAATGGGGCGCTCCAAACTGGCCCTTTCTTCTAGGTTCTGCTCTGGAAATGACATTGCGATGGAACGAAGGGCAGGAAGTGGTAGCTGGTGCCCAATGGCAGGAAGGCAGGGAGATGAACATTAGGTGGTACCACAGCTAGTGACAGGCAGAACCAGCTAATTCAAGCTTCGTCCCTGCCTTCCTCCCTGCTGAGTTTTACAAGGGCAACGCTGAGACCAAGGAAGTGGAAGTTGCCACAGACAGTGCTACGTTCTGGGATGGCTTAAAGTATAAAGGTGTCAGGAGGTCCTACACACGAGTAGGAGTCCGGCAGAGACACATGCCTGACTGGCATGTTCTCTCCCTCCTCATCGTTCGTTCGGGAGATTCAAAATCTTTCTCCAGCCCGAACATCACAGCGACTGATACCAAGAGGGATCAGCACACATCAGGATCAGCAGAGTATAGGCAGTCAGCATTCAGACTCAGTAGCGCAGCTTTTTTGCTAAACTACGTTTATTTACATATACACACTCAGAGCATCATAACTCAGCTCCTTCCTCTTCAGCATCAGACAGCAAAGAGAAAGAATAAAGGACAAACATCACAGAAATGCGCACTCTGGTACCAATAACATCACATGACTGCATCACCTTACCCTATCATAGTTTTGCAACTTTTTATATATATAAAAAAAATGTTTGCAGATTCCCACTGGCTTGGGAGTAAGCCGCGTTGAAATAAAGGGGACTAACTTCTGAGTAGGCGTGCGTAATGTTGACACAGAATTGATATGATATTGACTTGAAATTAATATGCTGTTTTACAGTGCTGCTTTATTCCAACCAGAAGTCAACAAATGTAGAAGATATGTCTTCAAATATGTTTCATAATATGCTGGCAATACATGCAATACAGTGGTACAGTGGTTAAGAACTTAATTTGTTCCGGATGTCCGTTCTTAACCTGAAACTGTTCTTAACATGAGGTACTACTTTAGCTAATGGGGTCTCCCGCTGCCACTGCACGATTTCTGTTCTCATCCTGAAGCAAAGTTCTTCACCTGAGGTACTATTTATGGGTTAGCGGAGTCTGTAACCTGAAGCATCTGTAACCTGAAGCATCTGTAACCTGAGGTACCACTGTACTTGGATGGATATCTAAAGGAGGGGTGTTGTACCTCAAGCTTGGGGTGGGGTGGGGGTGGGCAAATGCTTCTCTTCTAAGATGAGCCCTTAGAAATAACACTGGTGTGGGTTTTTGGTGCGGTTTAGCTTGAATGAGGAGGATCTTTCAGCAGAAGGGATTTACTCTGGTACCATTTTATCTAGGCATTTTATCCCTCTGTAAGTTACACCCCTCCCTGGTCCTGCTGTAGATCCTGAATGTTTTTTGCCTGGCTGGAATGTGCTTTTGTAATTCTCTGATAATGCCTCTTGCTTGTCTGGATGAAGGATAGAGAGAAGGTGTGCCAGAGAGTAAGTTAGAAACTAGCCTATTGTAGAAAGGTAACATTCACGTTTGCCCCTCTGCCCATTTTCACCTCCAGTTCTGCCAAGCACTAGCATATGGCCATCAGGAGGTTCAAGCCTGTTATTCTTGCATTGCAGGGGTTGGACTAGATGACCATCGGGTCCCTTCCAACTGTGCAGTCCTGTGATTCTAAGCCAGGCATAAGCAAACTTGGCCCTCCAGATGTTTTGAGACTACAACTCCCATCATCTCTGACCACTGGTCCTGTTAGCTAGGGATGATGGGAGTTGTAGTCCCAAAACATCTGGAGTTTGCCTATGGCTGTTCTAAGCCCTGACATCTCCAGGCAAGCTTTGGAAAGACTCCCTGCCTGAAACCCAGAAGAGCCACTATGAGCCGCTGGTCTCAAAGCAGGTCTCGGCGCTGACCGGAGGGACACGGGGTTGTTATTGTTGTTGTTTGCTGCTGCTGCAGACAGTAGCAGATTAAACTTCTGGACCCCAGCGCATTTCTTAAGCCTATTTTCTCCTTCTCCAAGAACTGGCGCCGATTTTTAGCTTTCCGTTTACCGTGGAGCGTGTTCTTTCTTTCTTTCTTTCTTTCTTTCTTTCTTTCTTTCTTTCTTTCTTTCTTTCTTTCTTTCTTTCTTTCTTTCTTTCTTTCTTTCTTCCTCCCATTGAGTTCAAGGAGGCGCCGTTCCCCACGACCTCTCCCTCTTCCCCGCCCAGGGGGCAGAGCCAAAGTGTGCCCGCTCCCACACCAATGCGCAAAACCTCTTTCTCCAGAGCGCAGGTGAGGACAGGCTGGAGGTCCAAGCCACTTAAAGACGGGCGTCTGTAACCTCTCCGGGGGTCCTAACGTGAGAGACCCGCCCGGAAGCGGCCTCGGAACCCTCTCCGCCCCCACCCCAGGTCTCGCCCCCCAGGTCGAAGGCGGCATCCGGCGCGCCAACCCGCGCCTTTGCGCAGTGGAATGCGCCCCGGCCGCCGCTGCGCAAAGCGAGGGCGCAGCCCTCTCCAAGCTGTAGGGCGACTACAGGCGGTTAAGGGGTCGCTGCCGGAGTTTGGCGTAGGGGAAGGGAGACGGGGGTCTTTGGAAGGGGGGCCAGGGAGGGGTTTCCTCCTCCTCCACCCGCCAAAACCCACCCGCCTTGCTGGTGTCGCACTTACCTGGCCCGTGGCGACGCTCCCGACCATCTCCCAGGAGGAAGAGAGAGAGTTGTATTTGGGTATGTTTTTAAAAGTCCATAATCCACGCAAGGCTTGGAGGGCGCCCGATAAAGAGGAACGCTCCGCCATGATTTCTTTTGTTTAGCTAATTCTTTTCTGCATTCTGGCTTGCCCGCTCTACACCCCCCCCTCTCACGCGCCTTCTCGCCATTATTTATATATATAATGCAATAATAATCCTCTTCCTTTATTTAAATATTTCACCGCTCACTTTGTCCCTGGCTGCGGCTTCTTCCCCATACACGAGGGAAAAAAATCATACTTGCTGGTCACTCTTGTCTTGTAAGAAGACCCTTTCCCCTCCTCTCTTTGCTTTCCCTTTATCCCACACCACCAACAAAATTGATTTAAAAATGAGTAGAAAGTTGAGACTTTGGTGGCTAACTTGTGGTCCTGTAGATGCTATGGACATTCGCCTCCCATCAGCCCAAGCCACCTTTGCCCAGTGATCTGGGATGAGGGCCGTTGTAGTCATAGATCGTAGAGTTGGAAGGGACCGTGAAGATCATCCAGTCCAACCCTGTGCAATGCAGGAATCTTGCCCAATGTGGGGCTCGAACCCATGGCCCTGAGATTTAAGAGTCTCATGCTCTACCAACTCCAGGAACTTTTGGATAGCCACAGGTTCCCAGATTCCGGTTGAGAGCAAGGAGGTACGGTAAGACAATAAGTGAATAAGAGATGACTGCTTAATCTTCATTTGCAGGGTTTTCTTTGAGCCCTAAGTCAAGGAAGTGATAGGGAAGAAAAGGGTGCATTTGGTGCATGTACAAAGCGCACCTGAGAGCCAGTGTGCTGTGGTGGACTAGGACCTGGGAGACCTGGGTTCAAATCTCCGCTCTGCCATCAAACTCACTATGTGACCTCGGGGAAGTCACTGCCTCTTAGCCTAACCTGCCTCACAGGGTTGTTGTGACGATTAAAGGAAGAGGGGGCAGGGAGCCATGTACAGCACCTTGAGTTCCTTGGAGGAAAAGGTGGGATATAAATGCAATAAATAAATAAATATAAAAATATGCCTCCAATTAGGGTTGCCAATGTGTCAGGTAGCCCTTGTAGCTGTGCCTTTAGCAGCAGCTTGGAGTAGAGCCATTAGCGAGTGGCTCTGCTATTTCATGCCGTGAAAAGCTTTGCTGGCTATTAAAGGCACAAGAGCAGCCCATCCTGTTTTTTGGGGGTTGGTTGGCAGCCCTTTTGTTGTTGTTTAGTCATTTAGTCGTGTCCGACTCTTCGTGACCCCATGGACCAGAGCACGCCAGGCACTCCTGTCTTCCACTGCCTCCCGCAGTTTGATCAGACTCATGTTGGTAGCTTCGAGAACCCTGTCCAACCATCTTGTCCTCTGTCGTCCCCTTCTCCTTGTGCCCTCCATCTTTCCCAATATCAGGGTCTTTTCCAGGGAGTCTTCTCTTCTCATGAGGTGGCCAAAGTCTTGGAGCCTCAGCTTCAGGATCTGTCCTTCCAGTGAGCACTCAGGGCTGATTTCCTTAAGAATTTATAGGTTTGATCTTCTTGCAGTCCATGGGACTCTCAAGAGTCTCCTCCAGCACCATAATTCAAAAGCATCAATTCTTTGGTGATCAGCCTTCTTTATGGTCCAGCTCTCACCTCCATACATTACTACTGGGAAAACCCTTTTAGGAGAGTGTTTTCCCTCCTCTCCTCAAGGCTCTGGAGCCTCTTTAACACCTGCACAACGGGTAAAAAGTAGGACGCGAAATGTATTTTTCGCTTCAAACCAGGAAAACGTCTGATTAAATTTCCACTCAATACAGATGATAAAAGAACAGTCGTCTTGCTGGGAGGGAAAAGGTGGCAACCCTGTGAGAAACCATGAACTTACAAAAACAAACCACCACTGAGTTAAACTCCCTCACTACATGATTCCTACTACCAAAGTTATGACAATCCTAGTAGTAGCCATGGATCCATCTGGATTTCCCCACCCCCCTGCTGTGCAGGAGCCCTGTCGGAATAAAAGCTGGCAACCTTTTGCAGATTATATTTGCTTTAAAAACAACAACAATTATCTGTTTTATGTGATGAGGAATCGCCGTGCGTCGGCAATAACTGCCATTTCTAAGTTCTACTATCCTGACATAACTTCCTAGAAAATCCCGTTACAGTGAACTCAATAGGATTTACTTCTAGGTAAACGTATTTGGGACTGGGCAGGAAGCTTTCTTCAAAGCAGACTTTCCCAGCATTGGCTCCCGCTGTTGGGAGCTGTAGTTCAAAACATCTGGAAGGCATCAAGGTTAAGGAAAACGGCTAGAAAGAAAGTTTCATTGAAAACGACAGGACTTATTTCTGAGCAAACATATTTAGGATTGGGTTATAAATGTCCCCGTGCAAAGAGAGTGACCCATTGTTTTTGCTCTTGCAGTGCTTCTGAAACCTTTCAAAGCTGGATGAAATTCAGCAGGCGGTAAGTTCCCTCCTTCAACATGTAGCCCCATGTTGATGCAAGACATTTATCTGCGATATTCCTATGTGCCATGCAGCCAGTAAGACCCTGCAGCCCTGGTCAAAAATGAAAACAGGCAACCCTGAGTAAAAACTCCCATGGCTTAATTTTTTGCACATCTTGTTGACTTCTGATGCTGCTATTTTGGGGATCCCTCAGTTTCCATTGACTTGTGTGACTCTCTATCATCTTCCATCAAGGCAAGTAACAATCGGAGAGGGTGGCAGCTCCTCTCTGACCCAGGGGATAGGATGTCACATTGAATTAATAAAAGCAAGGCTGGGATACCTCTGTCTATGCTTTACCTACACACTTTCCCAAGGCAAGTAAAGTAGCACGTGAGCTAAGAAGAGCAATGCGGGAAGCCAGTCTTCCTGTGCATTTATGAATCACTCTGGCATAGGACTGGATTTGTAAAATATGGCCTTTTGCCTCTCACGGTTGGCCTTTCCGACTGGCTTCTAGCTTAACTGCACGAGAATCAGGATATTCAGAGTGTGCAACACAAACACACACACACACACACACACACACACACGTGCATGGAAATCCATCAATGTAGAAAACTACACCGGTTGAATGTCTGCTTACCAGAAGATAAGGAGAGTCTTATTTGGTCATGCTGAAGTCCCAATGAGCCCAGCATACTGTTTCTAAAACTGGGTCTCAGTCCGGTGCCTTGAGGAAATCCACAAACAGCCTGGAGGCTGTTAGCATTTACCCCGCCTGGGGCAGTTTTTGAGACTGCCCCAAAGCCAGAGCAAAGCCGTGTGCACACATCCCCGGCTACTGAGAGTCCGGTGGCGCAGTCATATGTGATTGTTCCCAGATTGAAGAACAACACACACAAGCCATTCATTAAAGCTAAAACTAATTTATTGTAATAATAGTGCAGAGAGATTCTCTGCCGACAGCCCGTTAAGACGGAGCTGCCATAACGCCATCCTTCCAGCTTGAGGACTAGCCAGAAGAGAGAATGTGAGCACAAAGGCTGGGATTACAACAGTACAGTAATACAAAAACATTCCATGCAGGAAGTGATAAGGCAACTTTCTCACGGTTCAGTGAGACAGGCAAAAGTGAAACCAGCCCTCGCTGCAGCTGGAGCCACTCGGCTTGGACAAAAATCACAACAGAGGCAACCGCATCTTCTGTTCATAGGTACACTGCCTCTAAACATTGAGGTTCCATTTAGCTATCATGAACTAGTAGCCCTGGATAGACATGGAGGGGGAGAGAGACATTACTCTTTCTAGTATTTTCACTACATCTTGAATGATATCTCCCTATGCACATGCACGGACACGCACACAGTTGCGTATTCTCAAAACAAAAATACCCCAAATGCTTAGCTTAAGGGGAGGTGCTGCAACTCCCTGAAGAATGATCGTCCCCTTCTGTACTTAATGCAGCCACTGAAAATGCATTGTCAGTGATCGCTCTGACCTGGTGGAATGCTCTGTCCCACGAGACTAGGGCCCTACAGAACTTAACCTCCTTCTGCCGGGCCTGTAAGACAGAGCTATTCTGCCTGGCCTTTAATTTGAACTCAGCTTGATCTTTTATTTCCCTTCTCTCCCCCCTCCCCTTTTTTATGAAGATTACCTGCTCTGGGACTCCACAGCTAATTCTCCCCTGGCCTCCTCGCTGGCCCAAGTAGGACTAATTTAGCCAGCTAGCCCTGGTGACCATCTAATGTTTATTGGATGGATTTTGCCCAAATTGATTTTTGAACTTTGAATTTTATGCCATCAAATGCCAACAGTGCCCTTCAGCTCTCTATATTGGACAAACAGGCCAAACCCTACGCCAAAGGATAAATGGACATAAATCTGACATCAGGAATCACAAGACAGAGAAACCAGTAGGAGAGCACTTCAATCTCCCAGGACACTCTATACAAGATCTCAAAGTAGCTGTCTTATTGCAAAGGAATTTCAGAAATAGACTGGAAAGAGAAGTTGCTGAATTGCAACTCATTACCAAGCTTAAAACCATGGAGAGACCTGGTCTTAACAAAGACATTGGATTCTTATCTCATTATACATGACAAAGCTTTTTTAACCTTCTCACCCCTTGCTTTTTCCTGTAAGACTAATTGCGGTCGTTAACAGTCGTCAACAGGTTTACCACAGCTATCAGCCTTTCACCCATTCCCACCACCCCTCTGAGTAATACCCCTCCCCACCCTCTCACTATATATAAGGATCTGGTGACTTCTGTTTCAGTGTATCTGAAGAAGTGTGCATGCACACGAAAGCTCATACCAAGAACAAACTTAGTTGGTCTCTAAGGTGCTACTGGAAGGAATTTTTTTATTTTGTTTTGAATTTTATTGTTATTCATGGTTTTATACTGTATTTTATGCTGCTTTTATGTTGTATTACAATTAATTGTTTTAAATTTGTTGTTAGCTGCCCTGAGCCCGGGTTTCTAAACCGTGAAGGGCGGGGTATAAATAAAATTATGATGATGATGATGATGATGATGATGACACAGGACACAGTCACACCATATATTTAAAGCACCGTGGTACCACTTGAAGCAGTCATGGCTTCCACCAAGGAATTCTGGGAATTTTGGCTTGTTCAGGATGCTGAAAGTTGTTAGGAGGCCTCTGTTCCCCTCGCAAATTGCCAAAGTTCCCTGTGAAGAGGGATTGGTTGTTAAACCACTCTGCGAATCGTAGCTCTGTGAGAGGAATAGGGATCTCCTAACAACCAGGGGCGTAGCAAGGGGGGGCGGGGGGGGGCCGCCCCGGGCACCACCCAGCAGGGGGGTGACAAACCCTGCTCTGGTCCGCCCCTCTCCTGCATGCCGGGGCTCCGAGCCTGCGCCCAGGGAGCCCAGCTAGCGGCGAAAAAAACCGCTGAAAGGGGGCGAAAAAGGAAAACAAAGCAGGCGCTTTCAAGCGCCTGCTTTGTCTTCCTTTCCCCCGTTCAGCGGCTTTTTCCGCCGCTGGCTGGGCTCCCTGGGCGGAGCCCCGGCATGCGGGAGAGGGGCGGACCAGAGCCACGAGGGGGTGACACCCCCCTGGCTGCTGGCCCGCCCCTCTCCTGCATGCCGCTGCCCGCCCGACACCCCCTTGGAGTGCCGGCGCTCGTGCCGGCGCTGCAAGGGGGTGTCGGGCAGGCAGCGGCTTCAGGAGTCCCGAAGCCGCTGCCTGCCCGACACCCCCTTGGAGCGCCGGCGCTCGTGCCGGCGCTGCAAGGGGGTGTCGCCGTGTCGGGCAGGCAGCGGCTTCAGGAGTCCCGAAGCCGCTGCCTGCCCGACACCCCCTTGGAGCGCCGGCGCTCGTGCCGGCGCTGCAAGGGGGTGTCGCCGTGTCGGGCAGGCAGCGGCTTCAGGAGTCCCGAAGCCGCTGCCTGCCCGACACCCCCTTGGAGCGCCGGCGCTCGTGCCGGCGTTGCAAGGGGGTGTCGCCGTGTCGGGCAGGCAGCGGCTTCAGGAGTCCCGAAGCCGCTGCCTGCCCGACACCCCCTTGGAGCGCCGGCGCTCGTGCCGGCGCTGCAAGGGGGTGTTGCCGAGCAGCGGCTTCGGGAGATTCCCAAAGCCGCCGCCCGGCATCCCCGGGGGCGGGGCATCGCGCTGTGCACGTGCGTCATGACGTCATGACGCACGTACACGCCACGACGCCCCGCCCCCGGGGGGTGCCTCTTGGCTTCCCGCCCCGGGTAGCCGAGAGGCACGGAACGCCCCTGCTAACAACTCTCAGCGCCCTTAGAGCTCCCAGAATTCCTTGCGGGATAGCCATGACAGTTTAAAGTGGTATCACAGTGCATTAAATGTATGGCATGAATGTGGCTGCAGAACTTCTTCCTGGGCAACCGAACCTGCATCATCTGTGGTTTTTTATTCCTATGTGGAGATGCCGACAAGTTTTGTACAATAAAATCTGAAGAAAAATATGCACCAGCTCTACAAGTGAGTCAGCCAAGGTTAGATGTCCATGCAGACAAGCTAGCCTACCAACACTTTGGCATTGGCATGGATAGAAATTCAAATAGGACCAATTTTGGGGAAACTGCCTTATCCCCTGGAGTTGTGGATGGAAATTTAAATAAGGCTAGCTTTTGCAAGCTTATTTTACTGATCATCTGGAGATTAGTTATTGCCCAGTATAGGTGACCAAACAACTATGAGAGATAGCAGTGTGCTGTTATACATGGAATGCTAAGCAAGTGTGTACTTAGATCTATTTTGTCTGCATCTCTTCCTGGCATGAACTGGCTGGATGATCTATATATTCATGCAAGTTAGGAATAACAACAAAGCCCTGGAAACTCCTGTGAGTCCATCACTGTGGATTCCACAAAGGCATTGTCCTTTGTAAGACAAAATAAAAGCAATTGTAGTGGGGGCCCAGGGAGTAACCCCCCCCCCGCCTGCGGTTGCATTATCCTGAGTTACCAAACTGCTATTTTATAACAATAACTGCACATTAATTATGTCAATTTTGCCCCATGATGACAGATTACAGTGAGCAATTCATCATTGTAACATATTAATCGCGAGTATTAGTTTTTAAACGGAAGAATCGCATCTGTAACATACTTGTCATATTAGTGAAAATTACCACAATGATGAAAAATAACCACCCAGCTTGTACATGTATTAGCAAAACAAGGAGTCTGTGTGTGAGTCACGATTCTCGGTTTTCTGTAGCCACAGATTACTATAGAGAATGAGAATGAGAAGTAATCGTCTCTGTATTATTATTATTATTATTATTATTATTATTATTATTAGCTTCTCCGATGTGAATCATTGTGGGCACAGTTTAGTGTGTGTCAATTAAAGAAATGGGGAATTGTGGTAGATGAGCAATAGATGTGGTAGATCAGTGATGGGCAACCTTTTGAGCTTGGTGTGTCAAAATTCACCAAAAAACCGAGCATAACTCGGGTGGTGTGTCACTTCGAGAAAAAACACCATAATTTCACAATATTTATAGTTTAAATAACAAAAATGTATATTTGTAATATATAACTGTATTTAATAAACCAAAAACTAATTATTAAATTATTAAACTTACCTGCTTAGTGACTTCTTTGTTCATCTGTCAGTCGGTTTCTTTTGTTGGTCCTGATATTATTTAACTTTTGTGGGGTGCTGTGAACTAAGATAAGTGAGGGGGAGGGAGAATTCTTTAACTAACCTGCCTATTAGTTCCAGTTACAGGTAGGTAGCCGTGTTGGTCTGCCATAGTCAAAACAAAATAAAAAAATTAAAAATTTAAAAAATTCTTCCAGTAGCACCTTAGAGACCAACTAAGTTTGTTCTTGGTATGAGCTTTCGGGTGCATGCACACTTCTTCAGGTCTCTAGAGTTGGAAGAGACCCCAAGGGCCATCCAGTCCAACCCCCTGCCAAGCAGGAAACACCATCAAAGCATTCCTGACAGATGGCTGTCAAGCCTCTGCTTAAAGACCTCCAAAGAAGGAGACTCCACCACACTCCTTGGCTGCCAATTCCACTAAGGTGGTCTCTAAGGTGCTACTGGAAGAAATTTTTTTATTTTTTATTTTGTTCTGCCTATTAGTGACTTTTTTGTTGCTGTGCACCCCCATGTGGCAGGTTCCCATTCAAAGCTTGCTCACCTCCAAAAAACAACAACGCCATCTCTTTCCCAGCTTCCCTGTACCAAGCAGCAAGGGGGCATATTGTGGGTACCTTTCAGGGAGCAAAATGGAATATTTTGGGAAGGTTTCAGGGGGGAGGGGGCATGTTCAGGGAGGGCATCAGGGGTGAAGGGGCATATTGTGGGAAGGTTTCAGGGTGGGCAGAGCTGGGATGAGGGCAGGAGTTAAGAGGGAAGGCTTGGAAAGAAAGGGTCTCTTACAGGGAGGGCTCAGCATGCGGAGCAGGTTGACAATGACGCTGAGGTTGCAGAGCAGCACGGCCAGGACGAGCAGCAGCAGCAGCAGCGAGGCGTAGAGGAGCGAGAAGGCGCCCCCCCCCCCCACGACAGCTCCGCCGCGTCACGGGAAGTGAAGGCGGCGGCCAGCGCGTAGAGGGCCCGCAGGGCGGCCAGCAGGAGCGGCGCGACGGGGCGGGCACTCAGGAGTGCCCGATGGCCCGGCTGCGCTCCGGCGGCCCGGCTGCGCTCCGGCAGGGCGGCCAGCAGGAGCGGCACGACGGGGCGGGCGCTCAGGAGCGCCTGATGGCCCGGCTTCGCTCCGGCGGCCCGGCTGCGCTCCGGCAGGGCAGTCAGCAGGCGCGGCGGGGTGGGCGCTCAGGAGCGCCCGATGGCCCGGCTTCGCTCCGGCGGCCCGGCTGCGCTCCGGCAGGGCGGCCAGCAGGAGCGGCACGACGGGGCGGGCGCTCAGGAGCGCCTGATGGCCCGGCTGCGCTCCGGCGGCCCGGCTGCGCTCCGGCAGGGCAGCCAGCAGGCGCGGCGGGGTGGGCGCTCAGGAGCGCCCGATGGCCCGGCTGTGCTCCGGCGGCCCGGCTGCACTCCGGCAGGGCGGCCAGCAGGAGCGGCACGACGGGGCGGGCGCTCAGGAGCGCCCGATGGCCCGGCTTCGCTCCGGCGGCCCGGCTGCACTCCGGCAGGGTGGCCAGCAGGAGCAGCACGACGGGGTGGGCGCTCAGGAGCACCCGATGACCCGGCTGCGCTCCGCCGCCATGGCGCCCAGGCACCCCATCGTGGCCAGGCTGAAGAAGCTAGGGGGGGCAGCTGCCTTCTGGGTACGCCCATGGGAGAGGGAGGGGAAATGAGGGAGAGGAAGGGGAGGGGATCCGTGACACGTGCTGTCTTGCCTCGCCGGAAGTTGCTTGCTCTCCCTTAAAGCGGTCGGCAGAGGCTTCGGCAGTGGCGCTGCGTCCAGCCTCCACCTCTTCTTGCGCGTGTCACCGAAAATGGCTGAGCGTGTCAGTGCTGACACGCGTGTCATAGGTTCGCCATCACTGTGGTAGATGACCCTTAGCAATAGGCTCCCTGGGATCTGTCCATGGTCCTGAACTGCTCTGGTTTTTCTAGTGCAAAAGTTGTTTCGAACTGGACCTGCTAGCTGGGTCTTTTTGGTTTCTGCGTTTGCCTTCAGCTCAAGACTGCTTGCTGGATCTGATAGATCCCAACCTTTTTGTGGGCTTAGCATCACCGAGAGTCCACACACACACACACACACACACACACACACACAATATTAGGAAAGTCTTGTTTGGGAAACAACCGTTTGTGAGATTATCTTACTCTCACTTCCCCCAGAAAACTGGTTCAAGGGTAGTGAGTGATGTTGTGCTGTCCTGCATACTCTTGAAGGACAATGCAGGTGTCCATCAAAACAGATTAGGCTCTATCTCTGGCTGAGGCACTCAGCTGTGAACTAAGCCTTCTTAGCCCTGTTGCTGGCCTGTTGTGTGTGTTTGGGTTATTCTACTCTGAGAGCAGATAGCAGAGCCATCAGGCATAGGCTGCTGTCTTCTCTCCAGCCAGGCTTACTGAAATATAAGGCTCAATTCCAGGGTGGTGTATGGCCATCTGTCAGGGACTCTTTAGCTGTGATTCCTGCATTGCAGGGGGTTGGACTAAATGGCCCTTGGTGTCCCTTCCAACTCTATGATTCTGTGGGAGCCACAGACCAAATAACTGGACTTCTCAATGCAACAATGAATATTTCAATTGAATATTGGAAAGTTAGATTTATTTGCTTTCCGTGTCAATTCAATTTGCTCATATGCTAAAGAGTTCTATACAGTATACATTTTTCCACAGCTCTTTTTTTTATTTTTTAGAATTACAAGTGTCCCCCTCCCTTAAATTAAGCTACTCAACATCAATTAAAATGAGGAATAAAAGAAACTTGTGAATGTAAGAATGCTGCTGGTTTGTCTACATAAAAGGATATATTTTTAACATACTCTGTTTTTAATTTAAGGAAGCGGCTGTCACGTAGTGTAACCGGGTTTTGGAACACCCTTCAGATTGTTCTTGTAGGTGTTCATCAGGAATCAAGAGAAAGAGAAACCTGCTCCAGAGAGATATAAGGCAGCTGACAATTTGCATAAAAGATCCTGCGCTTTGTTTTTTTAAAAAATATATATGAATAAATATCCACCCATCCATCCATCCTTTGGCACCATAGCTTTTTTCTTTGGCTAAATGGGCACCTCCGTTCTCCTAGATGTCAGCGTGGCACGCCTTGCTTCTTAAGTGCTAGCAGTTCAGTTCTTTGAAAAGGCCTGTGGCATCTGACACCTTGGCTTTATTAGCAAGCGTAGTGTTGTCACCCTGCATGTTTTCAGTCAATTGGAGGTGCATTGCAGTCGCCAGAAAAGCGCCCGGCATCATTTCCCAAGGCAACGTGCTTTGGGAATGGCTCTTTTTCCTTTGCTGTACACCTCCGTAACTTAACACTTGCTCAAAAGTGTGGGAATGTTTAGGAATGTGGATTAGGATATATTGCTTAAGATATCCTACCCCAACTTGTGTTTACAAGTTCCAACAAAGTCAGCAGAGTTACATTCCCCTTTTAAAATCACACAGCAGAAGGTTGCTCAGGTTTGTTTAAACCTCTGTAAAATAGTTTCCTGGCATATATTTCCCCTTTTTCCCTCTTAAAATAAGACACTACACAAGTCTTCTATAAAAGCATATAAAAATGTTTACTCACGGACATCAAATGGTCACAATAAGATCCCAGATGAAGGCAGACTCGAGTTTAGAAAATATATGTACATGTGGAGACTCTCCATGTGGGAGAAGGCTCCATTTGGGCCCTCTTGGCTGGAAGTTGTCTCCGTCCAAGTAAACAGGAAGTTATGGCTGGAGGACTGAGGCACCTTCATGTCCACTCTAGTATTGTTGTGTTTGACTGTTCTGTGTTTACATCCCACAAAAAGCTGCTCCTGGATTTAAAGGCATCAAGCCAGGTGTTGCATATTCATAGATTGTGCCAGGCAACTGCAGGGGGCGGGTGATGATTCCTTACAAAATCATGAGAGGACGCTCCATTTTTTTAATAATAATAATAATAATAATAATAATAATAATAATAATTTATTTATACCCCGCCCATCTGGCTGGGTTTCCCCAGCCACTCTGGGCGGCTTCCAACAGAACATTAAAATACAACAATCTATTAAACATTAAAAGCCTCCCTAAACAGGGCTGCCTTCAGGTGTCTTCTAAAAGTCTGGTGGTTGTTGTTCTCTTTGACATCTGAAGGGAGGGCGTTCCACAGGGCGGGCGCCACTACCGAAAAGGCCCTCTGCCTGGTTCCCTGTAACTTGGCTTTTCTTTGGTATTCTTCTTCGAGAAAAAAAATGCTTCTTGTCCTTAAGTTTGAATCGCAGAATTGTAGAAGGGATCCCGAGAGTCATCTAGTCCAGCCCCCTGCAATGCAGTAAACTCAGCTAGAGCATCCATGAGAGATGGCCATTCAAGCTCTGCTTAAAAACCTCCAAGGAAGGAGAGACCACCGCCTCCCGAGGAAGACCGTTCCACTGTCGAACAGCTCTTGCAGTCAGTACGTTCTTCCTGATGTTTAGTCAGAATCTCCTTTCCATTGGTTCAAGTCCTACCCTCCAGAGCAGGAGAAAACAAGCTTGTTCCCTCTTTCATGGGAAAGCCCTTGGAAATGCATAAAACCTTGGAAATGGTCCAAGGGAAATGGGGAGAGCAGGATTCTAGGCATCAGGAATGGTGCTTCTTTTGCTTCTTCTAAGAAGACAAAATTATGCAAAGTAAGGGAATGCAGGCACACCTATGATATATGCAAGTTGCAAAGTACAACTCTTGACTGGATGCAACGGTGGCAGAAAATCTTTCTGCTGCCATTAGTGACATGGAGCTGGTCTTAAAATGTACTTAAGCCCATGCTTGGTTGGTTTTCTCTCAAGTTCTTCTACACCAGGCATGTCCAACAGGTAGATCGTGATCTACCGGTAGATCACTGGACATCTGTGGTAGATCACCGGTAGATCAGTGGCTCCCCCCAAAGAAGCTAAATAACTTTGGCTCCCCTAAAAAAAACCTCAACATCTTTGCCCTGCACCCCTAAAATGAACTGAACCACCAAAAACAGGGCTTTCCTTCCTAAAAAAAAGCTCAATAACTTTGTCCTGAACCCCCCAAAAGGGGGTAGATCACTGCCAGTTTTTAACTCTGTGAGTAGATCGCAGTCTCTTGGAAGTTGGCCACCCCTGTTCTACGCCATTGTATCCATTGTTTCATTGTCCCAAGCATTGTGGGAAAATGAGGGGCCAACTGGACTCCGTGTAGTGGTAATAAAAGATATGGAGCGATCACACCAACGACCCTGACCATTTCCCATAACGGAATTTGGTCAGGGAATTGACAGAACAATCTGCACATTTAGTTAGTAGCTTTCTCCTCACAATTGCCTGGCCCTGATATTGCCTCCTGCTCAGCATGGCAGCAGTATTATAGACAAAAAGGAAATAAGAGAGAGTGGGGTCTGGGAATCATTAACTAAAGCCCCACCAGTCTTGTTGGAAAGAATATTTACCACTTCAGATGCAGTTGTGAGGCTGCCACTTGAAGCAATAGCAGGGACAGAAAATACAAGGAGGAAGCTAATAACTGAAGGCACAGTATCCCCTAAAAACCTCAATAGTCAGCTCACCCCAGACAGCCTGGGACCCCACTTTGCATTTAAAAAAAGAAAGAAAAGCTTCAACATTCCAAAATAAAAGCTGAAAAGACACCATATAGAACACTAGAGTGCAACGAGATGGTGGTGAAGTTGACCAGATTCTTCATAAAAAGTGAACAACTGGCTAGCAATCTAAGCCAATGACCACTTCATGTTGCAGCAGAGAATTCCATTCCAGTCTGAAACGACACTAGGGACCCAGGTGGCGCTGTGGGTTAAACCACAGAGCCTAGGGCTTGCTGATCAGAAGGTCGGCGGTTCGAATCCCTGTGACGGGGTGAGCTCCCGTTGCTCGGTCCCAGCTCCTGCCCACCTAGCAGTTCGAAAGCACGTCAAAAGTTTAAAGAGGAAGTCCGTCTCTCTCCGCCGCGTAATTGGAGATCAGAAAACAAGCGGCTGTAAATAGAGACTGTTGATTTTAGTTATAGAAGACTTCAAGTTTTGGAACTGGAAATTTACGAACAGTGCAACACTTGAACTTTAATTTTAGAACTTGACTGTGACAGAAAGTTTAAAGCCGCCGCTCACCCTCTGGATTAAGGAGAGCCGGGACAGAGCGGCTGATTGAATCTTTTGAGAACAAAGAGGTTTGAACTTGTGATACTTTCGTTTCCGATTTGGACGCTTTGATCTTTTAAAAAGGCTACTGTGCCAAAGTGTTACTTAGGAAGGTGATACAAGTGATTTACAGCAACATACTAGCCTCCTGGCTCTTTTTTACTTTAAGACTGCTAAGATTGCAACTTTGAAAATAAGTTAACTATGTATGGAAAAATGGCTGCTAACTTCTCCTGCTCTGGACTGGGAAGGGAACTGTTTTGTTTGTAATTTCCTGCAACTGGTTTCCCAAAACAACAGCTGCCCTGCATAGTGAGGACTGTGACCTTGAGAAGCCAGAAATAGCTTAAGAAGAAATGCCTCCAAAAAAACTAGAAGATAAAGGACCAAGAAGAGATTCAGCGGCTGAAAGTTTAAATACTGAAGTACTTCTTGCTGCATTAGAAGAAATTAGGAAAGACGTAAGACAACAAATATCAGATTTAAGCAAGAAGGTAGACCAGAATACAGAAGCACTTCAAAATATCGGAGCTCTTAAGGTGGAAATTGAGCACACTAAACAACAGGTGGCAAAGGTGGAAACAAGAGTGCAGACTTTGGAGGAATCCAGAGCAGCGGATCAAGCTGGACAGAAAGATGTGCAGGCGTCAATTGCTTTTATTCAAATGAGGCAGAGAGAAGGGAATGTGAAGGTGAGAGACCTCCCTCAATTGGAACAAGGAGAACTGAAGGACTACCTGGCTGAGGAATTCGCAAGACACTGGAATTTAGAGCCAGAAGAGGTCAAGGCTCTAATAGTGAAGGCCTATCGCTATGGTCCAAGGGACAAAAAGGATAGCAAGACACCCAATGACTGCTTGATTGAATTTCACAACAAACAAGAAAGAGATTATATTTTAGGCCTCCACTACGAAAACAATCTAGTGGTCCAGAACAAGCAAGTGGTCTTATTTAAAGACATCCCTAAATACTTTTTGGACCTGAGGACCAACTATACGGATTTGACAAGAGCTCTGAGAAGCAAAAAAGTGATCTTCAGGTGGGAGTTCCCTCAGGGACTCTCATTTATATACAAGGAGAGGAAAGTCAGAATAAAATCACTGCAAGACAAAAGGAAATTCCTGGAAAAACACGACGCAGATTTTGGCCTACTATCAGTCCCAGACCTACCACTGCCAGGAGGGAGACCAGGCACAGGATTTGACGACCCCAAAGGAGCGGGAGGAGGAGCAGCAGAATAAACCAAGATGGCCCTCAAATTACTGACACTTAATGTACGAGGTTTAAACATTAAACCTAAAAGAAATCGTGTGTTCCACAATTTGATTAAACAGAATTTGGATGTGATTTGTCTACAGGAAACCCACGTAACAAGATTGCATAGAAGAGTTTTGCAAAACAGGAGATTGGGCCAAGAATTTATTTCTTCAGCTAAAGTCAAGAAAAGAGGAGTTGTAATCTATGCTAAAGACAAATATGATCCAAAAATGCTTTTTAAAGACCAGGAGGGAAGGTATGTTGCTATACAAATAACAGTGCAAGGCGAAAAATTTCTAATTTTGGGAATTTATGCACCGAATGACAGTAAGTCAGAATTTTACAAGGAGCTCCACGACAGGTTGCTGGACTACATGGATTATAAAATGGTGGCTTTGGGTGACTTTAATGCAGTGGCCTCCACATTGATGGACAGATCGCAAAGAATCAAATTTACGAATGATGGAAGGCTGCCAAAAACTTTCTTTGAAATGTCGGACAATATGGACTGGATAGATGCTTGGAGATTAAAGCATCCAATGGACACCGAAGCCACATTCCAATCAGAGGCGATGGGTTCGTGGAGCAGAATCGATATGATATGGGTATCCAGGGAGGTTTCTCCAAGGATACTCAAGACAGAAATACACCCTAGAACTTGCTCTGATCACAATGCCGTACAGCTGGATTTAAGACTGACAACACAGGGCTCTTTTCGGTGGAGAATGGATGATTCGTTGTTCAGGAATGGGAAGATTTGTGAGAAGGCCCGTAGGACCCTAAAGGACTTTTTTGAAATAAACTGGAACACAACAGTGGAAAAAAGGGTCATATGGGACGCAAGTAAGGCGGTGATGAGGGGCTTCCTGATACAACAAAAGGCAATACGGAAGAAGACTCAAAATGAGAAAAAAGAAGCCATCTTACAGCAACTTAAGGAGAAAGAAAGGAAGCTGAGAATAACGCCTAAGAACATCCAATTACAGAAAGAAATTAAATACCTACAGGCGGAATTTTCTCGGCTGACCAACCAAGAAATAGAATGGAAAGTTAAGATGATGAAACAAAAATCGTTTGAATCTGCAAATAAATGTGGCAAGTTGCTGGCGTGGCAACTAAAGAGGAGACAGAAACAGAATACAATAACAAGCTTAATAATCGACGGACGTACCGTGGAGAGCCCTGTGGAGATCAGGAAAAACTTTCAGAAATTTTATAAAAAGCTGTATAAGGAAAATAATCAAAATCAAAATTTGATAGAGCAATTCCTAAATAAGAACGGATTGCATAAAATCCCGGAAGAAAGAAAGGCCCCACTCAACCAACAGATAACAGGATTAGAAATAGAAGCTGCAATTGGACAGATGAAGTTAGAAAAGGCACCTGGACCGGATGGACTCTCAGCAAAATACTACAAGGAACTAAAAGAATGGCTAATACAGCCATTGACGGAAATTTGCAATGAAATTCTCAAGGGAAACAAAGCACCTGAATCTTGGAAAGATGCTTATATAACATTGATACCCAAGCAGGATACTGATACAACACAGATGAAAAATTATAGACCAATCTCCCTCCTAAATGTGGATTACAAAATCTTTGCAAATATAATGGCCAATAGGTTGAAGAAAGTTTTAATGGAGATTATCCACAAAGATCAAGCAGGCTTTTTGCCGGAAAGACATCTAAATGGAAATATAAGGAATATTGTGGATATTCTGGAAAAGTTGGAGCTCAACAGAAATACGAAAGTTATTTTGATGTTCATAGATGCAGAGAAGGCCTTTGACAATATCTCTTGGAGTTTTATGAAGAAAAATTTTGAAAAAATGGAAGTGGGAGGGGGTTTCTTGAATGGTTTGGAAGCAATATATACTGAGCAAAGAGCAAAGATTATTGTGAATAATGTAGTATCAGACGACATAAAGATTGAAAAAGGAACAAGGCAAGGGTGCCCACTTTCCCCATTATTGTTTATAACGGTCCTGGAGGTCCTTTTGAATATGATTAGAAAAGACAATGATATTAAAGGTGTGGGTGTGGGGGCCAGAGAATATAAACTTAAAGCCTTTGCAGATGACCTAGTGTTGACCCTTGAGGAGCCTGACTCCAGTGCGGTTAAAGCACTGGACATAATACAAGACTTTGGGCAAGTAGCCGGTTTTAAACTAAATAAAGCCAAGACCAAAGTTCTTGGGAAAAACCTGACACGAGAAGAAAAGGAAAGGATTGAGGTGAAAACAGGACTTACATTTGTCAAGAAAGTTAAGTATTTGGGTGTGACTATGACTTCAAAAAATGCGAATTTATATAAGAACAATTATGAAAAAGTCTGGTCTGAAACTAAGAGAGATATGGAAATCTGGAGTAGATTGAATTTGTCCCTGTTGGGTCGAATAGCAGTAATTAAGATGAATGTATTGCCTAAACTGTTATTTTTCTTCCAGTCATTACCGATTATTGATAAAATGGAACCTTTCAAAGGCTGGCAGAAGGATATATCTAAATTTGTTTGGCAGGGAAAAAAACCCAGAATTAAATATAAGATATTAACTGATGATAAGAAAAGAGGGGGCTTTTCCCTGCCGGAATTGAATGTATATTTCGAAGCTGCAGCCTTCTGCTGGCTGAAGGAATGGTTCCTCTTAGAAAATACTGATGTGCTAGACTTGGAAGGATGTGATAATGTGTTTGGATGGCATGCATATCTATGGTATGACAAAGTTAAGGCCAATAGGGCTTTTAAACAACATTTGATCAGGAAAGCTCTGTTTAGAGTATGGTTGAAATATAAAGATCTGCTTGAAAAAAAGACTCCTAGATGGATATCACCATTAGAAGCTAAGGCCGACAAAAGGTTTAAGACAACTGGAAAATGGCCTAGATATATGGACATTCTCACACAAGAAGGAGAAACTGTCAGGTTGAAACCCTATGAACAATTGAAAGATAAGGTTGAGAATTGGTTGCAATACCATCAGATTAATGAAATTTATAAGATGGACAAAAAACTTGGCTTTCAGATGGAAAAGTCGAAATTGGAGACTGAGTTATTAGAGCCAAAGACTAAAAACTTATCGAGAATGTATCAATTGTTGCTGGAGTGGCATACACAGGATGAATTTGTAAAATCTGCAATGATAGATTGGGCTAAAGATGTAGGACATAATATTATGATGGCAGACTGGGAAAGACTTTGGAGGAAAGGTATCAATTTTACTGCCTGTACTTTGTTGAAAGAGAATATAATGAAAATGATTTATAGATGGTATTTGACCCCAGTCAAGCTAGCTAAAATCTATCATATGCACGACAATAAATGCTGGAAGTGTGGAACTGCAGATGGAACTTTTTATCATATGTGGTGGACCTGCCCGAGGACGAAAGCCTTCTGGGAAATGATCTATAATGAAATTAAAAAAGTGTTGAAGAACACATTTTCTAAAAAACCAGAGGCATTCCTACTTGGGATGGTCAACCACGAAATACCTAAGGAAGACCACACTTTCTTCATGTATGCCACAACAGCAGCAAGAATTTTGTTTGCGAAATATTGGAAAACCAATGACTTACCAAAGTTAGAGGAATGGCAGATGAAGATGATGGATTATATGGAACTTGCCGAGCTGTCTGCGAAACTCCGAGACCAGAGGGAAGAGGCGGTGGAAGAAGAATGGAAGAAATTTAAGAAATACGTTAATAAGTGTTGTAAAATTAGTAATTAGATAAATTTGAAGTTAGTAGTAATTGTTACAGTGTATTGTAAGATATGAGATTTTGGGAAAGTATGATTATTAACCATAGATTAAGATAGTATATAAGTTTAAGTTAAGGAAATATATTAAGAACAAGATTGGGGATATTAGAGAGATAATAGAAGTAAATTGAAAGATAATGATAAGTATCTGATAAGTTGAAGTATGGAATAAGAAACGCGGTGGAGGAAGGCGGGGGAAGTCCACACAATAAGTAAGGGAAGAAGAAGGTGAAATAATGTTAGTATTATTGTATGTGTAGTGAGGTTTTGTTTTTTGTGTTGTTTGTTTGTTTGTTATTTGATGATTATGATAAGGATTGATGAAATGTGATGAAATTGTTGTTTTATGTGTTAAAAAAACCTAATAAAAATTATTTAAAAAAAAAAAAAAAAGAAAGCACGTCAAAAGTGCAAGTAGATAAATAGGAACCGCTCTGGCGGGAAGGTAAACGGCGTTTCTGTGGGCTGCTCTGGTTCGCCAGAAGCGGCTTTGTCATGCTGGCCACATGACCCGGAAGCTGTACGCCGGCTCTCGGGCTATAGAGCGAGATGAGCGCCGCAACCCGAGTCGGACACGACTGGACCTAATGGTCAGGGGTCCCTTTACCTTTATGAAACGACACTGGCTACATGCTGAACCTGATGCTATATTCTGGGTGCCGCATATTATGCAAATTTGGGACATGCCACAGTACAGACCTGTCTTCCCAGGGATCATAGAGCTGGGAAGACTCAGGAAGTAATCAGGTGGGACCACCTACCAGTAGCTTCCCATTGCTCAATTTGTGCATTCCTCCCCACGGAGAGGCATAATCAGGGATCACATTTCCCATCTGAACTCCCAACATCTCCAGTCTGAACAACTGATCCAAGCTGTATGCTGCCAAAATGGGTGCATTTAAAATTCTTCATCCCGGCATCAAGGAAGCGTTGTGATTCTTGAAAAATCCTGTTATTTCCCACTCATCCCCTTTACAAAATGAACCCCCCCACCCCCACCCCTAAAACTGCATTTGCTAGCAAAATACTTGGGAAGTAAAATTTCCACCCAAGCCTTTGTAGTTTACAGCATGCTCACTTGGTAATTGTCAGTTATAATTCCTTTGAATTACCAGGGAGAAGTAGGTCAGCCAATCCTCGGTACTTACAAAAACTTGTGACGCTGAGCTGGAAGGCAAAACAGGAAAAGTTCGGCTAAAATATGATTGAGCAAACAGGATCCCCCGTGGGCTTCTGAAGTCAGAGTTTAGAAGTGATGCCCTAACAGGACGTCTTGAACACAAGCACGGCATCATTAAGATCCTTGGCGCTTGGCAATTTGGGATTGGTTCATATGTTACCTGGGCAGCTGCTTTGTGGCAACACCAGTGATATGTGAAGACCAGAATTAATATGGGAGAAAGGTTAATAATAATAATAATAATAATAATAATAATAATAATAATAATTTATTATTTATACCCCGCCCATCTGGCTGGGTTTCCCCAGCCACTCTGGGCGGCTTCCAACAGAACATTAAAATGAAATAATCTATTAAACATTAAAAGCTTCCCTAAACAGGGCTGCCTTCAGATGTCTTTTAAAAGTCTGGTAGTTGTTTTTCTCTTTAACATCTGGTGGGAGGGCGTTCCACAGGGCCGGTGCCACCACCGAGAAGGCCCTCTGCCTGGTTCCCTGCAACTTGGCTTCTCTCAGCGAGGGAACCACCAGAAGGTCCTCAGAGCTCGACCTCAGTGTCCGGGCTGAACGATGGGGGTGGAGATGCTCCTTCAGGTATACTGGACCAAGGCCGTTTAGGGCTTTAAAGGTCAGTACCAACACATTGAATTGTGCTCGGAAACGTACTGGGAGCCACCAGAAGAGCCTATTGGATCAGGCCAAAGGTCCATCTAGCCCAGCATCCTGACCTTACAGTGGCCAACCAGATGTCTGGGGAAAACACCTTCCTAGTTCAGAGTATATTCTCAAGCAATGAAAATTGAGGTACTTCAACTATTTCCAACACACCTCAGAAATGATACTGCAAAAAGGGCAACCAAGATGATCGAGAGGTTGGAGCAACTCTCCCAAGAGGAAAGGTTTCAATATTTGGGGCTTTTCAGTTTTGAGAAAAAGTGAGTAGGGGGAAACATGATAGAAGTGTTTAAAATTGTGCATGGTGCAGAGGAGGAAGACACAGAGAAGTTCTTATCCCTCTCTCATAATGCTAGAACTTGGGTCATCGAAGGAAGCTGAAGGGTGCAAGATTCAGAACGGACAAAATGAAGTTGTTTGTCACATGGCAAATAGTTAAACTATGGAATTCTCTTCCCCCAGGTGTAGTGATGGCCAATTTGGGTGGCTTGAAAAGAGGATGAGACAAATGGAGGATAAGGCTATCAGTGACTACTGATACCTACAGTCTGTCTCTACTGTGGGAGACAGTATGCCTCTGAATTGTAGTTGCTGGGGAGCACAAGTGTGGAGAACACAACTGTGCTCAGATCCTGCTTCTGGGCTTTTCATAGGCCACTGTGGATGAAAGACTGGTGGACTAGATGGGTCTTTGGACTAATCTAATAGTGCCCTCCTTATGTATTTATGGAGGCAAATTTCAAGGGCGGGGGTCATAAAACTGGTGAAGTTTGGGGGAAAGAACACAAGGAAACAATCACAGCTCAGTGGTAGGCACCTGTTTTGCCTGCACAAGGTCCCAGGTTCAATCCCCAGCATCTCCAGGTTGGGCTGTGAAAGACTCCCATCCGAAATCCTGATGAACTGCTGCCGGTCAGTGTGAACTACATTGAGCTAGATGAGCCAATGATATGACTCAGTACAAGGCAACTTCCAATCTTCTTGATTTCCACCAGCTTTTCCTATGCAGTAGTTATGGGTGACTGGTTTCTCCCACTTGACCAGCTCTATGTTTTGCCATGAGGAGTTAGGCTGCGCACCGGAGTTCACAGTGTTGTGGCTCTTTCAGCCCAGCCCCATAAGCTTGCAGGGAAACAGTCCGGAGCACTGCGGGTTCTGGCAAAATTCCTCCAGAGGTGTCCATGTGGCAAAGAGCACTTGGGCAAAATCAAGGCAAAGAGCTGGTAAGTCTCATCCTGACAACAGAGTCAGGTGCTTAACTGTACAGTCCCTCCTCTTATATTGAAAAGTATTCTGGCTTTATCGCTGTAAACAACTTGGAACATAATGATGCCATTTGAAAGAGCTGATCAAGGCGAGAAAAAATGGCGAGTGCTGTAATAAAGGCATACTAAATTGTGCTATTAACATTTTATAGTTCATCTATGGAGGTGGTGGGGGAGGGGGGAGAGACAATGGTTCCAAGTTGCAACTACAGACAAAAAGGAGAAATTAATTCTTTTTTTTAAACAGGACCATGGAAGCAAATGTTTGCCATATATTGGCGAAGCACAGCACAATGTGAAGATTAGCAATGATGCAGTGTTAACGGCACTGAAGGGCATTGCGCAAGAGAGTGAGGTTGGCTCTTTTGGCTTCCATCCGTGCTGCAGCCAAAGAGCTCTAGAATAGCTCTGGAGCTAAAAGCAAAGCAAAGGTAAAGGTAAAGGGACCCCTGACCATTAGGTCCAGTCTTGACCGACTCTGGGGTTGCGCCGCTCATCTCGCATTATTGGCCGAGGGAGCCGGCGTACAGCTTCCAGGTCATGTGGCCAGCATGACTAAGCCGCTTCTGGCGAACCAGAGCAGCGCACGGAAACGCCGTTTACCTTCCCGCCAGAGCGGTACCTATTTATCTACTTGCACCTTGACGTGCTTTCGAACTTCTAGGTTGGCAGGAGCAGGGACCGAGCAACGGGAGCTCACCCCGTCATGGGGATTCGAACCGCCGACCTTCTGATCAGCAAGCCCTAGGCTCTGTGGTTTAACCAACAGCGCCACCCGCGTCCCAGCGCCACACAAGCAAAGTGCTTGTGTAGAAATAAAAAGCCTATCTCAGTGACGGAAAATCTTTTTTTCAACCTGAGGCCCATTTTTCCTTCTAAGTAACTTCCCAGGGGCCACATGCCAATGGAGGGCAGAGTCAGAGGGAAATGTGAGTGGAGAAATGAATGTTGATTTTCCCCTGTTACAAGAGGCTGGTTTCCACACACCTCCAGGGAAGGAAGGGGGATTATATCACAGTTCAAGGACACATTCCAGCCCGGTGAAAACATTCAGGAGTGAAGCACTGTCTCTTCTTCCTCTTCTTCTTCTTCTTCTTCTTCTTCTTCTTCTTCTTCTCTTCTTTGGCAATCACTCGTAGCCAAGTAAGATTGTCTTCCATGAACGCGGTCTTAACAGTGAGTTCGTAAGTGACTGTGGAGGCCAATTCTGGATCCACTTGTTCTTC
This sequence comes from Darevskia armeniaca, assembly GCA_034641395.1. Lineage (NCBI taxonomy): Eukaryota > Metazoa > Chordata > Lepidosauria > Squamata > Lacertidae > Darevskia > Darevskia armeniaca. The sequence continues at coordinate 2,557,050 of JAWWNF010000290.1, read as the reverse complement.
CACATTGGGAACATAGGTTTCCTGGCAGGAGTTGATCACGGTGAGGGTTTGCCAAGCATGCCTTCCTCTTAGCACATTTCTCCCTTTCATCCTGAGTTTGAGCATCTTCAAAGCCCTTGACACCTCTGGTAAAGGCTGTTCTCCAGTTGGAGCGCTTGCAGGCCAGTGTTTCCCAATTGTCGGTGTTTTTATACTACATTTTTTTTAGATTTGCCTTGAGAGAGTCTTATAACCTCTTTTGTTGACCACCAGCATTACACTTTCCATTTTTAAGCTTGGAATAGAGTAGTTGCTTTGGAAGACGATAATCAGACATCTGCACAACATGACCAGTCCAACAACCAGTCTATGAGGGTTGTGGCCTGGGAAGAGGGGTGTGACCTAGCCAAAGTAAAGGCATGTGGCAACCAGAAGATTGCCAGGATGGGAATTTGACTGGGCTGAAAAATGGTCCCCCACCCCCCAGCACTGGAATAGATGGAGCAATGGTTCCATTTGAGGCAGCTTCAAATAAAGCCCAGCTTTCTGCCGCAGGATGAAAGTTCCTGTATTACAACTGCAAGAGTCTTGACAGTAGAAGAACCCAAGCAATGACTGAGCGACTTGACACTTTATAACTGGAGAATCCTGTGAAAGTATTTCAAAGTCAGTTTGACGTCTTGGAAAGAGAGTCTCAGAGTAAGAAACGTCAGCCTGGTGAAGATCAGGAAGACGAGAGAATGATGGATCATGTTATGGAGTAGTCAAGGTGGTCCAGGCCGACACGTATAAATGTCCCCTGATGGAGTGATGCAACACTCTATATCCTTGGAATGGAGGGCCCATTATAGACACTTCTGAAATGTTGTGACAAGGAACCCAAAACTGACACTGGCACATAAATCCAAACTCAGCTGTTCTGGCAGAAGACTTTCCTCTATTTCTGGATTGCCCTGCTGGTCTCGTCTGATGTCGAAGAGGTGCGCTTATAGCAGCTAAGCAGAGTATGGCATATATAGTGCCATTCACGCTAAAGTGAGAATGAATGAATCTGTCCATTTCAGTTTCTCTTAGTTTTGCATTTCTCCAGTCTTAAGTTCTCCATATTTCCACATCATTTAAAGAGGTCCATATGAAAGTTCACCAACATTTCAATGCAAATTTCTCCTGACATCTTTGTATACAAATTTGCCTAGTATGCACATTTTCTGCAATTTTTCTCCAAATAATGGATTTTTTTGTTGTTCTTTTCCTTAATACAGTAGAACCTCTACTTACAACCACCTCAGGTTACAAATGCTTCAAGTTACAAACTCCGCTAACCTGGAAGAGTTACCTCGAGTTGAGTACTTTGTCCCAGGATGAGAACGGAAATCGTGTGCCGGCAGCGCAGCGGCAGCAAGAGGCCCCATTAGCAAAAGCATGACTCTAGTTAAGAACAGTTTCAGGTTAAGAACGGACCTCCAGAACGAATTAAGTTCGTATATGCATTTTTATCAACACCTTACCCCAGTATATGAATTTTGGTACACATTACTTGGCTGGAAAACTACATTGCAAAATTTGGAGAAGTGCGAATTTTTATGTATGGCTGTGTTTCGGTAGAGTTGGAAGGGACCCCAAGGGTCAACTAGTCCAACCCCCTGCAATGCAGGCATCACAGCTAAATAATCCCTGACAGATGGCCGCTCAACCTCTGCTTGAAAACCTCCAATGATGTCCACCACCTTCCAAGGTAGCCCATTCCACTGTCAAACAGCTCTGGACCATTGGCCATGCTGGTTGTGGATGATGTGAGTTAAGAGTCCAACAGGTTCTCCATTCTTACTTTATGCAAAAAGATTAAGGTAAAAAAAATTTTTCCCAAAAAACACACACCCTGAGTACGATTTAACCCACTGGAAGACTGGGCAGGTTATATTACAGAAGCTTATTATTTTGAATAGTTCGTGTTTAAAAGTTCTCTTTGATATGGCAGGATGTCGTTTGACATCCCCTGACCGCCCCCCTTCCTCTCATACAAGGGAAGAGCAGATCTAGAATATTAAGAACAAGCCCTTTGAAGCTTGCAGTTTCCCTAGAGTTCAACGGTATCCGAAACCGTAGTTCTAGATAAGTGTTCTTGCTTCAGGCTTTCGCAGACTTATTACAAGCGTAGGCAGGACTCGCTATTACTGCGGTGGAGTACCCATTAAAACTTCAAAGCGCACGCTTAATCTGCATTTTGCCCGTTGTGTAGCACAGAGCACTTATTTGAAAAAGGAGGGGTGAGAGATTCTCTCTCTCTCTCTCTCTCTCTCTCTCTCTCTCTCTCTCTCTCTCTCTCTTTTTATGAAACTTTGTCTGTTTTGTAGGCTGAATTCCAAGGAAGGGTCACGGATGACATTAAGGTTTTGCAACCATCAATAAAGAGCCCAGATTCTCATCTTTCTTGCTTACTCTGGGCTTTGGGAACGTATGAAACAGCAGCCCACATTAAGACTGTGGAGAATTACCTTGGTGCTGCCGTAAGTGTATGCAGCCAGTCCGCTTATGAATAGAAGAGTGGGTTCTTAAAGCAAATTGCTAATAAGCTGAGACTGGGTGTGCCAAAAGAAATGGATCCAAGGGTAGTCATGTTGGCTATGTTCTAGCACCATGGACAGAGGCAAGGTTACCCCTGAATACCACTTGATGAGAATCACGAGAGAGGAGAGATTTATTGTCCCCGTGCTTTACTTGTGAGCTTCCCACAGGCATCTGGTTGGCCACTGTGAGAACAGGATGCTCGGCTAGATGGCTCTTTGCCCTGATCCAACAGCCAGGCACTGCTGATGTTCTTATTGGGTATTCATAGGTCTTCTTCTTCTGTGGCGATCACTCATAACCAAGTAAGATTGTCTTCCATGAGCACGGTTTTAACAGTGAGTCCGTACGTGACTGTGGAGGCCAATTCTGGATCCACACATCCTTCCACAGTGGGGGAATAGGTTTCCGGGCGGGAGTTGATTACAGTGAGGGTTTGCCAAGCGTGCCTTCCTCTTAGCACGTTTCTCCCTTTCATCCTGAGTTTGAGCGTCTTCAAAGCCCTTGACACCTTTGGTAAAGGCTGTTCTCCAATTGGAGCGCTCGCAGGCCAGTGTTTCCCAGTTGTTGGTGTTTATACTACTTTTCTTTTTAGATTTGCCTTGAGAGAGCCTTTAAACCTCTTTTGTTGACCACCAGCATTAAGCTTTCCATTTTTAAGTTCGGAATAGAGTAGTTGCTATGGAAGATGCTAATCAGGCATCCGCACAACATGACCAGTTCAACGAAGTTGATGTTGAAGAACCATTGCTTTGACACTGGTGATCTTTGCTTCTTCCAGTACACTGGCATTAGTTCGCCTGTCTTCCCAAGTGATGTGTAAAAAAATTTCAGAGGCACCGTTGATGGAATCTTTTGAGGATTTGGCGATGGCGTTTATAAGTGGTCCATGTTTCACAAGCATTCAGTATTCAAAGGTACACTGCCTGTGAACCTGAAGGCTCTTCTTAACTTTGGTGGCTGCCTAACTGGAAAATAAGAAGAGTTTTTGTGGATCAGACCAAAGGCCCACACAGTCCACCATATTGCTTCCAAAAGTGGCTAACAAGACTTCCAGAAAGAGACCTCATCACAGTAGCTATGCTCTATCTCCACTGCTGGAGGCAGGACTCTGCCAGATACCAACTGCTGGGAATTACAAATGGAGAGTGCGCAAGTCCTGCTTGCGTGCTTCAAGAAAGGTATCTCATTGGTTATTGTGAGAACGGGATGCCGGACTTGTCTGGAGGTTCATGATGGCTGGGGTGGGACCAGTAGAGTCGCTTGGCCCCCAAAAATGTATTGTTATCAATTGGGTGAGGCAGACTCCCCGCAATCTCTACATTCAGTGAAGGGTCAGAATTTGCGCAAACTCATAAATTCCTGAATTTAGCAAGGGCTGGGAATAACACCGGCTAACTTCCTCATGAGGCCAGCCTGGCAATGGTGAAGAAACAATCAGGCCCTCAATAGAAGTCATCAAGCAGGCAAAAGGCTCTGACGAGCACAGAGGGAGGTTGCCAGGGTAACAGGGGACGTGATGTCACCACAGGAAGAGAGGGCGACCTTTTGCCACAGAGTTTTCGAGAGCAGGGGTTTCTGGGAAGAAGGAGAAGGAAGTGGCCAGAACTCCATGTGAGGACTGAAGGGCAGCAGCAATTATGGCTGACTGGAGCAGGCTGTTGCAGAGAGACATGGTTATGGCACTTAGGATGCCTCCGAATCCATCGCTGGACAAGCACCTCTTGGGGTGTAAATGCTGTGAACTTTCCCTCCACAAAACGCAGGTGTAAATATGTGTGAATAAAGCATATTTCTGAAGGACACTAGTTTCCACTGTGCCTCATTTTCACCATGAAAACACAAACCCTAGTTAAGTGCGGCAGCTAGACTGGTGACTGGGAGTGGCCGCCGAGACCACATAACACCGGTCTTGAAAGACCTACATCGGTTCCCAGTACGTTTCCGAGCACAATTCAAAGTGTTGGTGCTGACCTTTAAAGCCCTAAATGGCTTCGGTCCAGTATACCTGAAGGAGCGTCTCCACCCCCATCGTTCAGCCTGGACACTGAGGTCCAGTGCCGAGGGCCTTCTGGTGGTTCCCTCACTACGAGAAGCCAAGTTACAGGGAACCAGGCAGAGGGCCTTCTCGGTAGTAGCACCCGCCCTGTGGAACGCCCTCCCTTCAGATGTCAAAGAGAACAACAACTACCAGACCTTTAGAAGACATCTGAAGGCAGCCCTGTTTAGGGAGGCTTTTAATGTTTAATAGATTATTGTATTTTAACGTTCTGTTGGAAGCCGCCCAGAGTGGCTGGGAAACCCAGCCAGATGGGCAGGGTATAAATAATAAATTATTATTATTATTATTAGTGCCGAGACCCTTGGAATCTCTTGCTACCACTCGGCAGAGATTGGGGGTGGCCCATAACATTATCTAAGATGAGATGCAAAAAGAATTTGGGACCTCCTGCTCAAGTTAGCCATGTGGGGATGCCTCAAACACCCAAGTCATTCCAATACGTGTGTGTAATACACAAGGTCATACCAGAGACAGTTTTATAACAAGTAACATCGTTCATTCCAGCGTTCCATTGAGTGGGGCTTCTTCTGCCTTAATCTCCTGGGGCACCCAGAAGTTGATACTGAAATCCAAAACAAAGCCTGATGAAACAGCGTTTCCATTGTTCCATGCATCTGTCGTGATTTATCGTCTGAAGAACTCAATGAAGAACTCAAAGGCACCACCCCAAGCAAAACCCCAACAGCACGATGACTACAATAGAAACGTGTGCTTACTCAATCTGTTATTGCATCTTGTTTTGACATGGATCAAACAAATGTTATCGTCCCAGTTACGTGAAACATAGATGAACACGCACGCATACAATGTAAAAGGTCAAAATGAGGAAAGAGGAATCTGTGGTCTTCCAGATGGGAAATTTGCATCCTGTACCCTGATTTGTAACATTTTCATTGGCTTAATAGAGGCATTACATTCATGTGGATTTTGACATATTATAATGAATCTGCATTGCTTATGAAAGCAATATTTTTATTTTCTCTCGGTCAGAAATGTTCTTCATCAGTTTTTAGCATGCATTTAACTCAAGGGGCAACAGTTAATCCTCGATCCAACGAGATGAAAAGCCCTGGTTTGTTTTGCACTCTCAAAAACTCCTATCTCATCATCGCCTGCCCCCAAACTCCTCTGCCGCTGCGGCCTAAAACAAAATTGTGATTTACAACTGTATTCCACGTTATCAGAAAATAACACTGTTGCATCCCAGGGAGCTAGACCCAGTTGTCATATACGGTTACCATTGTTTCTTTGGAAATAAATGACTTCTGGTTATCACTGGCCACTCTGACATGATAATGTAAAATCATATTCGGGGCTGTGGTGTTGAAGGCGATAACGCGTGCTGCTAAAGTTACAAAACAGGCAAAAAATAACAATAAGTCTCTCTTGGATTCCTTGCACATTAACACATTCAGATTCCGGCCAAAGCAAACTATTGATGGCATTCTTAGGGACATTTCTGGCATTACACAGCTGCCAGTCCACCTTTCCCATGGGATGTGCACTGGTCAAGGAGGCCCAGCCAATCTCTGTCTTCTGGTAAGCAGGGATGGGGGAAGAATTTGGTTTGGTTCAGCATTTCAACGCGGAAGGGACCTGATTCACACTTGCCGAATTAATTCACATACTGAAAGGCAGCTATCATTTGAAATCCATGTGTCTCTGAATTTTGTGGCACACTTGTGCAACCAAATAATGGGTGCCAAAAAAAGCACATATTAGTGGAAAGTATGAGTAAGAATGTATAGATTAGTGAAAACAAAATCCAAAGTGCATTAGATCTGTGGAAATGGTTTGCAAAAAGGTGTGTATTAGGCAAGATTGCATCCAAATTTTGTATTAGGAGAAATGCACACCAGGATGACAAATGTTCTTGAAGACTTTAATGATGACATTCTTCCATTCTTATTACATGGAGATATATTAGTCTATTAGTGTGCATTTGTCCCCTTGGTTTTCAGTTATGCTTTGAAATATTGTTTTGACATATTTGTGGTATGTATGTGTGTGTGGTTTTAAACTGTATTTTGTTGTATGCTCTGCATGTGAATCGTAAACCACTCTGGGAAATAAATATTGCAGATTCAAGAAGAGGGTGGATTGGATGACCTCAAAGACTCCTTCCGACTATTGTGAGTCAAAGAAAGAAATTCTAACAGAAATTTAATGGGCCCACTGACTCCACAGCCAACATCCAAATAACAGAAATTGCTTCTGGGGCTTCATATAAATAAATGCAGCAGGCCTAAAATGAGCAAATGGAATAGTTCCACACACCCCTCCCTGAAATGTCTCCTATGCAAACCAATTTTGTTCTGCGCTTTACATATTTGCCTGCTGCTAATTAAATTGAGCTCTAATTCCAATTAAAATGCTGGTTTTCTTAAACAGACCACAGTAAAATGACAGTGCCATGCAATTTGGTGAGTTCTTACGTGACTGTTGTAACAATGGTTTGCCTGGCTTTCTTCCTCCCTGCCTAGTGGGTTACGTTCAAAAGCCAATGAAATCGATGGGATTTTACCACCCACTTGGGGTATTGCAAAACTACTGCATTCTCTATTGTTTTAATTCTCCCCTTCTACAACTGGGCAAAGTGTTTCAGTGGTACGGATGTTTTTAATGGATAGTTTTGTTGATTTTATTCTTGCATTCCATCTTGCTATATGTCTATGAAAGTGCAGCTTATAAAACCCCCTAAATATAATAAAGGCCCTCCTTTCTTAACTCAATGATGTGAGGCTGGTTGTGATGGCTGCGCATTTGGCGTGTGTTGGCTCTCACTGGTGGCTGGAGGAGAAATCCATAGTCGGATCGAGGTAGAAAGCTCATAATAACCCAGATTCCTCCAGGCCTGGAGAGTCAGGTGACACAAGAGGGCCAATTGGCAATTGACATCGTGTCACCTGGTGCTGACAGTCATTCTCAGGCTGTATTGCAGAGGGAGAGAAGGACCATGTCATTTCTTCTTCTGAGAGACTAGCTGGCCTCCACAGTCACCTAGCTACAGCTGTTCCATCAATTTACCTGAACTGTTCCCATTCCAGCTAGTCAATAATGGAGGCGGCTACTCTGTGGGCCATGTGGAGCCTACTAAGAGGTTTGAGGTGGCCTGAGAGTACAGGTGTGATTTAACTATAGCTTGAGTGTGTCCATCATCCTGGGAAGGTTCCTCAGCACATAGGTGTAGCCTTCCCCTTCATCAGTGGGTATTTCTCTGGCAGCCCAACCAGCTGATTGGCATCCCTTCCTTCCTTCCTTCCTTCCTTCCTTCCTCCCTCCCTTCCTTCCTTCCTTCCATCCATCCATCTGCTTCTGCTTCCCATGGTCTACCTTTTAAATCACAGACGACCCACGTAGATTTGAAGCATCATTCCAATCCTTTCTCCTTCTCTGCCTCTTGACTGCTGCCCATCAGCGCCTGCACACAATGTCGTAATTTCCTGTGACTCTGGGTTACATGGGTAGGCCTGGCTCACAGGGCCATACGTAGAGTTGTATCACTGGTACAACTCAGAAGTTTCCTTCCCCTATGGGGAAGCGACATAGCTCAGTGGTGGTGCATCTCTCTTGTATTGCAGAAAGTTCCATCTCCAGGTATGGCTAGGAGAGACTCCTGTCTGAAACCCTGAAGAATTCCTAGCCCGTGTCGACAATACTGTGATCTGACTAGGTAGAAGGCAGCTTCCTATGTTCCCATTTAGTTTTTCGCTGCACAGTTAAGTTCTGAAGAGCTCCTGAACTCCTTGGAAGTGGTACCCTTCTGTGGAATGCTCTCCTGTCTGGTGCCGACTTTAGGTTCTTTCTCGTACATTTTAATTCTGCCAGTCCTTTAAACTTTTTTTTTTAAACGTATTTCAATATCTTTTCAATAGCATTGATATTTTAATAGCATTGATTTTAGCCTCCTGGATTGACAGCTGCCATTTGGAGCTGCCGTTTGGATTTGGAGAGGTGCTCAGTTGACAGTGAACTGCTTGCTTTGTTTGCAGCAATGCTTTTGGTTTTGCATTGCTGACAGGTGAGATTTGTCGGCTTAATCTTGTGTGTTTGAATAGTTAGGTAAAGGTAAAGGGACCCCTGACCATTAGGTCCAGTCATGACCGACTCTGGGGTTGCGGTGCTCATCTCGCGTTATTGGCCGAGGAAGCCGGCGTACAGCTTCCAGGTCATGTGGCCAGCATGACTAAGCCGCTTCTGGCGAACCAGAGCAGTGCACAGAAATGATGTTTACCTTCCCGCCGGACTTGCACTTTGACGTGCTTTTGAACTGCTAGGTTGGCAGTTCAAATCTACTTGCACTTTGATGTGCTTTTGAACTGCTAGGTTGGCAGGAGCAGGGACCGAGCAATGGGAGCTCACCCCGTCGCGGGGATTCGAACCGCCGACCTTCTGATTCGCAAGCCCTAGGCTCTGTGGTTTAACCCACAGCGTAGCAGACAGCTAATAAATGCAATAAGCCGATAGATGTGGAATATAGTTTTGTTCCAATGACCATTGATGATCTCCAGTTTACATTTTCCCTCCACAATGAATTCGTTTAAAGTCCGTGATTCAAACCCCTATGTTCCTTCGTAATGCAAATATGTCATTCCCCCCCCCCAAAAAAAAAAATTGCAAAGAAAAGATCATGTGGCTGGTGCCTAGAAATGATCTCTGGTTGAATTCTTAGTTTGTGAGCTAATTGTATCGGGCACGATTCATGCAAAATCCTGGGATCGGAAGGCCGAAGCTCTCGCTTCTATAAATGCAACAACAGGGCTTCCCTGAAGAAAGGCAGCTTTAGAAAAGGAGAAGAAGAGTGTTTATGAGGGAGAGGGACCTTTGCTAGCAGGTCTAGCTGCATAAGAGACATCAGATGTTTCTGGTGAAGAAAACTTCCCTGGAAGGTTAAATGGGCCATGTGCCATCTCTTTTATTTCAAAGATGAGATGGCTTTTGAAAGCAAAAAAGGAAAACCCTACCTGGCTCCTTAATGCGAGGTCTCACCACGTGAAGCAATCTCTCCAACACCTTGCTGTTGCCACGTGGATGCTCCTTCCTCCCCTCCCCTGGTCTTCTGTGCATGTCTGAAAGACTGATAAATTAGTTGACTTCCAGGGTAAAATGTTGATGCCCTCAAAGGGCCCAGTGTTTATGCAGAAGAGGGCTAATCCATCGGTCTTTGTCCCACAGGCACCCCCAAGTTAATTTCTCTGCTAAAAAGCAAAGATGTGTGGCTGTTTTCCCTCGATCAATATGTTGATGAAATGCCTTTGAAACGCCTGCAGATCAAGGACCCCCCTTTTCTGGCTCCGAGACTTTTTGAACCACCTCAATTCGCTGTTCTAGCCACCCTGGGATCTGAGTGGAAGGAGTTCTCAAAGGTGTCTTAGAAACCCTTCCTGCTGCTCCTTGTGTTCTTCCAGCAAGACTTTCTGAAGGTTTGAGATGAGAAGAAGAAAAGATCAAGAACCAAAAGTGTATTTTTCTCTGTGGTTTTTAAAAATCTTCCTGGGCACCCCTTGCTTATAACTAAAAATAAGGGTTTGCAACAGCAGTTTACAGGAAGAAAGCTTCTCCCTGTAAAGGAACCCACGGGGGAGAAATAAGCAAAGTTTTGGTCCTTCAAGTTACTCCAATAATTTTTTATGATGTTTGAATGTTGTGTGTTTCACCCATGCCATTCTTTAAAGGGTTATCTCTAAACGACTGTCTCTCCCACATCCACTGCTATCCTGCCTGGGACTAGATATAGGCTTGGGGGGGTAGACCTCTGCTTTTGCCACCACCTAACAAAGTTTGGGCTTCCATAACTTGCTACGGGGCACTCTCAGTGGTGGCACCTCAACAGCAGAACACATTTTCACTCAGAGGTTAGAATGGCCCCAACACTGGTTAGTCTTGGGTGCCATCCAAAAACATTTCCCCTTCTCCAGCCTTTTTGATTAAATAGCTCAGGCACAAGAATATGATATAGCTGAAAGGTGGAGAATGCTGGGTCTTATACAGGGATGATTAATTGATTTTATGTCAATGAACTCTTTGAATGTTTTTACCCACCCTCCGCTCCTTTTATGATGAAGGGTGGGATATGTATTGTAGAAATAAATAAAATTAAATAGATAACGCCTTTTCAGTGGCGATAGACTGGCATCCCCAGAGAGGCTTGCCTGATGCCCAAGCTAGGGCCCTTTTGGTGCTGGGTGAATATCTTCTTTTTGTGCTCAGAGGAATGGTTGAGACTCCTCCTATATATATAACAGACTGCCTTCCAGTAATATGGAAACCAGAACTTCCGACGCACATGCTTCTCTCCATCCTTTACCCAGACAGCAAAAGTCAAGGACTGTACCAAGCAAGAATGATGAGATGTAAACTGAGGAGAAAGTACAACCTCAGAAAAGTTTCAGGGTCTGGAGGCCACATGTGAACTCTAAATCTGAGGTCCCCCCTCCTCAATCTACCAGGTACTTCAGGTTTTGTCCTAAAAACTTTCTGGATTATATGCTGGTTTTCATGGTTTAAGCTGCTGTGTTTTAGGCTGTTTTTAATTATTACTTTCTTGATATTTGGGGGATATTTGCTGCAGGTATTTTTGCTTTTGTGATTTATTAAACTTTTGCTTTTATCTTCTTCAATGTGAATTGCATTTTTTTGATTTGTTTTGTTTCTGTAAACTGTCCAGAAAGCCAGTGTAGTTTAGTAAAAAGGTAAAGGTAAAGGACCCCTGGACGGTTAAGTCCAGTCAAAGGCAACTATGGGGTGCGGCGCTCATCTTGCTTTCAGGCCGAGGGAGCCGGCGTTTGTCCACAGACAGTTTTCCGGGTCATGTGGCCAGCATGACTAAACTGCTTCTCGTGACAGAAACAAGAGCGCATGGAAATGCCATTTACCTGCAGTGGTACCTATTTATCTACTTGCACTGGTGTGCTTTCGAACTGCTAGGTTGGCAGGAGCTGGGACAGAGCAACGGAAGCTCACCCCACTGCAGGGATTCAAACCGCTGACCTTCTTGGGCAAGCCCAAGAGGCTCAGTGGTTTAGACCACAGCGCCACCCATATCCCACTTGTAGTTTAGTGTAGCATAGTGGTTAGAGTAATGGACTAGGATCTGGGAAGCCGGGGTTCAAATCTCCACTTAGCTATTAAGCTCACAGGGTGATGTCTGGCCAGTCACTGTCTCTCAGCCTAAGCTACCTCACAGGGTCATTGTGAGGGGGGTGGGAGGGAGGCGAAGAACCACGGGTGCCACTTTCAGCTCCACAGAGGAAGGAATTCCAGCATACTCTACCAAGTTTAGGAAGGGGTAATTTTTTTAAACAAAAAAATGAAATATTTTTTCTTTCAAATGATCTAAAACAAAATATATTGGGGAGCTTTTCCATCTTCAAATCCTACTTCTGCCTTACCCTTCCTGACCATGGTACAAAGTCCTTACACTCCTTGGGAAACTTCCAGACCACCCCAAGCCAAACTGATTTTGTCATCTTACTCACAGAAGCTGGACTTGGTCAACATGTTGTGACCTGACCTTTTCTCTTCAGCAGCTAGAATGTCAGGGTTTTTGCTTTGTTTGTTTGCTTGGGGACTTTGCAGCAGATTAGCCGAGGAAAAGACTTAAACCACTTGTGTCATGTTTTTAAGCCTATAATAACTCTGGGTAAGGAGCACAAGTGTGCTGTTGCATTCACGTTCTGCTTGAGGGCTTCCCGCAGGCATCTGGTTGCCCACTGTGAGAACAGGATGCTCTCCTGGAAGTTTGCAAGCTGGGCTTAAACTTTGGAACCAATAGGAGGGTTTCCCCCCACCCCAAGTCTAACTACAGGGTGGGGAGGGTGATGCATTTCTTCCCTGCACCCTTCCCACCCTCCATCTTCCAACCCTCCACATTTACACTGGGTAAAAGTCTGTTAGAACAGCAAAGAGGGTCAAAAAAAAAAAAAAGCAAATTAAGGTGTTGGGCCAAATTGGGTCCAATCTGAGGTGGTTCCCTGCTGCCGGGAGGAATGATGAGAGAGGACGGTGCAAACCAAATGGGGAGTCCACATCCAGCCCACAGGTTGGCAGTTCTCCAGCCCTGGCTTACAGGCAGTCCCTCTCTGCTGTTTCATGCAGGCCACTGGTTTGATAGCGTCACATATCATACCTGTTTTATTTACTATGATTTTATACCTGATGTTTGCAAATGTATAAGAATGGCAGGCTACTTCCGGGACTTATTACTTGTGCTATGGCCAAATGGCTAACGCAATAAACTTTGATTTGATTTGATAGCGTCACATGACGTCTCTGAAGACCGCAGCCCCACTTCAGCATCATGGCTAACATAGTAAGACCATCGGAGATGTAAAATACACAAAGCATGCTGGTCCGCAACTTCTTGTTTCTGTGATGCAGAGAGAAACTCTGAAAGAAAAGTTGGTTTCCGTGGGAAAGCAGGAAAAGTCCATTGCAGCTTGATTTCCCACTTATTATTGGATGCTGATGGCACATCCAAATCTGGGATGAACCATCTAATTTCCAGTGATACGAAGAAGCCCCACTGCCAAGCTCATTTAATCTTTAGAAAAAGCAGGGTTTTATCAGCTTCGCTAACAACTTCTTTTTTGGGCACAATATACTCGCGTGGCTCAATTGTGCCAAACACCCGTCTCCTCTAGTTATGTACTAGACATCGTTTAACGGGAACAGCCAGCATCCAGCAGTGATGTTGGATAATCAATCGTGTCTTCAAGGATAAAAGTAATCCGGACAAAATCTATGGTTTCTTCTTGCTTCCAGTGTGTTTGGGAAACACTGTTAATGAAAAATGAGGTGGATGTCCCCATTGCACATTTTTGGATTACTGTTTGGTGCCATCAATCTGAAGCCTAATGAAACAAAGACCACCTACAGGGGAAGGATATTGTGTCCATCTGACAAACAGCATCCGACTCACTAGCTGGTTGCAAAGACGCAAGCTGGCATCAGCTGAGAAATTTCCTGCTTCTGATCAGGCAGAGCAAGCAAAGTCCCAAACTTTCCCCCATCTCCTTCCTGCGAGGAATCCAAAGGGGAAAACTCACTGTAGCACAAGAGTGGGTAACCTATGGCTTCCCACACGTTGTTGGACTCCAACTCCCTTAAGCCCCAACCAGCTTGTCCGGTAGTCAGTGATGATGGGTGATGGCAAGGAAGAAGAAGAAGAAGAAGAAGAAGAAGAAGAAGAAGAAGAAGAAGAAGAAGAAGAAGAAGAGTTTGGATTTGATATCCCACTTTATCACTACCTGAAGGAGTCTCCAAGTGGCTAACATTCTCCTTTCCCTTCCTCCCCCACAACAAACCCTCTGTGAGGTGAGTGGGGCTGAGAGACTTCAGAGAAGTGTGACTAGCCCAAGGTCACCCAGCAGCTGCATGTGGAGGAGCGGAGACACGAACCCGGTTCACCAGATTACGAGTCTACCACTCTTAACCACTACACCACTCTGGCTCCCAGTGTGTAATACTACTACTACTACTACTACTACTACTAATAATAATAATAATTTATACCCTGCCCATCTGGCTGGGTTTCCCCAACCACTCTGGGAAGCTCCCAACAGAATATTAAACAGAATAAAACATCAAACATTAAAAACTTCCCTAAACAGGGCTGCCTTCAGATGTCTTCTGAAAGTCACATAGTTGTTTATTTCCTTGACATCTGATGGGAGGGCAACTTCCTTTTTTCCTATTTATGTTTTCACTGCCTGGTTAAGTTCTGAAGACCTCACTACCTTCTCAGTAGTGGCTCTGTCCCTATGTTCCTCTTTTGATAAGATAGATAAGATAAGATAAGATAATTTATTGTCATAAGTACAAGCACAACGCTATACAAGTGCAACGAAATTGCATGCCCCCCGTAAAAACAGAAAGAAAGAAAAAAAACAAAACAAAAAGCAGCACAAAACACACACACACCAAAGAAAGCCACACATACACACACATACACCCATCACAGCTCTCCAAGGTCATATTATCTGGTTACAGCGTTTAAGATGGTTATAGCTCTTGGGTAGAAGCTGTTCTTCAATCTATTTGTTCTTGATCTAATTGTTCTATATCTTCTACCCGAAGGCAGTGGTGCAAAGAGGCTATGTCCTGGATGAGATGGATCCTTTAAAATATTGTTAACCTTTTTAAGGCAACGGGAACTGTATAGTTCTTCCAGAGATGGGAGAGGATGACCAATAATATTTTGGGCTGTGGTTATGACTTTTTGAAGTATCTTCTTCTCCCTGGCTGTGCAGCTGGAGAACCAAGCACAAATACAGTATATAAGAATGCTCTCTATGGAGCCTTGGTAGAAGGACACCAGCAGTCTCTCACTCAGATTGTTCTTCTTTAAAAGTTTTTGGTTTGTTACTGTCGTTCCCGCTGGACTAAATGGGCCCTTAATGTGATCGAGCAGGGCTTTTCTTAAAACGATTGCTTTACAGATTAAGAAACAGGT
Source organism: Darevskia armeniaca (assembly GCA_034641395.1). Lineage (NCBI taxonomy): Eukaryota > Metazoa > Chordata > Lepidosauria > Squamata > Lacertidae > Darevskia > Darevskia armeniaca. Next base: position 2,541,991 of record JAWWNF010000290.1, on the reverse strand, counting down.
TGTTGTTGCTGTTTTTAAAATAAAGGTATAGATATTTCACAATAAAAGCTTCAGAAAGAGGTGGAAGTGAACCACAGGTGGCTTATCATCAAATCAGTTATTGTATATGTTACTACTGTGGAAATTCTTATTTTGGTGTTTTACAGCAATTGTACAGCATTGTATTTTGGAAATACTATGCTTGTTATTGTTAAAATTTTAATAATTTTTTTAAAAGAATCATAGCAAAAAATAAAAATCGTAAAATGCAGAACAGATGTCTAGTACTGTACTGCATCAAATTAATATTCTAAGAAAGCTCAGTGAAACAGAATTGCCAGAATATTACTGCTTGTAAGGGTACTTCCAGGTTACCTGTTTATTGAGCATTAACCCTGATACATTTTCAGGGAGATTTAATGAGCATTTGGTCTAATCTGCAGAGACGTCAGACGAAACTTCAGGAAAGCAAGTATTATCCCGCACTTCCCAGTGCCTTTTCCCATCCCCCTCCATATCACAAAAACTCTGATCTTTGGGACAAGGTGCTTTGTTGCACAAAACCTCCCAGGCTGCTGTAATTGTGCAACCTGAATTTCTTGGTATATGACTGCATTCCATCCAAAAACAGCCTGGAAGTGCCTTGACTTTAACAGGGAGAAGAAGACAACGCAAAATTACGGTTTGTATTGTTTGGGTCTCTTGCCATCGCTAGACACAATGGCAAACTCTTTCTGCTGGCGCTGTGAAAACAACCACTGCTGTTTTAAGTTTTTGCCCAACACACCATGTAATAGCTGTTTAGAAATCTACTCATCATCCACACATTACTAGGTTATGGTTTACATGATCAGTATTTTTTAAGGTTCCTGACAGCCTCATCTCCAGCACATCCTACTGAACTGGTCCACCTGTATGAACAATACTTAGGATTTATGCTTAGCAGGTGCAAGATTGTTTTGGGCTTCCTCGGTGTTGATGCCTGCTGCAGAGGGGACGCTGGGGTTGCTACTATCTTATTGTAGACCTTGAATCATTCGCCAATACACAAGCAACTTTCTGGCTGACTTTGCCATCCTGTCTGTAAAAAAAAAAAAAAAAAATGTAATTAAATTTTTAAAATGAGATCTTTATGGTGTGGCTCTCCACAACAGAACTGGCACCTCTCCATGTGCATAGACACACTCCCACCAAAGTGACAATTCCATCTATGAGAAGCGCATGATTGGTAAATGAAACATGCTTTAGATTTGTAACTATATGTACCGGTATTTGTTTCTTGAATTTATACCCTATTCTTTGTCACCAAGTGATCCTAGGGGTGGGTCACCATAAACACGTAACAAATAAAACAAGATCGGAAGTCTCGATATACAACCCAATAAGACGACTCCAACACTCCACTGTTAATCAAAACGCCTGGCAGAAGAGGAAGGTTCTTAGTTGGCACTGAAAACTATTCAATGTAGTGTGCTTGTTTATGAATGGGATTTATACGTTGCCATTCATCCTAAGGTCACAGGGCTACATCAATGAAGATAACAACAAAGGGCCATATTCACCTAACTGGTCCCATGTAAGACGGTCATCTGCCAGGGATTCATAAGCTGTGATTCCTGCCTTGCAGGGGGTTGGAATAAATGACCATTGGGGTCCCTTCCAACTCTACAGTTCCATTATTCTAAGAACTTCTGCTAGCAAAATGGGGCCAATTGTATTTCCTGGATTGATTTCCATTCCAGACATGGGATGAATAAGCAAACATTTCCTGCAGGATTTGATCTCCTTCCACAGAGTTATTCTGCCTGGCCTTCAATTTGAATTAGCCTGATCCTCTATTCCCTTTTCCCTTTCCTCTTCTATGAAGAAACCCTTTCTGGGACCCCACATTTAAATTCTTCCCTGGTCTCCTTGCTGGCCCTAGTAGGACCAACTTTACCAGTTAGCCCTGGTGATCATTCGATGTCTACTGACTGGGTTCCCCCCCCCAAAAAATGACCCCTGAATTTTTGAATTTTATTGATATTGATGCTGCATTTTATGTTGTATTCTATGCTGTTTTTAAGTCACATTTTAATCAATGTTTTATATTTGCTGTTAGCCACCCTGAGCCCAGTTTTTAAACTGGGAAGGGCGGGGTATAAATAAAAAAATATTTATTTATTTAATTCCACTCCTGTTTCTGTTGGAATCCTCCAACATCCTCAGCTATTCCTTTTAGATGATTCGTTTTCTTTTCTTTTCTTTGGTAGTACTATGTTTATTAAATATTGGCTTTGTTGGTCACCTTGAATGCTTGTTCAAGTGGACAGGGCATAAATACACGGAAGGGGGCATTATTAAAGCAGAAACAGGAAACAAGCGTCTTTGAGCATTTGATGACATGCAGTGGAAATATACTGGGGAGCTGAAATGGACCTAGAACTTAGTAACGAAGTCCAACAACCTTTTGCATCAACCCTATCAACTCTATCCACATGGCATGCAAAGAATGAAGGAACTTGACGGTTTCTGAGTGAAACTTTGAATGGGGAGCCTTGTTCATTATGACGGACTTTTGTAAGTCAATGGAAAAAAAGTTTGCTGGATTCTTGTTAATGTTCTATGTGTCCCTTTTTGGATAACTCTTGTGCCAGAAAAATGCCCCTGCTGCTTACACCGTGCACAATTTATATAGGCAACTCCTCAGCAATGTTACTAATCACTTTGTGCATATTTATGGGTGGGGTGCAATTTGTATATGTGTGTGTGCCTGTATTTTTACTGCCTTACAATATAGGAGCACTTATCTAACACCCCAGATGCTTACGTTGATTATGCTTAGAAGACGAGGGATAAATAAGGAGGTAGAGTTGCCAATTACTGCAAGATGAAATCTATTATCGCTGTAACAACATCCCCACTTTCCACAATCATACCTTTATATTTTACCCATCTCTCATTTCCTTGTAGGGAAACTAAATAAGCTCAGCATATGTGTACTGAAAAGCTAGTGTCAATAGACCATTTAGAGCATGGTATTGCCAAGCATGTAGGATGAGTTAGGGAGAGGTACCAGAATAAGCGGGACGCGGGTGGTGCTGTGGGTTAAACCACAGAGCCTAGGGCTTGCCGATCAGAAGGTCGGTGGTTCAAATCCCCGCGACGGGGTGAGCTCCCATTGCTCGGTCCCAGCTCCTGCCAACCTAGCAGTTCAAAAGCAAGTCAAAATGCAAGCAGATAAATAGGTACAGCTCCAGCGGGAAGGTAAACGGCATTTCCGTGTGCTGCTCTGGTTCGCCAGAAGCGGCTTAGTCATGCTGCCCACATGACCCGGAAGCTGTACGCCGGCTCCCTTGGCCAGTAAAGCGAGATGAGCGTCGCAACCCCAGAGTCGTCCGTGACTGGACCTAATGATCAGGGGTCTCTTTACCTTTACTTTACCAGAAGAAGCAGGCATTAGGTGGAGAAATGTCCAAGCAAACCAGCCCCTACAATGAGAGCAAAGAAAGAATCTGATGCCTGTTCCCATTTATCAGAACTATCTTCCGTTTTAGATGCCGTGCTCCCTGGGAAATGAGTGTTGTCCTTCCAAGTACAGGAGATTAATTGGCAGTAATTGAACACAGTTTGGAGGCTAATTATGTAAAAATTGATATTAAAGAATACTACCACATTGATGGAGTTTAGCAGTTCATATTTAGTTTTACAAATTACATGAGTTGAGAGGCAGCAGTAAGAAACAATAAAAATCCACTGAGAGCTGCTAAAGCAAATTAAGGTTTACTAGTCCTTTGAAAGACAAATGATCCAAGCGCTTGTAATGTAGGGAGGGCAGTAAAAATTGTTCCTGACATTTACTATAGATTTAAAATATCAAATGGTCGCAGATGCCATATGTTGAACACATTTCATTTCCCCCCCCCCCTTTGAGGGTAAATGCTGCTTTATTCCAAAGGACAGCAAGGAAGGAAGAAACCTGAGACAAGAACTTCTGGATCAAGGTTTCTGGTGCTGCAGCAGAAATATCTTAAGCTCACTGGCTTTCAAACCATGTGTCGAAGAAAGCTGGGGCTCCTCCAAAATTTATCAGGGGTTCTCCAACAAGAAAGTCAATAAGGATGGAGTAGCATCTCTGAGGGAGGGACCTTGGCTCAATGGCAGAACAGCAGCTCTTCATTTAGCTCAATCTTCAACATCTCCCATTTTTAAGAATGGGAGGTGACAAGAAAGAACACCAAATAAACACGGGCAGTCAGAGTCATTGTTAGCTGGCATAGATATTAAGTTCTGTCCATTTGGCTTTTTTTTTAAATTTGCTGCTTGCTTGCTTGCTTGTTTTTTTTTTTTTTTAAATAATAATAATAATTGTTGGCCTGTTATAGTGTTTCGTATGTTAAACTTGTGCTTCTTTTTCTATACACTTGCAAACCACCTCCATCAATGTTGATGGAGTGGAACATAAAAAAGTGCCGGCATTTCCCACCATTCCCCGAATTCCTTGAAAAAGACCAATTCCAACTCTCATCAGCCCTGGCCAGCATAAACTAGAGAGCCATAAGTTTCCCATCCATGAATTAAACTAAGGTATCGTGCTATTATCTACCATGTAGGAGAGAGAAGAAGAGAGAGTTTGGATTTGATATCCCGCTTTATCACTACCCGAAGGAGTCTCAAAGCGGCTAACATTCTCCTTTCCCTTCCTCCCCCACAACAAACACTCTGTGAGGTGAGTGGGGCTGAGAGACTTCAAAGAAGTGTGACTGGCCCAAGGTCACCCAGCAGCTGCATGTGGAGGAGTGGAGACTCGAACCCGGTCTCCCAGATTAGAGTCTACCGCTCTTAACCACTACACCACACTGGCTCTCAATATCAGAGATATTGAGAGAGAGGTGCTATCACCTGCCATATGGAAAATGGCTACAGTATTACTTATTTTTATAATATCTTGACTCGGTGGCTAAAGAATAGAAGTCATCAGGTGAGCTCATTCAGTGCATCCTATGCTCAGGCAGTTATATCTCCCCTACCAGTCCACATGTAAGGAATTGCGAGCTGCGGGAAGGTATGACGTGGGTACAGCACAGTCACAGACTAAGATGAAGATTAAACCCATGAGCACAGCTCACATGGACCCCAAGGGCCATACTTAACAGAAACTCAATGGGGAAGTGGTTGTCCCATTATGGCTCGGTTGAGCACATAAGGAGAGCTGGGGGGAAATAGCTTCTGGAAGAGATCTCAAGTTACTGGTCAGTGCAGTTATTATGCAGGCAGGGGCATCAGCCAGTCCTGGGTCAGGAACAAAGTGGAAAACACTGGTGGACAGAGACAGGCACTTCAGCACCCTGGACAGAGCCAGGGAGTAAATTACTTGTTCGTAAGAATGTAAGAAGACTATTCTTGTGCTTGAATTGTACTTGCATGCTTCCCCCCAGGCATGTGGTTGGTCACTATGAGAACAGGGTGCTGGACTAGATGGACCACTGGCCAGATCCAGCAGGCTTTTTGTGTTTTTATAAACATGTATCACAGTACTCCTGCACTGCAGGAGGTCAGACTCGATAATCCAACTCTACAATTCTAAGTCCCTAATCACAATGCAACACAGTTACATCACATCAAAGCATTTCATTGTGTTACAAAAACACATAATAGAGCCATCAAAACAATTCATCTACATGTACACTACATAAAACTGTGCATTCGTGCTACACAAAATTAATCTAGTTCAGCTGGTAGAACATGAGATTCTTAATCTCAGGGTCATGGGTTTGAGACCCACGTTGGGCAAAATATTCCTGCATTGCAGGGGGTTGGAATAGATGACCACTGTCGTCCACTCCAACTCTACAAATTCTATGATTCTATGATACACAACCTCCATATACACCTCCCAAAACAATCTCCTTGCACCCACCACATCACTCCATTCACTCAATTCTTGCTTCAGTTAAACACTCCAACAATGAATAACTAACCAATAATTTGGTTCAGTAAACTTGTACCCCTGGCCCTCCTGATCTGCTTCGCCCCTCTCCTGATCTATCAGAGTCATGACTGAGGTAGACAGCACAACAGAGTTGTGTTATGAGGGTTTTTTGTACTTGTATTGATTTGTCTTCTGTGGATCCCCTGTAACTTAAGAGAATATTATGGGCCCAGTATTTACTGGGTGCAATGAGGGCTATTGCATCTAACCAGCACACCATACAAACTGTTTGTATATATCTCTACAGGGGAAGACCAGTGACAGCAGACAAGCAAATCTGGAAGAAATGATCCAGGTTAAACAGTATGTGGGCAAAGGGGATGTCACTGAATGCAAGTTGCATTCCTTCCTTGCTGTAGGTCTAGGAGTGCTTCCTACATCCAACAGTGTCCTCATATGGTGAGATTCCCTACCCACACCACCACCAGAAGCCAATGACACGTAGGGTGGGCACTGAAACTCACCATCTCACAGAGGGTGGTAGCCAAATAAATTAATTGCACTAGCAGAATAACTTCGGCTTGCAAAACGGAAGTTTCCCTCCTCTCCTCCTCCTGGGCAAATCTGCCCCAGGTGGTTGTGAGAACTCCCCAAACTAATATAGGGAGTGTGGATGGGAAGGGGGAGGAAGAAAGTCCCATAGCATAAGCAGAAGTTGTTCCGCTCTTCAAGGAGTTACTTAGTGATACTTTGGATGCAATTCAATGTTTTGTCATGTTTTTAAGTGCTCCTAGGGGAAAGGAGATTCAGGCCTTTGCAAACTCCAGGTGATGCAAAACTTGTCTGAAACTGTGGTGAGCTGCTGCCAGTCAGTGTGGACAACATGGAGCTAGATAGACAAATGGTGTGACTTTGTATAAGGCAGCTTCCCATGTTCCTTTCAGGGAGTTTATTCACTATTACAGCCATGCCAAGCTTTGGTACAAGTAGAAGAATCAAGTCAGAAAACTAATGGTATAGAAGAAAGATAATTACTTTATTTAATAAAAGCCTCAGCGACATGCTTTTTAAATTAAAAAAGAAACAAATATTAGAAGTTTTAATAAAAGAATACAATGCACGGTTGAATAAAAGATCTGTTACGGGTAGACAATTTTTTGCCTACTAAAGTAGCTGGAAATTTTACTGCTAGCAAAAACTGGATGATGGCTTTTACTGGCATGAGATGTAGGACAAAGAAAAACTAACAAAGTTATAGGTCCCAGCACTCTAGGAAAAGTACATGTGCCGTGTAAAAACTCCATGGATGCCGAGAGAGAAAGCAAAAGCCAAGTCTGACCAGATGGTAAAATTGGATGTTACTGAATGACGTCATAGATCAGACTGGTCTGTATAATGAAACCAAGCAAGCCAGAAGTTTTTTTAGAGTCCAGGAAGACATGAATAGAAGTGGTGCATGAAAGAAAAGCACTCCCCTTTGAGAATGCTTTTGAGAAGATCATGTCTAGACTCCAAATGTTAAGAGGCTTTTCCATTTTGAATTCAGACCGAAGACTTTAGCAAGCCAAACTCTGGGGTAAATAAGTTGAATTCTGTGCTTCCTTCCAACAACCAATTTAGTGAGGCAAATTAGGAGTGTATCTGAAAGGGGCACCTGGAAAATGTCGGTTGAGTCTATCGATGTCTACCCATGCAAGGAGTCTAATTCAACAAGGATGTATCCCTGAAGAACCTATAATGCCTGAGAGAGATGTTCTCTAGCCAGAAAGGCAGGCAACATACAATTCTAGGGCTTGAACCTAAAACCTCATGGCTGAAAGTCAGACTTGGACTTGGACTATGTGTGCCCAGACTCCTCTTCACAGAAGGGGATACAGGTGAGGCATGCAACATTACGCCTTGTGATTGGTAGGCTGTTTGAAGCATCAGGATTGGCTAGGACATAAGTTCTTGCCTGGTCAAGAGAAGTGTCTTAGTCCTGGTGCCAGATATCATAGACCTTTGGTCTAAAGGACTCAGTCTAGCTGACCAGGATCTTTGCCTGCTCCCGACAGGTAAATCACGCTAGTCCAAAGCACACAGCCAAAGAAAAAGCAGTAGAAAGTCAGGCAAGAGTTTGAGTCCAAGGACAACAAAGCAGGCCCTCACAAAAGAGCAACAGCAACTGCTGTCTAGCCTGCCATTAGCCTTTCCTGCTTCTTTAAATAGGACTGCTGGGAGTTCACTGGAACCAAACCCGATACTCTGCAGTTGTCATGACAATACGTGCCAAAGTGCAAGGCAGGGGGTGAATCTCAATGGCCGCAGGAGATGTCAACCAAGTTGCACGACTGTCTGCTAAGACTTTGGTATAACTGCTTTTAGCTTCTGCTGAACTCTGCTCAACCCACATTCCCAGTTTGTTCCACTTTGGCTGTGTGAACGGATCAGCTTGCAAGTCAGCAATATATCTAATAACAATAGGCTTCTAGTGCAATAGCCATGGTGCTCTTGTCTAATCAGCAACCCAGCCCTTTCCATCCCAAGGTTCTTTCTATCAGGTTGCCTTTCTCAAAACATACCATCAGTATCTTCTTCTTCTTTTTAATATTGTGGTTTAGTTAGAAGCCTCTTTATGTTTTAAGACTTATTTTACTGTAGCATTATCACAGCTTAATTTTCATGCAGTTTAATCACATTGGGTTATAAACTAAAATATCTCGGTACTTATGGTAGCATCTAGTGGAACCTACCCATTTGCTCCTTTTAGTACCCCTGACTCATCATCTTACACTATATTCATTCATCAGTGTTTTAACAACCGTTCTAAAAAATGTGATGTGATAGATAATTTGTCTAAACATGCTTGGCTTTATTCTCTCTCTCTCTCTCTCTCTCTCTCTCTCTCTCTCTCTCTCTCTCTCTCTCTCTCTCTGTGTGTGTGTGTGTGTGTGTGTGTTGTATGGACAAAGCCTTTGGGGCAGCATGCTTACTAGGAAGTAAATCCCACTAAACTCAGTGGGGACCTACTTCAGAGTAGGAATCAACTGCAATTCTTTTCATTCTATAGCAGTTTCCAGCTTTGTAGTTCTTCCATTTATCCTGAAAACAACCCTAGGAGGTCGATTGTGCTTAGAGCCTGAGCTGTCCAAGACCACCCCCAGCTGAGAAGGGCTTTCTGGCTGAGCGAGGCCTGGAAAAAGAAAAACTCCTACATCTAAAAAAGTGAACACACAATCCACCACATCGCAGGGTCACGGACTTCATCACACAATCAATTTTTCCCCTAAATAGATCTTCAGAGAGGGAGAAAATGCATTCAAAACACCATCATTTGAAATGCTGCCAGAGTCTCTCACCTCCTTCCATCAGACAAAGGGGAAAGGGATCATTTCTTCCAGTCGTCGTCCGTCCCCGTCCCCCCACTTTCAGGCTGAGCACAGGGAACAGCTCAAATCTAGGAGTTCCTCCACTGCCTTCTCTCTCTACTGATTCCCAGACATTATCTTCCTCTCTTTCTTGGGAAGGGTAATAGCTCAATGGTACGGCATGAGCTTTGCATGCAGAAGGTCCTAGGTCCAATATCCGGCATCTCCAGATAGTTTTCCAGGTCTGAAATCCTTGAGAGTCACTAGAGGTGTGGAAACTTTGGCCCTCCAGTTGTTGAGGGGCTGCGGCTCCCACCACCCCTGACCACTGGGGATCTCCCCTGAGCCATTTGAAGCTAGATCCCTAGATTATGATATTGGTTACACATTGCTCGAACAGGTACCGGTACCTGAGATACACATGCCATAGGGAGAAATGGGGGAAGAACTAAACAAAACATTTGCAAGTGGATTCTGTTTCTGTACTGATGATTCTTTGAAAAGCCTACGTAAGTATACAGACAAAGGAATTCAAAAGCTACCTGGAGAGTTCTGGCAAATGAAAGAATAAAACTTGAAGATTGGAATGCTGAATTTTAAACCTGGATGAGAGAAAATCACTTTAGTCTGATAACCGGATTACGTAGAACAAAAAAAAGGAGAGAAAATTAAGAACTGAAGAGCATAAAATTAAGGTGGAATGCAATTTGAACAGTAAGTACATGATGCAGGCTTTTATATTCATCTCCCCCTCCCAGTGTCCAACTAATTAAAATTACAGTCAAAATGAAAGAGACCAAACTTGTAAATATCTTTTTGCTAATGATGTTGTCTTTTTAATCATCTTCACATTCAAAGACTTTTCTTTATTCATTTAGAGCTTTACAACTCAAAAATTGTTTTGCTCCATTTCTTAAAATGTTTTCTCTTAAGCTATGAATTTGGAATTTTTCATTTGATTTTCTGGGTTTTTACAACTACCCTTGTGAAATCATGTATTGTATCAATTCACAGGATCTTATTTTTGCTGCAGAATATATTTTGTACATGATAATGGGATTTAATTCTAGCAACCTTTTCATTTAGGAAGGTCAATCCATCTGCTCATATTATTCATATTTAAGATGCACTTCACATAAAAATGCAACAATCACAACCCAGTACTTTATTTGATCTACATTTATCATATGTATATGCACAATATACAAAATAAACAATGATTACGTAATGGAAATGTGTTGAAAAAACAATACTGATATGCTACTGGAATACTGTAACATTATTAAGAATTATATCACACGAGTGAAGTAATGAATAGACAGAAACTCACTTCAGTTACAATGTTCCATGTCCAACATTTTCTCTAGGTATAGATTGGAGTGGGGAACCTTCTTTAAGCCCAAGAGTCATATACCTGGGCTTCTACTGAAGAAAGGGTGGGACAGAAATGCAATAAATAAAATTATTTTTGTCACCCACACATTCCAGTTTCTGGTTTCTTAAAACTGCAGTGCCCTGAACTGGACGCAGTATGCAAGAATGCGGTCTGACCAAAGCAGAATAGATTACCTTTACTTTTCATGATCTGGACCAGGGGTAGGCAACCTAAGGCCCATGGGCCACAAGCGGCCCACAGGGGTCGTTTAACCGGCCCATGAGCCACCCCCAAACGGAGCTCCCCGCTTGTCGAGTCCCCGCACACTGCACTAAACTGGCGCAGCGAGGTGCGGGGACTCACTTCCGCAGTGCCGGAAATCGCGTCTGCGCATGCTCAGATGCCAAAAATCGCGGCCGCACGTGCGTGATCCGGCCCACGGAGGGATCTCTACTGGAGTGAACCGGCCCAGGCGAGGTAAACCTTGCCGACCCCTGGATGCTATACATTGGTATCTTCGTTGTCGAACTTAATCCATTCAGGGAGTCCGTTCGACTCCTGGTGAAATATACTCGGAGTCGAGTGTGGATTTCATGCTCTTTATTCAGCTCATAGTAGCGAGGATTGAAAGTTCCCCCAGAACGTCTGCTTTATATACATTATTTACACAATGGGCCCCACGTGATTGGCTAATTCCAGGATATTCCTGTAGGCCAATCAGGTTGCGGATTCACTTCCCCCTGGAGCTGGATTGGGTGGCTCCTGCGGACCAATCAGACTGCTGCATTCTGAATCCTATTGTTCTAGGACTATTCCGACTGCTGCATTCTGAATCCTATTGTTCTAGGACCATTCAGAGTCTGCTGCATTCTGAATCCTATTGTTCTAGGACCAATCAGACTGCTGCATTCTGAATCCTATTGTTCTAGGACCAATCAGACTGCTGCATTTTGGATCCTATTCAACTCAGTACATAACACCTGGTATGGTTCGAAAACCGAGGTGCGGTTTCCGATTGGCTGCAGGAGCTTCCTGCACTCAATTGGAAGCCACGGAAGCCGTGTCAGACATTCGGCTTCCCAAAACACCTTCATAAACCAGAACACTCACTTCCTGGTTTGCAGCATTCAGGAGCTGATTTGTTCCGACAACTAAGCCGTTTGACAGCCAAGATACTACTGTACTTCTGTTGATGCAACCTAGAATTGCATTACCTTAATAGGTGAACTAATACCAGTGTACTGGAAGAAGCAAAGACCACCAGTGTCGAAGCAATGATTCGTCAACATCAACTTCGTTGGACTGGACATGTGCGGATGCCTGATTATCATCTTCCAAAGCAACTACTCTATTCCGAACTTAAAAATGGAAAGTGTAATGCTGGTGGTCAACAAAAGAGGTTTAAAGACTCTCAAGGCTAATCTAAAATATATATATATAATGTAGTATAAACACTAACAATTGGGAAACACTTGCCTGCGAGCACTCCAATTGGAGAACAGCCTTTACCAAAGGTTTCATGTGCTTTGAAGACACTCGAACTCAGGACGCAAGGGAGAAATGTGCTAAGAGGAAGGCACACTTGGTAAATCCACACCGTGATCAACTCCTGCCTGGAAACCAATGTCCCCACTGTGAAAGGACGTGTGGATCCAGAATTGGCCTCCACAGGCACTTATGGACTAATTGTTAAAACCTTGTTTATGGAAGACAATCTTATTCGGCTATGAGCGATCGCCAAAGAAGAAGAATAGCAACCACATCACCCTGCTGACACATGTCTGGCTTCTGGCCTACTAATACGCCCAGATCCTGTTCGCATGGGCTGTTATCAAACCAAGTGTCACACATGATTTTATTTGACAATTCTCCCAGTGCAAATGGACTTCCCTCTTCCCTCCCCGCAGCCTCCTCCACCGGCTCCAGAGGACTGGGGGGTAACTACCAAAAGAGATTTGGAAGGTGCAGGCGACCTGCAGGGAAAGGAGAAAGAAAATCCCATTGTGCACGCAGAAGCCTTTGTGCTAATGAGACAACTTCGTTGGGATACAATGCTATATGCCAAACTTGGCATTTATCTGTGTTGAAATTAATTTCGTTTGGCCCAGTTCTACATCCTATCTTGAATCTATTTTTAAAACACAAGAAAGGAGAGATTTACAGGCAGTAGTGGAAGCAATTTTTTTGTTAAAAAAAGATGCAGTTATGATGGTTTAGAAAGATCATACTAAGGATGAATTTTGAAGAAGGGTGGGAACAGGCAAACAGGAATTATGAGCCAAAGCTCTATTTTAGAGATTCAGACCACCCCCGCCAATCATTTCTGAAGGGGAAAACCTTCAGCGGACAGTCTGGAAAACCTCCAAGTATTTTCAAGGTTTGAAAGGGATTAACAGCATCCTTTTGGGCCTTCCAAATCAGTACAGCATATGGATTGGTCTGGTCTTCCGGTGTTGTCAATGTCTGTAATGGGAATATTTTTGTAATTCAAGATGTAAATGAGGCATTAGAGAACCTATGTACTTTATGTGTAGAAGATAACTGATTTATATGGTTGCTTTTGGACACCTGCCAGGAAGAAATAATTCTAGGGAGCCAAGATCGTGTTTTGCATATGTGCACAGATGAAAAACTCAAGGCCACTTGATGTTGTTTTTAGAGAAAGAGGTCCGAACATTGGAATAACTAGCAGCATGCAGGTCTGTGCATCCTCCATGATCCTTTGCTACACAGAAATTCTTACCAGAAACAGAATTCAGCATCCCTGTGAATCCTAAAATATTTTTTTTAAATGGAAAGAGCAAGCCTCTGGTCCCTATAGCTATGACAATTGGCTTAAAGATGTGTAGGCAACACCTGATGGAACCTCAGAAAGTGGGGAGCAGTGGAGGTGGCTTAAGAGACCTTTGTGCCCGAGTTCAACAAATTGATTAAAAAAACCAAACCCAACTAAATACCTGATCATTTTCTGCCCTTTAATCTATTCCCTGAAGTGGGCTGTCTCACTCAGCCTAACTGGTCAGGAAATTGCCTTATATAGAGTCCAGCCAATTAGTCAATCTAGTTAAGCAAAGAAACATAATTCCCCAAATCTAGATTACAGCAAGGTTGCCATATTTCAAACAGTGAAAATCCGGACAGAAAAGTTGGTGAGCTTTCTTTTCTTTTCTTTTCTTTTCTTTTTTTTGGCAAAGTTGGCAAAGCTTTTAAGGAAAATCGCCAAAAACGACATGGATTGCCTTACGTCCAGATTTTCCTGGAAATTTTAGCGATTTTTGGCCAGACACTGCATCCGACTGCAGTATTCTGGATATGTCTGGGAAATTCCAGACATATGGCAACCCTAGATTACGGCTCTTCTACAGTTTAGGGCCCCAACTGCAAAGGCCCTGCTATTTTAGAGCGATATGTTTATATAACGTGAATAGGCAATAACGGAGACTGCAATCCTAACTCCACTTACCCAGGAGTAAACCCCACTGGATTAAGAAGGGTTTATTTCTGAGTAGACATTTGTGGCATTTACCCATTAGCTCAAAAGACTCTCAGAGCAACTTGCAAAAATCAGTACTGAGGTTGCCTCCTTCAAGCTCACAATCTAAAAAGACACCACCACACATGGAGAAAAAAAGAAAAAAAGTTCTTTAAATTACATTTCTAAAAACGCAAGTTAAATAGGTTTTGCCCTAGAGTAGCCTCTCCCCAGAAGCATTCTTCCCCCTCCCCAGGCCATAACAAGGAGCAATCAGAAGTTTCCAATCCTTAATAAATGTCAGTAATAATTTTTCTCTAATTAAACACATTAACTTCGCCGTCCCAGCTAAGTCCAATGATTTTATCAACCATTCCTCCACAGTAGGTGGGGTTGGATATTTTCATCTTTGTACATATCACAATCAAGTCTGTGCATGGCTACTCTGAAGTAAGCCCCGTTGAGTTCAATGGGACCTACTCCCAGGTAAATTGTGGCCTTAATTCAAGGAGGCCTACAGCTTTTACTGCACTTATCTTGATGTTTTTAATAGGTGTGTGCATATTATATATAGTTTTAACTTTCCCAATGTTTGTTTTGAAGGTATTTTTTCTGTATGTTTTTAATTGTTCTCATTTTTCTCTTGAGTCCTTGTCAGGAAAAAAGGTGGGGTATAAAAATAATAGTAATAGTAGATAAAATAACTAGATAAAATAGTAGTCAACTGCAAAGGGGATTCAGATATTTAATTTGGCACAATTTACTAGAGAATCTTCTGCTATTCTATTTTATGCAACAATCTTAGTACAGTTACAGGTAGATAGCCGTGTTGGTCTGTCATAGTCAAAACAAAATAAAAAAAATTCCTTCCAGTAGCACCTTAGAGACCAACTAAGTTTGTTCTTGGTATGAGCTTTCGTGTGCATGCACACTTGGTATCTGAAGAAGTGTGCATGCACACGAAAGCTCATACCAAGAACAAACTTAGTTGGTCTCTAAGGTGCTACTGGAAGGAATTTTTTAATCTTAGTACAGTACAGTGGTTGTGACCTTGGTTCATATTGTATGTGTGGTGCCTGATTATTTTTATGGTTATTGCTGTTTTTGTTATTTTTCTGAATGATGCCATGGCCTATGGATAGTGCAATAAAAGTCTGATGATGATGATGAATAAAAATAATTTATTAGACGTGTGCAGGGCTGCACCAAAATACAGCGCGAGACAATATTTAACTGTATTTAACTACAGCCCCGCCAAAAAAAGCAGGCGGGAACTTATATACAACTGGCGACTGACTAAAAAAAGGCGTGGCCCCGCCCCTCCACTCTCCTCCGCGCGCGCGCGTTCTGTCCAATCACAGTTAGCGGCGGGAGGCACGGGGCGGATTCAAAACGAAACGGATTTCAACCGTCCCCGATAGAACACAGAACGGCGCGCGCGATGGGCGTGACCATCCCTGACTCCGCCCCCGACTTCCTCCCGCCCCACTCTTGGCTTTTCTTTCGAGCTGAGAGGGAACGGGAGTGGGGCGCGCGACATTGTCAGTTGCTTCTCTCCGGGCCACGCGCATGCGCCGCGCCGAACCCTCCCTCCGCAAGGGAGGGGGGGGAGAGAGAGATTGCGCCTGCGCGGTTGTGGTCGAATGGTTCGGCGGCGGTAAAAAAAAAACACGTCTGCGCGTGAGGAGAGGGAAAAGCGAGCGGGCGGGAAATAGTAATAATAATAGTAATAATAATAATAATAATAATGGCTGCCGGTGTTGGGTCGCTGCTGCGAGAGTGCCCGCTCCTCCTGCCTCAGAACCGGGAGAAGAGCGTCTATGAGGGCTTCGTCACCGCCCAGGTACTGAGACGCTGCACCGCCCCCCCCCCTCACGGGAAAACGTTTAACGTGCAGCTTTACCTGGGAGTAAGGTCCCATTCGACCCGAGGAGGCAAGTGGCAGGGGTAGTGTGAACGACCTGAGGGGGACTTACTCGCTACTTTTCTCCTCACAACAACCCCGCGAGGTTGGCCGGGAGCTTCGTGACTGAGGGAGGATTCGAACCCGCGTCTCTCGCGGCATAGAACGAGGGGAAGGCGAAAGAGCAGGCTTCATAATAGGCTTAAAAGGTGTGGGGAGCATTTCTCTGCTGGAGTGCCGCTGGTTTCTTCAGCTTGGTGGTCGCGGATCCAAGGCAGGTCGCCATGGATTCCTGCATTAGAAGAATCACAGAATTGGAAGGGGTATCCGAGTGCCATCCAGTCCTTGCAGGGTGGTGACCCCCCCAGGGTTGGGCTAGATGATCCCCACGCCCCATTTCCAAATTTACAGTTCTGATTCTGTGCAACAGGAGCATCCCCCAGCATGCGTGCCCAGGTACAAAGCGGGCCTCAAAAAGTTGAAGGTACCTGGGACATTGTTGTTATTTTTATTGTTGCTTATTAAATTTATCAGTCTTTTTTTGGAGGGAGGGGTTGCCGCAGCAGCTCAAAGCGACTTAAAATATTTTAAGTGAATGCATACAAGACCAGCCCCCCCCATAAAAAGCATCTGAATGCAAATCAGAAATAATAGTAAAATACACATCCTCATCATTTATGCTAGATAACAAATAGCCTGATCTGGTTTATGATGGTAGTGTGGCAGCACCTTTGGAACTCCCTGCCTATTGACATTAGGCAGTTACCATACTGCCTTCAGAAACCTTTTCTGTTTTGGCGGGACTGCAGACACATGATTTGGTTACATATCTATTTAAATTTGTTTTAGATGCTCTATTGTTTTTTGTTTTATCAGTTTTAGAATGTTTTAAATACGTTTTTATTTCATTTTTAAATGCATTTTTATAATAGAAGTTTTTGCCACCCTAGGTTCCTTAGAGAGGAAGGTTGGGCTATAACTTAAATAAATACATTAGTACTACTACTATGCCTTATTAGTTGCATCTCACAATCCAGTTTAACTCACAAATATTAGTAACTTTCACAGTACGGTAATAATAATGATGGGCTGGATTGACAAGTAGGCTTCCTATAACTAGAGTAGGAAAGAAGAGAGCTCTTGTTTAATTTTCAATTTATTTATTTATTTATTTATTGTTGTTATAGTTATTTATGCTCCACCTTTTGGGAATGCAGATCCATTCCAGGCAGTTTACAAATACATTAAGCTACATTTTAAATAACCACAGTTAACAATGCTGTTGGTGTTAAAATGTAGTCTTGACTGCCAAAAGGGTGATTCAGTTAAGAACACACAGTCATAAAGAGCATGGAGGGAAATGGATACAAGAGGGAGATAAGTCTGAGGATGCCAGAACAAAGAAGTGAGCTGCAAAATAAGTTATTTAACCAGTTGCTGCCAAGCTGACCTTCCTGATGGTCTTGACTGGATAGAAGTGTTGCAACTGGCCCAGTGGATCTTGATCCCCAGGCTGATGTTGGAGCCTAGAGTATGCTTCCTTTCTGTTCTGTAGTATCAGGGCAACTGAAGCAGAGCCGCCTTCTGTAAGAAAGATGCAACAGAATGAGGTGCCAGAATGGACTATATCTCTTCAAACTGCATTAAAATTGGGGTGAGCTTTGCAGTTGAATTCAGTAGGTACAGGATTCCACCCTTAAAATCATTAATGCACTGACAGCTGTATTATCTGAAACAACTTTCTCTGTGTTTTCTTGAGAAATTATGTTTAAGCAAAGGAGTAGCTGGCTGCACACAAAGTGCTGTTGAATGTACAAAGAGAAGATAGGGAAAAAAGAAAGCAACACCCCTTCACCCCCAGTTAAATCAGAGTTATCAAAGCTATTGCACAGTGGTACCTCGGGTTAAGTACTTAATTCGTTCCGGAGGTCAGTTCTTAACCTGAAGCGTACTTAACCTGAAGCACCACTTTAGCTAATGGGACCTCCTGCTGCTGCTGCTGCGCCGCCAGAGCACGATTTCTGTTCTTAGCGGAGTTCTTAACCTGAAGCGTACTTAACCCGAGGTACCACTGTATGTCTAGAATTTACAACATTTGCGTATGGCACCATATTTTTCTGTAGGAGATTTTCTTTTTAAAGGTGTTTTTTAAAGTACCTTTCAGTACTTTAATGAAACACTGAATCATAGTTATTTGACCTTTACAAAAGGTCAGAATTACATCTGCTTTTTATTTTATAAAAAAGGCCATTTAAATGTAATAGAAGTGAGAGTTACAATATACTATGAAGGTAAAGGTTATGGGGTACATTAATTGTGTTTCTGTATTCTTCATTATGACAGTTTCTTGAAATGTCCGTTCCTTTGTACAAATGCTGAAAATAATTAATAACTGATAACTGCTTCTAAACTTAGTTAAAATACTTCCCTGATCAGAGATTTATGAACTGTGTTGGGGAGACTTGACACCTTCATTTGTTTCCCAAATTTGGCCAATAGCATCCCTTATTATGAAACTTAATTGAAAGAGTACAGTTACACCTTTAAGATGAACTGAAATTATTTTACTGAAACAGCATGAGCTTTTGTAGGCAATTACCTACTTCATCAGATGCTAGAGTGAAACTGATTAGAAATTAGTTCTTATTAGAAAGAAGATCCTTTCTGCCCATGACATTTCACACTGCTTTAGCCAAGACAAAATGTGTGCTCTGGGGAGTCCTGGTAACTTGCTAAAAAGTGACTGCAAACTACAGGCCCTGACCAATGCAAGTCATAAAATTATTAACCAACTTTAGTTGATTTTCCAGTTAGAATGTTAGACCACATGGAACCACACAAGGTTCAAGAAGTGACAGAATTTTGTATAGCTATTTCTATGTATGGACACTATTCTGCCCTCTTGAGAATGAAGAGAGGAAGGGAGGCAAATACACCACCAGGACCTCTGCCAGTCCCTCTGCCACAGGGCGAAGGAATATCACCTGCACTGTGAAAAGGAAGAAGGCGGCTGGGAGAGGGAGTTTGTGGTGTTTTTTACCATCTGCTGACCACTGGATGGGAGAATTGTAAGCCTCCCTGACTGCCTTGTCAAAAACCCAGTGTATCAAATAAATAATATTTGCAACCTGCAAATGCTCTATTATAGGTCATTCAGTGGCCTATAGCTCTCACACATCATAGGAAAATTAAAACAATAATTTTAGCTTCCATGCAAATTAATGTGTTTTCCCATTTGTGGAAAAATCTCCATGGAATTCTATATATTAAGAGTGAACTCATTCTCCATGAATGAATCCAAATGTGGTCAAAATGGTACCTCCTATGTATAAGAGGAAGGTGCCAGAAGACTTGAGTGAACCCCATGGTATGCAGAACTAGAGAAAAGCTTCAGGGGGCAGGGAGAGAATCCCAAAACAGTCCAGTAAAGGCTAAGCAAATGCAGAATGGTGCTGAAATATAGCATCCTAGAAGAGGGCATGGCTGGCTGGCTGCATCCTTGAACAGTGAGGATTCTACATGTATTACCAGTACTTGGGTGCCCAGCATGGTTACCGGTAGCATCCTAGGCATGTGCCTTAACCCTTTGCATCTTTTAGCTTCACTCCCCAGGTGGTTGTGAAAAGCGGGAGGGCTTCATAAGCACGTCAGAAGAAGCAAAACTTGGTGTATGCTAGCTGCCCTTGCTAATAGAAAAACTTGCCTTCAGTGGCTGGAAGGTGTAAGAATGCTAAGTAACAACATAAGGAAAGACTTGCCAGAAAGCTAACAGTAACTGGAAGCGTACACATTTGTCAACTCTAATTGAATTCATTTTTCCAATTTAACAACTGAAGAAGAAGCACAGTAGACTAGGGAAAAAAACTAGAACATGGGACTTTTTATTTGGAGCCCCCCCCCCAGTTTTTCAAATGAAAAACAGTGTAAATTGGGGAAAACACTGGAAAAATATGACACCCCCACCCATTTGCAATGAGTAAAATGCCTTTTAAGATTTTAGCCAGAATGTATAATATGGAGGTTTTTATGTAAGTCAATTTTCAGCATTAGAGAATAATAATTTCCATATATACTATAGATATACCGGTATATGTCATTCAAATCCATTACTATTTCTGCACCTAAAGGGTGCTTCCATTTTCATGAGAGGCAAAAAAATGTCCTTGAGTGCTTCTGCAGTGCTGTTTGTCTTTGGATAAACTTGGATCTAATTTAAGATATGCTGGAAGCAAGTGTCCTATGTCTGTCCTTTTGACCTGACTCCTTTCTTGGAAATGACCTTTTTACCTCTCCTCAAATCCATTGTGACAGGGCACCCTGCTACATACTCTGAAACAAGCAGCTCCTTGTCCTGCCTTGCTGGATGATAAAATGGTCAGAAGGCACTGCAAACCTATATATGTTTTTATGGGAGTAAGTTCCATTAAAGAGCATGGGTCTTCTGAGTAAGCATATGTAGGATTGCTCTGTAATAGTGCAATCCTATTACTATGTCTGCTACTTAAGTATGAAGTAAGACAGACTTCAAGATATCCAAGTCTTCTGTAACTGTTAGTATTTATAATTCAAATTGCAGAAGAGCTAAACATATACTCCTAGCCCAGAACCAGGCATAAGCAACTTACCAGTAATCAATTAAATACTTCTCTTGTGCAAGCATTCATTTTGTAAAGGTATAGGATTTGCACCCTGAATTTCATAAACATACCAAATGGTACAATTTTATTTTAAAAACGTTGAAAATTATGCAACTATTGCATATAAATTATGCAACTATTGCCACCAACATTTCCATAGTCCCCCTTTTTCATTTGTTTCCCTCTATGACTTAAACATTTCCAGAATTTTTACATTTCTGTCAGTATAGTTTCTCTTTCTGCTTGGCAAATTAAGAAATCTGGCTCCTGATCCACAGTGCGGACATCACTATGTTGTATTGTACATTCTTGAGTTCTCATCCTATAAGAATTCTGAATAATGCACGCCACTTAAAAAGGGAAAGGGGCGGAAAGACTCCTATTGATTTCATGAGAAGTGAAGCAGACTTGCCTGAATAACTTCAATATTATAGAGAGATAAAAGAATGTGGGCTATATTAAGATAGGGCATTTCCACACAATGAGAGGCAAAATGTTTCCCAACCACATCTCATCCGTTGTAAGATTTTTCTACAGAATTCAGTCCGGCAATGGAGTGATGATTGATGTCCCTTCAATGTGATGTGGGGCTCGGGAGGGAGAGAGAATAACTGCTACTATTTCTGTTTTCTGCCTTCACTTTAAAAAGAGTGTTATCTTGTGCAACTTCCAAAGAATTTAAGATTTTTGAACCCCAAACATTTAAAACTATGGGGCAGTCAGGGTTAGGAAGTAAATAAAAGAAGATCACACAGTGGTGCAAAAATATGAAGTGTCTGTAATACTTGCACACCTGCATTTTCCACATCAACCACTTACCTGTATTTATATATCACTTATATGACAAATTTCTAAGTAGTTTTCAACTATAAAAAGTTAAAAAAACACTTAAAACCACAGTTAAAACTGTAAAATCAGAAGTTCAGTTCAGTGGACTGCTTATCTAAACTGATGGGGCCTCCTGTTTCAACAGGGAAGGCAATCTATTGCTGCCAACAGTGTTATGGTATGCCCTCCCTGTTGAAATATGAAAAAGCCTCCCTCTGCTACCTCATGCTGATAATTGTCATGCCATAGCAAAACAAACCAAGTTCCATTAGATGATTGTAGTACCCTTACCAGGCAGTGAAGAGGAAGGCAGTTTTTCAGGTAATTTGGTCCATGGTTATTTAGGGCTTTATATGGAAGTACTGCAAGCTTAAAAGTGACTTGATGGTTATAGGCAACCAAAGCAGATCCCTCAGCCCTGGTGTGACATGTGCCTGATAAAGAGCACCACTTAGCTCCCAGGCTGCAGTATTCTGCATCAGCAGTAGCCTCTAGACCGACTGCAAAGGAAGCCTCAAACAGAGCACATTACAGTAGGCCAAATGTGAGGTTGCCAGTGCTTGTGTCACAGTGATCAAGTGATCCCTGTCTAGGAAAGGGAGCAGCTAATGTAGTAGCTGAAACTGATGATAAGTGCTCTTTGCCACAGACCACCTGGCCAAAAATAGTTCCAAGAGCATCCCTGAGCTGCATACCTGTTTTTTTCAGTGGGAGTGTAAGCCCATCTAGGCTCTCCAATTCTCCAATCTGGAAACCACTTAACCACAGTGCTTCTGTCTTAGGAGGATTCAGCTTCAGCCTGTTGACCCTCATCCACTTCATCCAGGCCCTAATTCAGCTCATTGGTTCCATTGCTGAACCAATAGCAATGGGAAGTAATGCATGTTCCCAGATATAAAATACTGCACTCTGAGTGCTTGGAAAATAAAACATCTTGACAACAAGAGCATGGTTTTGAGAGAAGATGGGTGATATAGTACAGATAATAAATAGATGAACAAATGTACATTAATTGTGTGGAAAGGCACTGAGAACCTCATTAGAATGTGTTGAAACCATTCTGCAAATGGAAGGGCTTCTGTACTGTACATGGAAATAACTCCAATCCATCAGAGACTCCCTGGAGGGAGGGGATGCTGCAATTTTTAGTGATCCTTGTTCCCTTGCATCACTTTCCACACTTGTTCTGGATGGTATGCAACCTTCTGTTGCAGCTTTTAATATTGTATGCTTATTCTGGTTCTTACTATGTCTCCCTCATGACTTAGTGTTGGTCAAGTTGCTCCTGCTGCTTTGTACTACGCCACAAATTTTGTTTGTGTATTTGACCATATTTTTTCTATTATTTCATTGCCTAAGGCTTTGAGCTGTAAACTAT
Organism: Darevskia armeniaca; assembly: GCA_034641395.1. Classification (NCBI taxonomy): domain Eukaryota; kingdom Metazoa; phylum Chordata; class Lepidosauria; order Squamata; family Lacertidae; genus Darevskia; species Darevskia armeniaca. The sequence continues at coordinate 2,519,161 of JAWWNF010000290.1, read as the reverse complement.
TTTTTTTAAAAGTAAAAAAAAAATAGGTCAAAGTCTACTTTTAAAAAATTCCTAGATATGCCTTAGCATTCCAGCTGTGCTAAGTTGATATATTTGTAGATATTCTACCTAATGAGATGCTACTTTTCCAGGGCAGAGACTTTCACATAAGGATATTGTTACCATCGGATCTTCAGTTGAAAAATGCCAGGTAAGGTACATGATTTTTTTAAATATATTTTTGCTATATTGCAAGATAACCTTTTCAATTTTTAATAATATGTCTTGTGTGAGAAGTAGTGATGGCTCTTACAGTTTGAAGAGATTTTCAGAGTATCAGCAATTTTAGTTGTTAAATGATTGTTGCTAATTAACTTTGACACCAGTAAGATTTAGTGGAACCAGTCAAGGAATAGCATGGAAAAATGTAGGAAAATGATCAAGTATTTTCTGATTCTGCAGACCTGGGAACAACCACAGAAGAATCTAAAGTTGAATTTGGTCTGAAAGTAATCATATTGGGGTTATACTTGGACAACCAGCGACTGTTGCAAAGCTGAAATGTCTTAAGTGAGCTAGCCAAGGAAGTGGCATTGTAGGTCTATTCAGTAAAGTACTGAGGCTTCAGTTGGCACCACCCCCAACCATTGGGGGACAGAGATGCTGTGGTGCACACACCTCCAGTAAAATATGGCTCATGACATATTCAGGTGGCAACTATACTGACTTGCATGTCATGCAGATCCCAAATTAGGTGGGTTTGTGGTAACACATGCAAATGAGTGGGATTTTGTATATAGAAATTGTTTCACACCAACTGATCATCATAATCTGGGAGCTGCAGCATGCTTAAATTTGAAGTGACTGTCATACATTTTGAACTGGTATCCATTAGATCAGAGATGTTACAGCTAGAGACAGGTGGGGGAGTGTGACGATTACAATTTTTCTCTTGAGGACACTCAGGTTTTGCATCATGCTTTGATTGAAAATCATATTCCGTGCATTTCAGGCAGAAACTTGTGCCCAGCACAGCTTGACTGATAATTCTGTGTGTGGTGTTTTTTTCCTTTACCTTGAGTATGAGATTTATCTCACTTTCTTGAATTATTTGGAGCTATGTTTATCATGGTACAACTTGTTCAGTTCTCTTCAGCAGAATAATTTGGATTATGTGGCTTTATCCTGTAAAAAGGTTTACAAATGAGTAATTCTGCTTGGGGCAGGGATCGAACATGTGTGCAAGTATTGTTTCCATAGCTTTCACACCTGCAAATGTGCAGGGGCATACACCCTTCACCACCTGCACTATTGTACACTCCTGTATCAGAAAAGCCTCTTACGAAAAAGTCAGTGATTCTGAAGGTGATTCCAGTGTGTGGGGGGGGGGGCGGGTTGTATGTACATACCTCTGGCTTTTACATGGCTGAATGTAGCCTACTGTACAAAGTAAGAATCTGTTGGTTACCCAGGTTATGAGGAAGGTTATGAACCCTTTAAGTGAAGCTGAATGGTCAGTAAACACTGGCTCTGTTTCTCTTTTTAATTATGCCTTCCTAGATGTTTACAATAAATGAAGTACTCATGCATGTTTATCTTAAAATGCTGGTTTGAGATACTGGATTCTGTGCAATCAGGCAACTCATAGCTATTATATCAGTTAAAGCTGTTGTCCATGAACCACTTTAGCATGCATACATATACCTAAATCTGTTTACACCCATTGAATGTTCATATATATCTGTTTAAAAGTTTTATAGTTAATAGTGAATGATATAACTGAATATCACCAGCACAGTATAGAAGTTTGAAACCAAAATAAAGCTGCAATGAGAAGAGCTATCAGTTGAGCACATTCTAGAGCTGAACCTTGGATAATATCAACAGAGTGAAAAGGATGAAGGGAGAGAACCGTGAACCATGGTGTTTCCACCAGCAAGTGGGCATTTCCATGACTATTATACCAGTTCCTGGTTTCTATGATTAATATTTCAAATTTGTTTTATTAAGCTTGTTGCATTGTGATATTTTAATGTTCAGTTTTTTTGTGAACCACTTTGGTATTTATATTTGAGATAAAAAGCAGTATAATAGTACTGCACAAGGTTCACACAAACATCCAGAGCAGAGCTTTCCAAACTTTAATGTTGGTGACACACTTTTTAGACATGCATCATTTCGTGATACAGTACTGTAATTCAGTTTAACTAGCAAACTGGAGGTTAAACTAACCCCTTTCCAGTCATGACACACAGTTTGGAAAGGTCTGCTCCAGAGAGTAGTAAAGAGAAGCAAGGCCACTATCAGCTCTACTGTTAAACCAATGCATTCCTCCATCAGCTGTTATCTGGCAGCAGCCATTCCATCAAACTCTAGCAAAGGGAATGGCGGAAAGCAGGACTATTCTATTGGCTCAGCAGTTACATTTGACTTGTCCTCTCTATAGGGAAATGGTTATCTCTGGCCCACTTTATATATATACAAGATAAATATTTCTGCTTCTTTAATTTTTATATTTCATTTTTTATATTTATATATGGAACCCTATTCTATTATATTTATTAAATTTATATACCGCCCTTCATCTGAGGAGCACAGCACACTTGTTGAGGGCCTTCAGAGGAAAGTTCCCTGACACCCTGAGGCAGAATTCATATGTATAGTCTGTTTTATGGAGACTGGTCTTCTTCATGTTTTGTTGTAATTATGCTAAGTTTTGCAACCTTGTGATCAGAGAGTCAAAATTGGAAATTACCTGCAACAAGTACAGTATGGTAGATTTAGGTTAGAGAATCAGGCTTTCTGAAATTATGTTGCAATCAGAAATGTGTTCTCCAATGTACTACTACTTTGATTCTAACGCTATCCACTCTTTTGAAGCTTACCGTAATAGAGGAAAGTGAAGCTTAATAATAAAAAAAATGCATTAGCCAATTGAAAGTTTAAAAATCTGTTACAGTTTGTTATACTTCATAGTTCAGTTACCATGCACCTTTATAAAGTGCACTGAAAATAGCAATTCATATAGGATAATACAGCAGTCTGTTCCGGAGAATATTAGGCATTTTTATAGAGCACATTTGGTAAACATTTGAAATTCATGTATTATGGTAGATGACATAACATACAAGAAACTAAAATTTCTTAAAATAAAGGATTTTGTGTGTGTGTGATTGTGTTATATTTTCCTTTCCGTGTACATAAAACTACCAGAAAGCACTCATTTTAATGTTAGTCTTCCAGTTTACTTAATATGTATTATTTTATATTTTGTAGAATACAGTGTAGCTGGTATTTGAAAAAGTTGTTGGATGGATACCAGCAAATTCTAAAACAGGTATGTTTGTGAAATGTGTTGCTGAACTTACTGAATTCCAGTAGCTAGTGATGTTATAAATACTTGAGAAGGCCTGTAGCCTACAACCCATTTGCTTGTAAGTAAATATTTAGAGCGATTCTGTTGTCTTCTGTAGGAATGCTTCAAAGTAAATGAATTTTCAGATCACATGAAAAGTGAGTCTGCTTATGACCCTGACTCTGAGTAGGGGAAGCTGAATCCCACAATGAAGTCTTATGGAGTGCTCTTCCTATTAGAGGGGGAGAAGAATGTGCTCCAAGCTTGGTTGACTGATAGTGTCTCTTTGAGAGCTCTGGCATTCTGACTTCTGATGATGATGGGAGGACAATGTGGGAGCAAAGTCATGGTCATGTAGTCATCTGCTTCGCTAAAGGTTTTCTACATAGGAGGAAGGGCTGTAGCTCAGTGATAGAGCCTCTGCTTTGCATACAGAAGGCCCTAGGCATCTCCTGGTAGGGCTGGAAGAAGACACCTCTCTGAAATCTTGGAGAGCCACTGCCAGACAATACTGAGCTAGGTGGACCAATGGTCTGACCTGGTACAAGGCATGTTCCTATGTTGAATGAGATACCATCTCTACACACAAAGTGTTTCCTAGAAAGTATTTTTCTCAAAATGTTGAAGCCATGGGAGCATTTTTTATTTCTCACTTGCTGCGAAATGGAGTCCTGTCTAGCTTTAACGGTATCACACACATGCTATATGATTAAAAAACAGGCCAATGCAATAATATTAGCACAAAACATTACATGAAATAATTAACAAAAAGAAACGTGTTTTTCAGCGGTTGCAGCACTCTTCGGATCTAGTCAGTTTCATGGTGGAGTTGAAGACTGTTTTGGTGAGGAACTATATTACAGAGAATTAGTGATCCTAATTTGTCTCCTTACTGTTTGCTTTTATTTACTTCTACAATAAGCACGATACCCTATTTGCTAATCTTCCATAATAATTGCAGTTTTTCATATGGTCCTTCTGGAATTGTGTTGGATCTGCAATGTGATGGCCAATACTATTGCTTATGTAACCTCTTTTTACAAGTTACTAGTTAGAAACTAGGATATGATTTTCCAAATTCAACTGTTTTAAGATACTCCTTTTCAAATATAGCCTTTTATTAGCCTTGTATTATATATTATGTCATGTGGCAAATGCCACAAAGTAAACACATGAGAGGGAGCAGTGGATGAGCGTGCTGATTTTATCCCCTTTTGTTATTGTTGTTTTTCCACTTTTTAAAATTGATTTGTCATAAAGATATGTACAAACTAACACATAACCATGTAAACAATAGCAGAACCATACATGGAGCATATTCAGTATAAAAATCTAATTACAGAGATGCAGTTACATATACAGTAGCACAAATTTTAAGAAGAGTCTATAGACCCCAAACCACAATGATGAGTGACTCATGGGAGGAATGCTTATATGACTCTATATATAATTTTTTTAAAAGTGAGAACCAGTCTGCATCAAAATTGACTGATTTGACTTGCTGTAGACTATTTGTCTATATCTAACTCAACACTCAGTTAAAACAATGTTCCATACATTTGCAAACCTCGTTGTTGTTTTCATTACCTTCACATTTGTGGAAGATGGATGTTTGAAGCAGAGAGGCTTTTTGATTTGTGGAGACTCGTACATTTTGGAACCTTCTAAACACAGAGTGGCAAAACAATGACAGAGGAGGCAGAGTTAGTGTGGTCATCCCCATTGTGCCCCTCGTGTTTATTTATTGGATTGGTAACCCCTGCATAGGGCTTGTTTGAATAGGCAGTATCTACCTTAGCTGAATATCTCTCAGATTAGAAGGGAGGAAAACGGTTACCTCTTAACTTCATTGCTGGCCATAAAGGAGGAATATGAGGCAATGTGCATTCATTAATTTACCTGCCTATTTAAGTTCTTGAGTATGTCATGTGCAGCACAGTATTACTAGTGTAAGAATATCTCTTTATTGCCTATATATCCATCATAAAGGTGATTCCAGAGCTAAAAAATGAGAGGCATGCTTTAATTTGATCTGATTTTACCATGGCCATGGTTTCTGATTTATAACTTGCCAAGCAGAAATGGAATAGGAAACAACCATTGCAAGGTGAAATCCAGTTGCAACTTCAAAAGAACCACAGTTTCATTCCTGTGAAAATGTTAAATTTCAGAACCTGGGAATTTGGATATTCTGGAGAAACCTGAGCTATTTTCAGCTGGATCTAAAGAGGCTCTCTATGACACTGTACAATTGAAAGTACTGTACATACACACTTCATTTGTTTTAACTTGCTTTTCTTTAAATATTTTTCCTGTTTGCTGATAATGTTTAGTGCTGAGGGCTTTTTTAGACTATTATTTTTAGCACAGTGAATGTGCAGCAGTTATACACTTGTTGCAGAAGATCCAGCTTCTTCTTGAGTAGCATATCATATTTTTCCAGCACTCAGGCAACAATATTTTGTTGCAGGTTAAATGATACGCTTTTGTGCATTTCTTCTGCAAATGCTGTGCGAAATGATACTGCTACATGAGGGCACCTCTTGGATAGTGCTTCTGACTGTCTACTGATGAGCAGCATAATTCCCTTCATATCTGCACTATTTTATGACTTTTTATAATTTCTTTTAGAGGTTGATTGCTCCCTCATTGTGCCACTCAAGTGTGTACGTGCCCATGTAACCCTTTTAAGAAGAAAACTGCAGACACCAGCAAGGATTTCATGTTTTATTTCCCTCTCCCTGCAAAAATTCTACCATTTCATGATTTTTCTTCTTCTCTTTTTTACCCTAAGAGTGTGTCCTCCCCTTCCTGAGCTCTGGAGCACACAGATCTTTTTTATTTTTCTGTTTAAAAAAGGCAAAACCCACAGCTAACCCATGCAGCAAGGCTATCATTTGCGATCCATTAGGTGTGGACAGGTTGTTGTTCTGCTGCCAGTAGATTGTGGCAAGGTGAAAGGCTGAGATTTATCACCTGATAAGCTCTTAGAACTTGTAGTTGGAAATAAAGTTGGAAACTGTCGTGATGTTTCTATCATACTACTCTTCATTTTTTAGGATGCCTCATATTAAACTTGTTGATAGCTCTGAGCTTCATTTTCTGAATCATACTGAAGTATATTTCCAGAAGGAACTTCGTCATTGGTTGTGAATTTTCTAAATACGTATTTCCACTAGACATAGGTTTTATGTATCACTTTCTCTTTATGGTGTCCTTCTAGTGAGAGTGTTTGAGTGTTTTTTAAAATCTCTGAGGCATGCTTCAAATTTGTATTCATATATGCATTGACAATGCCTGATTAAAAATGTGGAGATATTTCTACCAGAGGGTTCAAAAGCAGTTTAATGGACCCAACCTTTATTAGTATGAGGACCCCTTTTTAACCTCAAAAAAATAAAAAAAATAAAAATGCAAACCCCCTCATTTCAATTGTTGCAATTTTAGGCTTCATTAATTGAGAAAATACATAATGACAAAAAACTATTATGAATTTAATATGGTATAAAACCAATGTAGATCTGCGCAGAAGACAGCACACACTGTGCTGTCAAATGAGCAGTTATGATATGGTGCTATCTTGTACATGTCTACTCAGAAGCAAGTCACAGTGAGTTCAATTGGACTTACTCCAAAGTGTACAGAACTGAAGCCTCAATGCCCAGACTTTCCTTTATTTACTGTTAGGGCACACATAACTTTTTTCTTGTTAAAAGGAGAAAGGATATGCTATCTTGGTTCTTCCTTTTTCCTTTGATTAAGGAATAAGACAGAGAAGATTGTCATTCTCCAGCTCCTCCTATACTTTTCTTTCCTTAGTTCCCATCTCTGTTCTCACCCCTTGAATGCTTTGAATCTGGCCATTTTTATGTACAGTGGTACCTTGGTTCCCGAATGGCTTAGTTGTCAAACAAATTGGCTCCCGAACGCCGCAAACCCAGAAGTAAATGTTCTGGTTTGTGAACGTTTTTCAGAAGCCGAATGTCCAACGCAGCTTCTGCATCTTGCGATTGAGTGCAGGAAGCTCCTACAGCCAATCAGAAGCTGCGCCTTGGTTTTTGAACGGTTTCAGAAGTCGAACGGACTCCCAGAATGGATTAAGTTTGAGAACCAAGGTACCACTGTATAGGGAATAATTTGTAAACTTCAGAAGAAAAAATTTGTGTCCTGGTCCCCACCACATGTTTTGTGGAAATGGAAGGCACAAAGAATGAGCAAAAGAGCAAATTTGGGTAGTAACAAAATTTGGGTGCGAAGAAAGAAACAGGGTTCTTAGACTCTGGGTGCAAAGAGTACAAGAGTTATTGGGAGAAAAGGGGGGGCTGATGGGGAAAGGGGGCTGATGGGGAAAAATAGTTTTCTTCTGGAGAGGCTGTTCAAGCAGAGTCTGTTCCTCAGTGCTCCTGGAGCAAGCCCTATGGGAGTTCTGGTGTCAGCTGCTGCTACGGGTCTCCTCCACGAGGTGCTTGGAATCCACTGCTGGCAGACCAGAGCAAGCAGGCTGAGCCATGAGTTGAGCAGTGGAGAAGCAGGAAGGGTCCAGTGCTGTGGTGCTGACAAGGCACTGCCAGCAGGGCTTGAGGTGTAGAGGAATCAAACTCTAGCAGGTAAGTGTGCATAGCCTACACACACTTACCTCGGTGTAAGTTCCATCGAATACACCGAAACTTCTGGGTAAACGTGCATAAGATTGCATCCATAAGCCTTGCTGAAAACAAGGAAACTCATTTTAGTTATGAGTGTCTTGAATAGACATATAGATTTGCATTGTTAGCCATGACTAACCTTAGCTGGATTGGGATTCGTCTGAATATATACAATCAGAATATATATTGTTTAACACTTAACAAATGTATAAGATGCTCTATTTTTCAACAGGAAGTTGCTTTGAAAAACACACAAGAAGTTCATGCGCCTCCATCTCCACACTATTACTCTGGTGTCATCGGAGATATAGAAACTTTGGGATGGAATAAGTATGTCGTATTTAATAATTGGGATCTTTAATAAACCGTTTAGTCAATTTAACATGCTTGTTCCTGAAGAAATAGTATTTTCAGGTTTCACTCTAATGGGTTAAATACAACTTCGGTTTAAATAGCTTTTGTTATTATACCGGTAACTGTCCTTTAATTAGGACGCAGGTGGCGCTGTGGGTTAAACCACAGAGCCTAGGGCTTGCCAATCAGAAGGTCGGCGGTTCGAATCCCCGCGACGGGGTGAGCTCCCGTTGCTTGGTCCCTGCTCCTGCCAACCTAGCAGTTCAAAAGCACATCAAAGTGCAAGTAGATAAATAGGTACCGCTACAGCGGGAAGGTAAACGGCGTTTCCGTGCGCTGCTCTGGTTCACCAGAAACGGCTTAGTCATGCTGGTCACATGACCTGGAAGCTGTACGCCGGCTCCCTCGGCCAATAATGCGAGATGAGCGCCGCAACCCCAGAGTCAGTCACGACTGGACCTAATGGTCAGGGGTCCCTTTACCTTTACCTTTATCCTTTAATTAATTTCTTAACACAGATTTTTTAAAAAGGTCTTAAGAAGAACCTACAGGTCAAATCTTGTTTACAATTGAAAGTCTCTTCCACAGAGTTTATGTAGTATGGAATTGGGATTCCCCTCAGGGCAGTTAAGGGTAACTAGTCTTTGACTCCATTCTTTTTTTTGTTGGTTTCCTCAAAAAGGAAGAAAGAAAGGAAAAATTGAGAAAGTCAGAACTTTACTCTTATTTTTCCTCTTCCCTGATCCGTTCCAGAGGCCCGTTCGCAACATGAAAAGAGCGCAACCTGAAGCGCCGAATCTGTGCATGTGCACCGCACGATTCGGCGCTCCTGCGGGCAAACAGGCAAATGTAGCAGGGGATCAAATACTTTTTCCCTTCACTGTAATATGAAAGTGATCTTGTTGCCACAATGCAAGATAATGCTTTCACAAAGATTACTAATCATATATAAATTGCTGTGCTGAATTGCCTATAGTTCCGTACCTGTATTTATAATTTGTTGACCAGAACAGGACAGTCCGAGCATGTAACATCGATCGTGGCCTGACTGCTAGCTGATGGATGAGCACTTATATTATGTTTTATTATGTGTTTTGTATTTTAAATATCAAATAACTTTATTTTAATATTTTGTATGTCACTCTGAGACATTTTGTAAAAAGTGATTAACAAATATTACATATATTTAATAATTGTAATGAAAAAGTTCATTGAAGAAGGAAATCCAAGCACAAAAAGTCTTCTACTTTAAGAAACTGCAAAAATGGATCAAATAGTTGACAGGAAGTTTAATGTGTAGATAAGTGGAAGCTGACAAGAACATGCTGTGTGTGCCAAAGGTTCCAGTGATGGAAAACTGAAACATAGTGCTCACTGACCACAGCGTGAGCCCTGACACACAATGTAAATAACTCAGAGATATATGACTGCATTAAGTAGCTGGCTGGTATATTTCAGTGATAAATCTGCAACAGCAGAAATGGCTGTCATACAGATTATTTCTGATTAATATATATAATAGGGGTAAGGCATAAATGAAATTACACCAGAACTTGTTTCTTTTCTTCTTCCAGGGTTGTTTTTGTAGATCCTGGTTTTAGTACCATCAGGTTAAAAGCAGAAGATTCCTGTGGCCGGGAACATCTAATAACATTGAAATTAAATCCAAAGGTGAATGAATGATTTTATGGTTTGGGGAATGGGGAAGTACATTTCTATGACTTGTGCCTCAGATATATTTTTAGTAGTTGATCAGTTGAGTAATATTAAAATTGATATATATTTAAGCCAATTTAAGAATAGTCATTAAAGACAGGTAGCTTTTGCAACCTGTAGAAGTTTCTGATAGAAAATAACTATCCAAAGTAAAAATTCTACATCAGTGATTTTGCCAGTAGAAACTATTTCATATCCTTCTGGCTTGGTGTGGGCTTTAAATGTATCCATTTCACTTCATCATTGGACAGTTTTGAATCAGAAGGTCAGCGGTTTGAATCCCCGCTACGGGGTGAGCTCCCGTTGCTCAGTCCCTGCTCCTGCCAACCTAGCAGTTCGAAAGCATGTCAAAGTGCAAGTAGATAAATAGGTACCACTCTGGTGGGAAGGTAAATGGCATTTCCGTGCACTGCTCTGGTTCACCAGAAGTGGCTTAGTCATGCTGGGCACATGACTCAGAAGCTGTCTGCGGACAAACGCCAGCTCCCTCGGCCAGTAAAGCGAGATGAGCGCTGCAACCGCAGAGTCATCTGCGACTGGACCTAACGGTCAGGGGTCCTTTTACCTTTAAAGATAAGTCACCCAGCAGGTTTTGTATTAGCTGAATGTATTCCGTTGAATTTTAACTACCTAGAAGTGGCCTTCCCTTGAAACAATTCCCTGCATATGGATTACCTGGCCACAATTGTGGCTCCCTGGCATGTGTGTGGAGCACAGGTTACAGATTCCACCCCCCCCAAAAAAAACACAAAAAAACTGCTGCTAGAAGATTACCCTATATGATGTAAGGGCAGTAAGCAAACCACATTGGAACAGTAAGATGGTTTGGAAGGAAAGAGGTCTAAATGACTCCTACAAAGCGCTCTTCTGTAGCTGGCTCTGGCATGTGGTTATTTGTTTGCTTTTCATTTAAAACATTTCTGTGCTATTCTTTAGTTAACAAAACTCCCGGATTGGTTTGGAACAGTCATAACAATATCAGATGAAAATATAAATTAACAATGGCAGAATATTTTTTTTTAAACACACACACAGAGGTAAAAAAACAGCAGCAACCAACAAACATCATCAGATTAAAACCTGCTTGCATGCTGAAAAGACTGGGTAAATGAAATGTATTTGCCTGCTATTACCGAAGAGCTCAGCCTTACTGTTTGTTGTATTATGTATGCCGTAACAAATCTGCATGTTGCGTATAGATGGCATATCAAGAAGAGGCTTGAGACAACAATGGCAAGGTTGAACTTGTGGTCCTTTATCATTTTCCTTTATCATTTTACCACTATTCATTTTATTTTTTAATTTATTTTGTTAGTAAAGCCAAGAGACAATGCCTGTTGTCTGCACTAGAAGGGAGTCTTCATCAGCTATGCTTAGTAGCATGAGACTTCTGTAAAATGCAAATACCTGTTATTTCCTTCTAGTAGCACCTTAGAGACCAACTAAGTTTGTTATTGGTATGAGCTTTCTTGCGCATGCACACTTCTTCAGATACATGTACACGAAAGCTCATACCAATAACAAACTTAGTTGGTCTCTAAGGTGCTACTGGAAGGGAAAAAATTATTTTGTTTTGACTACCACAGACCAACACAGCTACCTACCTGTAACTTATTTTATGTGAGTTAATCAAGTTATCCTCGGCACTAACAGATTTGACCTACTTAGAGTCTTGACAGAGGAAACCCCACGCTTCCTGCACTGCCATCACCTGTAGTCATATCAGTGCTTATTAGCATTATTTGAGAATTAGAACCCTCCACTTGACATATGCATAAAGAATCCTCTTTTTTGCATTTCACTCATCACCCTAAGTGGGAAAATTGGATCCTAGTGGTACACACTAGGATCCTAGTGGTACACACATGTAGATTCTGCAGGTAATCTATGTCCCCTTTTTTCTAGAAATTCCCTCCCCAAGGATGCCATCTCCCTAAGCCCTCATGATGATTCAATCCTAGGTTAGATTGTTCCACTTATTATCCAAACATGGCTCCACTTATTATTATTATTATTAGTATAATAATATAATATAATATAATATGATATAATATAATATAATATAATATAATATAATAATATAATATAATATAATATAATATAATATAATATAATATAATATAATATAATATAATATAATATAATATAATATAATATAATGCCCTATACGTGCAAGTCTCCGGGCAGTTCACGGGATAAAACTTCTCACTTCTTCCATCCTCATCCTCTATGTTCCCTACCTCCTTCTGTCTTTGTTGCTTTTATACTGGGATTAGTTAGGACTCCAGGGGAGATCAGTAGCACACATAATACCTTCATTTCAAGAATAGTTTAGTGGAATCTGGGGCTCAAGGAAACTGACATGGGCTCAGCCTGCCTCAAGGCATCTTATTTCCTAAGAGTGATGAAGTTCTAAGACCTCTATGATGGATAGCTCAGTTGGTAAAACCTGAGACTCTTTAATCTCAAGAGTTGTGGGTTCAAGCCCTATATTGGCCAAAAAAATATTCCTGTATCACGGGGTTAGACCAGACGATCCTTGTGGTCCCTTCCAACTCTACAATTCTGTGATTCTATAAGATTTCATAAGGAGCCTTTTAAGTTACCGGTACCTACCATTGTCCTAGCACTGAGGCCAGCCTCCTAATTTACCACAGCCCTTCTGACAAAGAACCTGTTCCTATTCCCCCCACCTTTGGATATGTAAAATTAATGCTTAAATCTTTCTTTTTTCTTCAGCTGCTGTGTATTTACTTAACTTTCCTCTTTAACCTAATTCATGTCCAACTGACACCTGCTGATTTCCTTTCTCTATATTTGGCACTAGGGCCCTTCTACCTCTACCAACTTTTAACTTTAACCTCAAAGTTTCTGGTTCAGTTTAAATATCACCTGCATAATTGACTTATTTCTGCAGCAACCTGTATGTCAGTATTTCCCTTTTGTAACAAATTGTATATTCTTAAATTTGAGACCCTATTTGTGTTCCTCCCATATATGTGAACACTAATATGTAGGTTAGGTCACATGGTTACACTCACCTCAAATTGGTAATGGTAAACCCCTCCAGGGAGGGCATTCCACATGTCTGGTGCCAGTACTTAAAAGGCCATCTCTCCAGTCACCACCTCCCTCATGTTTAGACAGTGGGAGGATTTGGAGAAGGGCCTCTGATTATTACCTTAATAATTGAGCAGGCTTGTGAGAGAATATGATCCTGTAAATAGATGTTGGTAGGTTCAGGGCGATGGTAGGATTATCATCTGGGTCAGGTGGAGTTGGACCTGTGGCACCTTCAATTTAATCTGGTGATTCCAGTCCTCTGAGCCCAGTCTCTTTTAATTCATCTTACAACTCTCACTTTAAATATTTAAATCAAAATTCTGATTTCTTTAATGAGAGATTACAGGGTGAAATTCTAAAGCCTTCACTGCATCAGTTAAAATGTTCCTTGCAAAAAATAGCGGTCCCATTAAGTCAGATTCTTGCAGAAGCAAAGAGTGTTGCAAATTCAATTTATTTTGCACTAATTCTTCATAGCTTTGTTTTATCTAAAGTGAGTATGTTGTTGGAAAAGGAAGTAACTATTTTAGTTTTACTGTGCAATGACCAGATTATGCAAGTTGCCAGTTGTACCTAGTGGTCATCAATCAACTCTGTTTCACAAGATTATAGTGATGAAAGGATCAATTGTGTTTGTCCTTTTTAAAAATGTGTCTGGCATTTAAACTTGCCAAGGGAGAAAATTAATATATAAAACGTGTGCTTGGTGACACAGGGATTTGATTTCTGGTAATATATGTAATAAATACACTATGCAATGATGCTCATTCATGTTATTTTTTATTTAAAGAATGTCAAGCAGAAAATGTTTGGGCATAGTCCACCAAAACTAAATTTATTTAAATCCCATTTTTTTCAAAGTATATATTAAATTCTGCCATTGCAATCAATAGGACTTATGGTACTGAAAAGTGCTCAGTTTTGGCTGGATGCTTGTCTGATAGTATTCTAAAAGGTATGCAGGGGTTCTGCATTTTTGAAGAGCTGTTATAGTATTCCTACATACATTGCTTTTTTAAAAATAGGTGTTAGAAGGTTGTGTCCTTCCTTTCTTGGTGTAGATGTGATACTACCAATATAATCATGATGGGGAAAGTACTACAGGCTTATTTTCTCTCTCCTTCCTGTTCCTGTCTGTGTGAATTCTACTCTCTTCTGTACTTGGAGGTTTGTAAAATATGCATGATGGAAGGACTATGGATAGAATTTTCTCCCCTTTCTCTTCTGTAGTACTAGAAGTCTGTTTATATATACAATGAAACGGATAGGCAGAAGAATCAAGACGGACAAAAGAAAGCACTTCTTCTCATAACACATAATTAATTTATAGAATTTGCTCCCGCAAGATATAAAGATGGACATTGGTTTAGATAGCTTTAAGTGAGGATTAGACATATTAATGAAGGATAAGATTATCAGTAGCTATTAGTCATGATGGCTAAGTGAAACCTCTCTGTTCAGAGGTAGTATATCGCTGAATATCAGCTACTGGGAACAATAGTAGGAAACACCTACTGGCCTCCTGTCCTGCTTGTGTGCTTCCTGGAATCCTCTTGTTGAGCACCATTGGAAGTAGATTGTAGGATTAGATGAACCGTTGATCTGATCCAGTAAGAGCTCCATTTATGTATTTACCGGTATGTTCACCCTATTCTCTAGTTTATGTTAGCAAATGCTAACCAAAGGCCTACATCTCCGTGGAATGATAATCCTGTATCTGGGTTGCACAGCATCAGATTTTATGAGAGTGGTGAAGTGATTGGATGTTCCTCCATACGAAAACATTTCCTGCACATGGAAGAGAAGATGGAACCCTTCTCCCTAACATTTAATTGATTGTGTGGACTCCGAAGTGGTATAGCCCAGACAAATGGATTAGCTCCTCAGTGGAAACTAGGCCATAAAAAGGAGGGCTGGGATTTGGAGAAAGAAGTAGCCTATAGGTAACTCCCTGTCACCTTACCAAAGTTAGAAAATTGCTAGTGATGCAACTGTATTGGGTTTATTATTCTTGGTAGCAATTCAACAAAGAAGTTTTGACATGTTTGAATTGTTGGGGCTGTGGGCTCTGCTTAAACTCTGTTTTTAGGAGGCTACATGATTTGGCTACGCGATTTGCTACCAAGAATGGAAGTCAGGGTGGAGGGCTTGTGGGCCCTTTTCCTCCTCTAATTCAAGCACTGATTGTAGGCACTGCATTATTTTAATAGACACCATATGAATGTCTTGAAAAAGGACTATTGACTAGTAATATTTGTTGAAAATGCCCATGATTTTTTCATATCTAGTACAAAATAATAGGTTACTATATGTAACAATCCAGGTTTTATTGAAGACTAGTGAACTCCCCCCCCCCATTTCAGATCCACGTTATTGTGACTTGGTTTCGTTTTCTGAGTCCATCATTATGGCAATACGTTAAAAACATAAATAGAACTCATATTCTTAAAAGCATAGAGCAAGCCCACACCTTTCTTGATAAGTGAAAGAGAGTGGTGTAGTCAATCCTGTAAAAGGAAAGCAGAATGTTAACTGACATCGAGTTCTTTAAACTCAGAAGAATGATTGTGTTAGTTTCTTGGGCAATTCATTGTATTTTGTCTTTAAAAGGATGAAAATAAATGCAGATGTGCTTGAGCATGGGGTTGTGTGTGTTAGTAGGTATAAAACACATTTTTAAATGATTTAGGTCTTGCATAAATGTATCAAAATTGCAGGCATATGATGTTTAGAAAATCTGGAGTACTTAAGCATACAGTAAGGAGTACTTGTCTCTTGCACAACTGCAATCCTAACCACAGGGTGTAAATCTCACTGATCATCTCAGTAAACATGCCTAGAATCACATACTTATTGTTATTTCTTTTTCCCTTCCATTGTGTGACGTTTTAAGAAACATATACCTAACTGGTACTGAGTCTAGACTAATTTTCACACTGACTCATTTCTATTCTATTCTAATATATTTTCTCTCTAATGCAGTAAAGGCTGAAAAGCTAATAGTCTGCACATCTGAACCCAAACTGTCCTCTATGGTCAATCAATTGTCAGGAAGTAGGATGACTTAACCCAACACCTTCTGTCCTAAATATAAGGTGTGTGGCGGAAGAAAATGGTGCATGCCTTCCCTTCTTCTTCAGCTGCATTTCCCTAACCACTCCCTCTTCATTTTGTGACTTGTTCAAAAGTCATTAGTGTAACTGACTGAAAAGAGCATGATAAACTGACAAAGCATAAGAGCTTTTGCAAGCCATAAAAGTTTCCTTTAAAAATGGAAAGTACAGCGGGGGACATGAACCATGGTAGGCGTAATAAAATATAAGTGTAAATTTGAATACCAAGTAGCCAGAGAAATAAAAATAAATGTAAGTGTAGCATAGGTGAGGAGCAGGTGTGAGAATCAGTGAGAGATTACCAGAAGCGGATATAAAGTTATAGAGAAGCTAAACTTCATTACCATAAAAGCCAATTGGATGTGGTCTACTACTGAATTAAGTTTAGCAGGGACCATAGCATTAGAAAACAAAGTAGAAGGATAATACATTCAGAGTAGTAGGTGGCAAGTATCCAGGATTAATGTTGGGTGGATTCATTTGGGAAGGTTTAAGTTGTATTTATATTTAACCTCACTTCCTCTTAACACCTCAAATGTTCGTGTTCTGCCTTTTAATCAAGAGTTTTATGAAGGTGGATTAGGGGAAAGGTAGTGGTCTTTTCATCAGTGCTTCTTTTTCAGTTTCAGCCAAACTTGGTTTTCTACATTTCGTTCAGTTGCATGTACAAGTCCATCATATATCAGTAGGACTTGCATTATATAAATATGTGTCTATGTACAGTTTGTTTGAGCACTGGAATCAGTGGAAATTGGAGCACTAACTTCTGTTATGCTGGATCAGTCACCTCTTGTTTTCTTCCCATAGGTTCCAGAACACTAGTTAGGCATATGGCAGTGTTGTTAGGTTTATTAAGTTTAAAACTCATCTTGGGGCTCAACTCATGACAGGTGGCCAGGAGATTTTTGTGACAAGAAAATGTCCTACTTTGTCTTTGCATATATAGAAAGAGATTGTGTAATATATACAGTGGCCCCTCGACTTACGAAGTACTCAACTTCCGTATTTTTCGACTTACGAGTGAAAAAAGTGGCCACGAGCCTACGAATTTTTTCGACATCCGAATGGAAATGTTGCCAGTTTTAGATGCGGTTTCCTCGACTTACGAAGTTTAGATGCGGTTTTTTTGACTTACGAATTTTTCTGAATATTTTTCTCCCAATGCATTCCTATGGGAACTCGACTTACGATTTTTTTCGACCTACGAAAGTCCATTTGGAACGGATTAACTTCGTAAGTCGAGGGACCACTGTATATAGGATGCATACAAGGCAGAAAGGTTTTTTTCTGGTTACAGGTATGTAGCCATGTTGGTCTGCCATAGTCAAAACAAAATAAAAAATAAAAAATCCTTGCAGTAGCACCTTAAAGACCAACTAAGTTTGTTCTTGGTATGAGCTTTCGTGTGCATGCACACTTCTTCAGATACTGTTTCTGTTTTCTGTTAACATTCTATGCTTCCTAGAGAGATCCACTTTGAAACTCCAGAATACCTGGTTTGTTTAAATTCTATTTATTCTCAGAGGTGGCCCATGTCTGCGCTGCCCCTGCTGAAGCCTTGTTTATTGGGGTTATGCAGCTTCGGTTTCCAGATTCAGGTGAGATCTTGCAATAATCCTATGAGATTTCACTGGAAGCCACTGCAGCTGATTCTCCAGCAGGGGGAGCACGCCTGTAGCGGAGCCTCTTGGATTCTGCTGCCTGAGGTGGCTGTCTCACTCTGTCTCGTGGACGGGCTAGCCCTGTTTACCTTTGTCTTCAACTTACATTGCTTACATTGCAAAAAATCACTCTTAAGGTGTAAAAATGTTGAACTTCCACACTTCTGTTTCAGTATCCCACAGAACCACCAGATTGCCTTGTGGACTTACCAGTTCAGTTCTCTGTCTCCTGGATTCCAGAGGTAAGCAGCCTTCCTTCTTTTTCCCCGTTGTAACGCACCTACCTGCTTAGCCTTCTGCAAGTACCTTGTCTAAAATAAACTTGAGCTTTCTTCCTTTTGTTCCATTTATGTGAAAAAAATAGCATAATGAACATTTTATATGCTATGTAAACTACTTAGAGGTTATGTGTGATTAAGCAGTATATAAATCCTGTTACATAAATAAATAAACTTAATTTTGTATTTAGTATTAATAGGACAAAATCCAAAGAGTCAGTGGTCAATTTTTCTGCACTTCATAACAAGCCATAACAACAACAACAACAACAACAACAACAACAACTATTATTATTATTATTATTATTATTATACCCCAACCAACTGACTGGGTTGCCCTAGCCACTCTGGGCAGCTTCCAATGAAGTATAAAGAAAAACATCAAACATTAAAAGCTTCCCAATACAGAGCTGCGTACCTGGCCCTTTAGTGGCACAATTTCTGTCTACAGAAACAGTATGGGGGGACTCCCGGGTCCAGAATGGGGTACCTTCTGTCTACTTGGGACTCAACCTCAATCCGTTAACCATCATCTATCCATTGGGAAGTCAGAGCTGTTTCAAATGCAATGTTCGATATGTAATGAAGCTCAGCTGTCCAAAGAAAAGTCTTCAGATTCCATTGGCTGGCACAAGATCCTTGCATGTCAGGCTGTAGACGATGAATATTATTATTGCTATTATTTTAATTTAAATAGCTTCCTATCAATAAATATTCCCTGGGTGACTTCCAACTAAACAATATATAATATGCAAAGCAAACAATGAAAGACAATGAGAAAAATTCTGTGCAACAGACAGCCATTCTTTAACTGAATATACTGTTTAAACTATTCACATCACAACTCTGATATACACTCCCCACCCCCCAACACTGCTGTCCTATGCCATTTGGGACACATGGGGGAACAAAAGACTGCAATATCAGGGAAATGGAGGTGACGCAAGGAATATGAAGAGTTGAAATGCTAGTAATTACCTTCTCCAACGAGAGGAGGAGAATGAACAATTTCCTTGAGACTCATGGTGACTCAAAGGTTGAGGGATCAGACTGGATACTGAGGCTTCTGTAGTGGCTAAGCATCCTCCTCTGGCATTACTTACAGGCTGTAAAAATTGAAAAGCAGACTATGTTTCGTACAGAGAAATTACTATGGTGAGGGGACCAAAGGTGTGCAACCCTTCATAGGTCACCCTTGAGCCCCAAACTGTGGTTCCATGCAGGCTACTAGGTTCTTTAGAAATTAGAACTCTTCAAAAATGATGAAAGGTAAAAAAATCACCAGGAAGTAAAACATGAAGGGTCATATTCCTGTAAGATTCCCGAGTAACCCAGGAAAAACAAACATGGAGAATAGTCAAGGGCTCAGGGGGGAGAGGGGGGGTAGGGTGACTAGCTGGGGTTGAAGCAACCTGTCCTGGAGATGAAGTTTGAAAGCATTGTGTTTCCAGGCAGATTAAAGAGCATCTCTTGAGAACAAACACTTAAGTCAGTCGCCTAAGGGGAAGGGTTATATGAGACAAAGGGGAAATGGGCTGTGTCCAGCAGAAGGAAAGCATTACAAGACATGCTGAATGAGTGTAGATATGATGATACAAGTTTCCCACTATAGGATGCAGAGGGTAGTCTTAGGATGGAACAGTGAGGGGTCCTTCGTCTAGATCGGGGATAAGGAGCCTGGAAAATGGGGATAAGGAGCTCCAGCCTACATACATATATTCAGACATAATTTTATTTGCATATCACCTTTCCACAGTTCAACCCATGCGCAAGGTGGCTCACAGCATGAAGAAACACATAACAAAAGTAGTCACAAATAAGATATGATATGGGAAAGCTAAACAAGAGAAAGACATACCGGTAGCTTAGTGGATGAGTGTGTGATTTGAATGCAAAAAGTCCCAGGTTCAGTCTCTGGCATCTCCAGGTGGGACTGGGGAAGACTCCTGTCTGAAATCCTAGAGAGCTGTTGCCAGCCAGTGTAGACAATATGGAGACTCAGTATAAGGCAGTTTGATGTTTCTAATAGTGAAATGAACATCATAATGCATTAGGCATACAACATACAGAAAGCACCTTGGGCTTAGGACTGCATAGCTTTTGTGAATTCAGACTGAAAGACAAATCAAATGTCATTTCCATACTTTTCAATTTCTGTCGTGGTGGCTTGCCAGCCTCGCTGAGAAATCCACCCTATTTCTTTCTTAGGTGCAAGTGCAACACACTGACTGATACTAAAATGTTAGCCTATGAGCAGCAATCTAATGTGAATTCACAAATATTTTGATGTCTAAAGGTGCTGAAAATCTTTGAATTGCAATTCAATATAATTCTTTATATGGGGAGCTGGTATTTATGATGGCTGTAAATACTACACTCTAACCCAGTAAAAAATATCGTTACTAGGAATCATTTCATTCCTGTTAAATATAGAAACTTGAGTACCATATATTATTTGTATAGAATTAATAGTTTGTCCTGTTCATGGGATGCCCCCCTCTGGCAAGAATGCAAAATACTTAATTTTCTAAAAGTTTCTCACATTGAAATCATTATTTTGCTTATTTTTTTAATGTAGTGCTGTCAGAGAACATGGTGCTTTACAGAGCAACATAAGCTCCGTCATGCATGGCTGTGTGGTTTGTGAAAGTTCAGGGTGCACCAATTTGGAGAAGTATTACAAAAGGCCTGGAAAAAGCATCCATATTCAGTAGGTTATCTTATCAAGGGTGTGCAACCCTTTCATAATTTGAGCCATCTGTATTGTTCAGTGTTTTAGACAATGAGCCCTGCTCACATCCATGATACTCCATTGCATCCCTCCTTCTGTTTCCATATTTTTCTTCTTCCCAAAAGTCAGTATTCTGTGGCTACTGAGCATGCTCTGTCCTCACTAAGATATTTTAGGGTTTTGTTTTTGTTTTGTTTTTTCATTTTTGTACTTTTACAAATCTTGGAGCTTTCCCGACCTGCTGATGTTTCTGTTTCACGTGTGGGCTGTGCAGTCAGACAACCAGTCTACACATTGTTTTTCATTACTCACAAAGAGAGAGAAAACAGTGAAGTCTCTTGAAACCATCAACCAGGACATTAAGACTCAAGAGATAAGTCCCGTTATGCTTACAATTCTATATTGGAATATCAGATTTGTAAAATGTTGCATTGATTGCCTCAATGCTTTCGACATTGAGAGCCAGTGTGGTGTAGTGGTTGAGAGCGGTAGACTCGTAATCTGGTGAACCGGGTTCGCGTCTCAGCTCCTCTACATGCAGCTGCTGGGTGACCTTGGGCTAGTCACATTTCTTTGAAGTCTCTCAGCCCCACTCACCTCACAGAGTGTTGTGGGGCAGGAAGGGAAAGGAGAATGTTAGCCGCTTTGAGACTCCTTCAGGTAGTGATAAAGCGGGATATCAAATCCAAACTCTTTGTCTTCGACATGTGCTGTGTCAGGAAGATTTGGGCACCGCAATGTAGGACAGAGTCTCCAACAAAAATGTGCTCTCCCAAGCCCACATTCCCAGCATGTTTGCACTCCTGTCTCAGTGATGTCTACACTGGCTTAGTCATGTCCACAGAATGGAAGATGGCAAGATCCCCAAGGACATGCTCTACAGGGAGTTGGCTTCAGGCACTAGGTCTGTTGGCAGATCAATTCTATTTTACAAAGATGTCTGCAAATATGACATGAAGGCTAGCAACGTCAGCCCTGTTGTGTGGGAATTCCTTGCAGACAACCACAAGGCCTGGAGAAAGACAGTTGGGCCATGCATCCAGAGGAGGAATGACCTCTGGGAGGAGCGCAGAGAGAGGAAATGCCATGGTGCATCTGCAGAAGCGCAACCGGACACCTTTGTCTGCCCCAGCTGCAACAAAATATGCCTCTCCCATATTGGTCTCTACAGCCAGAGCAGACACTGCAAGCTTCCAGCAGTTTGACTTCACACTCAAAGACACACTCTTCTATTGTCTTCCAAGACAGATGGATGACAACCAAACAACTGTACTGAAAACATTAAACTGCCAGGTTTTTATGGTAATGCAATCTGCATAAAAAAACTGCAAATGATTTTTTCCCTTGTCCAATATTATTCACAAGTACAAACAGCTGGACTTGCCCCTTGATTCTAAATATCCAGGTTGATGGTTTTAAAATACTTAGCTGTTTTCTCTCTCTTTGTGAGTAATGGAAAACAATATGTAGACTGGTTGCCTCTTGTTCTAGATATTTTGGGTATTCAGCATGCACGTGCTAGTTCTTGATAGGTATTTACTTCTTACATCTGTAGGTCACCTTAATGAAAACATTGACAAGACCCTTAACTCAAACAGTGCAAGTGTCACTGTTAGAATACCAGCACACTCTTGTTAAAGGGAATGTAAATAGATTTCAGGTACCATAATTGATTTCCCCCACTAACAGCTGTTTCCTATTTCATCTTCTAGTACTTTTGGACTTTAAGCTTGATGGTTGTCCCCCCACCTCTTTTTTTATATAATAATAGACATGGCTTTATGGCATCTGTATTAAAAATGGGTAATTTTCCTTATGGTCCCTGTCTTCCTGCTGGGTTGATAATGTTTTGATGTATTTTTCTTGTGCTCTGATGAGAGGTCTGCTGCTGCTGCTCTGACATATTCATTTGGATGAATAATTATAACGTGCACAATGTCAAGCTGAAGATGGTAGGGTTTTGTGCGTCATGACAAGCCTAGTAGCCAGTGCAGGTGTCTCACAGCATGATCAGTAGCAGCCAGTGTATTCTGGCTCAGAGGAGACATTTTAGAATAGTCAGAAATCAGCACCAAGGGCAAGGCGGCTGCCATTGTTTCATGTGCCAAATAAACCAAGAGCTTCACAATGACAAGTGCGAGTACATCTACTTACTTTAGATACATACTTTATTTTTTTTCTAATTAGCCTGATAAATTTGCTCTCTACTCAGTTTTTGCCAAAATATGCAGTTAACTGCATATATTATTCAAGGGACCTTATATTAAAGCCCCCCTTTTTCCTCTGAATTTTTAGTTAAAGTACATATCCAGTAAAATATGCGATTCAGGATCTTCAAAATAAGCCTGGTGTATTTCTAGCTTCTATTGCTAAGCCTGCAATGGAATTGTGGAATATTGAATCAATAAAACACACAAAGGCTTGGATGGTTGACAAGGGGAGTTTTTTAAAGATTTCAGATCTGATGCTTTTTTTTCTTTCACTGGTGGATATATCGGAAGGATCGGGAGGGGTACTGAAGAGGGGGTTCAGCTTGAGTAAATGACAAATGGAAACCATTTTCCAGGCAAATCTGAAAGAATCATAAATTACTAGGAGAAGAGACCTAGCGGGTCATCCAATCCATACCCCTGCTGTGTCAGAACCTGTTCACTGCAGTGCATTTTTCTCATGTTTTTGTCTTAATCCTCCAATCAATGTAGTGGATATTGCCTAGCCTAGCAAGTCTTTCCCTCCATTATTTAGTGGAAAGGAATTTAAATTTCTTCTTAAGTTCTAATCATGAACGCTTTCTCTTAAGTTCTGTAATTGGGAATCCAGAAGACGTATTGCAAATCACTGAAGCATCTAAAATCTGTATATTTGTGTTGCAAGATGCAGTTTAAAACTTGCAAATGAATGTTGCCAGGATGAACAACTGCATCCCTTAAGCCATAACAGGTTTTTTTTTGGGGGGGGGGGCTGACTTTGAGGAAGCAAGAGGGAGAGAGCAAAAACTTTAGACACTCTGCTACATCATTTCCTCTAAATAGTGAATTCAATTAGTCAAGTGCCTGATCAGTTTGGAAGCAAACTGTGTGCTTCGGGTACTTGGTATGAATGCAGAAGTAAATAAGTTTGTAAATGAAAAGAAAATGAATTTTTAAAAGACCCCAAAAGCTTCCTGACAAAAAGAGGCGTGGGAGACGCTCTAAAGATACCAAGTCGGAGGGAGACTTGAGTCTATTGATTGTCTGTGGTTGAGGTAAGGAAAGTGAGAAAGTTTATTGAAAAACACCTCTCCCTGCCTCTCAAAAGGAGGACAGTATCCTGAAGGGGGTTAGGGTTGGGGGAGGATACATGCCATGAGATTTAAAAATAAAATAAATGCCCCTTTTCACTGCCCTGCAATGTTTTCTTTTTCTCTTTCTCCATCTTTTTCTACTAACACCTCCAGTGCTCTGGTGTGGGGCTGGCAATCTTCTAGCGCTATATAGCACAGCAGGAGTACAAGAAAAGTGTGAGGAGGTGGCCACACATTTGAACTTCTCTGCAGACAACTGCACAGAACATCTAGTTGCTTCAGGTAGAAAACATGGGGTTGGAACAGGGCTAAAAGTGCTTTACATGTGAGTAACGTGGATAGCGCTAATTTCTAAATATGGATATTTGTTGAATCTCTTTCTGTGTGTGGAAAGAGCCAGATACTTAGTATCTTTCAAGAGTTTTATTTTACCACCATGATCTGAGCCCAGCATTGGCCATCTGCCTATCACTTTGCCTTCCTCCACCTTGCAAGACAGCAGCACTCTTCTCTAACTGTTAGTTGTCTTGGGACAGAAGAGATTAAGGTATTAATATACTCTGGCTTCTAGCGCCGGTGAGGTCATCTGGGGCCAGTGGGAGATTGCACTTCCTGGCCCCATCAACTGTATAGTGAAGGAGCAGCTGCTCCAGTGCTTGCTTATAAAATATTAGGTGCCTTATAGTTGTAATAATTATTACTAATGTCATTTCTATACTGCTTTATACTTTGAAGAAAAAAAAATCTCAAACCGGTTTACAACACATTAAAACATCAAATAATACAATCCCGAATCACTGAAAAAAGTTAAACATAAAGTACACATTCAAAGCAACATAATTAACAGGAAACTAATTGTCTTAAAGATTTCAAATCAGTGTTAAATAAGACATAATTGAAAGTGAAATGGTGCAGTTCGCTTTTCTTGCTCAGTTCCTGTTTGCACTGGCTCAGCCACTCCTAAACTGAATATGATCCTTAAGCATGCCTACATTTCAATAGATGCCAGGATTGGAGATCCAAACCCAACACCCCACCCCTCTGTTCTGAACAGAGCAGAGGTACAAAGAGCTTCTGTCTTTGAGTGACAGTGGCTGATACAGATGTCCTTTCCCCGGGCACCAATGACACACCCTCAAATTTCCAAATTTGCCTTCTGGTTCCTAAAAGGCTCCATCTTACAGTACCCTGGAGATGGTGATGAAGGACAGGCAGATGTGTATTTCGAAGTTAAAATGCTTGCTTCCCTGTGCTAATAGAGGGCTGGGGGGAAATAAAAATGGGATATGCTTTTCTTTCAAACTCCAGGAATGTCTGTTAAGTCCCAAACAGCACTACAGTCTGGAGCCCTCGAAAGAGCATTCTTGTTGGGGGGCTGGAGATAATTAGCAACATTTTGTTGTGGGTCCCTGCTTGTTCACTTTTTTTTTTTTTTTTACAAAAATGCATCTAAATAAATCATTCCGGTTTATTTTGTATAAGTCAGCTTTATTTGCAGGTATAATAATAAATCAGTTGGTAGAATCCAAGGATGACATTCTATATGCAGAATACATATTCTGCTCCTGGAAAGGCTTTTAAGTTGCACTAGATCATTTTGTGAGAAAAGAGAAACTACATTCTGCTGGATGTTTGGGAACTGGTAGCACTATTTTCCTTTGGCTTGTACTATTGGGACTTACTCTGTGCTGCTTGTCATTTTTAATACTGTATTTGGTCATTAGCATCACATTCGAAAGGGTCTGAGAGAATGTGATGGTAACAACCAATACCAAGATGAAGGTCTACCAGGCTTGCGTGTTGAGCTTTATGGAAGTGAGAGATGGGCAGTGAGAGATGTTGAGCATCACATTGCAGGACAGAGTCTCAAACAAAGATGAGCTCTCCCAATCCCACGTCCCCAGCATATTCACACTTCTTTCTCAGCGATGTCTATGCAGGCTGGATCAGGTCCACAGAATGGAAGATGGCAGGATCCCCAATGACATGATTTCCGCAGAGCTGGCTTCAGGCACCAGGCCTGTTGTCTGACCAACTACAAAGATGTCTGCAAACGGGACATGAAGGCTGGCAACATTAACCCGCCTTGTGGGAATCCCTAGCAGATGACCACAGCACCTGGAGACAAATCAAATCAAATCAAGTTTATTGAACGGTCACAGACCAAATCGATTCATACCTGGAGACAAATCAGTCAGGTCATGCATGTATCCACAGTAGTGACCAGAGGAGGAATGACCACTGGCTTGTGCATTTGCGCAACCACATACTTTCATCTGCCCCAGCTGCAACAAAACATCTCTCTCCCCTATTGGTCTCTACTGCCACAGCAGGAGCTGTAACTCTCCAACAGTTTGACTTAACCCTCGAAGGCACATACTTCCATTGTCTCTCGAGATAAATCAATGCCATCCGGTGGCTCATACCAGAGTTTCACTGTATCTTGTCCACCTAAAATCATGAAGCAGCAGAGTTGCTCTTTATTCCTTTACCAAGTGTCTTGTCACAGATAAAAATGGAATCCATGCAAATTGCTTAAAGGGGAAATGTTCAGAAATAAACTGGTTGAAGTGTAAAATGGATGATAAATTCCTCCATGATTTGCATGACAAAGTAATGCAGCTGATTTTGAGATAGAGATTTAGATATGCATATGGAAAGTCAGTTGGCAACATCAATGAAGCATGCAAATAAGATCAGATGAGCAGATCACTTTAAGAAAAGATTTGGCCACCTTTTAAGGAACATCATCGAAAAATTGCAATTAGTATTAAAATTAATTGGATTTCAAAATGTATCTGTGGATTCTAATCCCTTGATGTTTCTTTATTTCTGCTGGAAACCCTTTGAATTCCCTAAAGATAAAGATAAAAATGATTATTAGAGGATTTATCTGTATGTGATGTAGGGAAATGTGAAAAATCAAAATGGAAAGCATCTGTTGCAAGTACCAGAAAATTATACTATTAATTTAAGTGTCATCAGAGCACAAAAGATCACATTCCAAGACAGTGTGAAAATTATTAAAATACTGGAAATAATAGTACTTAAGATGAAGATATTATGCTCTAAGATCTGGTTAAGTGACTGACACTATTATATCACTTCAGGTATTATAAAAGTAACAAAATGCTTTTAAAGATAATAAGCGTTACATTTTGAGATTGGCAGTATTCACACTTTTCTGCTTAAGTGCTTTCTCACTTTAATATAATTTAATAACAGTAGGGGGAAAATCCAACATTTTCTTTCTCAAGTTCTGCCCTTCCTTTTTTCAATATTTTTCATGTAACAACAAAAAACGGCATCTAAGCAATTTTTGCAACATCCAAAACTTCATGTTCGCCTTTTGACACTATGGTTAAAAGACCCATATTTGTTCTTTACTCTTAGAAGATATAATTTCATTTCATGGTGCTTTAGAATTGAATACTACATAACTCTGTTAAAAAAAATACCACACACCTAAAATACCTTGCTGCTCCACTATAATGAAATTTATATATACATGTATAAACTCTGACATTATACAATTTGGTGATATACGGTCTCTACCAGATGTCCCTGCTAATTCTGCCAAAGGACCCTAGGGTCTCCCAGAGTGTAATTTAAAAGTGTGCTAAATGTAACAGGAGAGCAACCACACAAGTTTCTTTCTCTCTCTTCCTCCTGAAATGTGAGTCAGCCGTTGGGTCTTAGCACACATTTTAGTTAGGTCCCCCCCCCCAAGCCCACATTATTGGCAGAAGAATATACTGGATACAGTTGTAATGGGATTCCTTTAATTGCAGTATATTTCTAGGCTTCCTGGTATTCTAAATCACTTGATGTTAATTGTGTTGTGCTGTATGTGTTAGAGGCCTCGCAATGCAAACCTGATGTTCTCAGAGGTAAATATCAGATATTCTTGGTGGTTGTATTTTCATTGACCACTGAATCCATTTGTTATGAGTTAAAAATGAATTTTAAAAATAGCTTTGAGAAATAAGCCATGTTTCCCCTGCTTTCAGCATGGAATACTTTGTATTGGAATCTGCCCCCCTTCTTTTAATGGTTTCAAAGGTGACTCATAGCATAGCTAAAAATGCAGCATTTGTGTGGCCTGTTCAAAACTCTAAAGTGTTTTGGGGGGGAATTCCAGGCTTTTCCCCCCTGCCACATATTTTACTGTTGGATGTATGCTAGACTTTAAAATGTTGGAACAGGCTGTTATTAAAAAGCTATTCTGTATTGCTGTTGGTAAAGTGCCATATATAAAATTTGCTACAATTTCCTTCTCTCTCAGAGCTCCTTATTAAGCATTCACAGTCAGTTCTTGGCAGCATTAGAATCATTGAAGGAGTTTTGGAATGCTCTAGATGAAATTGATGAGAAGACCTGGGTACTTGAGCCAGAAAAACCCACACGGAGTGCCACAATGCGAAGGATTGCCGTTGGTAAGAATAAAAAGGACAACTTCATGTTGACTTCAGGTTAATGGAGATCACAGAAACGGAAATGCAAGACGTTTAAAATTATTAGTTTTCATGTGAACATGTGGCTTTAAAACAGAACACATTGATTAATATCAGCTATTAAATCTGACATCGTTTCACGAACAGTGCAGTATCAAATCACAATATGTCAGAATTTAGATTGCAAGTTCCTTGACTAACTTTCAAGTCCCATAGAATTCAGTAGGATTAAAGCATAACTCTTTAGATCCCATCCCTTGGTTTTTAGATGGTGCATGCAAATGTCACAGCAAGTGCTGTCACAGAAGACTCATTGCATGCTCTTTCAAGATTCTACCTGCCTTCCATAGCTTGTTTGAACATGTGAATTAAAAAATATTTAACCTTAAAAAAAATTACACCTGCTATTTGAATAATTTGGTGGCATTTTAATCGATTAAAAGTAGTTTTAATCGATACCTCTGACCAATGAAGCAACTAGCTAATGTAAGCCTAATTAATAAAAAAAAAAACATGTTCTAAATAAGAAGTGGGAAAGCAAAGCATGTGAAATGGATAAAACAATTTGAAGCTAGTAACTTTTGCAGTAGCAAATGTTAAAACTGAAGAAAAGGTCTGATGTGTTGTTTTTAGAAATGACTGGCACAATGTTTTGGGTTCAAAGCCTAAACTAAGATTGCTCTTGCAGATTCCTTGTGTGTGTGTGAAGTTTAGATGAGTAAGGATGAAACTATATGTAGTTATAGCTCTGTTCATCTACATGTCTGTTCCAGGAAACAACATTTCAATTAATATAGAGGTAGATCCCAGACACCCCACCATGCTTCCTGAGTGTTACTTTCTTGGAGCAGACCACGGTAGGATGACTCCTATTTAAAAATCCATTTTGTCAATCATAATAGCTTTTCTGTCGCAGTGTATATCACTTTATGCTTACCACAGGTTAACTTTATACTAAATTGAGTCTACTTGTTTCAGGCAGACCAAGCTAGAATCACACCATTGACCTTAATTTTTTGAAAATTGTGTGTGTTTGTGTGTGTGTGTGTGTGTGTGTGTGTGTGTGCGTTGCTCAGAAAAACGTTGAAGATTCAATACATTACAAAACAATTTTGCACTGTTTAATATATTGCCAGCCTGTTTTGTAAGATGGATTTAGCTGCAATGCTACAGAGCTCTACTGTGCCCCATGTCTTTCTTGGCGTGTGCTGCATGTCAGTTCTCAATCCATTGAAACAAGCTGCAGAAAAACCCTGGGAACTAAGGTTTGGCCAAAGGCAGATGGGTTTCTGGTGACTAATATGCCCTAAGATTTATTCAAAGCTGAGTTGTTTCCAGTTCTGTCATGACATCTCTGCTATGCCCATTTATTTGTTTCGTGTTATGTTGTGCAGTGGGTGTGGTTTAGAGGAAGCAGCCTCATAGGCTGATGGAAGAGGTCTGGCAAGCTAAATTTGGCCCACGGGCCAGAAGTTCCCCACCCCTGCTTTATCGTGCTCCCCTTACTTGCCTTTTTTCTAAATTAAAAAGGCCCAAATGATGTAACGTTTCCTCATAGGGGAGTTTGGGCTAGCCCCCCGATAATTTCGGCTGCACTATTCTACCCCTTTTTGAACTCTATTGTATCATTTTTGAGATGCAGTGAATATAATTGTACACAAGGTTCAAAGTGTGGTCACACCATATATTTGTATAATGGCATTAAGGAATTGGCAGTTTCATTTTCAGTCCCTTTCCTATGATCCACCAAATGGAATTCGCCTTTTCACAGCAGTTGCATACCTTGAGCTGATGTTTTTCATTGAGGCTGCAGTCATTGCCTATTAAGCCCCTATCAGCATATCTGTGAAATTAGGAGTTTTTACCTCAGTGTGCATCGACTTGCACTTACTTAGTTTGAACTGCACTTGCCATTTTACTAGCCTGTTCAGCCAAATTGGAGAGCTACTTAAATAGTGAATAATTTAATATCATCCTCAAA
The DNA here is from genome assembly GCA_034641395.1 of Darevskia armeniaca. Classification (NCBI taxonomy): domain Eukaryota; kingdom Metazoa; phylum Chordata; class Lepidosauria; order Squamata; family Lacertidae; genus Darevskia; species Darevskia armeniaca. Next base: position 2,488,547 of record JAWWNF010000290.1, on the reverse strand, counting down.
CTTTGCCACCTCATGAATCTTTCCCTCAAACTCTGCATCATTGTAAGCAAGTTAAAAAAACACAGGACCCTATATAGATCCATGGGCAATATCTGTTTATATCCAAATCTTAATCCCCAAGATCAGAGTAGTATACAGTGAATGCTAGTGATGTGCTGGAAATGTTTGTTTTTAGGGCGAGAGCAGGATTTGTTTTTGTTCTTTTACCATTCTCTATTAAGTAATAAAAAATGTATTCAAAGGGGGACGACGACAATTTTCAGTGAAATTTTCATAGGTTTTCGTGAGTGTTCTTTCTTTCATTCTACAAATAATATCTCCCATGGTCTGCACTCTGCGGGCTTCCTGAAAATCCTATGGTATCTATGATTGGTCTTTCTTGTAAGTGCCGTTCAGAGATGTAATAACTAAACATTTAATGTCTGTACACATTGTGCCTTGCATTGCAAGTTTACTTAAAATCAACAGTGCAGAATACAGGGTGCGCAGTTACATTATGTGTTATATGCAGCACGCCTAACCTTGCAGTGCATGGACTTACATATCCAGCTTGTGAGCCAATATGCAGAAAAGTGGTGTATGCATAGAAAAATAAATGCATGCCTTATAATTGAGAATTCATTCTCTGCTGAATCAGGCAGCCCGGGGGTGTTATTGTTTTTATTATGACTGTGTTGTGCATTTTGCATATTTATGATGTAAAACTGTGATAAATAAATTTAATAAATAATAAAAAAACATCATAAAATTTTAGGATGTAGCTGCCCTCCTCCTCCTCCAGTCCCCATTGTCCCCTTTGAAGGAAGTCTGTTCGTAGAATGCTCTTGGGAGTAGTGCCAACACATACCGTATTATTTTTTATTTTCAGTGGTAAATCCCTTGAAAGTCAAGCTGAACAGCAACATACACCTGTGGTAAGTGTATTTGGTTGTAGACATTTAGTTCACAGCTTTGTTGGGGGTGTTGATACTTCATTTTCCTCCTTCTTTTCAGGGATCCAGAACTCAGTTTACTACAAAATTTGAAAGAGGTTTTAGAAATTGATTTTCCATCTCGAGAAGCTCTAGAAAAATCTGTAAGTTGCTCTGTGGTTATTATGTTCATATTTTGAATACTATGGCAAAAGGGAATTCTGTAACATAACAAAATAATAGGAGCATTAATACATGTGATTAAGACATCCAAAATAAGCTTCACTTCATAAGTTTTAAAGATTTGTGAAAATTTTCAACATGTCTCAGTAATAAAAATTTGAAATCTGACAGAGTACAAAAGAAGATCATAAATTACTATTTATTCATTATGTTTAAAATTTGTATACTGCCCTATACTTGTAGATCTCAGTGCAGTTCACAATAAAAAGAAACCAAATACAATTTACAATAAAGGGTCGTTGCATGATCTTCGAAAATCCATTGAGTTTTATTCTGAATAATGACATGATTAAAGCTTATAACACATTGCACACCTAGTGATAATGTAATGATACTTCACTCTTAATTGCAAAATTTCCACATCAACGATTTTCCACAAGATGGTCACTAGTTCAAAGCCAATTGAAACCGACTACCTGGGATAAACCAAGGACCAAGCTCTTCAATCTGTTGGTATATCATAATATGTATTCTGGGGAAATTCTTTATATTTGTGGGTTGGCACCATTAAGGCAACACTTTAATCTCGGTGTCCTGTCAGGGTAATCATTGCTTCAGTCATTCTTTGAGTGATTGTCATCTAATTAACGAAGCATGAGTAAAAGGGAAGAGGGAAGCACACTTCCCTTGTATCCTGATGTCTTAAAATAGGCAGACTACAGCTCCCATCATGCCTGACCACAGGCCATGCTGGCTCACAGTTGGAGGGTGCAACACACTGGCCACCCCTGTTCTAACAAATGGCCATTTCACATTTCCCTCTGTGCATGAGTAAAGGGATAATACCTGCTACCTACAGATAAATGTATTAAAAATAAAGGGTAAAAAAGCATTTTCTAATCAGTTGGGGGATGCCTTCAGTTGATAACAATTTTAAAGTTTAGTCCTTCATAAATGATCTTAAATGGACTCTTGTACATTTTATTATAAACAATAAGCCAACCACAAATGTAATTGTTTAAAATGGGTGAAACAAGTTGACATGCTTTATTCTATGTGCTCGAGCTGTGTTCCATATTTTTTAGGACTTCTCTATGGATTGCGGGATCTGCTACGCTTACCGTCTTGATGGGACTATTCCAGACCAAGTCTGTGACGATCCCCGCTGTGGCCAGCCTTTCCATCAAGCTTGTTTATATGAGGTAGAGCAATTTACGGTAGCCTTCTAGGATTATAGAACGGAAAATGGGTGGGTGGGTGCAATCATACGGGCGCTCTTTTGTGCTGTTATTGGAGAGGAGGCATTTTTTCCTGCAGCCCCCAGTGCCCACATCCGCCAAAAAAATGTTCTGAAGAAAGCCTGTAAGTCAGCAAACTTTTTCAGCAGGGTGCCGGTCCACTGTCCCTCAGACCTTGTGGGGGGCCAGACTATTTTTTTTTGGGGGGGGGGAGAACGAATTCCTATGCCCCACAAATAATCCAGAGATGTGTTTTAAATAAAAACACACATTCTACCCATGTAAAAACACCAGGCAGACTCCACAAATAACCCAGAGATGCATTTTAAATAAAAGGACACATTCTACTCATGTAAAAACACACTGATTCCTGGACCGTCCACGGGCCAGATATAGAAGGTGATTGGGCCGGATCTGCCCTCCAGGCCTTAGTTTGCCTACCCATGCTGTAGCTAGCACATTGAAGCTATTTGTACTCCTGATACAAACCAAGCTTACATGTTGTGTTTGATCACACATTATATGCCAGCCAGCATATAAACATGTTTCACCACAGATGTGTGAAATTTCAAAATTTTGTGTTAAGACTCACAGCACAGGAATGTTGTGCTGCAAAGGAATATGCAAAAGATCACACAGTTCCAGTTGGGGTTAAATTGAAATTGCAAAGTTATTGTGCCAAAACTGAATAGCCTGGACTATATACTTGGTCTTGAGTAGTGTGTGCCAAAATGAAGGTTGAGGATCCTTAAAAGATCCCTGTTGATTAGTTTACTGGTAGGGACAATACTTAGTGGAGAAGCAGCCGCTTTTGTTCTCACCAGCACCAAGTGTGGCCAAATATGCTCAGCTTGGCAGTTGGCAAATAGATTGGGGGCAGGATTAGATATTTCTGGAGCTCTTCTACTCAGACGATGGGGGCAGGTTTGTTTCCTAAAAATGAGGACAACCAGTTACACCAAGCTTTGCTTTCTCTGCCCTGCTAGTCAAAAGCTCATGCTGTGAGCAGCCACCTGGAGAGTGAGACTGAGCAACACAATTTAAGGCCTTGAATAGTAAGAGAGCTTGCTGTATTTGAGGCCTATTCTTTTGAGTCATCCTGGGAATTACCTAATAACATGTGTTTCTCTGTAGTGGCTGCGTGGACTTCCTTCCAGTCGGCAAAGTTTTAATGTCATATTTGGTGAATGTCCATATTGTAACAAGGTAAGGAAAGCAACATAGTTGCCGGATAATTGGAACTGTTTCTGTATGAGCTTAAGTTAGGGTTTCAAAATACAATTGAAATTAGCTTGTCTTCTTTTAGGAGACTTTGCTGCAAAGTTACTGTCGTACGCATACTTAAATCTCTCAGATACCGGTGTCTCTTGATACTGAACGGGGGGTGGGGGGGAACAATTCCACTGTTTAAGTTAAAAATTAGGGGAGGGGGAATTATTCTTTGTAATAAATACCTTGGAAAATACTGTAAGCAAAGTTCAAGTACTTTATTGATTTTTAATTTTGTAACAACTCACCTTGCTTTGAAAAACCATTCCAGCCAATAACACTGAAAATGTCTATGAAGAAAGTCTGAAGTGGAATTTCAGAAGCCTGTAACTATGTATATATGTACAGTCTTAAGAATATTAACACATTAGACATGGTATCAAAGAAAATACACAGAAAGCAGTATTAAGAAGAAGAGGACAACGATGGTCATAGTGTATTGGTACAATTCTTCACGATGTCCAGACGCTTCCTGAAGTCCAGAGGCCAAAGTGCTGCATATAGAGGAGCTAGTCGAAGTCTGAAAGCGTTCTGGTTGAAAGGCTTCAGAATATGTAATTCCATTTCCTATGGATTTTTCCTCAATTTGCCGGAAGGTGTTGCATATGGGTTGAGGTTCTCTACTTTTCTGAGAAGGAAGAAGAAAACAAATCTATCCATATCTTCAATAGAGATCAGCATAAGAACAAATATTTAAGCTCTGGTACTTTCATATATATTATTGACTTTTTGTACAACAGTAATAAAATCATGGTACAAAGATAATTGACTAAGTGTAATAATTCACCAGATACATTTATAATCTATAACAGCTTTTTGATGTCCATTAGGGTTAGGGTTAGGGTTATTCTCAGTTATTCTTTTCACAATGAGCCATGGGATTCAGGAGCTGAAGCCTGATCCAGCAGATTCCTAGCCCATTGCAAAAAGCCATACCATTGTCCTACAAAGTAATCCTCCTTGTTTGGATCTCTTGAAGTCTGAATTTGTTTAGCCAGCTTCTGTAATAAAGCTGTATGCTGAGCATCGAGACACCTTACAGGAATGGATTGACAGTCCAGTTTTGGGTTATGACTTGTCTCTCAGCCAACAACAGAAATGATAGCCAAAATACAGAACTTCCAGATAAGGGAATGCCATCTTAATTTTTTACAAGGCAAGTGAGGGGGTGTTACACCTATTCAGTCAATCTTGCTACATTCAGCACTCCCACTATATCAGTATATAAGTCCCTATGGTTTTACGTTTCCTCCAGATTTCTCAGTGTTACATATCGACTTCTAGTTGAAACGAGTCAGGGTTATGAAACTTACAGGACAATTAACAGCACTCCTCTGGATAATTCAGCGATTGAACTGGGAAAGAAGGGCTCTGGTGCTTGGACTCAGTAGCCTATGAGCATCACAGATGCTTCAAGCTGCCTGCTGAACTGAGCACTCACCTTGACTAACTTCCGGTAAACATCAGCTGTGGCTCCAGCTGGCTTTCCTCCAGTCTCAGCGGGCTAGGAAGAACAAACAAAACTAGCCAGTATTTAAAGCCTTTAGAGTAAGGGTGAAGGGTTGTTTTTTTTGGGGGGGGGGAATGCAACCAGCAGCTGGCTTTAAAGTAACACATTTCTTGCCTCGAGGAGAACATAGTTCATAGGAAGATCTATTAAGGTGACACAGGTGTATATGCAAGTTCGGGGCGAACGCCTTTGAAGTAACAGAATTGGCAGAGTTGCAAGGGTCCCTGAGGGTCATCTTAATTCTGTTCCGCTTTTAGTGGAGAGCAAAAGGGCTCGGGGGCAGGGGCTGCCCGCAGAAGCAGTGCCGCCACCCCTGGGCTTACAAAGCCTTCGTGTGGGGTGGCTGCTTTTCAGCCTTCCCCTTTCCCTCGTGCATAGCAGCGTATGCGTGGGCCAGGGCACATAGTAAATGCTTTTAGAGTTAACCCAGGTATGTGTAGAATACTTGCTTTGGTATGGGCTTTAATGGGCAATAGCAAGTCAGCCCCAGTTAGCAGGGGAGAAACCTTCCTAAATTTCAGAAGACCTAGCAGTTAGAACATGAGAAGCTATACTACACTAACTGGTCATATTGGTTTAAATGAGTGTGAAAAGGGGAACATGTTTAGTTCTCAAGGGCCTGTACCATTTCAAAGTTGTGGAGCATCACAGCATTCATCAAAATCCCACCCACCCACCCACCCATCCACGGCTTATGGGCGACATACACTGCAGGAAAAGTAACCTTTGTTCAGTGTGTGCATGCACACGAAAGCTCATACCAAGAACAAACTTAGTTGGTCTCTAAGGTGCTACTGGAAGGAATTTTTTTATTTTGTTTTGACTATGACAGACCAACACGGCTATCTACCTGTAACTTTGTTCGGCTGTTTCTCACCTGTGCTTAATATTTTCCAAGGTGTGCAGGGAGTGGGGGAATGTACAGCTATAAAAGCAGTTTTCCGCAAGCCAGGTACAATTTAATGCAGCAATTTTATTTATTTTAAGAACTCACCGCTTCATTCTGAAGCTGCTTGCTCAGCCCAGCCAGCATCTGCTCGTCTTGTCCTTGGCTGCTTTTCATTCCCACAGCGGCTCTTCTACGACAGGAGAGGTCCTTGCTTTCGAACTCCTTTCCCTTCTCTTCTTTAACTTGCCTTGGCACTGGCTTTGGCAAATCAACCTGTTAAATGTACAAGTTGAGTGACTCGTGCAGCTGCTACTCCTGCTTTACAGAATCTGTTCCATGGACTGCGGCTTGTGTGTGAAATGAATGGCTTCTGCGCAACTTCTAGCAAAAGCATCACTAATCCGCCAACACAAGGAACGGCCAACATTTACCGCGAGTTGGAACTGCACAGGGCAGTCGTTTCGTTGAGCTCTTGAGCAGAGTGCTTGCACTTGTGCTATCCTAAGGGGCAACGTTATTTATTGTAAAAATTTGTTCCAAGGATTCTTAAAGAACTCTTAGATGAATGTTATTAACCTTTACTGGATGCAAAACCAATAAGTCTCTGTCAATTAAGCTTGCATTAACTATATCTAAGTAAGTTGTTTTTATTGTGGTGATTCTAATTAATGTCAGTGCCTGGAATGAGAAAATAATCACTACTTATTCCATTAGTGAGGTGATCTGCCCTGCCCTAAATGGGGCGACAAATTTCTCATCTTCCCCATAATGCTGATATACTTGCTCTCGGGGCACCCTGAAAGGTCATGCAGTCCCCCTGCCCACCCGAGAAACTGCATTTACATTAAAAATGTTGGTTCACTGATAATATTGTTTGTCAGATTTCTAGGTTGCCCTCCCTGGGATTATTTTATTTTTAACTTGCAGCAACATGTAGTAGGGCGAACTGAGCAATATGTCGAGTGAGCTGCACTCTTCAAGCAACAATTGAAGTGTGGATTTCCCATGTCCATTCCCTTACAGGAGGAGAGGGCAAAAGGCAGACTGGGATCTACTGGTCGATGGCTGGGTGATTTGTAATAGGCAAAGGCTTCCAAATCACAATAGCAACAAAAAGGTTTACCTCCCCCCCCCCCCCGCCAATAAATAAATAAATAAATTAGTATAGAATCTGCATTAGTTGATATGCATTTATTCTTATATATTCAGGTTAAGGCAACGTACATCTTACGGCAGAGCTAGGGAATCTGTGGCCCTGCAGATGATGTTGAACTCCTAACTGCTATCAACCTCACCAACCATGGTGAGCTTAGGGTGAAGGATAGATAATAAAGGGGGGGGATGCATCTGAACCTCTAGAGCAGTGATGGCTAACCTTGACACCCCAGATGTTTTGGAACTACAACTCCCATCATCCCTAGCTAACAGGATCAGTGGTCAGGGATGATGGGAGTTGTAGTCCCAAAACATCTGGAGTGTCAAGGTTAGCCATCACTGCTGTAGAGTCTATAGCCACAGTGACTAATAACCATTGACAGGCCTTCCCTAAGTTAATTTGTCCAATCCCCTTTTCATGGAGTCGTAGAGTTGGAAGGGACCGTGAGGGTCATCTAGTCCAACCCCCTGCAAGGCAGGAATTTCAACTAAAGCATCCATGAAAGATGGCCATCCAGCCAAAAAGCCTCCAAGGAAGGAGAGTCCACAAGTCCCGAGGGAATCTGTTCCACCGTCAAACAGCTCTTACTGTCAGAAAGTTCTTCCTGATGTTTAGTCAGAATCTCCTTTCTTGTAACTTGAAGCCATTGGTTTGAGTCCTGCCCTCCGAAGCAGAAGAAAACAAGCTTGTTCCCTTTTCCATGTGGCAGCCCTTGAGATATTTGAGCATGGCTATCATATCTCCTCTCAGTGTGCTCTTTTCCCAGGCTAAACATACCCAGCTCCTTAAACTGTTGCTCATAAAGCTTGGTTTCCAGACCCTTGATCATCTTGGTTGCTCTCTTCTGCACACACTCCAGCTTTAAAAACACCTGTGCCTGCATCCATCAGTACAACTTCTGGCATCAAGACGAATAGCCTGCTTCACAAAAGACATTTCAATATCTAAACGGTCAAAGTGACTAGGTGCCTTTTGCCACTGTAATCACATCCTTCAGTCTTTGCCTGCTCCACACTGGGAATACAGAGCAGCCCTTGCACCACTTATTCCTAATGTACAGGCGTCAATGGCAACAAGAAGGTATTGTAAAGGTAAAGGACCCCTGGGCGGTTAAGTCCAGTCAAAGGTGACTAAGAGGTGTAGCGCTCATCTTGTTTTTCAGGCCGAGGAAGCCGGCGTTTGTCCACAGTTTTCTGGGTCAAGTGACCAAAATGACTAAACCGCTACTGCCACACAGAGGACCGTGATGAGTGCCAGAGCGCATGGAAACGCCGTTTACCTTCCTGCCGCAGCGGTACCTATTTATCTACTTGCACTGGTGTGCTTTTGAATTGCTAGGGTTGGCAGAAGCTGGGACAGAAATGGGAGCTCATCCCACTGCACAGATTCGAACTGCCGACCTGATCGGCAAGCCCAAGAGGCTCAGTGGTTTAGACCACAGCGCCACCCGCTTCCCCTAATGTATTATATCTCTGCTTGAGATCAGGTGTGTGGTCTCCCATTCATCCAGAGATGTGTTGGGATTTCGGGCTTTGTAGGTTGGAGTTTTGAACAATTCCCGGGTAAATACTTCCAGTACAGGCCAATTTGGAGCCATTTTTAATCTGATCATGTGGCAATATATGCAAGATTATTCACTCTCCTTCTCCCCCAGAATCCAAACTGATTATCACCTTCATTGTATTCTGCATGGCTACTCCGTTTTCACCTACACAATCGTTAACTGAATTGGGGGTGAAGTACAATGCTTTTCAAACTCAAAAGCAGTTGAAGCTTTTCACAGAAAATGGATTTTCCTGCCTTTATTCCCTATTTGCCGATGGTTCACAACACGCTATATTTTAGAATACCCTCGAGTCAGAAACAGCTCTCAAATCTGAGATGATGCAAGGTATGCATTTCATGCTAATGAAAGAGGATGTTTGAAATCTCCACGCAAAACTCAGAGGATGATGGGGACGAGGTTCAAGTCATCTGCAAACAGCACAGTTCTCTCCCTGACCTTGTTATTGGCCATTAAAAATACTTCTGCCTGTGTCTGAGGAACAGAAGCTGTGATAATTGACACTCCTCGCTCGTGGACTTTAAATGGGGTTATGCACTTGCAAATAGCAAATACTATTGCAGATCTCTCTTTTCTTGCAATCAAAGTTCAGCAACATCTTGTTTGACATCAATATCCAAGGTAAGTTTTAAGCTAAATACAAAACGTAATAGATTTCTGCGCTTTTGGAGGAAATGGAAGGGGGGGGGAGGAAAAAAGGAACTGCTTTGTCCAGCGTCCTAGTAGAGTTTCAGGGGATACTCTCCATAACCCAGCCTATACGAAAACCTAATCTTTCCAGAACCCTGGAATTGGGATAATTGGGATGAATAGTCCTTTTCCCATTCTTCTATGACCCCCTACTTGTTTTCTTGCATTGGAGCTGGACACAGAGCAGGTCTGAGGGGTCCTGGCCAGTTATCACTGGATAGCTCAGTTGGTTAGAGCCTGGTGCTGATAATGTCAAGGTTGCAGGTTCGATCCCCGGATGGGATAGCTGCATATTCCTGCATTGCCGGAGGTTGGACTAGACTAGATGATCCTCAAGGTCCCTTCCAACTCTACAATTCTATGATTCACCTGATTGGGCAGAAACTGTTGATCTTCTGGCACCCTGCCCTTCTCGTCTAAAAATGGCTGTGTTACACTCGCAGTCCCTAGCCCCAAAATGTCTGGTCACAGTGTCCTGTTGGCATGTGCTATGACAGGGGTGGACCTTTGTAAGAGTCCAAAATTGGATGCTTCCCAGCCCTTGTTCTGCCTTCCAAAGCCGGATAAGGGAGGTACCGGTTTCTGACAGAGGTCTAAAGCCCTCCCATCTCCTTCCCAAAGCTGGACAAGTGCTAACTATCCTTTGGGAAGGAGGCAGGAGGACTCTAGGACCCTGTCAGAGCTTTCATGCCTCCTTCCTGAGGCCCAGTGATTATTAGGATTTGGGACGGAGACAAGAAGGTTCCCCCTTGGCCTCTGCACCCTGTGCAGGGGAACCAGTCATGATGCCCTAAATCCGCAACTTTATGATAAACAATGAATACACATCAGCAAGCCAAATCTGCTTGTGCTGGACCAACAAACTGACTTTTCCTAAGGAAATGGAACACACAAGATCCATATCACAGAACTAGTTCATTGAGGCAAGACCGTGGGTTAAGCTTGTTTCTCTCGGGTAGCATCTCCCAATGTTGCCCGGCAAGTTGCTTTCGAAGTGAACGGAAGTTTAAGAACATAAGAAGAGTCTGCTGGGTTGGGCCAGTGGTTTCTACCTAGTCTAGCATCTTGGCCGCTCAGGTGCTTATGGGAACTCCAAGCAGGATCTGAACACGAGAACTGTTCCCCTCCTGCATCTTCCAGCAGCTGGAATTCAAAAGCGTGCCGCCTCCAACATTGGAATTGTTAATGTGACATTTGGGAAAGGAGGGTCCAGTGTTTGAAGAAGAAAGAACACTTCTGGATCGCAACCACTGGCTAGGACCCCCAAATACCACCAGCATCATAGTTCTAAGTCCAGGTTCGTTGTGCATCAATAAATCAAACAAGCAACCACTCAGCAAAGCTGTTTTGAAATGAAGGGAAATATCCAAAGTTTGCAAAATGGCTTGGTAAGGGAGAGTGGTCCACAGTTAGGGGGGAAAGTCAAAATCCCAGGGCAGGGACATCTGTGCGAATTCCTAGGACTACTGAGAGGACTTTGAATTACAACTGTTGCTGTTTTTATAAAGTTCTAAATGGTTGTCTAAAGCAGAAGAGAACACAAGTCACTTTCTCCTTCAATCTAGCAGCAAAATATATACAGCCCAACTTTTAATGCAGGTAGTTCTGACTGTAATAGGCAGTAGTTACTAGTTCTTAAATCTGCACATTTAAGAATGGGCGAGGGGAAATCAAATTGGCCGAACATCAGAAGTTTAGAGAGCAGATGCCTTTTGTGAAAAAGGAAAAGAAGAAAAAAAAGAAACTTACATATTTCAATTAACTTTAGAAAACTACAAATTGCAGAAACAGGGAGACACTGCTCAAATTAGCATAGATTAAATGGTGACCACAACAGCAAGCAAACTACTGTCAAAGAAATGGCTTTTTGCTTTGTTGTAAAAGTGATAAAAAAAAAAAAATACCAAAGTCTATAAAACTCTGGGCGGGGGGAAAGAGTCTTGGTAATTACCAAGATCAAAATCCAGTAGCTTTTTATTAAAGATGAACTTTTGTTCTGCTTTTCTACACAATGTAAATAGTGCTGACAATTGGGTTTGCAAAGGCATTCGCTACAATAAAATGTAATTGTATCATGAGAGAAAGGTGACAATCGGGAGATCATGAAAAAATTACATATTCTCACTGGTAGTTAATTAGCCATGCAAAAGCCCCTCAAACAGAGATTCTCTTCTATTAGGAATGATTACTATGCAGACCTACAGATGTCAATACTGGAGTCATTCAAATACTTCTTTCGCTACTAATTGAAGGTTGTAAAGCTCTGGTGCCAAGGTTTGGCTTCCAAAGAGCTAATTTATGACTAGGCGGCTATTTTATGTCTTCAGTTGCAGCAGCTACAGAACTCGGCAAATCAGAACCATCTGTGCACCGCCGAGATTTGAATCGCCATTCATCTCGCAGCCCATCAGTCGCATTAGTTTGCATCCCACATTTTTTTTTGGCTCACGTACCATTCTGACAGTCCAAAGTTCACGAGGAATATTAAAAATGAACCTGCGCCTTGACCCTGCCATATTGTGTCAGCAAAGGCTGCGGGCTCATATGGCTACTAACATCCCCGGCCGACGGTCCTCATCAGGCCCTGTAAATGCTGCTAATTACACCGGTCTAAGTTTATTAAAAACAAAGGGGCTTGCATTTATTTGGTGATTAACTGTATATTGACAGGACTGGGAGGCGGAAAGGGAAGAGCGTGGGGCATGTCGGCATTAAAGCGTTGTGCGTCTCAAAAAGCGAGCATGCACCAAAATTTGAGGAAAGCAGCTTCTTGAAGGCCAGAGCAAAAAGAAAGAACAAAGTTATTTTAGGGGAACAATGGTTGCATCAATAAAGGCAACTCTGCTTTTGATTCGTTCTGAAGGGACAGCTGTCATCCAAAGCTGTCTCTTGTGAACGACTCTGGCACTATCCCACTGCACAGGAAGCAAAGAAATTTGCACAAGTCTTAATATTTGGAGCCGTGGTTCCCAACGTGGGGCATACCCCCCACAGGGGGGCAATTTGATTTTTAAGGGGGGCAATTTGATAATGAGTTATTAACAGTGAATGGCCTTTTAGGCTTCCTCCACATGAACAGGAGTTCACTTTTTGAATAATAAGAATTATATGTCACCGGGGGAGGGGGAGACACCAGGATTTTAGAGATGCTTAGGTGGGGCATGGCCAAAAAACGGTTGGGAACCAGTGGTTTGGAGGGAAGAAAAGCTGTGGGTCAAAAATGAGTTAGGGCAGTTTCCCTCTTCTTGCAGGATGGCATCCAACCTCTGAACATAACCCTCAAATCTTTCCTTGGATATCGACAAGCAAATCATCCTATTAGCACAAGGACATCTATAAGGGCACTTCCTCTCCTTGCCCCAGCCCCCCCAAAAACCTGTTCTGAGGTTCCCCCCAAAACTCTGGAGCATATTGGGGGGCACAGGGATGTGTGGGGAGAGGAACCCCCATTGCATGGGATTATGTCTTTAGGTGCAACCCTAAACATGAACTTTAACATTTTACATCATCAGCTCCTTCTTTGAGTAGAGAAGGGGAGACACATCCTTATATACTGAATCTCTGGCTCCACACATTAAGTGAGTGTTGCTTAAAAGAATAGTGATATTTCCTTTGTTGGCGATTAACTTCCAAAGAGTAGCATTTTTAAAAATACGTACCGCTTCCACGCGTGTCACTTTCCCCTAAATGTTAGATTTTGCTGTAAAGGAAACTATTCCTTAACAGGACATGCGTTATATTTATCCAGCCTTGACCAAATCCAATGGCTTTGTACCGTATTTTTTTGCTCCATAAGACGCACTTTTTTCCTCCTAAAAAGTAAGGGGAAATGTCTGTGCGTCTTATGGAGTGAATGTGTGGTCCCTGGAGCTTGAACTGCCCAGGGACAAAAGCAGATCGTGCTTTTTTAAAAAAAGAGAGAGAAGGGGGTGTTGAAAGGAAACCCGCTGAGCAGCTGCTCAGCAAACGATCGGGGAGAGAGATAAGGGAGAGAGATTCCAGCCCCGCCCCCTTGCAGAGGGAGGCTGTTTCCCCAGCGACATGTGACTGGCTGATTAGATTATCTGTCTGGAAACTGTAGAAATGGCTTCCTGAAGCTGCAGAACTGTGAGCTAAACCCCATAAAACAGGGTTTTTTCCCTTTGCAAAGTAAGCTCAACAACTTTGAGCTGATCCTCAAAAAATTGAGCTTTTCTCCTTTACAAAAGAAGCTGCAGAAATTTGAGCTGATCCTCAAAAAAATGGGGGTTTCCCCCTCTAAAAACTAGGTGCATCCTATGGTCAGGTGTGCCTTATAGAGCGAAAAATATGGTACTTACTTTCTTGTGTTTAGCAGCAGATTCACTCAGAGGTCTTTTGGCAGCAGTAAAATTCAGTGCCCCATTGTAACAGACTCCTTTGTGTTCCAGACCATCCAGGAGGATTTTCTTTAGTGCTTCATAATCAGGCTTTTCCTTGTACGCTAAATCAGCTGCGTTTTTCAAAAACCTGGCTATTTCACCTATAGAAACACAACATCCAATTTGTTTGAGGACAGACATTTTTTAAGGACGTAAGAGCTCTGCTGCATTGGACCGGGAGCCTCTCTGGCCTACGTTAAGCTTTCCAAAGTGACCAACCAGATGCTACTGAGAAACCCCCACCCTTTCCTTGGCTGAAGTACGCAGACATATATTAGCAAGTGTTGCTTCTTAAATGACTTGGAGGTCACCAGCTCTGTGATGGCCAGGCCCAACTGCATTTGTGTGACCAGCTAGAAAGGGGGCGGGCAATTGTGAAACCTTGTGAAAACTAGTGTTAACACTCGAACTTGGCAACGCGAACCGAAACATGGGAAGCTGATTAGGCTGTAATGCTATAAGCTTCTTGAGACTAAGCACAATGACCTTAATGGACTTACTTCTGAGTAGAAAAGTACAACTGCTGCTGCTTTTAAGCAGCTGTAACAGCTTCAAACAGGGACGCGGGTGGCGCTGTGGGTTAAACCACAGAGCCTAGGGCTTGCCGATCAGAAGGTCGGCGGTTTGAATCCCCGTGACGGGGTGAGCTCCCGTTGCACGGTTCCTGCTCCTGCCAACCTAGCAGTTCAAAAGCACGTCAAAGTGCAAGTAGATAAATAGGTACCGTTGCAGCGGGAAGGTAAATGGCGTTTCCGTGCGCTGCTCTGGTTCGCCAGAAGCAGCTTTGTCATGCTGGCCACATGACCTGGAAGCTGTACGCTGGCTCCCTCGGCCAATAATGCGAGATGAGCGCCGCAACCCCAGAGTCGGTCACAACTGGACCTAATGGTCAGGGGTTCCTTTACCTTTACCTTTAACAGCTTCAAAAACCAAATTCCTAGCCAGGTAATGAAGCTATACAACCCTGAGTATAGGATTGTAGTGTTAATCTTTCTGGTATGTGTGATATACAAAGGACCTAGGAGCGCAATCTAGATTTCATAAGCTCAAGTAACATGTGCATGCATCATAAACTCATTTTCAGACTTGTGCCAATAACGTAGCTCAAACGAAAATCAAAGAAGGAAGCAGGCAGTATTCAGGGTAGACACAGAGCACTTGCAAGCATAAGATCCTAACAAATAGAAGCAGGCCAATGGACCATCTAGTCACACATTCTGTTCTCCCAGGGTCCAACCAAATGCCTGTTGGAACCCGCAAGCAGAATCTGAACTCAACAGCAGTCTCCCTGGGGTTTCCTTAGTTGCAAAAGCATTCCTCTTCTCCCAGGCCTTTAACTAAAGAAACACCCTATGGCCTTTTAAACTGAAAGGGGGATGTTGTTTTTGTTTATTATGCATTTTTGAGTTTTTCGTATTGTAGACCACCCTGTGATCTTTGGATGAATTTAATTAATAATAATATATCCTGATTCTTCCAACATTCAACTTCATTGGATGTCCATAGACAGTGCCTTTTTATCTAGAATATTAGCCTAGCCTAGAGAAGTCCTGGTCACACCCAAGGTAGTTATGTGTAAAGAAAACAATTGCTCACAATTTGCAATGTGTTGCCACGCAAAACTTCACTTAAATGCCATCGGCAATATCATTTGTTGACTACACCTTTCCTTCCCTGTTCAGAGTCAGAGATTCTTCTGATGTGAGCCAAAGAAATTGCTGCTGCTGCTAAATTTGAGTCGTTTTGAATTCAAGCAGGTTCCTTTGGAACAGGGGCGCACAATCACATGTTCTGGACTACAACTCCCATCAGCCCCAGCCAGAGATCAGGAATGATGGGAGTTGTAGTCCAGAAACATCTGGAGGGCTTGTGCACCCCTGATCTGGAAGGTGGCAAGCCTTCTGGCACTCCAATTCCAAACCATAACGGGCTTCGAAGGTTGGTTTCTGAATGAGAACGTTGGTCAATTGGCTCAACTTACTGCAGTCTGTTCCCGCGGGAGCCCATCTTGTCACTGAATCTGGGAGCTCGTCCAGGAGCCTGAAAAAGTGGAGGCACAGAATGTTAGATCAGAAGGCGGCAAAATCCGAAGGTTGTCAGGGACGAGATGGGGAGGCAAAGCAGATCAGCCTCCTCTTGAAAGCTGGATGGAGACTGCTGGAAATTCAGGAGACCTGTCGGCCAGCAAATCACTCCGTGACTCTCTCTACCCACTGCGTTAACCCCCTTTGAATCGTGTGACTATAAGCACTATAGCCTGAGCAGAATTGTGGCCAAGGAAATGTCTTCGCTTTCCAGAGCTCTTGCCAAACACTTTGCAGGGTGATGGAAGAAAGGAATCCCCTTACAAACACACTCCACCCTGAGATAAATTTGCTTTCTTTACTCCCAAGTCCATAGATTAATGGTTGTCTAAAGTTCAGCACGGTTCACCAGGCTGGTGCTTGTTGCTCAAAAGTAGATTCTGAATAATAATAATAATAATAATAATAATAATAATAATAGTTCTAAAGCAGCACTGAATTAAGCTGTCTTGGGCAGTGAGTGAATCAACTTCTAGAGCAGCGTTTCTCAACCGGTGTGCCGTGGCACACTAGTGTGCCGCGAGACACCGGCTGCTGTGCCGCGGGAAAACCGTGGTTCGGGACCCCATGCCGCAGCCGCAAACGTGTAGCAGCGGCTGCAGTGGGGGAAAGGGAGCGCAGAAACCCACCGCCGACCTATTGCGCATGCGCCAGCTTGGAGCTCCCCGCCGATTCTGATTGGTTGCCAGGGACCAATAGGAAGACAGAGGAAGGAGACGCGAGGGCTGCCGGTAGCCACCCGGTCAAAATGGCCGTCACCCTAAGGAGGAGCGCTCTGCGAGCGCTCCAACCGCCAGCCAGCCAGCTGAGAAGCCTCCCCGGCTCCACTTGCCGTCCTCACTCGCTGCCTGGGATCAGCTAAGTCTTTCCTTTCGGGTTTTCTTTCACAGTCCCAGGGGCGGGCTTTTCATACCAGTGGGGCTGCTTTGGGCGCATAACTCCGTGATTTCCGTTACCATAGCGACGTTGCCACCGCCATTTTGTGGGTGGTGTGCCGCGAGATTTTTTTCATAAAACAAGTGTGCTGTTGCCCAGAAAAGGTTGAGAAACACTGTTCTAGAGAGAGTTGTGCATGCTTTTTTGCAGTTAGCGAGTCAGGGAGGGTTGCAGCAAAAGTTGGTGCCCACATTTTGAACAGAACCTGACAGCGTCTTTTAACTTTTCTGATTTTAATGGAAAAGTTAACAGAAAGGGTACGTGAAAGAAAACAACGTGAGAAACTACATAACTTTTACAAAACATGGTCCTCCTTTATTACATATGCATCAAAGAAAGAACATGCATTTAAACCACCTAAGACACATGGGAGCATGTGGAATGATATTTTATAAACCAGCAACTGTAGAAATAATTTTTAATTGATTATATTACTAATGTAATTACCTGGACGTAGTTGGGGCTGTTTTTTTGGGGGGGGGTGTTAGGGGAAAACTGTATTTGTTTGCTTGTATTTGATTATATGTTGTTCTTATATTCAACAAATAAAATATTCAAAAGGAAAAGGGGAAAAAAACATCTGAAGGACATAGGTAAAGGTAAAGGGACCCCTGACCATTAGGTCCAGCCGTGTCCGACTCTGGGGTTGCGGTGCTCATCTCGCTTTATTGGCCAAGAGCCAGCGTATAGCTTCTGGGTCATGCCAGCATGACTAAGCCGCTTCTGGCGAAACCAGAGCAGCGCACGGAAACGCCGTTTACCTTCCCGCCAGAGCAGTTCCTATTTATCTACTTGCAATTTTTTGATGTGCTTTCGAACTGCTAGGTTGGCAGGAGCAGGGACCGAGCAACGGGAGCTCACCCCATTGCGGGGATTCGAACCTCCGACCTTCTGATCGGCAAGCCCTAGGCTCTGTGGTTTAACCTACAGCGCCACCTGGGTCCCTTTCTGAAGGACATACACAAGCACAAAAACACATCTCCAGGAGGGAGGAATTGACTGGAACTCACAGGTGTGCGTTTAAAGCATGTTTTCAGAGCTACCACTGCCCTTGAAACGATATAGGAAAAGTCCTCCCACCTTCCCTAATTGTTAAAGAATGTTTTAAATGCTGGAATTTTTATAATGTGTTTACTGCATCTTGTTTTTTATTTGTAACATTTCATTGCACTTGCTGCAATTTGATCTTTATTTGCAAAGCTTTACAATGCCCATAAACCACTTAAAGAGTGAATACATTAAATAATTACTTTCCCCATCCTATGTTCATATGATGATTTTAGCTTCTAAAAAAACCCTATATAACTTTTTTTGGGGGGGAACTTTAATTAAAAAAAAAGATTAAAAATAAAACTTTAAAGAAAGACATTCTGTAGGCACTCAAAAACTCCTCAGAAGATGGATCTCCTAAAATTTGCTTTCCAACTTGTCTGCTGATGGTCTGCACAAGTTTACAGAAATGTCAATTCGCCATGGCTGCCAATGCTCCATCATGTACATTTTTTTGACACTATGTGCACACACAAACACTGTTCCTACTATCAAAATTTTCAGAATCCCTAATTCATCTTTCCTTCCTTACTGGCCTTATCAGTCAGCCAGAGAGCAAAAAGGGGAGAAGGGACATTTTAGCACTTGATACTGGCTCGTGCAGCAGACACCCCCGTCCTGACTTTCTACTCCCAGTGTATAGTCCGGATTCTGCACAGAGAGAAGAGGGAGCAACAGAAACGAGAGGCGAGAGCCTAGCCCTACATTATCCCATCTGCTTGCCAAGAAGGCTATGACAGATTTCACACATTATAGTGAGAGCAGATTTGAGTAAGCATGAAAACCAGATCAGGTTTGTTTGTTTGTTGATGGCTATGCCAGTTGAGGCAGACGGAACCTGTAGTCCAAAATATCTGCAGGGCACGAGGTTGGGGGAGGCTGTCCTAAAGTGTGATAAATACAAGAGTCTTATGCCTTTCCATATGTGGTGTGGGTGATAGGAACGTTGGTTGACCGAAATGCTTTGTAGTTGGCATCAATCTGCCTTGGGAGACATTGGAACAGTGCGCTTTCAGGGATAAAGTCAAGGTGTTGGATGGAGGCATGGGAAAGACTGTGGAACACGGACATAAAATTTACAGCATGTTATGGTTTAAGAGAAAACTACATGAAAATGTTATACTGATGGTATCAAACACCAAGTAGATTGGCAAACATGTATAAATCAAAATTGAATTATGTGCTGGAAATGCAAAGGGAAAGAAGGTAACTTTTTTCATAATAAAGTTAAAGCTTACTGGGAAGTGATATATAATGAAGCGAAAAAGATGTTTGAGTTAACATTTGTAAAGAAGAAGAAGCTTTTATCTTGGGAATTATGGGATCAGAGTAATAATAATAATAATTTATTATTTATAAAAAAGTAATAAAATATTATTTTTTTAAAAAAATATTTATTATTTATACCCCGCCCATCTGGCTGGGTTTCCCCAGCCACTCTGGGTGGCTTCCAGCAGAAATTTATGTACACAACCACTGCCGCAAGAATGATATTCACCCAGAAATGGAAAGAATAAGTCCCGACGAAAGAAGAATGGTTACAGAAATTAATGGACTATGCAGAAATGGCGAAACTTACAGGAAGAATAAGAAATTAAGACAACAGACTTTTTATCAAGGAATGGAAATCGTTTAGTGAATATTTATAAGTGAATTGTAAACAAATTAAGACATTAACAGGATTATTGTAAAAACTTGGCAGTTTCTAAAATACATATGAAATATATGAGGAAAAGCATATAGAGTTAATTGGGATTTGCAGAAGGGGAAAAAAAGAGGGTAAATACATGGAACCGCTGAAAGAGGGGAAGGGAAGTCCAAGTTTGATATGTGAGAACTGTTAATTTTTGTTGAAAATTATAAATAAACATATATTAAAATGTCAAAGTGTTGAAGAGTTACAGTGCCTGCTGTGGCTGTAGAGACAAATATGGGATGGACAAGTTTTGTTGCAGCTGGGGCAGACGAAGCTGTCCAGTTGCGCATGTTTCTTTTTCCTGCGCTCCTCGAAGCACAGATTTCCTCCTCTGGTCACTGCTGTGGCTACACAACCTGATTTGTCTCCCGATGCTGTGGTCCTCCGCAAAGAATTCCCACATGGCAGCGTTAATGTTGCCAGTCTTCATGTCACATCTTCAGACATCTTTGTAATGCAAAGTTGGCTTCCTGCCATCTTCCGTTCTGTGTACAAGCCAGCATGGACGTCGCTGAGACAGCATGTGTGAACATGCTGGGGATGTGGGCTTGGGAGAGAACATCTTTGTTTGAGGCTCTGTCCTGCCAAGTGATGCCCAAAATCTTCCTGGTGCAGTGCATGTCGACGGAATCTAGGTGTCACTTCTGGTGCCGGTACGTTGCTCACATCTCATGATCATAAAACAGTGTGCTCAACATGCAAGCCTGGTCAGCCTTCATCTTGTTACTGGTGGTGAGCATCACATTCTACCATGCCCTTTTGGAGAGGCAAGCCATTGTCCAGCACTACATCAATGGAGGCATTGCTGGTTATGGTGGAACCCAGGCAGACAAAATCGTCTCCCACCTTAAGCGTGTGGTCACCAATGCTGATGTGTGGAGTGCAGGTGATGTTCCGACCCAGGACGTTGGGTCTTTGTAAGGCTGAGACCAAACTCCATGCAGCCTCGGACAAAATGGTTGATGAGACTGCAGAGCTTTTTCTTATCACTGTACTGAACTGAAACCAAACATAGAATCATAGAATCATAGAGTTGGAAGAGACCACAAGGGCCATCCAGTCCAACCCCCTGCCAAGCAGGAAACACCATCAAAGCATTCCTGACAGGTGGCTGTCAAGCCTCTGCTTAAAGACCTCCAAAGAAGGAGACTCCACCACACTCCTTGGCAGCAAATTCCACTGTCAAACAGCTCTTACTGTCAGGAAGTTCTTCCTAATGTTGAGGTGGAATCTTCTTTCTTGTAGTTTGAATCCATTGCTCCGTGTCCGCTTCTCTGGAGCAGCAGAAAACAACCTTTCTCCCTCCTCTATATGACATCCTTTTATATATTTGAGCATGGCTATCATATCACCCCTTAACCTTCTCTTCTCCAGGCTAAACATACCCAGCTCCCTAAGCCGTTCCTCATAAGGCATCGTTTCCAGGCCTTTGACCATTTTGGTTGCCCTCCTCTGGACACGTTCCAGCTTGTCAGTATCCTTCTTGAACTGTGGTGCCCAGAACAGGACACAGTATTCCAGGTGAGGTCTGACCAGAGCGGAATACAGTGGTACTATGACTTCCCTTGATCTAGATGCTATACTCCTATTGATGCAGCCCAGAATTGCATTGGCTTTTTTTAAGCTTTTTTAACATCAAAAAGATATTTACTGGATCAGGGCAAAGGGCTTTCGAATCCGGCATCCTGTTCTCACAGCAGCCAACGAGACACCTATGGAAAGTCTGGAAGCAGAACCTGAGCACAAAATAAGTCTCCCAACTTGCAATTTCAAGCAAGTAGCATTCGGCGGAGGTAGAACACAGCCACTGTAGCCAGAAGCCTTTGACAGCTCCATCCTCCAGTTATTTGTCTCACCTTATCCTTGTTTGTGGACATTACTACATCTTGTGGCAGCCGATTCCAATTTAACTATGTGCTGTGTGGAACAGAACTTCCTTTGTCCTGAATCCGGCACCATTTAGCGTAATCGGATGGCCCTAGGTTCTAGAAACACGAGGAGTGATGTGGGGTGAGCAAACCTGCATGGAGATTTCCCCAGATCTTTCTTTCCCAGTTTTTCTCCTGTTTCGTAAATTCATTTGTAACAACGAACGGAGGCCAATATCAAATACCGTATTAGACAAGCCTGGCAGTTTGCTTACTAAATGCAAGTAAAAGAAACATGGTAAATTAGATCACCCTCTAGGGCATCAGAAGATGTTCCGATGTAAACTTAAAAATCTCAGAGGCAAATTATGTTATTCAAATGGTCCTAATTTGCATAGGATGTGTTTCCCCCCCCCCCCCAAGATTGTAAGAGTGGGAGGAAAAAACCTCTCTATCTGTTTGCTCCACACCATACTAAACTGGTTTGGAAGCATTGATTTAGATTGGGGAAAATAATAACCAAGTCCAGGATGCTTCACAAAAAGCAGGAGCACATGCTCTGCTTTAAAGTTTAGCCCCTTCTCATAAAATATAAAGCTGTGCACATCAGCACCCAAAGAGCCACGCCGATATTCAACTCAAGCAGCAACGTAGGAAGTGTGTTTTACTAGTGAGGTCAGCCAATGTACACGGCACTCCCTCATACCGATGCTGCCCAGTGGGGGATTTCAGCTCAGTCCTGTTGACTGATGAGCAGCGTTTCGCCAAACCGGGGGTTAAGAATGTGGTGCCCTCCAGTTCCCATCATCCTTGACCATTGGGCAAGCTGGTTGGGGCTGATGGGAGCTAGGAGATCGGCAACACCTGGAGGCAGGGCCGTCTTACTCATAGGCACTAGGGGTGCGGGGCACCAGGGCGCCAGGCTCTGAGGGGAGCCAGGCCGAGAGTCCGGGGCCTGAGAGTTGAGTCCGGCAGGCTCTTCTGCTGCGGGCTGCTCTGTGCCACGAGTTTGGGGGCGAGTAAGCTAGTGAGGCGCTGAGGCAGCCTGCCGGCTCCGCCCTCCTGCGCACCTGGGATTGGCGTAGGGCAGTGATGGCTAACCTTGACACTCCAGATGTTTTGGAACTACAACTCCCATCATCCCTAGCTAACAGGATCAGTGGTCAGGGATGATGGGAGTTGTAGTCCCAAAACATCTGGAGTGTCAAGGTTAGCCATCACTGGCGTAGGGCCATGGAGAAGCCCTCCCAGTGCATGCAGCTCACACCACGAGGTGCCCGGCTTTGTTCAGATGCCGACGCTTCGGGCTGGTTTGTTGCACTGGGCTGTTCTGCTGCTTGCGTTGGTTGCCCACCCCCCAGGCACCCTACAACTCTGGGGAACCTTTCCTAAAAAAAGGTCAACAACTTTGGGGCATATTAAGACAGCCCTGCCTGGAAGGCGCAGCATTTGCTACCACCACCTTAGACAGAGGATCTTCCCAGTCCAGTTACCTGGAATTCTATAATGATATCATTGCTCATGGGGATAGCTCAGTTGGTTAGAGCATGATACTGATAACGCCAAGGTTGCAGGTTCAATCAGCTGCATATTTCTGCATTGCAGGGGGTTGGACTAGCTGATCCTGAGGGTCACTTCCAACTCTATGATTCACTTTAGATAAAATCTTATGCTCTACCACTGAGCTACAACCCTTCCTTCAGCCACCCCATTCTTAAAAATTAAAAGTGCAACACACAAACACAACTGTGTATATAGATTTAGTTCGGAGTCTTGGGAAGGGGGGGGGAGGAAGTATCATCCCTCCAAAGAGTTAATCCTTGGCTGTAGAATTAATAAAGAAGCTTGATGGATTACATTGATCGGATGCTGAATGGCGCTAGGGGTGGTCTGCGAGGGACTCTAATGATCAGAAGTTCTAAAGGAGGGGGAAAATAATATATATATATTAAACAATACTGTACAAAGTCAACATTTACAGATGCAATCTGTATTATCTGCAGCCTGCAGGCTAACCCCGCTCTCCCCCACCCCATTTCTCTGCAGAGAGCCAGTGCCAAACTGAACGCACAGATTGATTTCTGCAGATCAGCTCTCCCCATTGTGTACCTCTGTTGTGACTTGCCCTACTTAAAAGTTTGCTGCCTCTGCCACTCGCAGCACCTCCATCGCAGCGTTGCCGGCGTTCGGCGTGCCGAGCGACTGGCTATGTGGGGCCACAAGCAATTAGCTTCCTCAAGTCCCACCAGTAAGAGCAAAGGAGCGACAACAGGCAGTGCATTTAACCAGGGCTAATTACAGTACACATGCTGGGTGGAGGAGGAACAGGGCGAGGGAGAAAAGGGAAATGCTAAATGTTTGTGTCCCTCCCCCCTCCCTACATTCATGAAATGCTTTCTGAAAGCACCCAAAAGAGATGAGGGGGGGGGGGAACACCCAATAAAATCTTCTTCAAATATCCAAAGCACTGTCACATGGAAGAGGGAACAAGCTTGTTTTCTCCTGCTCTGGAGGGTAGGACTCGAATCCAACTCCATAATTCTTACGGGGGGGGGGGGGCGGGAGGAAGCAACAGCATCTAGAACATTAAATAACTGCAGGAAAGTTACCCAGCTAACCATCCGTTCTGTTTGTGTTGGGCAGACTGTGGCTCTCTGGACATCGTTGGAACTCCAGCTCCCATGAGCCTCAAGGGATGCTGGGAGTTGTAGTTCAGCAACAACTTGAGGGCCACATCTCCCCTACCCTTAATTTCATGCACTTTAACTGCTAGTCCTTGGTCCTGATCAAGCTGCAGAGATATTCATGGTCTTTATATCCAAACTTGATCCCTGGGATCATCTGCAGGAGTGTCGCTGGCTGTTTCCCAGGTTGGCGAGGTTCCTTTGACAATAAGAAACTAACCCCCCAGTTATTGACCCAGAATTATGGGATGCTCTGCCAACAGTGATTCAATAGCCACTTTCTGTCTCTGCTTTTAAACGCTTGCTGGAAACTTTTCTATTCTGTCAGTCTTCTGCAGGCAATTAGGAACACACCTTTCTGCAACAGTTAGCTGATTTCTGATTTTTAACTTTTTATATGGTTTTACTGTGTGGTTTTATGCATAATTTGTTGCAAACGTCTTGGAGATTTTTATACGAACAGCAATAGAACTACCTAACTATGCCCTCTGAGCCAGTGGAACAAGTGAGCTACCTGCATAACTAACTTTCTTCTGCTTTCCAGAGGGGCTGTTCAGCCACGACGACTTTTAGCGTGATTTGCGCGGTGGTGGAGGGGAGATACGACTCCCCCCCCCCCAAAGTTTAGTTCATGGATAGATTTTAAATACAGTCATACCTCATGTTACGAACACTGCGGGTTACGTTTTTTCAGGTTGCTTCCGGGTTTCGGCGCTCGCACATGCGCAGAAGTGCTAAATCACGCTGTGCGCAGAAGCGCCGAATCGCGACCCACGCGTGCACAGATGTGGCGCTACGAGTTGCGAACACTGCAGGTTGCGAACATGCCTCTCGCACGGATCACGTTCGCAACCCAAGCGTCCACTGTATTGCTTTCAGGCAACAAGCTCCCCTTGATTCTTAACCCTTAAAATGTCCTGGGCTGGTACATACACAGGCTGAAATTGTATACATATAGGACACAGTAGCAAATATGAGAGACACAGAGAGAAATAGGCAAATTTTACAGAGACCTCTCTTCGCTTTGCCCAGTTCCGCCTCCTTAAAGATCATACGCAGGGCTGTATGTAATTCCACGCTTAAAAATAAACCCGACTTTTGGCAGCAAAGTAACCAAAATCCAACACCAAAAAATAAAAAGCAGAATTGAGCAGGCTGGATCAAATTTAATCAAATCAAGCCGGCGTGCCACTGTGATACACTGCACAGCATGCTGGGAATAGGCAAACCAGGGTTCGAATCCTCATTCCGCTATGAACAGCTGGTTTAGATTACACTGGGACATAAATAGCCTGTTCATCTTTGCAGGGCTGTTGTGAAAGCAACACGTGAGCCGGCCAGCCAGCCAGCTATGGCTGGAGAAAAGAGTGGGGTTTATATAGGCAATTTGTACACCTCAATCAATTTCTGTCTGAAAGAAAGGCTCTCAGGAGGAATGATTTCATTTGGCAAATGCCAAATGTGAGGGCAGATGTAGAAATCAACCATATGCAGAGCCTAGCCCTGCATACTTCAATGGTGCTAGTTCTCCAGGTCGAACCTTACACCAGATTTTTACATTTTTAAAAACAAGCGTTTAAAAAGCATTTTTTTAAAAAACAAGCTGGAAGAGACTGACGAATTTGTCAGTTTCAGTTCCTCGGTTTTTTTTTTCCAATTTTAAATTCAAGTTTCTGACTTTTCATTATTATTATTAGTCCTAACCAACATTTGGCAGCATTTCTCCCAATATGCATTTTAAAAAATCAAGACTTTTTACTGCTATTTTAGCTTCATAATGGTTAAAATAGCAACCCGGTAAGAATTATGAAACAACATAAATAAACAGAAAGAGTAAGATAAACAGTACAACACACACACACACACACACACACACACACACACACACACACCAGGGGACAGAGTCAATACTTCATAAAATAAAATACATTCTCAAGAGACTATAGTGATTTAGGTGTTACAACAGAAACCAACCTGATAAAGAAAAATACAAAGCAAATGTTATGAATATCAAAAAAAAGGGTCATATTTCATACGAACTTGCCATCCCCATGATTGGCCTGTCAGATAAGTTAGAAACGGCTACCAAATAGAGGCAAAATCCATAGCTTTATCTGCACCTCAAGATACTCTTAATTTATAAGTCATTTTTTCAGTAATGAGAATAAACATTAAATATTTGGTTCAAAAGTTTGTTTTTTTTAAAAAAAGCCGCAAGAAATCCTTCCAGCCCTGTGGAGTGGTCAAGCGAGCAGCTACTAATAGATTGTAAGTGGTTTACATAATTAAATCCATATTTGACTCATCAAAGTTGGGTTAAAAAAAAAAAGCAATCTGAGGTTTAAAGGCACCAGTGCACCTATTATTTCAGAAATTTACTTCATTACGCCATCCCAACATTTGCACACAAGTTTGCAAGACCACCACATGTGCCCATAGGTTCCCCTTTCGTTCTGAATGCAATCTTGCCTAACGTGCACATTTTTGCAAGTGCATTGCTGGAAATTAAGAACATTAGCGACTAGTCCATCATCCTGTTCTCACAGTGGCCAACCAGATTTTTATTCTTATTACGTATTTATTTACACCCCGCCTTTTTCCCTGATGGGACTCGAGACGTCTTACAAATACAAACAAGGATCAGTAAAGACATAGAAAAAAAAACACCAATTAATTTTTGAAAGCAATATTACAAGTAGGGAGGGGCGCTGTTGCATTCAGATCCTGCTAGCAGGCTTCCCACTGAAATATCTGTTTGGCCACTTTGAGAACAGGATGCTGGACTAGATGGGCCTGATCCAGAATGGGTTGCCTGTGTTTCAATTTGCATGTTGTTGTGGGAAGGGCCTATCAGGGAGCTGCTGGAAGTTGGACCTGCAGCCTCCTGCATGCCAAGTTACAGATTCATCCCCAATAATTGATAACAAGTCACTGTCATCTGCCTGCTGGCCAGAGCAAGACTCAGGACAGATTGGCCCTTATCCACCCTGTGGTGGAGCAACAACTACAGGTGATTTGTGTCCTTTCTCTACGAAGACTACGAAGGGCTCGTGCAATGGCAGCTCTGATCATAAACTCATTTAGACTGTCAGCTGTCCAGTGGAATAGACAATGCAAGAGAGAGGTGGTCCTCACCAACCTGCAATAAGGAATGTACCTTAATCCCCCCACCCCCACCCCCGCAGCTACTCCCCATTCCTGGACCTCTGTGGTTATGTAAAGAAAAGGCAAAGGGACCCAGGTGGCGCTGTGGGTTAAACCACAGAGCCTAGGGCTTGCTGATCAGAAGGTCGGCGGTTCGAATCCCTGCGACGGGGTGAGCTCCTGTTGCTCGGTCCCTGCTCCTGCCCACCTAGCAGTTCGAAAGCACGTCAAAAGTGCAAGTAGATAAATAGGAACCGCTCTGGCGGGAAGGTAAACAGCGTTTCCATGTGCTGCTCTGGATCGCCAGAAGCGGCTTAGTCATGCTGTCCACATGACCTGGAAGCTGTACGCCGGCTCCCTCGGTCAGTAACCTGAGATGAGTGCCGCAACCCCAGAGTCGGACACGACTGGACCTTATGGTCAGGGGTCCCTTTACCCTTAAAGAAAAGGCACTTTTCATATACTGAATCATACACTGAAAATTAAATGAGGTTGCAGTCCTAAGCATGGTTGCTTGAAAGTTAAATTAGTCAAAATCACATTAAGAGTTACTCCAGATAAGGCATGTTTAGCAGTGTGGGGAGGGAGCGTTTGTTTACATGAAGTGCACTAATATTTTTCTTCTGGAAATCTAGCAATGGGAAAATGCTCACCCCACTCTCCAGAAATGCACACCCACCCTTGCGGCCATCACTGTTCTCTGGTTTCCTGAGCATTTGACAGCTATTTCGTAGAATTACAGAGTTGGAAGGGGGCACAAGGGTCATCCAGTCCAACCCCCTGTAATGCCGGAATCTTTTTGCCCAACGTGAGTTTTGAACCCACGACCCTGAGATTAAGACTTGTGGGATTGTTGAAGGAAATATCTATCTCTTTAAGTCAGCAACACTGGAGCAGGTACCTCAATGTTTTCTGCACTGAATGCCAACAGCTCTCCCCTCCAGGGTTTCAGAAAGGGGACGTTCCCAGCCCTTAGCTGGAGATGCCAGCATTCGAACAAGGAACCTTCTGCACACAAAGCAAATGCCCCTGCGATCCTTCCCTTCGAGTTTCCCTCCCCATTTTAACAGATGCAACAATTTCACCGTCATAACCTGCCCTGAGCTTTGGAGGTAGGTGAGAATACCCCAAAATACGTATTAAATAAATAACGCTTCTGTTTTTGGTTTTTACTTTGCTTTTGCATCCCGGACAACATCGGGGTTCCTCAAATTCCGCTCCCAGGGCAGATTCCCACACATCCACTGGAGCATGCAGAAGCCAAGGATTTCAAGGTCTCCTCGTCTGGATGGAGCTAAAAGGAGAGAGAAAGGGAGGGAGAGAAGGAATGTAAAGAGCACTTTTAAAAGGTGGGGATGGAAAGAGACGGGGGGGCGATATTCAGCTGTTCCCCCTTTTTGTGAGGGAGGGAAAGGGAGAAATGGAAGCTAACTTGAATCTGCAGTTCGATGCAGCAGAGCAACAGGCAGAATTGCGTTCTGTTTGTTCAGCTGCCCCACGAACTCCAAACGGCCCCAAATTTTGGCTGTGGCCCACAGACAGGCAGGGATTTGTTGCTGCTGAGAGAGGAGAGAGAGAGAGAGGGTCAGTTTCCTCACCTCCTCAGACTCCATCCTTCCCTTTAGCTTGGCCTGTCACATGAACTTGATCCCCGTGGCCTCTGACATGCTCCAGACAGCCCATAACCCAGCACCGACACTTTCTCCAAGAGCCAGGCAGTAAAACAAAGAAATAAATGTCTGCTGCTAAATTGCTAACACATGTTTCGGGAAGTCCATGGGGTCCACACTGGTCATGTGGAGACCCTTCGAGAGCAGACTAAACAGAGATGGCCTTCCCTGCTCCAGTGAGCAAGAGGCGTCTGCGGGCGGAAGGCAAGGCAACAGTGCGCTCTAGTGGGCAGATGTACTCCGGCAAGATGCGCAGGGAAGCTCCCTCGTATCGGCTGAAATCATAAAGCCCACTTGGCTCTTCGAGCGAAACTGTTTGTCACAATTCAAACTTGGGTTTCGTTTCCAAAGCCTCGAACGCAAACAGTTTTAAGGGGCACAGTCAACTGCGGCTGGCCTAAGCGGCAAGTTGAATTAAACATATGCAGGCAACACCCCCCCCCCCTCTTTTCTCCTAGCAACATTAAACCCAAAACACGTATTTGCAGGCAGATAGCTGAAAATCGCACAACAGAATGGTTATTCCCAAGGGCAGAGGTCATGTGCGCGGAAGAAAAGAGTCAGGCGCACAATATAATCCGAGATCCCCAACATCCATGGCCGCTTTAAGCTTCATTCTCAAACAAAGATTGCGGGAGTAAAAGCAGAATTCTGCATATTTGAAGCTTGCTCTTGAATTTAGGGCACATCCAGGCATACTGTTTGTTGAACATTCACCCTGGTCTGTCTTCAGGGAGAGTAGATGACGTTGGCCATTTTACAAAAATTCATCCCGATTTCTTCAAGGGGCGGTTAAGTGATGCTGCATCCAAGCAAGTTTTGCTTCTCGGTGCATTCTCCCATCACTTCTTGCAAAAGGTCCGATCTTGGGGGTGGGGGGGGGAGAAGGAGGTTTGTTATGCAAGACCTCTCCATGAACTATGATTGTGAAATCTGAATTTGCCAGGATGCGACTTAATCCCAGCTAAAAACAGCAACAGTCTGGAAGCACCCATATAATAGAAAGAGGGAGGGGGGAAGCTAGGGGAGAGAAAACTAGCCACGAATGCTTTGGCAAAATCCATTATGAAGAATTGTGCATTTGCACTGAATTTCAGTGCAAATTTCAGTTTCAGTTATTTTGACGGTGCAATGCGTTCCCGGCCTCTCTATTTGCATCCTGCTCTAAGAACAGGAGAGCTCGTGTTCAGGGAGGGATGCAGGAGAGTACCAGAGACTGATGACGACCCTCCGAGGATGCGGCTGTTAACCCAACAGGTTCTGTATTATGAACTTTCATTACAGGAATTCCAACAGAGACCCCCTCAGCACTCTTTTTAATTATAAGAGGTGACTTCTTGGAAGTCCAGTTCTATGAGACCACCGTCCCTGTTATCCCCCTCTTCTCTCTCACGCACCTCTCTCTGATATGATGAAAGCACATAAATTCTTAACATGTTCTCTCTATATTAACTGCTGCTAGACTATCGGATTATGAAAGGCCCTTCCATCTAGCTGGATGCCATTTTATCCCCCTGGGGGTCGTTTGTATCCCACGCCAGCCTCGGCTGCGTCCGAAATCCAAAGGCTCGGCGGCGTCTTGTATAAAAGCCAGCCGGCCTCGTCTTTTAACGCTTGCCATACTGTTGTCGTTTCTCGAGCCGTAGTCGCCGTAATTAAAATACAGTAGGGCAAAATATTTCCATTCATGTTCATGCAGAGACCCTCCCTACACACACACACACACACACACACACACACACACACACACACACACAGAGAGAGAGAGAGAGAGAGAGAGAGAGAGAGAGAGTTTTTCCTGCCCCACAGACCAATTATGTTGGTTCTTTCATAATTCTCACTCCGCTTTCTCCAAAAATGCTGGTCTGGTACCAGAGGAACGACAGCTGAATCCCCTGGATGAAAGTTGTCGGAATTATAATGATCCGGTTCTCCCACACCTATGCCCATATTGTGTGTGTGTGTCAATTTTTTATTAAAGTTTAAAATCTTTACATATGAATTCCAACTTTCAAATGTCTTTGAACTTTAACTTCCTGCTTTTCCCTCTTAATCCTATCCCATTTACAAATGACATTCTAATAAACATTTCACCCAAGACTTATTTTTATTTCAAATATTATCGTTTTCCTTCCGCTCCTCATATTTCAAATCCTGCTCGCGATTTCATCTGATATTTCCCCCCCCAGATATTCCAAAAAGGGCTTCCATTCCTTCATAAATAGTCTGTCCTGTTGGTTTCTTAATTTTCTGCTCGTTTCGCCAGCCCCGCATAGTCCATTAACTTTAAAATCAATTCTTCCATGCCATTATTATTATTGATATAATAACTATTATTAAAATTTGTATACCACCCTTCATCCGTAGATCTCAGGGTGGCTCACGACATACAAATATTCCTCCTCTACCCCCAACTGAAGATGCAATTTGATACGAAGCCAGGAGGAAACATTAAGCCATTTAGAATCCTGTAGCTAAATTATTGCAACTCTTCTTCAGGAGAAAAAGACCCCAGAGACACAATTTCCCTCCACTTCTGCACACGATGTACCTATACCCAAGCTGCTTTGAAATCTTTCACACACACACACAAAAAAAGATTCCCCATGATGCATTTTGCTTTGCAGTTTTTAAATGTATTTAAAACTTGCACGTTTGAGGCATTTGGGAAGCTGGCATGTTTTCTGTGCTCTCTGTTCCCTGACAGAGAGGAAGAGGGTCACCATTCTTTTATTCACTCTAGTCCTTGTGTGAATTAGAAAACACACACACACACACACAATAAATAAGTATGCAAACTGCCAAAGATGAGAGGGCAAGAGGAAATTATTAAGGATGCCTTGAGACAACTAAGCTGAACGGGTACCAAATAGGAAGTTATAATGCATGGCATTTATCAGCCTCCTTGTGTTATTTGTCAGCCTGCTTCCTTGAATAAAACTCACCTGGTCTTTCATTCAAAATTAAATAACAAAAAGTTACAATTTCTAAGCAAATCATTTCATAATGCATTGATCTGTACCCCCACATCAAAATCTGCACAATTTTTTACACAAAGGTGCACGTATTTCTTTTTTATTTTTTTTTTATTTTTTTTACCTTTACAAATTAAATTTTATTAATTTTATTACAATACACACTCGTACATTAAAACCATACATACCAGTCAAACAAACAAGTAAACCATACAAAACCATACAAAACAATCAAACAAACCAATAACACATGCATCCGTATCATCCTACAAAAACATCATACAAATATATCTCCCCCCTCCCCCCATCTGAACACAAATTAAAATCCACTTCCTAAAGTTTTTCCTCATGTTACCTATTCTTCATCATCTTACTCCATTGCGTTTCTTCATAACCTAATATATTTATTTAGTTAACCTATCTGATAACATAGTTAAATTTTGTACAATTTTACAGTAACTTTTCTTACACAAAGGTGCACGTATTTCTTTTGCACTGCATTTCTCCTCAAATCCGATTGTGAGGGCAGACCATTTATACTGTTTTAAAAGAAATACTGGCAAATTATCATGCTGTTACTGGGTGGGAAAAGTTGGTTAAAAATCCAGAGACAGCGTTACTGAGGGGTTCCTGTCAATTTCCAAAAGGATAAATTCCATTGAGGATCGTGTTGCTTCATTTTTAAGATGTCATAAACAAAGTGACAATTCTGATAATTTCATGTCTAGAAAAATCCAACACTTCCTCTCTATAATCCGTCACTTTTACGGGTCTATATTTTCCCCAACGAGAAACCCAACCCTCATTTAGAATCAGATTAAGTTCAATTTCTCTGTGGAGAAACCAGAACTACGAAGAAAAAAAAGTAGGCATTTGAAAATTGTTTTGCTCGTTAACGGCATAATTCTTCAGTGACTGTTCTAAGCCAAGCAAAATAAATTTGTGTGGGGTGGAAGCAGTCCAGGAACGGGAGATGGCACGCGCTAAGTAAATGTCCATAAATTGGCACATTTTATAGCCGATGCATACGCAGAATCAGATCAAGCTTAAGAGGAGAATAGCAAGCTTTACGGAAGCGTCACTACTGGGCAGAGTCTTCTTTTGTTTGACAGCCGTGGCCAAATCATGTCTGCAATGTATAATTTCTAGAAGAATGAAACAAGAGCTGCGCTGAGAGGTATTGGGAGGGATGGCAATGGCTGTGGGAACTGAAGAAGAAGAAGAAGAGTTTGGATTTGATACCCCGCTTTATCACCACCCAAAGGAGTCTCAAAGCGGCTAACATTCTGCTTTCCCTTCCTCCCCACAACAAACACTCTGTGAGGTGAGTGGGGCTGAGAAACTTCAAAGAAGTGTGACT
Source organism: Darevskia armeniaca (assembly GCA_034641395.1). Taxonomy (NCBI): domain Eukaryota; kingdom Metazoa; phylum Chordata; class Lepidosauria; order Squamata; family Lacertidae; genus Darevskia; species Darevskia armeniaca. Next base: position 2,455,270 of record JAWWNF010000290.1, on the reverse strand, counting down.
AGCCCATGGTCACCCAGCAGCTGCATGTGGAGGAGCGGGGATGCGAACCCGGTTCACCAGATTACGAGTCCACTGCTCTTAACCACTACACCACACTGGCTCTCAAGACACCAAGGTTTAGGAGTCTAATGGTTTCCTAGGAAGGAGCAGAGCTTTAGGGAGAGACAACACATGCGCTTCAATGACTTCTTTGCAAATGCAGAATCTGAAAGGGGGATGTGGTCACACCCTTTCCAATGGGGCCTTGCAGCTGCAACATTCCTCCCCCTCCCAGGAAATGTGCACGGTCCCAGCATCCTCAGTTTTCAAAGGGAAACTTTTCCAAGATTTCATTTCAATCTGCATTTTATTAATTGCTGTGCTCCGCTCGTTTTAAGAAGGGCACAATGTGGATTTAAATTTGATGGTACTATGCATCACATCCTGTTTTGTTTGGTTTTGTTTTAAACCTCTCGGTAAATAAAGAATCAGCATCTTGAAAATCTCAGCTTTAAGGCTTCCAGTACCAAAAGCTATGAAACAAAAATAAAGAGTTTCACTGTGTGCTGATATCCTGGTGATATCTTAGAAAACAGATCTGGGTTTTTTGTTTTTTTGAGGTGGGCAGGAGGAGATGATATGGTGGTGGTTCTCAATGGGTTTCACCTACACTGTCACAAGCAAGATTACATTTTGCCAAGCCAGAATGAGGCCTAATAGTTCTAGTCTAAGACTGCGGCACACCTAGCAACGTTTTCTATGCATGCTGTGTTGACTTTGGAAGGACAGAAAGGAAAGGAAGGTAAATAGGGATGGTGGTTCTCACAATGGCCAAAATAATTCTATCCTCCTCCTTTATCTGGCCAAAACTAGGGAAATATCATCCAAAACGGGTCTCAAGTTCATATCGTGACATCGGCTTCCTAGTTTTTGACCTGGCAATATATAGCAAATCATGATGTTTGTGTGTGTCCTATGACAAAAATCACTATGTGGGGAAAACTGTGAAACCAGCCAATGCCTCTACATCAGGGGTCAGCAACCTTTCTCAGCCATGGGCCGGTCCACCGCCCCTCAGACCATGTGGGGGGCCGGACTATTTTGGGGGGGGGGATGAACGAATTCCTATGCCCCACAAATAACCCAGAGATGCATTTTTTTTAAAAGCACACATTCTACTCATGTAAAAACACGCTGATTCCTGGACCGTCCGTGGACTGGATTTAGAAGGAGATTGAGCTGCATCCAGCCCACGGGCCTTAGGTTGCCTACCCCTGCTCTACATAGCTCCATCCATACTTCAGACACTGTGATATATCAGTATATTGCAATGTTTAGCTGGTGGAATATCACAAAGTTGATAACCAGATATCGCCCGGCCCAAACTTCTCAAAGTGGCTAACCATTTTAAAAACACAAGAGACGGAAAATCCACAGCAAAAAAACTACGTAAAGATATGCTAGTTTAAGCAACAGAGCATATGTCTCAGCCAGGATGAAAACACTTTGTGAACACAGAAATTAAAAAGGCCCGGGGAAATAAAATACTAAAAAGCCGTTTTGTCTGGTACGGAAAGCACATCAAACCTTCCCAGAGAGAGTTCTGGAGTTAGGGTGACCTCCCAGAACTGCTCACCTTCCTTACTGCTGAAGGCAAGGGGAACTGGAGGATCTCTACAATCAAGCCAGTTCAGGTGAGGGAAAGGTGTTCCTTAAGGTAAATGGCAGTGGTTATTCACTTCCATTTGGGACGCGGGTGGCGCTGTGGGTTAAACCACAGAGCCTGTGCCTTGCCGATCAGAAGGTCGGCGGTTCGAATCCCCGCGACGGGGTGAGCTGCCGTTGCTCGGTCCCTGCTCCTACCCACCTAGTAGTTCGAAAGCACGTCAAAGTGCAAGTAGATAAATAGGTACCGCTTCGGCGGGAAGGTAAACGGCGTTTCCGTGCACTGCTCTGTTCCCCAGAAGCGGCTTAGTCATGCTGGCCACATGACCTGGAAGCTGTACACCAGCTCCCTCGGCCTATAAAGCGAGATGAGCGCCACAACCCCAGAGTTGGTCACGACTGGACCTAATGTTCAGGGGTCCCTTTACCTTTATTCACTTCCAAGCAAATGCATTTCCATGACCCGCTACACAGGACGCTAGCTGCCTTATCTCAGGTCATATCGTTGGCCCATCTAGCTCAGCATTTTCTGACCAGCAGTGGTTTTCCACATTTTAAGCAGGGAATCTCTCCCTGCCCTACCTGGAGATGCCAGGGATCAAACTTGGGACCATCAGCATGCAAACCAGAGGCTCTACCACTGAGCTACCATCCTTTCTGCACAGAAAGATAACATGAGCTGATTCCATGAAGTGGCAGACCCAATGGGGAGGAAGGCTAGGTGGCGGTTCTGGCAGAACGGGCCACAGTGCCAGGTCAACGAGGGAACTTTCTAAGAGATCCACCGCAGTGTGATTCTGTCATTTAAACATCATTGGTGCAGTTTGGGATCTAGCCAGCATTAAGGGCGTGGGAGACTGCAGCACCACCCTAGATTTCAAATGTCATTAAATAATAATAATAATAATAATAATAATAATAATAATAATAATGTCCCAAGCTAGTAAGCCATTGTGTCTCGTCCATTTCACAGAACTACAGAATAGTAGACATTGGAGTTGATGGTAGAAGTTGATGTTCTTCAACATCAACTTTGTTGGACTGGTCATGTTGTGCGGATGCCTAATTATCGTCTTCCAAAGCAGCTACTCTATTCCGAACTTAAAAATGGAAAGCGTAATGCTGGCGGTCAACAAAAGAGGTTTGAAGACTGTCTCAAAGCAAATCTAAAAAAAATTGTAGTATAAACACCAGCAATTGGGAAATACTGGCCTGTGAGTGCTCCAATTGGAGAACAGCCTTTACCAAAGGTGTCATGGGCTTTGAAGACACTCAAACTCAGGATGCAAGGGAGAAACGTGCTAAGAGGAAGGCATGTTTGGCAAATCCACACCGTGATCAACTCCCGCCCGGAAGCCTATGTCCCCACTGTGGAAGGACGTGTGGATCCAGAATTGGCCTCCACAGTCACTTACGGACTCACTTATGGAAGACAATCTTACTCGGCTAGGAGGGATCGCCAAAGAAGAAGAGAATGGTAGAGTTGGAAGGGACCCCGAGAGACATCTAGTCCCCCCCCCCTGCGCAATGCAGGAATCTCAACTAAAGCATCTATGACCAGTGGCAAATTTGCTGCACTGGGTTTAAAAAAAACCAAAATACCCAAACAAAAACCAGCCATTTTGGTGCTTTCCCTGTTGCTCTTCTACATTGCTTTGTTTTTTACATGGTCTTGTAAGCCGCTTTGTGTCTCCTTAACGGCAGAAAAGTGGCATCGAAATCAAGTCCTCGTTAATAAATCTCGGTCACTTAACTGGATTATGCCGCCGCAAACTTTGCAGCCAAAAGAGAATCTGAACCCTGTACCGAATTAATCTTATTCATAAAGATATTTCTAGACTGCTTTTCATTTTAAAACATCAAAGCAGTTTACGACGACAGTACGCGAAACCAGAACAATCAAGGCCATATAAAAAAGCTAAAAACAGACGTCAGTTAACTGTTGTGGAGAGATGTGCTCTTAATTGCCTGTGTAGGGCAGATGGAATTGAAAAGTTTTCAGCATGCATTTTACAAGCCGAAATGGAATGCGCCTGCTGAATCTTTTATCGGCAAAAAACTGGCCCAATGACCACTTAAAAGCTCTATTTCTCGTTGTTATCAGATGAGTCTCACCAGCTCGGCGAATCATCCTGCCACTTTAAACCACTGTGAAGGAATCCTGGGCATTACAGTTTGTTAAGGGTGCCGAGAGTTGTTAGGAGATGCCTACACGGAACTACAACTCCCAGACTGGTTTCCCAGTCCATCCCTTTTCCTGGGGGTCTCTGGGAACTGTAGCTCTGAGAGGGGAATAGGAGTCTCTTAACCAGGCATAGGCAAACTCGGCCCTCCAGATGTTTTGGGACTACAACTCCCATCATCCTGGACCACTGGTCCTGTTTGCTAGGGATGATGGGAGCTGTAGTCCCAAAACACCTGGAGGGCCGAGTTTGCCTATGCCTGCTCTTAACAGTGCTCAGAACCCTTAACAAACTGCAGTTCCCAGGATGCTTTGGGAGAAGCCACAACTGTTTAAAGTGGCATCACAGTGCTTTAAATTTATGCTGCGAATGTGGCTTCAGGTCCAGCAACACATCTCTCATCACACACCACAGCCTCTCTGCATATTTAAAGCCTCGTGCCTGAGAATGCCCCGGTATCACTGCAAAACGCCTGTGCAGAAGTGCTTCAGCATCGCTTTGTCGAATTAATAAAAAGCATATTGAGATGAAGATTCCCACCTCTCTTAGGAAAGGAACAAATCTCTTAGCATCAGCTGTGTAATTTACTTGTTAAAAGCAATTGGACAGGAGACAGCCCCTGAACTCTTCCTCAAACACCCAACCCGACCCCCCCCAGCCAGCCAAGCCAGCCACCCCCTTACAAATAAACACACTGGAACAAATTTAATTCAGACAGTTCATATTCCTCTTATGTTCATCAATTATGGCAAATTAAAACCAGTCTCATGCACTCCGTGTGCAGGGCCCAGAGTATTTAAAAGAAGCTCGATATGTTAAGCGCAGTATATCTCCAGAGAAATTAGGTATTGACTGCATGCCTCAGTGAGTAGAAAATCTGCAAAAATCCATATGCCACATTGATCCAAATATTACTTTTTAACACTACTAACAATGTAACAAATTTTTAAGAGGTATGCTTGACGCAGGTATAATTCTCTTTAATTATCAAGGAACAAGCAAAGGAGGCAACACTTATTTGCACAACGCGGCTTTCGGGGAAGGAAACGAACGCTCCATAAGATCCGGGCAGATTCTGGGATTAAAATTGGGGGGGGGGGAGAGAGACCCAAGCCAATCGTACGGTTGCTTAGACCATTGGTTTCAAGCACCAAGAATTGAATTTGGAGGAAATAAGAGCCCCCAATGCCAAATGTTTATCGCTCATATAGCATTTTTATGGCTTTACAGCTATTTTATCACTTCTGCCGCAAGGTGGGCTGTGATTCTGTTTAAGACCGAGACACAAACAACCCCAGTTCTGCATGCAGAGCGGGGGGGGGGGGGGATTTTTAGCAACGCAGAAAAGCAGTCTGAGGCACAGTCAGTCCGTGGAGCCTCCTAGCTCACCTGTGTTGACTGACAGCAGTTTTCCAGGGCTTCAGACAGGGGACTTCCCAGGAGATCCCAGGGATTAAATCTGGGTCCTTTCCTATGCAAATCACATGATCTACTACCAAGCTGCGCCCCCCCCCCCCAGGTTTAGGAGCAGTGAGTGATGCAATGCAGGCAAGGGGTACAGAGGCAGGGAAGCCTATGTGCGGGTTCAGAGATACGGCACTGCGCCCAAGAAGGGTTACGTCTTAGAACCCCTTTTGGTGTTCCTTGCTATTACAGTCTATCACAGGGGTCAGCAACCTTCTTCAGCCATGGGCCGGTCCACCGTCCCTCAGACCATGTGGTGGGCCGGACTGTATTTTTTTGGGGGGGGGGAATGAACAAATTCCTGTGCCCCACAAATAACCCAGAGATTCATTTTAAATAAAAGCACACATTCTACTCATGTAAAAACACCAGGGATTAAAATAACCCCACAAATAACCCAGAGATGCATTTTAAAGAAAAGGACACATTCTACTCATGTAAAAACACACTGATTCCCGGACCGTCCGTGGGCCGGATTGAGAAGGCGATTGGGCCGCATCTGGCCCACGGGCCTTAGGTTGCCTACCCCTGGTCTATCATCATCACGAATGGACTTGGATGCATTTCGAGACAAACTGGGGCCTCTTACAAAGCACCTTGGACTAAGGCGTGCAGTTTTCCAAAATGCCAAACGGGGATCTAAACTGGATTTTGTGATGGATGCACGCTCCTTGTTTCTAGGCCTCCTAGAATTGTACATTCGGAGGGGACCCCGAGGGTCATCCAGTCCAACCTCCTGCAATGCAGGAATCTAAACTGAACCATCCATGATTGGTGGCCATCCAACCTCTGCTTAAAAAACTCCAAGGAAGGGAGAGTCCACCACCTCCCAAGGGAGTCCATTCCACTGTTGAACAGCTCTTACTGTCAGAAAGATTGGAAGGAATCTCCTTTTTTTGGCAACTTGAACCCCAGAGTTGGCTGGGGAAACCCAGCCAGGAGGGCGGGGTATAAATAAAAAAATTATTATTATTATTAATCCATCCATCGGATCAAGTCCTCATGAGCACAGAAATGTCTGCTCTCTTCATCAACTCACTCCCCCTTGGCCAAAAATAATTACCCCCACATAAGCAAAAGAAGAAGCTCATAGCCCAGGCTTCTTCAAACTCGGCCCTCCAGATGTTTTTGGCTACAACTCCCATGATCCCTAGCTAGCAGGACCAGTGGTCAGGGATGATGGGAATTGTAGTCTCAAAACATCTGGAGGGCAGAGTTTGAGGAAGCCTGCCATAACCCATAGGGGTGAAGCACATTACACAAATGCATTCAGGCTGAGCAACTGCAACTCATCCCATAATTCAGCTATTTGAGCGTCTGCAGAGTAACTATTCCCTATTCCCTTGAACCAGGGAAACAGTGAGCGCTCAAACGCCATCCATTCAGGAGCCGTTTTTCACCCGATAATTCCTTTCATAGACTAGAGCAGGTGCCTTTTACAGAACAGGCCATGCCTGCCTGTCGCCACACGGCTCACAGCATCAGTGGACTTAACAGATTTCCACCCTCCTCATCCCATTGCACGGGCCAGAAAAATGCTTGCCCATTATGGCCTCTTTCCTCCTGAAATGCTTCCAGCAGGTCAAACAGTGCAATTGTCTCAGCACCAGAGAGGAGCAAGAGTCCCATTTCATTTCTCCTAATGACCAGCGTTAAATGACTGCAGGTCTTAACAGTGCTGGCAAATTATCAAGGCCCTCTACATTACATGGTCAATGGTCCTTTTAATAGAAAAAGCAATAACGTATAGCTGTTTGTGCCAAGTAAAACTCGTTAGAAAGTATTAGTTTAAGATAACAGTTCAGCAGCTATTAACGACCACAAATGTTTGCCGACGCGCACGTTCCCTCTTCTGGTGGGCAGAAGGTGGGGTGGGAGGAAAGAAGAGAGAAAGAAGAAGAAGAAGAAGAGGAGTTTGGATTTGATATCCCGCTTTATCACTACCCAAAGGAGTCTCAAAGCGGCTCACATTCTCCTTTCCCTTTCTCCGCCACAACAAACACTCTGTGGGGCTGAGAGACTTCAAAGAAGTGTGACTAGCCCAAGGTCACCCAGCAGCTGCATATGGAGGAGCGGGAATGCGAACCCGGTTCACCAGATTACGAGTCTACCGCTCTTAACCACTACATCACACTGGTATAAAAAGGCCTGTCCCTTTTTCTTATGTATGGACATTATTGTTTATACGGAGCCATCAATGTATATGAGGCTTGAAGGAGGAACCTTGGAGAATGGGCAACAGCTCAGTGGTCAAGGGCATGTTTCGAATGCAGGATCGATGCCCGGTTATCACCAGCTACAAAGTTTGAAGATAAAAAAGCTGGGAAAGATCTAGACTAGGGCTGCTGCCAGCTAAAGTACACAGAACCGGCATATATCAGCAATCTGACTTCTGTGCCGCATTTCCCTAAAAGGAGCTTACAAGAGGGAGAGATGGAAGACAGGGGCAAGGCTAACAGCAGGATACAAGGCATGGACAGGCAAACTAAGGCCTGGGGGCCGGATCCGGCCCAATCGCCTTCTAAATCCGGCCCACAGACGGTCCAGGAATCAGTGTGTTTTTACATGAGTAGAATGTGTCCTTTTCTTTAAAATGCATCTCTGGGTTATTTGTGGGGCCTTCCTGGTGTTTTTACATGAGTAGAATGTGCTTTTATTTAAAATGTATCTATGGGTTATTTGTGGGGCATAGGAATTTGTTCATCCCCCCCCCCAAAAAAAAATATAGTCTGCCTACCCACCCAAGGTCTGAGGGACAGTGAACCGGCCCCCTGCTGAAAAAGTTTGCTGGCCCCTGATACAAGGTATGCATATTGGCAAATGCACCAACACTGACTTAAGTCATTAAAAGCCCCAAACAGCTTTGGCCCAGTATACCTGAAGGAGCGTCTCCACCCTCCTCGTCCAGCCTGGACACTGAGATCCAGCGCCGAGGGCCTTCTGGTGGTTCCCTCACTGCAAGAAGTGAAGGTACAGGGAACAAGGCAGAGGGCCTTCTCGGTAGTGGTGCCCGCCCTGTGGAGCACCTTCCCATCAGATGTCAAGAAGACAAGTAACTAAACAACTTTCTGAAGACATCTGAAGGCAGCCCTGCATTGGGAAGTTTTTAATGTGTGATGTTTTGTTGTTCTTTTATATTCTGTTCAAAGCCGCCCAGAACCAAGTCACATGGACAGGGTACAAGACCTGTATTGTTATTATTATTATTAATTATATTGAGCCAGCCCTCCAAATGTTACTTATCTCCAACTTTCATCATCCCTGATCATACTTGTGGAGGCTGATGGAAATTAAGAGCCCAACAACATCTATGAGAGCAGGAGAGTTTCTCCTAAAGGTTCCCTGAAGATCAGAAGACACAGAAGATCAGGGCCTTTAGTGTGGTTTCCCCTGTTCTGTGGAATGGCATTCCTGTCGCTATTCAACAGATGCCTGCTATCCACACTTACCAGAAACAACTGAAGACATTTCTGTTCCGGCAACCTTTTCCAGCCATGTGAACAGGTCTCTGCCAGGGGTGTTAACTCAGCACTGTTTTAAAATTTATCTGATGTTACTTCCTATGTTTGTTCTCCACTGTTTCTTAGCTGCTTTTGTTGCATTCTGTGCATTGCCCCAAGGCATTTATGGAAGGCAATATGATAACATCTGGAAAGCACATGTTTGCTACCCATGGACTTTGGGTGGGGGGAATCAAATAAAAAGCTTTATTAAAAGAGGCAGGTTTGGGGGGCAGGGGTTGAAACTGGCAGGAGAAAGAGAGGAGGCATCATATTGGCACGTTGGGAAGGAATTTGAGACAGAACTCCTAAAGAGCACCTACTCCACCCCCACCCCCCAAAAAAAATCTCAAGTTAAACAGTAGTCAAAGTTTGGCAATAATCACTTTTGTTTTTTCCACACTAGCATAACATTAGAATTGACTTTGTGTCTTGCTGACATAGCAACTAAGAAAGTCGTGTTGCATTGACCATCATCGATTGCAAGCAGTGCAGCCATTGGGGGGACGGACAGGCTCGCCCAAGTGCCATATGTTTTCGATATTGACCTTTTTCTCTTTTTCTATGGCTCTTTGGGCCGGCTATTGAATTTGGACTGCAGTGTAATAAACAGCTGAGGTTTAATTAATGGTAAATGAATACAAGACACAGGTTATGACTTTAACTAATTAGGGAATTGTTGAATTAAGTCTGCCTTGGAATGCAAGGCAGTGCAATCAATATCCAATAAAAGGACTATGTATGTAATTTACCTGCAAATGTGTTTCCAATACCGTCAAAGTGAGTTTAAATAAGTAAGATATATGAAAGGCTACTTGGGGGGGGGGCTTGAGGGAGCAGGGGCGGGCAAGAATTTTTTAAAAAAGTTAACACTTCACATAGCTTGCAAAATAACGAGAAAAGATGATGAGCTTCAGGAAGTTTGATCAGAAACAAGGAGAGCCGTCTTGCCGAGAACACGGCAGAAGATAGTTGGAAAGGGCCAAAACAATCACTGACTTCGGCCAACTGGTGGCCTGTAGGCAGGAAGATTCCTGTGTGTTTTTATAGGAGTAGAAAAATAAGACAAGCTGGAGATGAAGCCACTAGGATAAATCTCTGCTGAATTAATTTAGCTTGCACTCAGTTACAGACCAGTCCCGTTTTTGTGTGTGTGGATTTTCCCTACAAATACACTAATATTCTGCTGGTAAATTGTACACATTTTGTAGGCATTCTTCCCATATAACAAAATGCATAATTATCATTATTATTTTGCATTCTTTTAGGGACCAAAGGTGCACTGCAAAATAGAGGCGCACATAATGCAGGAGGGGGGAATCTTCTCTTTTCCTTCATCTGAAGGGCCACATTCCATTCTGGATAACCTTCCAGAGGCACATACCAATGATGGGCAGGGCCAGAGACAAAAGAATGTGGAGTCCTGAATTTAAACTTCACCTTATAGAGTCGGCTAGTTTCTACACATAGTCATCCCGCCGCCTCTCTATTCTCGCATCCAGGCAAGCAAGAGTCATCCTCAGAGGTTAAGGACACACACTCCAGCTAGGCAAATTTATTCAGGAATGGTGTTGATCAAGGCCAGTGAGGGGCGTGAAGTGAAGAGGAGGAGGAGGAGGAGGAGGAGGAGGAGGAGGAGGAGGAGGAGGAGTTTGAATTTGATATCCCGCTTTATCACTACCCGAAGGAGTCTCAAAGCAGCTAACATTCTCCCTTCCCTTCCTCCCCCACAACAAACACTCTGTGAGGTGAGTGGGGCTGAGAGACTTCAGAGAAGTGTGACTAGCCCAAGGTCACCCAGCAGCTGCATGTGGAGGAGTGGAGACGCGAACCCAGTTCACCAGATTACGAGACTACCACTCTTAACCACTACACCACACTGGCTCTCATTTGAGAGGCTCAATGGCCAAGACAGAGAGCCCCTGGAGGATGCCCGAGATGCTCCTATCCCCGTGTCTAAATTTGCAAGCAGGGATGTCAAAACAGATTCATCTGCTGTGAAAAGTGGACTGAGCAAATTACTTGGCCCATTCCCAAGTCAGGCTGGAAGCAGCGAGGGGAAAAAAGAGTGAGAGAGTTCCACTCTACTACTGATCTGATTGTACAGCTTCACAGTGCACGACATCAAAGTTTACTTAAAGGCAGTAATTTCCTTTCTTTAAAAAAAAAAAGGAAAAAATAAGTTCTCTTCGCCTTGCAGCATTATTCAAAATTCACTGTTCTGTACCATGCTTTCTCCCTTGCTACACTACAGATTGCCACACTGACTCAGGGGGACAGGAAGTCGTCACACAAACCTGCTGCTTCTCCAAGTATGCTTCACACCGGCCCAATTACTCATTTCTCCTCCCCGAAATGTTTTTGAAGGGGTGAAGGAAGACCGAGGGAGGAGGGAGAGAGCAACCTACCTACTCCCTTGTGGGCATCCAAGCTGGTAAACTCTATGGTCCCATTATGGCCCTTCTTAGGATTTTCCCGATACTCTTTGTGGTTCCCATCGGGACAATATCTGTAGGCGAGTCCATAATCAGCAAGATAAACCTGGAAGACAAGAGGAGAGAAATGAATGGTGCTTTTGTCCTCTGGAAAAAAAGTATAACCTTTCTAATTAAGCTGGAGGAAAACGGTGGCTTGAGGAGACTCTCAGATCTGCATTTTATTAAGCCAAATGGCGTCTCAGGATAAAATATGTCCATCGAGGGGCTGTTAAGAGCTACCCTCGCCCTCCTGAGTTGCGTGCCTCTTCCATACCCAGTCTTATTTCAGAGCAGAAAAGAATTTTTGTCTGTTTTGCTCCTAAGCTATCTTCTCTCCAGGTGGGCCTCCAGACATCATAAACTGCAATATGTCTTTTATCTGTCTCCATGCTGCTTATGGGACCCCATCTCCTCCTTACTAAACACATTCACACACGCAGGCATGACAGATCCTGTCTTTCAACAAGTTCATAACAGCCGTGCTTACAGAAAAAGGACGGAAGGGGGAAGTTTTTCACAAACACCAAGCGTACAACATACTAATTTTTCCTCCTGGTAGGGGGACGAAAAGGCTCCAGGAGAGAACATCTCTCTGTAGTTGAACAGAAGCTTTTGAAAGTTTTCCAACAGCCACATGAAAAAAGAACCACAAATAATCCTGGAAAAGGAGGCCCCCTGGTTGTCAGTTTTGCCATGTCTGAATTTGGCAGCAATAAGAAAAAAATGGTAACCCATTAGGGCCGATGTCTCAAGCAAACCCAGCTGTGCTCTCAGCATCTAATGGCTGCCTTGCTGAGCACTTGTTTAATGAACTTTCATACAGAGCACGCCAACTTGGCTTGGTAAACTCTAGGTTAGATTACTGCAATGCATTATACGTGGGGCTGCCTCTGAAGACGGTTCGGAAACTTCAGCTGGTGCAGAAGTTGGCTGCTCACTGGGGCAAGACGGTGTGAGCATATTACACCAATCCTGGCCCAAATGCACTGGCTGCCAACTAGTTTCTGGGCCCAATTCAAACAGCTGCTTTTGACCGATAAAGCCTTAAACAGCTCAGGACCGCAATACCTCAAGGACCGCCTCTCCCCATATGAACCTACCCTGAGATCATCCTCTGAGGCCCTTCTTTGTGCGTCTCCTCCATGTGAGGTCCAGAGGGTGGCAACATGGGAAGGGGGCTTTTTTTTTTTGCAGTGGCTCTCCATTTGTGGAATGCTCTCAACAGGGAGGCTCACCTGCCACATTCATTACGTAACTTGAGGTACCAGGCGAAAACGTTCCTCTTCTTCCCAGGCCTTTGGGCTAATTAAAGAATCAATGTCCTTTTAAATTTGAGGAGGTATTGTTTTTCTCTGTTATCAGGTAATGTATTTTTGTGTTTTTATATTGTAAACTGCCGCGTGATCTTCGGGTGAAGGGTGGTATAGAATTTTAAATAATAATAATAGTAATAATAATAATAATAATAATAATGTTACAGGTAGGTAGCCGTGTTGGTCTGCCGTAGTCGAAACAAAATAAAAAAACATTCCTTCCAGTAGCACCTTAGAGACCAACTAAGTTTGTTCTTGGTATGAGCTTTCGTGTGCATGCACACTTCTTCAGATACACATTATTATTATTATTATTATTTAATAATAATAATAATAATAATAATGGTAATGGTAATAATAGTAATAACTAGGGATATGTTGGGGTGGGGAATCCCTCAAGATTTCCCCCCAATATATTCCATAAATGTTTCCAAGAAGCAAATACAAGGCACAGTGGTACCTCGGTTCTCGAGCGTAATCCATTCTGGAAGACTGTCCAAATTCCGAAACGTTCAAAAACCAAGGTGCAAAGGGCTGGCTGCAAATGCAATTGAGAAAACTGAAAAACATCAGCAGAAGCTGTTCAACTTCCGAGGCACGCTCGAGAACCGAGGTACCACTGTAGCAGAAATATATTTGTTACTGTACACCAGGGGCGTCGAACTCCCAAGAGATTGCAATCTACTCACAGAATAAAAAACTGGCAGTGGTTCAGGTCGAAGTTTTTGAGCTTTTTTATGGAGGAAAGTCCCATTTTTTGGGGGGGGGGTGTTTCAGGTCAATGTTGTTGAGTTTGTTTTAGGGAGGAAAAGTAAAGGGAAAAGGGAAAAGTCACTCACCAAACGATCGCTAAGGAAACAATCTGCCTCACAGCGAAAACTCCGTCTTCCGTTCCAGCGATCATGCAAAAATGGAGGATAGGGCGAGGGGGCGGGGCTGGATGATCTTATGCCACCGCAAAGGAAAAGGAGCCCGCAATCGACCAGAACGTCCCGGGGATCGACCAGTCGATCTCAATCGACCTGTTGGACAGCACTGCTGTACACCACAGGGTTTGGGGAACTTCTGTTCCACATGCCCCATCTGACCTGCCAGAGCTCCTCCAGAGCATGGAGTACAGTGGCCAAATTATCCAAACGGGGTTGTAGCTGGCGAACCAGCCAGATCTCTTTAAAGAAAGGCAATCCTCACCACTGAGGCCACCTGAGCCTCCAGGGACGGTGTTGAATCCAGGAGCACCTGCAAGATGCAGACCTTCTCCTTTCAAGGGAGTGCAACTCCCCACCTGCCGGACAGGCCACCCCCTGCGCTAGACTAAACGTGAAAAGCACCACCGAAGAAACAGCCCAAAGTCTTCGGAGAATAAGCACCTGTTAAAAGCTTGATAGAATAAGTGGACACTGCAGATGGTGACAGCAGTCACGAAATTAAAAGACGCCTGCTTCTTGGGAAAAAAGCAATGACAAACCTAGACAGCATCTTAAAAAGAAGACATCACCTTGACAACAAAGGTCCGTATAGTTAAAGCTATGGTTTTCCCAGTAGTGATGTATGGAAGTGAGAGCTGGACCATAAAGAAGGCTGATCGCCGAAGAATAGATGCTTTTGAATTCTGGTGCTGGAGGAGACTCTTGAGAGTCCCATGGACTGCAAGAAGATCAAGCCTATCCATTCTGAAGGAAATCAGCCCTGAGTGCTCACTGGAAGGACAGATCCTGAAGCTGAGGCTCCAATACTTTGGCCACCTCATGAGAAGAGAAGACTCCCTAGAAAATGTTGGGATGTTGGGAAAGATGGAGGCCACAAGGAGAAGGGGATGACAGAGGACGAGATGGTTGGACAGTGTTCTTGAAGCTACCAACATGAGTCTGAGTAAACTGCGGGAGGCAGTGGAAGACAGGAGTGCCTGGCATGCTCTGGTCCATGGGGTCACGAAGAGTCGGACACGACTAAACGACTAAACAGCAAGCAGCAGCAGCAGCTCCCGACCAACACCTTCGAAGCATCACCAGCATTAAGAAAATCACTGCATTTCGAAGCATCACCAGCATTAAGAAAATCACTGCATTAATTTGCAAGCTGCTAAGTTGGAGAAAGTACTTTCCGCATCACTCTTTAACTAGTTTTCTGCCTACCTGGCAGGCAAATCCCTGCCCTGGGGAAAAAAAATATGAACAGCGCCAGTCTGACCTTACTCTTAATTTAATTATATTGCTCTTGATCGGCTTCTTTCTTTTCTGTCTCCCTTTTCCTTTTCTCTTTTTCTACAAAAAAAAGGCAGTCAGGCTATCTGGCAGCTGATTCTATTAAAATTACTGACTCCTGTTTGTGCCCCCGGCAGATTTACAGTCTTGGGATGGCTGGTCTGTGTCTTAAAGGGGGGGGGCTGTTTCTTGCTGCTGCATTTTCTGTGCCTATTTGGAGCGTGTCACCAGGACTGCAGCTTTCTGTTCCTGCAGGGGCAACAGCTTTTAAAGATTATACTGATTATATTTCTCACCTGACGACCTGTACAAACTGCAATACAAAGATTAAAGACTGGGGGCGGCGTTTGAAAATCTGGGACAAGGCATAAAGTTTTGTCAGGCTGACTGACTCTTATTTTCTCCCGTATCCTCTAGCAGATTCATGCTGCTTGCTACCCAACCTAGCCGAGCTGGAAAGACAATAATGCGTCAAGTCACTGTGACGGAAGAGGCGACTTAAGTGGAACTGGCTGTCATTGAGCTTAGCAATGTAAGAGGCAGCCTTTACCCAAATATTGCCTCCATCTAGGCACAGAGAGCTATGCTTTATTTTATTATTTGGAAATCATGAACTGTGGCTAGCCAACTGCAATTCTGACACTGCTTAAATGCAGGGGGGGGGACGACACATACTTTAGAGCAGGGGTCAGCAAACTTTTTCAGCAGGGAGCCGGTCCACTGTCCCTCAGACCTTGTGGGGGGCCAGACTGTATTTTGGAAAAAATAATAATGAACGAATTCCTATGCCCCACCCAGAGATGCATTTTAAATAAAAGCACACATTCTACTCATGTAAAAACACCAGGCAGGCCCCACAAATAAGCCAGTGATGCATTTTAAATAAAAGGACACATTCTACTCATGTGAAAACACGCTGATTCTCGGACTGTCCGCGGGCCGCATTTAGAAGGCGATTGGGCCGGATCCGGCCCCTGGGCCTTAGTTTGCCTACCCATGCTTTAGAGCAGTGTTTCCCAACCAGTGTGCCTCCAGATGTTTTGGGACTACAATTCCCATCATCCCTGACCACTGGTATTGCTAGCGAGGGATGATGGGAGTTGTAGTCCCAAAACATCTGGAGGCACACTGGTTGGGAAACACTGCTTTAGAGCACTTTCCAAAGTAGTTTAAGCAACTTTTAACGGGTCAAAAAGGATGCCATAAAATAAACTCTGAAAGGAGGAAGATTCCACCAACCTGAAGACAAAAAGTCATAGATGTAACGAGACAGGGAGACAGAATTTTTGTCAGAAGCGAGGAAGCTCTTCCTCACTATAAGAGCAGTTTGGTCAAGGAAAGCAGCAGCTCAGGTGATTGAGGAACCCCATTCCTTGAATATTTCCGAGGAAATGCTGAATGAGCAACTGCTGTGGATGTTTCAAGTATTTATTCATTCATCAATTCAGATTTCAATTAAATCTTATTGTAATTATCTGATGGCTCAAGGCGTAAAGCACTTGCTTCACACCCGATCCTTAGCAGCTACATGGAACTGAAAAACACACAGCAGACGAAGGAGAGCTTTGAACACTGTTGCCAGGGCAGAAAGCTCAGCACCCTCTCCTGACGCACTGATAAAAAGAGAGGCTCTTTGGCCCTGAAGATTCACTCAATGGCCCAACGCTTCGCTGCAAGTGAATGAAATCAGCAGCAAGCTGACCTACCGGAGGTCAGCAGATTCCGATCATCTTACAATTCCCAACACATCATTTAGGAGGTCAAAGGAAAAGAAGAGGGCTGGTTTTATTTGCTTGCCTTTCTCACTCCCATACAAGTAAACAAATAATTACTTGTTTTACAGCCCCCATTGTTGTTGTTGTTGTGTGTGCTCTGCATTGCCTATAACGCTGGGAACATTTCAGACAAAAATAATTATAAAACACTCCTATATGGTATGGTGTGTGTGTGTGTGTGTGTGTGTGTTGTATATATATATAGAGAGAGAGGGGGGGGGGGGAAGCAGATATTCTGGAATGGAAATTTCCAGCAGAAATAAATAAAATTCCAACACAAACTTTCTTAGTTATTTCAAAAAATTTAACACACCACTTGACTGTAAAACAAGGAAGAAAGAAAAAGCCCTCAAGGCGATTGTAAGAAAGCTTTTCTTAAACCTGGTTTGGAATTAACTATGTCTTAGTGCAGGGATGGGGAACCACAAACCCAGGGGCCAAATGCAGACCTCCGTGTGGCCCCTGGGACTCTCCCGCAGCCCTCACCAACTGCTCCGAGTGATGTTTCGCCTGGCAGGAACGTGTCATTGAACATTGTGCTTCTGAATGGAAAGCTCAGTTGGTTAGAGCACAGAGCTGATAGCGCCAAGGTTGCAGGTTCGATCCCTGTATGGGACAGCCTACATATTCCTGCACTGCAGGGGGTTGGACTAGATGATCCTCAGGGTAGCTTCCAACTCTACGATTCTACGATTTTATTATTCTCGCCTGCCAGGATGGAGACCTCTGGCTACTGCCTTCCAGAGGCGTAGCAAGCCCAGGTGGTACCCGGGGCGGAATTTGTTTTGTCACCCCCCTCCCCCACCACTTTAATTTAAAAAAAAATTAAAAAGTGTCACCCCCCCTCTGATGGTGCCACTTTGTGAGGTGTGGGGGTTTTGTGTGTGTGTGTCTATTATTTCTTTTTTTTCAATAAAGTTAATTTTTTTAAAAAAAAAATAATAATAAAAATGTAAAAAAATAAAAATAAATAAAAATAAAAAGTGTCACCCCCCTCTGATGGTTAAAATAAAAAATAATAATAAATAATAATAAAAATTTAAAAAAAAATAAAAAATTAAAAAGTGTCACCCCCCCTCTGATGGTGCCACTTTGTGAGGTGTGGGGGTTGTGTGTGTGTGTGTCTATTATCTCTTTTTTTCAATGAAGTTAAAATAAATAATAATAAATAATAATAAAAATTTTAAAAAAAAATTAAAAAATTAAAAAGTGTCACCCCCCTCTGATGGTGCCACTTTGTGAGGTGTGGGGGTTGTGTGTGTGTGTGTCTATTATTTCTTTTTTTCAATGAAGTTAAAATAAATAATAATAAATAATAATAAAAATTTAAAAAAAAAATTAAAAATTAAAAAGTGTCACCCCCCTCTGATGGTGCCACTTTGTGAGGTGTGGGGGTTTTGTGTGTGTGTGTCTATTATCTCTTTTTTTTCAATAAAGTTAAAATAATAATAATAATAAAATGATAAAAATTAAAAAAAAATAAAAAAATAAAAAGTGTCACCCCCCTCTGATGGTGCCACTTTGTGAGGTGTGGGGGTTGTGTGTGTGTCTATTATCTCTTTTTTTCAATGAAGTTAAAATTTAAAAAAAAATTCAAAAATTGTTTTTAAAAAACAAATAATTTTTTTTTAAAAAAAGTGTCACCCCCCTCTGGGGTGGAACCCGGGGCGGCCCGCCCCCCCCCCCGCTCCCACGTTGCTACGCCCCTGCTGCCTTCCCCCTGCATTTTTGCATCCGGCCTCACTTATCCCTAGCATGTTGTCCTATGAAAGAATCTGGCTCTTAGGATTTTCCCTTCCTCACCCTGGGGTTTAGTGTAATGTCTGAACCGGCAAAGTTAGTCATGCACTCAACTGTTGCCTTGTTTGGGAGCCTTTAGGCAGCACACACAAATATAGGCACTAAACGACAACATCAAAAGGAGGTTCAACTCCAACAGAATTATCACAGACTAAGGATCCTAAAGAGCAATCATGGTCAGAATTAAACTCCAATAAATTATACTAAACACAACCTGGAATCATAAAACTGTAGAGTTTGGTTGTCTAGCCCAACCTCTTCCAGCGCAGCAATCACAGCTAAAGAACTTAATGTCAGAAAAGCAACACAGCTATAGAAAGAACATATTGAAGGGGAATACGCTACAAACATGGAAAATAGTTCATTCTTTCATATATATTGTTTCAGTCAACGGAGCTGCCATGTAAAACCCGGCGAGATATATTGCTTTGTTAGCTCAGCAATAAATCTGGATCAGCAGTATATTAGCAGGCCAACTTAATTAGGCCGCAGAACTCAACGGCGGCATTATTAGCAGCAAAGCGGCAATCAACCGCGCTGCAAGATGCAACACCTGATCTCTCCAAAGCATTCGTCCCTGGGGCGCAAGGAGTTCTCATCCACTTCAGTGGCATTTGCAGACAGGGAGTCTCATCCAGCTGGCCTGTGCATGGACGCAAAGACCAAGGTGCGCACAGGGAGCTGAATGAAGGATTTCAAGATGCAGGGACCACTTTGAATGCAAGTCCTCACAGTGTGTGCAAAGTTGCACCCGAGCCGCCCGAAACTGCTTTAGCATGCATGTGCTACACTTCAAAAACCCGTCTGCATGCTGCTCTTTCAACTCTTAAAAATGTTTTCTTATGATTATATATAAACCGTCTTAAAAGTTAAAGGGATCCCTGACCGTTAGGTCCAGTCGCGGACAACTCTGGGGTTGCGGCGCTCATCTCGCTTTATTGGCCGAGGGAGCTGGCGTACAGCTTCCAGGTCATGTGGCCAGCATGACTAAGCCGCTTCTGGCAAATCAGAGCAGTGCACGGAAACGCCGTTTACCTTCCTGCCGGAGCGGTACCTATTTATCTACTTGCACTTTGACGTGCTTTCGAACTGCTAGGTAGGCAGGAGCAGGGACCGAGCAACGGGAGCTCACCCCGTCGTGGGGATTCGAACCACCGACCTTCTGATCGGCAAGCCCTAGGCTCTGTGGTTTAGATCACAGCGCCACTCGCTTCTTAAGTTAAAACAAAAAGAAGGCACTGCCTACTCGTACTGCAGTCACGATTTTATTTGTTTGTTTCATAAAATTTACATACTGCTCGATTATAAAAGAACCTCAAAGTGGTTTTACGAAAAGAAAAGATAACATAGCAAAACCATAACTAAGAAAAACGAGCAACAATAATTTAAGACACCTGAAGAGTTAAAAGGAACAATAGACTAACAAAAGGTTAAAACTCGCATCAGCTTTCTAAGCATCTGAGTAGGCTTGCTGTCTAAATGAAAGTGTTTTCTGCACGTGCCGAAGAAAAGAGTACAGCGAAGGAGCCTGACAGATATCCATAGGCAGGGAGTTCCAAAGTTCAGGTGCTGCCACACTAAAAGATCAAGTTCTTAATGAACACAGAATGGGATTGAAGCAGAGAGTGTGCTAGGGTTATGTTTTTTTAGGGGTATTTTTTGTTTCAATTAGAGAAATGCAGCTCCGATTTTGACCCAATACATGTAAAAATATATTTTAAAAAGTGGAAACTGAAAGTGTTCAGGTAGGTGAAGGAGGAGAATAGCTGCCGAGGTGGGTCCCTTCCCTTTCTGCTCCCGTTTCCAATGCCAGCTACAAAATGAGGTGTTGTTTTGAATGGTGGCACCTGCAACAGCTTAGGGAGCTGGGTATGTTTAGCCTGGAGAAGAGAAGGTTAAGGGGTGATATGATAGCCATGTTCAAATATATAAAAGGATGTCATATAGAGGAGGGAGAAAGGTTGTTTTCTGCTGCTCCAGAGAAGAGGACACAGAGCAATGGATTCAAACTACAAGAAAGAAGATTCCACCTAAAACATTAGGAAGAACTTCCTGACAGTAAGAGCTGTTTGACAGTGGAATTTGGAGGTCTTTAAGCAGAGGCTTCACAGCCACCTGTCATGAATGCTTTGATAGTGTTTCCTGCTTGGCAGGGGGTTGGACTGGATGGCCCTTGGGGTCTCTTCCAACTCTAGGATTCTATGATTCTAACAGTGCCAATTCCGCCAATTGAAGCAGTTGAATGGGCAGGTATGGGGTAAGGCCAAGGAAAAGGCAGCGTTTTCACCCACCCCAGAGCTGGGATGGCCCCAAATGCTACGTTTTCCTTGCAAAGAGCAGGCAGGGGGTCTCAGCCCTGAGTTGCTTAAGTGCCAAGACTGGGCATCCCTCAGCCTTCCCTTTTAAAGATCACTCCCTATAGCACAGACAGAGAGTTTTATGGCCTGATTAGATTGGACGATAAAGCTGCAGGTGCTGATGGAAGGGTCGTTGGCGAAGGAGGCTACCTCAATGGTAATACTGTTATGATTTTTGTCCAAGCCGAGCGGCAACAGCTGCAGCGAGGGCTGGTTTGACTTTTGCCTGTCTCACCAAGCCGTGAGAAAGCTGTCTTATCTTTGCCTACATGGAATGTTTATGTTTTACTAGACTGTTGTAATCCTAGCCTTTGTGCTTACTCTTCTAGCTAGATCTCAAGCTGGAAAGAAGGCATTATGGCAGCTGTGTCTAAATGAGCTGGCAGCAGAGATTCTCTCTGCACTATTCCTACAATAAATAGTTTTAGCCTTAATTATGGCTTGTGTGTGTTGTTCTTCATGCTGGGAACAATCACATATTACTGCGCCACTGGACTCTCTGTAGCCGGGGATGTGCGCACACGGCTTTGCTCTGGCTTTGGGGCAGTCTCACAAACTGCCCCAGGCGGGGTTTTTGCTGGCAAATGCATCTGTCTCGCATGCAGAAGGCTCCCGGGTTCAATGCTACAAGTAGGACTGGGGGAGCCCCCTGCCGGAAACCCTGGAGAGCAGCTTTCGGCCAGTGCGGACTATACTGATCTAGCTGGAACATTGGACTGAATCACAATAAGGTCATAGTCAGGTCATTTCCTGTCATTTAGCAGGCTGGATCTGGCCCGTGGAACAAATGCCGGTGACTCTACAGAGCTATGCGATTCCCCACACCAAAACAAAATGAACTATAGCGCACACCCCACCAAAACAAACCATGAACTATAGCACACACCCCCAACAAAACAAATTTAACAGTGAAGCGGGGGGGGGGGGAGAAATGTGATGCTTACCTCATGTGGATTTCTGTAGCCCAAAAGCAAATTCCCTGCTTTAATGTCTCCATGAACGTATTCATTTTCATGTATGTATTCCAAAGCATCCAGCTAGTGGAGGAGAGGGGGAAAGACAAATTACAAAGGAAACCAGGAGTCATGCTGATATTAGGCCAGTGGGTTAGCAGATTTTAGTCGGAAAGCAATAAGCTGAAGAGGAAAAGCAGGTCATTTTCTTAACTCGGGATGAAAGTGGGGCGTGAGGGAGGCGTTGAAATTTTGATCTAAACCAGGCATCCCCAAACTGCGGCCCTCCAGCTATTTTGGCCTACAACTCCCATGATCCCTAGCTAAAAGGACCAGTGGTCAGGGATGATGGGAATTGTAGTCCAAAACATCTGGAGGGCCGAAGTTTGGGGATGCCTGATCTAAACCCATCTACAGTGGTACCTCGGGTTACAAACACTTTGGGTTACAGACTCCGCTAACCCGGAAGTAGTACCTCGGGTTAAGAACTTTACCTCATGATGAGAACAGAAATCGCGAGGCCCCATTAGCTAAAGTGGTACCTCAGGTTAAGAATGGTTTCAGGTTAAGAACGGACCCCCGGAACGAATTAAGTTCGTAACCAGAGGTACTACTGTACGAGGTTCATGGCTGAGGACAGCCTCCCCAGCTACCACAATACACAAGCTCCCCAATATCAATGAGTAAACAACAAGTGATGAAAAAAAATGCACCTCAGTAATTCGTATCAACTTCATTCAATTAAATCTGCCTATGGAAAAGGAAAGCAACGAGTTGTATTCAATGCTACTCCTGATTAAAGAAGGCCCATTAACATTGACAGGCATGGCTAACTTGGGTTAATAATAATAAATAATAATAAATAATAAATTTTATTTATACCCCGCCCTTCCCAGCCGAAACCGGGCTCAGGGCAGCTAACACCAATAAAAATTACAATAAAATATAAAATAAAGAAAAACCGTTAATTAAAATACAGGTTAAAATACAATTTAAAATTTAAATGCAGCTTCATTTATCGCCCATAATCAAAACCATAAGGGGAGGAAACATCAGACTGAGTCCAACCCAAAGCCCAGGCGGAACAGTTCTGTCTTGCAGGCCCTGCGGAAAGATGTCAAATCCCGCAGGGCCCTGGTCTCTTGTGACAGAGCGTTCCACCAAGTTGGGGCCAGTACTGAAAAGGCCCTGGCCCTAGTTGAGACAAGTCTAACAACCTTGTGGCTCGGGACCTCCAAAATGTTGTTATTTGTGGACCTTAAGGTCCTCTGCGGGGCATACCAGGAGAGGTGGTCCCATAGGTACGAGGGTCCTAGGCCGCATAGGGCTTTAAAGGTCAAAACCAGCACCTTAAACCTGATCCTGTACTCCACTGGGAGCCAGTGCAGCTGGTAAAGCACTGGATGAACATCAACGGGTCTATACTCTGAGTAGAACTTGGTTGGATACAACCCATTATTTCTGAAGCAATATGTAATTCCTTTAACGATGACTTATGAAAACGGCAAAGCAATCGGCATCTGGATGACGTTGCAGAACTTCCCCGGTAGAGGTGCTCCTTTCAGGTTAACAGTACACAAGCATATGTTAGAGACTGTTTAGACAACACGCATTTCCTTCAAGCTTCGCACTGCTAAGGGCCTAATACCCACCATGCGGACTCCAATCTGTAGAACCGTTCCCTTGCTGAACTTTCGTCCTCCTCTTTCGAAGATGCTTTGCAGATCCTCTCCTAACCTTTCCATCACCATAAATCTGTAACTATATAAAACACACACAGAGACAGACATAATCATAGGATTGCCATGGCTCGTTGCCTTGTATTATAAGCAACAAAACATATTATTCTTTTTTGTTTCTTTATTTATGTGCCACTTAATGTTAAAATAGGCTTCTACTAGTATAAAAGCCCCTTACACAGACATGAAAATATAAGCACCCACAATAAAACAATCCTATTAAAACCACACAGCAGTTCAAACCAGGGACTCAGATCGAGAGATCAAGGGAAGGCCTATGTACACAGGTGCATGTACTAGGCATAGCTGTCAACTTTTCCCTTTTTTCGTGGGAAATTCCCTTATTCCGAATAGGATTCCTCACGAGAAAAGGGAAATGTTGACAGCTATGGTACTAGGACTGCACTAAACTGCCTTTTAGCAGATTAGACCACTGGGTCTAATGCTCCAGTTGGTAGTTGGGCTACCCAAGACCCTTCTAATTTGAGAGGTATTAGTTTGCCTGTCTTCCCAAGTGATGTGTAAAAATTTTCAGAGACATCGTTGATGGGAAGACAGGGAAACTAATGCCAGTGTACTGGAAGAAGCAAAGATCACCAGTGTCAAAGTAATGATTCTTCAATATCAACTTTGATGGACTGGTCATGTTGTGTGGATGCCTGATGATCATCTTCCAAGGCAACTACTCTATTCCGAACTTAAAAATGGAAAGCGTAATGCTGGTGGTCAACAAAAGAGGTTCAAAGACTCTCCCAAAGCAAATCTTTAAAAAATGTAGTATAAACACCGACAACTGGGAAACACTGACCTGCAAGCGTTCCAGTTGGAGAACAGCCTTTACCAAAAGTGTCATGGGCATTGAATACGCTTGAACTCAGGAGGAAAGGGAGAAACGTGCTAAGAGGAAGGCACGCTTGGCAAATCCACACCGTGATCAACTCCCACCTGGAAACCAATGTCCCCACTGTGGAAGGACGTGTGGATCCAGAATTGGCCTCCTCAGTCATTTACTGACTCACTTTTAAAACCGTGTTTATGGAAGACAATGTTACTTGGCTACGAGAGATCGCCAAAGAAAAAGAATTTGAGAGGCCCTGGGGACAGCAGCTGGGACCTTCAGGCTGCAAACCATGAGGTCTACCACTGAGCTAAACAGCTTCCTCCTCATTTTCAGGAAATGGACAACTGAACTCCCCACCCTCAAAAATGCTGGCTCTTATTCACTTACATTGTGTGTTGTGTCTGCGCGTTTTCCTTACCTTTTGCCATAATGTTCAGTCTGGCCAGCTCCCCAGAAGAAAGGAATTCCTAAAAATGTCAATCGTTTCAGCTTCATCCACTTCTTGACTGGCAAAAATGTAAAGAACATAATTTTTTAAAAAAAAAGTTTCCTTTTTTTATTAAAAAAATATGCTTGCTTGTTTAAGGTTTTTTAAAGAAACAGTTGGGCTTAAGGTTTTTATTTATTATTATTTTTTATTCTATTTATACGCTGCCCTTCATCAAAAGATCCCAAGGTGATTATAAAACATTGTCAAAAATGTATAAAATATTGCTGGAATGGCATTTGAAAGATGAGGAAGTGAAGTCGGTGATGATACATTGGGCAAAAGATTTTGGTCATAATATTATGCTAGATGACTGGGAGAAACTGTGGAAGGAAGGAATGAAATTTACTGCATGTAATGCACTAAAAGAAAATATGTTAAAAATGATGTATAGATGGTACATTACACCGGTCAAACTGGCGAAAATATGTAAGGTTGATAATAAGTGTTGGAAATGCAGAGAGAAAGAAGGTACCTTTTATCATATGTGGTGGGAGTGTAAAAGGGTGAAAGGCTTCTGGGATATAATATATGGTGAAATTAAGAAAATGTTGAAATATACATTTGTTAAAAAACCAGAAGCATTTTTACTGGGAATTACAGGCACAGACATTAAAAAGCAAGACTTTAAGCTTTTCCAATATGCAGTGACTGCGGCGAGAATGTTAATAGCGCAAAAATGGAAACAAGAACAAACACCGACAAAAGAAGAATGGATTGTGAAACGAACGGAGTATGCAGAATTGGACAAGATGACGGGGAGAATCCGCGAACAGCGGGACCAGAAGTTCATCAAAGACTGGGCTAAATTTACAGACTATTTAAAGGAAAACTGTATTCAATTGAATACGTTGGTAGGACTGCAAGATGCTTTGTAGAGTAAGGAAGAAATATTGTTGTTAGTACGAAGATATAGTGATTAATTTTAGAAAATAATAATATAAAACAATGATTGATTTTGGAAATATAGATATAAGGAATAGATATTAGAATATCATAAGGAAGGTTTGACGGAAGTCACGGCCATAAAAAGCCAAAATGGTATAAGATGTGAAGATAAATGTGCGAATTTATAATTGTATTTATATAAAACCAATAAAAATGATTATTAAAAAAAAAAAGATCCCAAGGCAGTGTACAACGTTAAGAACACATGTTTTGAAACTGTTATTAGAAAATAATGGCATGGAAATAATACATGCAACTACATTTGCGGAAGACAACAACTGTGTGCTTCTGTACTTGGAAAAGCATTATTGCACTGTAAGAAGTGCATATGCTTTGACTCGTCTGCCACTCCACTTACTTTGCTCTTGTTTTGCAGCTCGCTGGTAGAATTTCAGTTCAGAAAACAAGGGTCCGTTTTCAAGGTATTCCTGCATTAAAAAAACAAAGAAGCAAATGCATTGGACGCATCCAGTTAATGAATGTCGCTCACAACTAGGACTGGCCGATATCTGTTTCTCAACATCATTGTATATCACCAGCTAAACATCATGATGTCTTCCGAGTTGAACAAGGGTTGGAGGCACCCCAAAATTTTAAAAAACCCTCAGGCCACAAAGCTTCGTACAGTTACATATTTTAGACCAGGCATATCCAACTTCCAAGAGACTGCGATCTGCTCCCACTATAAATAAACTGGCAGTGATCTACCCAGTGAATTGACCAGAGTTGCTGAACTTTTTTTGTGGAGGCTTCATCAAAGTTGTTGAGCTTTTGTGATAATTAACCTCACAGGATTGTTGGAAAGGAAAAGGGAAGGCTGGTGGTTGTGGTGAAGAACCCTATATATCACTGTGATGTCCTTAGAGGATGGATGCAATAAAGTTGTGAAAAATGAATAAAGAGGATAGATAATGGGTTGCATCCAGTGCAGGACTTTACTATCCTCTGCCCATGTACCACCAGAGTCTATCCTAGGGGGACCTCCTCCCAGCCCACTGGAGCAGATTCTGAGGGTGCATGTTTAAGGAAGAGGACGTTCTCCTGTGCAAGTGGACACAGGTCTCCTTCCCTCCAAACCAGGCATCCCCAAACTTCAGCACTCTAAATGTTTTGGACTACAATTCCCATCATCCCTGACCACTGGTCCTGTTAGCTAGGGATCATGGGAGTTGTAGGCCTAAACATCTGAAGGGCCGCAGTTTGGGGATGCCTGCTCCATCCCTCTCAGGTGTTGAGATAAGGAGGGACTCTTGGCAATTCCACTGTGCCCCGATCAGGGTGGTGGGGTGGCCCAGGAGAGGGCATTCTTCGTGGCAGCTCCTAGGTTGTGGAACTACCCCCCCCCCCCGGCACCTCCATTCTGCAGATTCCATTGTAACTGTAAAACAGTGGTTAACAGTCGTCAACAGGTTTACCTCACCTATCAGCCAATCACCCATCTGAGTAATACCCCTCCCCACCCTCTCACTTCTGTTTCAGTGTATCTGAAGAAGTGTGCATGCACACAAAAGCTCATACCAATAACAAACTTAGCTGGTCTCTAAGGTGCTACTGGA
The DNA here is from genome assembly GCA_034641395.1 of Darevskia armeniaca. Lineage (NCBI taxonomy): Eukaryota > Metazoa > Chordata > Lepidosauria > Squamata > Lacertidae > Darevskia > Darevskia armeniaca. The sequence continues at coordinate 2,428,029 of JAWWNF010000290.1, read as the reverse complement.
AGGAATTTTTTATTATTATTATTATTTTGTAAAACTAGAGTAAGAATTATTACTCCAGTGCAGATGAATATTAATACTAGAAGGTACATCAGGAAATTATGCTGTGCTGTTAGGGACAGGGCCTATAGACATTCTGAAATTGCATTGAAAATGAGGCACAAATAATAATAGAAGCCTATTTAGTAGGGAAAGCAACATTGAGGAACTGCAGGATAGATTTCAGCACTTGTTGAGATACATTGCACTCTTAAGGTCTCTCCGTACAGGGGTAACAGTGCATTCGTGGTGGATTTATACTGGGCTGTCCACACATCACTCTGCTTTATTAGTTGTTCTGTGGTGCTTTCCCTATGTTATTGCATTATTGCCACCTGGAGGGGCACTCCAGGGACAAAACAAGCAAACAAACCCTGGAATTCTTGTGGTATGCAAAGTTACAGGATTTCAGCAGGAAGTTACAGGGCATGAGACAAAGCAGTCTGTCTACCCCCCCAAGATATTTGCAGCCGCAAACATTACTGAAGGCACGATCAAGTATAACCGCCCCAATATCATCGTGAGCACAAATCACCACGAATGCATAACAAAAAGGACATACAGAGAGGACTTTACAGTAACTTACAGCCCTTTGCCAAGGAAGTTGATTTTATTTATAAAGGTATGAAAATTACCACTTTAATGACATGTTCTGCACTGTCTTCTACGGGAACATCAAGGCGAGGGGAAGCTGCAGGACAGAATGTGGGTGGAAAGAGAGAGAGAGGGAGAGGTGGGTTACGGATGAATTGATCTCTCTAGCTATGAACAGAATTTAAACTAAGCATCAACAGAGACAATATGACAAGTCCCATACAGACCTTGTTGTTTAATAACAAACAACACCATTTATTTAAATGCTTCTCTAAACAGATCAATAACTAAACACCTCTGGGCAATGGGCACAAGCAATTTAAAGAACTCAAATAGTATCATAAAATCAAAAACATAATAAGAATAACAACAACAGCGACGACAATGAAAATATCTTCTCACTGCATAACAAGAACCTCATGTAGACCTCTACCCGTTTTCTTCATTACTTCAAATACTGTTATTTCCAAATACACCCATTTCATCAGAAGAGAAAATGAGGCCATAAATAAATAAATAAAAATCAGCAACTTGCTCCAAAGCCATCCAGTGAACAAGTGGCTGAGCAAAGACTGGAACCCAAGTCCCCACAAACTCTAGGAGGAAGAGCTGTATCAAGGAACAGAACTGGGCAGATGGGGGGAGGAGGTTCTCCACCCCATTAAGCATGGCAATATGACAAACTGCATCTGCCAAAATTCCCTATTTAGCTCCGGCTGCACTCCAGGAATGATCAACTGCCATGGGCAACAATCGATTTCCAAATGACTTTGGGGTCTTCTTCCCTACCCCACCCCCCACCCCAATGTGATTCTTCTCCAGGTTCTGTGGAGCAGAACGGGGAACAACTACACTACTTGTACCCCATTTTTCCACCCAAAGATGGGCAATGAGGCATTAAGGCTGTGGGCTGGGGTGGCTAATCTACAGCACTCCATATGTTGCAACCTGCATCATCTCTAACTATTGGCCATGCTGGCTGGGGATGATTGGAGTTGGAGCTCAGCAACAACCTGATGGCCAAAGGTTAAAGACCTCTGGCCTCTGCTGTAGGTCATGCTAAACTTGGGATGGAGATACCCTGTGGCCATCCAGATGTTGCTAGCCATGCTGGGCTGGGGGATTAATAATAATAATAATAATAATAATAATAATAATAATAATATTTTTTATTTATATCCCGCCCTCCACAGCCATAACCGGGCTGAGGGCAGCTAACATCAAAATATAAATACATTAAAACATACAATTCAGCAATCGGCTGAAATGCAGCTTAAAATCGGATTAAAATCAAATAAGATCAGAAGGCAACCAGCAAATTATGACCGTAGGGGTTGGGAACCTTAGGTACTCACCAGGCTCAGCTGTTTATATGAGCCGGTGAGAGGAGTTAGAGAGGCCTCATATATAGGGTCTTGTAGGAGGAGAGGTGTCAGACTGGGCCCCAACCAAAGGCCTGGTGGAACAGCTCCGTCTTACAGACCCTGCGAAAAGGTGTCAAGTCCCGCAGGGCCCTGGTTGAGGCCAGTCTAACCTCCTTGAGGCCTGGGACCTCCAAGATGTTATTGTTTGTGGACCGTAAAGCCAGTGTGGTGTAGTGGTTAAGAGCGGTAGACTTGTAATCTGGGGAACCGGGTTCGCTTCCCCGCTCCTCCACATGCAGCTGCTGGGTGACCTTGGGCTAGTCACACTTCTCTGAAGTCTCTCAGCCCCACTCACCTCACAGAGTGTTTGTTGTGGAGGAGGAAGGGAAAGGAGATTGTTGGCTGCTTTGAGACTCCTTCGGGTAGTGATAAAGTGGGATATCAACTCCAAACTCTTCTTCTCCACGGGGTACATGGGATTTGGGGTCCAATGACACCCAGAAGGGCCACAACATGGGCATCACACTAAGGGCAGTGCTAAAAAGGAACTGGTCCTTTAGTGAAGTTGGAGACGAAGGCCAAATTTAAATGAAACTGATGCATACCGTTAAGTGCTTCTGCCATTATGCAAATATTATAATTAAAATTAACTTTAAAGACTTGATTTAAATTATCTTAAGAATAAGAGACTTTAAAATATCTTTATGAAAATGTAACTGGGACGGAACTGATCAAGAAAGAGATAGAACTATTGAGTTAAAGCCTTTAACTATAATTAATAAAGCCAAAATTAGCACCTTACAACCAATCATTATTTGAAATAAAAAGAAGAAACTTGTCTGTTAAAGGAAGAAAAACAGATTGTTGAGGAATAATGATTTCTTCAATAAAATTAAAATGAATTGAAGATAATTGAAGATAGTATCATTGATTTTGAATGATTAGCACCTTCCAGACAAACCCAACTTAACTGGACCTTACCAATAACTTTGTACGAGACCTTACGTCTGATAATTTTATTTTATGAACTGAAAGAAAGGAAAAGGAAAAATCAGCTGGTTAAGAACACTGAATAAGGTGAGATAGCAGGCCAGAGCAACAGAAACTCAAACCTTGCACTATTTTCTCCAGTAAAATAAGGGTAAAAGACAAATAATCTGCAACTGAAACTCTTCTCACTTTTTCTGACTTAATTCTTCACATACTTTCTTTCCCAACTTTTAAAGTTAAATTGACACTCTCTCTTTACAATTATATTTCAAAATGAAATCATTAAAGATTACATCACTTAATGTTAAACGGCTAAATCATATCATATCATAATTGTTATTAGATTATAATACATTATATTATGGCAGCGATATCTGCTTCTTTTTGTTTTAATTGTTCAGAATATTTATATATCTATATAACCTTTAAAGCAGAAGTTAGATGGCCATCTGTCATGGATGCTTTAGCTGAGATTCATACATTGCAGGGGGTTGGACTAGATGACCCTTGGGGTCCCTTCCACCTCTACGATTCTATAATATATATATTATATGCTTGAGTGAGCACATATGCATGAAAGGCAATCCGGCAGGTTAAACTGGTCCTAAGCTGTCAAGGGCTTTCTCTTCTAATAGGAACACATTGAGCTTGACCTGGTAACAAATCAGCAACGAGTGGAGACCCCCGGGCAGAAACGCTATATGCTGGCAGGATCTAAATGCAGTTTCCAGGTCAAGGGCAAAGGAAGCCTCACACAACAGAGTGCACTGCGGCGATCCAATCTTAAAAGCCGCCAATGCCTGAACTGTTGTGGTCCAGAAAGCTGTCACACCAGGCAGATTACCTGCGCCTCCACTGATAAAATGAATGCTCAAATGAAAAGCATGATGTATGAATGCCGCAGGTTAGGAACATGGCCTAAGATTCCCTAACACGAGTCACAGGTGGTCCACCTTGACTGCCTTACCACCACTCATTGACTCGCCCCCACAACTCTAGTTTCCTTCCACCTCTAGCTAAACCAACACCTTCCTATTCCACTAGAATGCACACCGTGTGATTTCCCAAGTGTTAGGCTTTGGAAGAAGCTTGGAACACCTCTTTATTTAATTTTTAAAAAGTGCAAGGCAGCACCAGCAACCAGCCGCCCTCCAGATGTTCTGCACTACAAGTCCTATCAGCCCTAGCTAGAAGATGCTGGCTGGGGTTAATGGGAATTGCAGTGCAAAACCTCTCTGAAGAACAAGCTTGTGAGAGGTGGTGTAACGGAAGTAGAAGCTGATTCTACTATTTGTTGTTTTGTCATTTCTTCGTGTCCGACTCTTCGTGACCCCATGGACCAGAGAATGCCAGGCACTCCTGTCTTCCACTGCCTCCCACAGTTTGGTCAGACTCATGTTGGTAGCTTCGAGAACACTGTCCAACCATCTCGTCCTCTGTCGTCCCCTTCTCCTTGTGCCCTCAATCTTTCCCAACACCAGGGTCTTTTCCAGGGAGTCTTCTCTTCTCATGAGGTGGCCAAAGTATTGGAGCCTCAGCTTCAGGATCTGTCCTTCCAGTGAGTACTCCGGGCTGATTTCCTTAAGAATTTATAGGTTTGATCTTCTTGCAGTCCATGGGACTCTCAAGAGTCTCCTCCAGCACCATAATTCAAAAGCATCAATTCTCTGGCGATCAGCCTTCTTTATGGTCCAGCTCTCACTTCCATACATCACTACTGGGGAAACCATAGCTTTAACTATATGGACCTTTGTCGGCAAGGTCTCTGCTTTTTAAGATGCTGTCTAGGTTTGTCATTGCTTTTCTCCTATTTCTCCTATACAAATGTGATTAACCAGCTTGCAAGCAGCTGGGTGCTACAGTGCAAGCTGCCTCCCTCTCTTCGACACGGCTTAAGAAGCTGGTCACCCCTGTCCGACAACCTCTGGAGAACAACTTCAAGGCCAGTGGTCATGTGTGTGCAAACACAGGTCCTTTGCACAGTACGTTAACCCCTAGGTTTCTTTTTCCTTCACCTGAATGAAAACCCTCTACATGAAATCGAACATACATAACTGAACTTCCTGGAGATGCTAGGGATTGAACCTGTGACCTTCTGCATGCAAAGCTGATGCTCTACTTGTGAGCTACAGCCTTTCCACAAACGAAACCCATAGGCATTAGCTATTCGACCCACCTAAACCAGAACTGCCTATTCCTATTGGTCTCCCTCCGCTCTCCTATCTAGAGAGACTGAGCCCAGGATGTTCTGCATGCAGAGCATGTTCTTTGCCACTGAGCTATGGCGCTCCCCCACAGCTTTTATTAGTTTTAATAAGCAAGCAGCAACATTGGAGCACATTTCTGGAGGAAATTGCCATTCTCCGCCTCCCCGTTCACTGACAGCCTGGCACCACAGCACCCAGAAGTCCGACAAAGTTAACTTGCTGGTTTGGTCTGCCAGCTGGAGCCTGCCAGCTTTCACTTACAGCGGTTCATTTTCGTGGTAATCATCTCTTGGAATATAATGGAGAAAAGTGTCTGCCATAGATCTTAGGGAGCCGGTTTTGCAGGCAAAGTTTGCACACTGGGGGAGAGCAAAAAAGCTATGCCTATTGGCAATTAAATAGAATTCCCCAACTCCTGTCCACAGCTGATCTCACTGCTGCTGCTGGAGGTTTTGGAAACAGATGCTCATTTTTGCAAACACTGATGGCCTCAAGAAAGTGTATTTGTGTACGTGCACATACACAGGGAAAGAAGGGTGGGTGGGTTTTTTTAACCAGTGTTCCTCGGAAATTATTCTTCTGCTAGGTTTACATACTGGAGTGTTTCTCAAACTTAGGTCCCCAGCTGTTGTTGGACTACAACTCCCATCATCCGTAGCTAGCAGGTCCAGTGGTCAAGAACGATGGGAGTTGTAGTCCAACAACAGCTGGGGACCCAAGTTTGAGAAACACTGCACTAACATCACAATAACCATGCTAGGAAGACATATTCCAAAACCAGAAGGTTTATAAAAATGGCAATGATTTCAAACTCAACTTAAATATGGTCCAGTAGAGCTTTGTCTTTCTAAAACAACATTGTGAAAGTCTTAACATGCACAAAAGACATTAACTGAAGCTCAGTCTGTGGATAAGCGTTTTACTTAAGCTTGAGGCCTGCAGAGCTCAGGGGAAATATTATGTTACTTCTGAGAGAAGATCTATACAGACAGAGCTATCTGATATCAAGGCTGTAATTGTCTAGTAACATCTTCTCTCATGGGCTTTGGAGGATTCCTTCTGCTCCCCCCATAGTTCTATGTTTCTGCGCACCCATCTTCTTCACTGTCTCCTTCGTGCATGTAATCAAGTCAGATCCTGGCTGCGAAATCTCTCATCCCCACAAAACAGTCAGTCTTTCAGCGTGACATGATTATTTGGGTGCATCCAGACAGATGCCAATGTTGAAGTGAAATTCAATCTATTGTTATTGGCATCTGTCGGTCTTGAGAGACAATGGAGTGTGCCTCCGGGGGTGAAGTCAAACCGCTGCATTAGCAGCACCGAAGTGACCTCCCCAGGCTTGGGAGTGTGTATGGAGGCCCTGGGCTGCTCAGATGACCCCTCCGGGCCTTGCTGATGTGATCCAAAGGAAAGAAGAAGAAGAAGAGTTTGGATTTGATATCCCGCTTTATCACTACCCAAAGGAGTCTCAAAGCGGCTAACATTCTCCTTTCCCTTCCTCCCCCACAGGAAACACTCTGTGAGGTGAGTGAGGCTGAGAGACTTCAAAGAAGTGTGACTAGCCCAAGGTCACCCAGCAGCTGCATGTGGAGAAGCGGAGACGCGAACCCGGTTCACCAGATTACAAGTCTACCGCTCTTAACCACTACACCACACTGGCTCTGCAAAGCAATACATTAGGCACCAGCTTGGCTGCAGGAGTTGCTGGAAGGAGGCGCCATCCAACCTTCTTAGGGATTTCATTCCAGGGTTTACTCCTTTAGCCTTTTCTACTCCCGACGTTATCCCGCAAGGTGGAAGCGATTTCATTTGGCCACTGTCTCTTAGGTTCCTTGTTCCTTATCCAGTTAGCCAACAGCACGGATGCAAGCCAATGGGTTAGAAAGTGGAACCTGCAGAAATATTTGCTGTTAGGTGGATTATGGACAATCCACAAGGATATGCTTCCCTTAAATTGGCACCGAGTTGTGGCACTGGCTGTGTTGTGGAATTGGCATCTAGACCCTGTTGAAACTGGCATGCCACCTTCTGAATGGGCACGGGGACAGGACAGCAGATGGTCAGGAGCTGAGATGTGTCTGAAGACACCATGCATAGCCCAGTTAAGCTTCCAGTGCCAAGACGGGCATCCAAAAATCCCAAAGCAATTCACTTTTGCTCCTAAAGGTTAACGTCAGCTCTGAAAGTCAAACAGTGGTTTCTGAAGCTGTAGGAGTCAGGAATATCATCAGTGTTGCTATTTAGGGTAGTAGTCGTGAGCACCCAGAAATTACATATTACCAGCATCTGTGCTGGTTTAAAAATTGTATGGGAATAACTTAAGAGACGGGAATAGGGTAATCTAGGATAGCCTTCCTCAGCCTGGTGTCCTCCATATTCTTTGGACTACAGCTTCCATCAGGCACAGTCAGTGCTCAGAGATAACGTAAGTAGTCATCCAAAATGTCTGGAGGGTACCAGGTTGGGAAAGGCTGATTTAGGAGCAAAGGACTCAAGTACCCCCAACTGTGCCTTATGGTTATAAAGTTGTGTTTGAAAGCAACACAGAGATTGAACTAGTTAAGAGATGAAGCCAACACAGAGATTGAAGATCTAACAATTATAACATTGGCTCCCAGTACGTTTCCGAGCACAGTTCAAATTGTTGGTGCTGACCTTTAAAGCCCTAAACGGCCTCGGTCCTGTATACCTGAAGGAGCGTCTCCACCCCCATCGTTCAGCCCGGACACTGAGATCCAGCGCCGAGGGCCTTCTGGCGGTTCCCTCACTGCAAGAAGCAAAGCTACAGGGAACCAGACAGAGGGCCTTCTCGGTAGTGGCGCCCGCCCTGTGGAACGCCCTCCCATCAGAGGTTAAAAGGATTAACAACTACACGACATTTAGAAAACACCTTCTGGCGGATCTCTCATTGCAAGAAGTGAGGTTACAGGGAACTAGACAGAGGGCCTTCTCAGTAGTGGCGCCCACCCTGTGGAACGCCCTTCCAGCAGAGGTCAAGGAAATAAGCCGCTATCCTATTTTTAAAAGCATCTGAAGGCAGCCCTATTTAGGGAAGTTTTTAATATTTAATGCTGTATTGTTTTTAACACTCAATTGGGAGCCACCCAGAGTGGCTGGGAAAACTCAGCCAGATGGGCGGGGTACAAATAATAAATTATTATTATAATTTTTATAAGGAAAACAAATACCCAGAAATCACCAACAGCAAAGGCAGTACATTGCAACAGCTCAGGTGATGATCTATACTTTACCTAGGTAGATTAGGCCAAATCCTCCCTGGCCAATCATACGACCTAGTCTCCATTCTCTTTTTTTGGTATCTTTCAGTATTACGCCTTCTTGAAGAGGAGTGGGGAGCTTGCTTTTTCCATGCCTTTTAGGAGGCATCACACCTGAATGGGAGAAAAGAAGGAATACAGTCACATATGAAAAGTTCTTTCATCTATATATTATTTACTGAATGACCCACACTACCCAGTGCTCAAAATTAGCCAGGGGCCAGGCACATTTTGCACCTGGCTTTCAACCACTTGCGACCAAGTAATGGCACCTGGCATCTCCACTATCTGGGGAGATCATTGGATCTGGACTCTTTTCACATACTAATACCCTTTCCTGTAGAATTCTATCAGTTATATTTTATCTGCACAATTGGAATGAATTTCTAGAACCAAATTGCTTCCCGCCCCCCGTGAAATGGGCCAATATAAATGTGGGCTGTCTCTGGATCAAGTGACTTTTCTTATTTAAGTTCTCAGAGTTCTTAACCTAGCTCAAGGTTGTCATCTGAACTTGCCAGATGTTTAACTGAGAATCAATCACAGTCAGTCCACCATTTGAAAAATAAGACTTTAGAGCAGTCTTGCCCCAAAATGGCAACTAGACATTTCATTTTGGCAACTGCAACCTCGACTTAAGGAGCCAGACAATAACGCTTATTCAATGGAGCATTAGTGAATTGTTAAATTTGTTGATATAATGTTCACGGACATTTATCAACTCTATTAATAGAATTGTCATTGTAGTCTAACTATTGTTATGTATTGCTGTTTACTGCTCATGCAGTAAACACCTGTTATGTTTTATAAGCGGGTTATATGTGTATGATCATGATTTCTTATTTGGCCCAGACTGCATTTCCCCCCCCCCTTAAATTTGTTAGTTGCTTTACCTTGCAAAGTGACTTAAAACAAACCAAACAGACAAAACCCTGACACAAATACATTAAAACCAAGAGGAGAAACACATTAAAAAATAAAAAAATCCCATCCACTTATGCATATCTACTCAGACTTATGCTGCATGCATCAAAACATACTCCAAACTAAGGACATACCGGTAACCACATCATGCATTTAGAGCACATTCAATGCACATTTAAAGCGCATGACTTCACCTAAGGAATCCTGGGAACTGTGGTTTGCTAAGAGTACTGGGAATTGTAGCTCCGTGAGGGAACTACAGTTCCCATGGTTCTTTGAGGGAAGCCATGTGCTTTAAATGTGTGGTGTGGATCTGCCCTAAGTGAGTATAGGACTGCAGTTGCAGTCACTTTTAAAAAAACAAGCATCTCCCCACTCAACTCCCAGGAGTCTTTGCAAAACACGAGTCACACCTAGCTGCATGCTACTAGCAAACTCAATTCTCCAAGTGAACACTGCCACTCCTGCAAAAAAAGTGATGCACCACAGAAGCTATGGAGGGAGGAGACTGAATTTTGCAGGGAATCCCACACCCTAAAAAAGAGTGAGAAGAAAACTCAAAAGGGAACCACCCAAAGCAGCTGAAAGAGAATGCTCAGTGGATGCAGAATATCTGGGGGAGGAATGGAATGGAGTACCCTGGAAGGGGCTGGCTGGCTGAAACCACCACTCCACTGCTGCAATATTTCACTCCAGCTTCCACTTCCAAAAAATGTTGGCAATTTTTTTTTGCATTATAAAAAATAAATAAATCTAAATTTGCAAAGAGCCTGAGGACAGGAGGGTAGAGAAGCGGACCACGGAGTCCATTATTTCTTTGACGAAACTGAGGAAAGACACTGCCAAGTTTGGGGTGGGGGTGGGGAGCCTGTGGCCCACCCAGATGCTGCTGCCCTCCCAACTCCCACCCACCAACCTCAGCCGGAACAGCCAATTTGCCAGGGCTTCCTCTTTCACTGGAGATTTTTTTTTCCTTTAAAAAGAATATTTATTTGGTTTTTCGTATTCATGTTTTACAATCACATATCCAAGAAACAGCATAAAAACAAGATTCCAAAGAATGCCCTGGACTTCCCGCCTCCCCTTTGTGGGTCTTCTTGCTGATCAATTCCTCCTGCATCTTTTATAATAATCCAAAAGTTTTATATCCAAAATTCAACTTTAAACTACACGTGTTAGTCCAATCCAACTAACGATTTTTAACTGTTCAGAATGGTTTTTAAGATAAATTATCAATTTCCCCCATTTCTTATTAAAATTTCTGATTCCTCCGGTCATTTTTGCCATTTCGGCATAATCCATCAACTTAAATCTGCCATTCTTCTCTGGTAGGGACTTCTTTCCATCTCTGGGCCAATAACAGCAGTGGTCGCATACATAAATAATCTTTTTTCTGCTCCATTGGGATTTTGGCACCTCAGTGGAGATTTTTTAAACCAGGAGGTTGGCTGGCCCTCCCTCGGGGATTCTTTCAGCTTTGCTGGGGGTGGGGTTAGACTAGATGACTCCTGGGGGTCCCTTCTGACGCTACCATTCAGGGCCGGATTTAGGTTTGATGAGGCCCTAAGCTACTGAAGGTAACGGGGCCCTTTATATGTCCAGCTGTCCTTTGTCAGCAACAAATTGTTGCTGTTTTTGTGTGTGTGTTGAATATATGCCATATGGCAATGTGTGGACCCAATAGGTATCTAAAGCCATTTGCACATTAACAAAATATGTATTTTATCGAAGTCGCTGTTGAACTGAAATACAATTAAGAAGTATATTAATAGTGAAATAATTATTAAGCTCTAACTTAAAATGATCGGGGGCCCATTACTTACATCATAGGAACCTACACAACACAAAACACTGTTGCTGTATGTAGGTTTTATTCAATTTGTTTTTTTATCTTATATATTGGAAATGTACATCCACGGGTGTGTGTTTTTCCCTTTAATTTTTTTTTGGGGGGGGGCACCAAAAGAGTGGGGCCCTAAACTATGGCCTGCTTAGCTTATACTTACAGGTAGGTAGCCGTGTTGGTCTGCCGCAGTCGAAACAAAATAAAAAATAAAAAATGTCCTTCCAGTAGCACCTTAGAGAACTATCTTTCTTTCTTTCTTTCTATCTTTATTGTCATTGTACAAGTACAACGAAATTGGATTTAAATAATAATAATAATAATAATAATAATAAAATAAATTAATTTTTCATTTAAACAATTTTTTTAAACTAAGTTTGTTCTTGGTATGAGCTTTCGTGTGCATGCATGTATCTGAAGTGTGCATGCACAACAAATTTAGTCGGTCTCTAAGGTGCTCCTGGAAGGAATTTTTAAATTTCTTCTTTTTTTTGTTTTAGCTTATACTGAACGTTAATCCGGCAGTGCTTCCGACGCTACCATTCTATGGGGGGGGGGGGAGTTGGTTTGTTGCGGTCCTGCCTCCCCCTGCCCTGGCCTCTAGCTCAACCTTTCAAGTCACCCCAAACTTTCAGGGGGACCCCCACCCTTATTCAGCGCCTTACTTCTGGCTCCCCCACTCCCCTTTCTTTTGGGAGAGAGGCCGCCAAGTCCTCAGCCTACCGCCGAGAGAGAAGGCTCCGGGGGCTCGGGGAAGTCTCTCTGTCTCTCTCCCCGCTGGAAACTTTGTATCCTCTCCCTCTTCCTTCCTTCCTCTCCTTCCTGAGGCGCCGGGCGAATGGGCGGCCGAGCGTGACGGCAGCCGCTCAGAGCGCCGCTCCCACGCCAAGGAGCCTCGTCACGTGGCGCGGCGGCAGGACGGACTCCAAGGAGGCGCCGGCCAGTTGGCTACTGGGCGGGGGGGGGGGGGAGGAGGAACGGAGGAGTGTCCGCGAGCGCGCGCGCGCCCGCCCCGTCTCCGAGAGCAGCCTATCGGAATCGCGGAGGACACGCCTCCGCAGCAAACAGACGCCCGGCTCCAGCAGCGCGCGAGGGGCGATCGCGGAATCGCGGAGTTGGAAAGGGGGCGAGAGGGTCATCCAGACCGACCCCCCCCCCAGAGGGCCGGACTTAGGTTCCACGAGGCCCTAAGCTGCTGAAGGTAATGGGGTCCTTTTATATCCACTGAAATAAATGTTACCAAGAACTCTGGCCACAAGTTTTAACCAAAAAAAAAAAAAAGTTTACTCGTGAGTAAATTCAAATATCATATCAATCCTGTTAGGAATTACAGCCTTAAACGAAAATAATAGTTTCACAATGAAAAGTCTTTTGGAAGTCTTTTGGAGGTTGAAGCAAAGGCTTCTGAGATGTGAATCAGATGTATGATGCGAAAACTGGAAAAACCAGGACAGCTCCCTGTTTCGGAGCAGACGCCTTCTCGTTTTTTGAAAAGAATGTGAATAATATATAATTTCTGTTTCTTTTGAATCTTTGGTAGATGTAGCGTCTTAGATAAGTGGATCAATGTGTATCCAAGTTTTCCTGTGTTTTTCTATGCGTTTCCTTTTATATCCAGCTGTCCTTTGTCAAAAACAAATTGTCGCTGTTTTTTGTGTTGAATATATGCTATATATATTCAACACATATATTTAACATATATGCTATATGTTAAACCAGAGAACCTAGGGCTTGCTGATCAGAAGGTCGGCGGTTTGAATCCCCGTGACGGGGTGAGCTCGGTCCCAGCTCCTGCCCACCTAGCAGTTCGAAAGCACGTCAAAGTGCAAGTAGATAAATAGGTCCGGCGGGAAGGTAAACGGTGTTTCTGTGTGCTGCTCTGGTTCGCCAGAAGCGGCTTTGTCATGCTGGCCACATGACCCGGAAGCTGTACGCCGGCTCTCGGCCAATAAAGCGAGATGAGCGCCGCAACCCCAGAGTCGGACACGACTGGACCTAATGGTCAGGGGTCCCTTTACCTTTTTTATATGCTATATGGTAATTTATGGACCTAATAGGTATCTAAATCCATTTGCACATGCAGAATGTAGGCACCCTATATATAGAAATGAACAAACCAGTGATATTTTAGGGAGCAGGCGAGGTCATAACCACAGCCCAAAAGATTATCGGTCATCCTCTCCCATCTTTGGACAAACTATATAGCTCCTGTTGTCTCAACCCCCCCCCCCCAGGTGGCTTGACAGGTGGCTGTCAAGCTTCTGCTTAAAGACCTCCAAAGTAGGAGACTCCACCACACTCCTTGGCAGCAAATTCCACTGTCGAACAGCTCTTACTGTCAGGAAGTTCTGTAATCATATACCATTTTTGGGCTTCTCCAATGCATTTGGCAGGTTGGGGAGCACAGAATGCTTGACCAGATGTGACCTGGTCCAGCAGTGTGATCCAGCAGTGTGCATCTTATGATCTTTTTCCTTTTTAAATATATAAATGATTTTTATTGGTTTTACATATAATCACATTACGTAACATCGTACCCTCTTGTTTTATCTCTTTGGCTTGACTGAGCCTATCTTCCCTCCCTTCCATCTGATAGTTTACAAAATTTACATCTTTACATTTCGCTTCGTTTCCTATCCTTGTTTATATCATTACCTAAAATATTATATTACTGAACCTGAATAGGTAGCAATTTTTAAAAATGTTTAATGTTTTATTATGTTTTCATATATTTTGGAAGCTGCCCAGAGTGGCTGGGGCAACCAGGTATAAATACCAGTAGTGAAATTATCATTCTGGAATGGGACGCCCCTATTTTCATCAGAGAAATGTTGTAGGGTATGGCAAGATAGCAATGTGAACCCGGATCGTCCCAACCCTAGTCCCAATACACGAACCTTTAAACAACCCTTTCTTATGTTGAATTTGTCCACCCTAGCTCCAAAGACCGATGCGTTCTTTATGGAAAAGATGGGCTTGTGCAGAAGTAGGTCCGACTGATGCATCTTATTATTATTATTATTATTATTATTTATTATTTATACCCCGCCCATCTGGCTGGGTTTCCCCAGCCGCACTGGGCGGCTTCCAACAGAATGTTAAAATACAATAATCTATTAAACATTAAAAGCCTCTCTAAACAGGGCTGCCTTCAGATGTCTTCTAAAAGTCTGGTACAGTGGACCCTCGACTTACGAATGTAATCTGTTCCGACGGGAGCATCAGAACTCGAACAAAATCGTAAGTCGAGTCCCCATAGGAATGCGTCGGAGAACGCATTCGTACCTCGAAAAAATCTTTGCAAGTCGAAAAAACCCCATCTAAAGCGGCCGCGGCTTCCGATCGGAAGTCGAAAAAATTCGGAAGCAGCGGCCGTTTTGATCCCTCGTAACTCAAAGAATTCTTAAGTCGGGGCATTCGTAAGTCGAGGGATCACTGTAGTTGTTTTTCTCTTTGACATCTGGTGGGAGGGCGTTCCACAGGGCGGGTGCCACTACCGAGAAGGCCCTCTGCCTGGTTCCCTGTAACTTGGCTTCTCGTAGTGAGGGAACCTGCAGAAGGCCCTCGGCACTGGACCTCAGTGTCTGGGCAGAACGATGGGGGTGGAGATGCTCCTTCTGGTATCTTTCCACAATAACAATTAAGCAGAAATAATAGCTATTTCCTTTGCCCCAAACAGTCCTCCTGCCCCAAACCAGTCTTTCTATTTTGACTTGGGGGCATATGCAGTAGTTTTTGATTTTGCAAGGGTTTTACTGTTCATTGTCTCCTTTCCCAGAGTCCCTAAACATCAACCGTGCAGATGTGCACATCAGCCTTTGCCAGAGGGCTGCAGCACGTACCTGCCATCCTAAACACACTTACTTGGGAGTAAGTCATACTGAACTTCCCAGGGTTTCAGGCATGACTTTGAAAGAAGAAGGTGGGTGGGTGTGGGGAGAGATAACAAGGCCTGTAGTTAAAAGGAAGGGGTGGAGTGCAGGGATAGGATGGCGAATGCACATAGAAGAAGCTCCTCGTCAAAATTGTTGGCCCTGGGCATGATCCGGTCAGGGTTAAGCACGAATTCCCATTGTTTTTAGTGGAAGCTTAAGTCTCCTGCTGAAATCAGTGGGGAACAGAAAGTGGTTAACTTTCATTGCATCATTACCCAAATGAGTCACTTGGAAAGAACCTTTATCAGGTGATTCCTGCTGCTTTGCTTTCGCTTCTCTTTCCTGTTGCTTTCTGTGGCTTGTTGGGAAGTCAATGAGTCTTTAAATCATAGCCACTTCACACATTCTGGCGCTCATTCCGGGTGATTTAAGTGTAAACCTGAAAAGGAACATGAACGTTAGGCTTGCCAGGGACCTGGGTACGCATTCCAGGCACCTAGGGTTGACTGTAGACATCAGCTACCAGGCAGGGGCTCTCCAGGGTTTCAGACAGGATCTCTCCCTGCCCAACCTGGAGATGCCACGGATTAAACCTGGAGCCAGCTACATGTGAAGCTGATGCTCTTGTCACTGAGCCAAGGGCCGTTCTCACCCCTTTCCTAGATGAGGATATGAGCAGCTTCCAACATAACAAAAACACAGCAAACGTCAAACATTAAACACTTCCCAATACAGGGCTGCCTTCAGATGTCTTCGGAAAGTTGTTTACCTCCTTGACATCTGAAGGGAGGGCGTTCCACAGGGTGGGTGCCACTACCAAGAAGGCCCTCTGCCTGGTTCCCTGTAACGTCACTTCTCGCAGCAAGGGAATCGCCAGAAGGCCCTCGGAGCTGGACCTCAGTGTCCGGGCTGGACGATGGGGGTGGAGACGCTCCTTCAGGTATACAGGGCCGAGGCCGTTTAGGGCTTTGAATTGTGCTGGGAGCCAATGTAGATCCTTTAGAACCAGGGTTATATGGTTCCGGCAGCCGCTCCTGGTCACCGGTCTAGCAGCCGCATTCTGGATTACTTGTAGTTTCTGAGACGGACCTTATCCTCCATGAATTCATCTAATAGTCTTCTAAAGCTTTCTAAGATGATTCATGACAGTGAATTAAGAACTTAAGACCAGGTTAGTGGTCCATGTATTCCTGCATCCTGATCAGACATGGGCCAACCAGATGCCTATGGGAAACCAGCAAGATCTGAGCACAAGAGCTCATTCTCCTGCTGTTTCCAGCAACTGGTGTTCAGAAGCATTCTGTCCTTCAACTGTGGAGCCAGAGCACAGCCACTGTAGCTAGTAGCCAGGGTGGATTTGATTTAAATCAAATTGATTTAAATCACGATTTAAATCACTAGTCAGTAAGGCTTGATTTAAATCACTAGTCAGTAAGACTTGATTTAAATATTTTTTTTACAGAAAGACTCATTCTTGCTGGTATAATCTTAATATTTACAACCATATGAAGGTTTCATTTTTGGAATAATAAATTTTCAGAGTAGTTTTTACAGTTATAGCCAAAATTACTGATTTGGTTATACTACTAGAAATACATAGACAGATAATTATGAAATTATGGTGAGGTTTAATAAGTTAACTGTTTATATTTGGAAATCTTTTCTGCTGTGCTTTATTGGAAGGAGAAAAATAATCATTTCCTTAATAACCATTTAAACAATTTATTTAACTAAAACAATAACATGATAGCATATGTATCCATGTTTGTTAACTGATGTGGTTAAACATTTTTTTAAAAAACTTAGACTGAGTTTTAGCACACTTGATAAACTTAAAACAAACCCTTATTTCCTGATGAATAGCCTTTGGACTACAATGTAACTTAAATAGAAGACTATATTTAGAAAGATTTTTCCTCCAAAAGCATTTTATTTTAAAAATCTGATTTAAATCAAAAAAATCCGATTTAAATCAAAAAAATCCGATTTTTTTGATTTTTTTTAAAAAAAATCATTGATTTTTATCCACCCTGCTAGTAGCCATTGTTAGCCCTCTCCTCCACGGATTTGTCTAATCCTCTTTTAAAGCCATCCAAGTTGGTGGCCATGACTGCCTCTTGTGGGAGAGAGTTCCATAGCTTAACCATGTGCTGCATGAGCTGCATGTTTTATCTGTCCTGAATCTTCCAGTTCTGTGCACTGATGGTTCCACCAAGGGACCACCCATGAACCAGCTCCTGCCTCTTAGAATCATAGAATTGTGGAGTTGGAAGGAGCCCTGAGGACCATCTTGTCTAACCCCCGGCAAGGCAGGAATATGCAGCTGTCCCTTCGATTATACTCAGACCTCCTTCTAGCTGAAATATGAGATACGCAGCTGAACGCCTAGCCTATCGTTTTATAAAAAGGAGCAGATCCAAGCACAAACCAATCATTTGCCAAAATGAGAGAAAACGGCAATCCTGTAGTTTTTCACCCCACACCCTGCGGTCTGTGCTTTTCCTGTTTGCAACACCACTATTTTTATACTGCAAAGCTCTTGCCTCTCTGAAGAGTCTGGTCCTTCTTCTTTTTTCCTTTTTCCTTTGGCTGTTGAAGAATAGCTCTGACCTCCAGCGCCGCTTATGCCTTTATGACAATCTGTAGTCATCAGTGAAGTATGCTGGCTTTTGGGTCATCACTAATGTCAGCTGCAGACCTCAAAGGTCTGCGCAGAATGGATGGCAGGACTGCTACTGCTTGCATTGAGTTACGGCATCTCCCTACAGAGAGGATAAGGCTGCGAGGTGGGGGAGGAATCTCAGTGTTATTCATAAATCCAGATATTTCAATTGCCTAAAAGGTTTCTGCTGGGGTTTTTTTCTCCCTTGTCTCTCTTAGTGTTTTAGAATCTAGCATTTTATACAGTGCAGTATATGCAGACCCTCCAAGTGTCCCTATTTTCTGTCAGGAAATCCTACACACGAGTAGAACCTTGGCAGAGACACATGCCCGACTGGCATGTTCCCTCCCTCCTGGGTGATCGTTCAGGAGCTTCAAAAGCATTCCTCAGCCCGAACATCACAGCGACTGATGCCAGAAGACATCAGCACACTAACGGATTCGCAGAGGTTTGCGCAGTTGCGTAACAGAACTCAGCAACTCAGCATTGAGGCTAATCTACTTTATTTACATATAGACACACACGGAGCACTTCAACATGGCTCCCTCTCTCTCTATCATCAGGCAGCAATGAGAAAGAACAAAGGACAAAAGTCCCACTTCAGGGAGCACAGTAAGACAAACATCCTGTCACACCCCATTCCTGTGGAATCAAAACACACACCGTCATGTGATAGACAACAATCCCATGACTGCACACAGGGAATGAATCGCCAACATTTTCCAGGGACATCCCTCATTTAGAGAAGCCGTCCCGGTTTCTGATTTGATGCTGGAATGCCCCGCTTTTTCTTAGGATGTCCTAATTTTCACTGGAGAAATGTTGAAGGGTATGGAGTTATCCAAACCCCGAGCCATCTGAAGGCAATCCTGTATAGGGCAGTTATTTTTTAACATTTAATGTTTCATTATGTTTTTATAAATGTTGGAAGCCGCCCAGAGTGGCTGGGGCAACCCACCCAGTAAGATGTGTAGGGTATAAATAGCAAAATTATCATTATGGAATGGGACGTCCCTATTTTCATCGGAGAAATATTGGAGGGTATGGTAGACGTACACCACAAATTGGTGAAGAAACAGGTGCCCCTCAGAAGTTACTGCACTACAACTTCCATCATGCTGGCTAGGGCTGATGGAAGGCGGAGTTTATCAGCCTCCAAAGTGCCACAGGTTAGCCAGCCCTGCTGTGGGCTAATTTCAATACCAAGTGGCCCACTTTCGGCTGTGTATACACAACACCTTTAAAGCACATTTGAACAGCACCCTTTCCCTCAAAGATTTCTGGCCACTGTCATTTTACCCCTCACAGAGCTACGATTCCCAGCAACCCTTAACAGATTACAGTGCCCAGAATTCTTTGAGGGAAGAGCTTTCCATGGCGTTCCGGGATATATTCGAGATTCACAGAGCTACGATTCCCAGCAACCCTTAACAGATTACAGTGCCCAGAATTCTTTGAGGGAAGAGCTTTCCATGGCGTTCCGGGATATATTCGAGATTCACGGACACTCGCTCTCCTGCACGCATTGCCCTGGAGTAAGTTTAAATGGTGTGTGAAGAAAACTGGGGTGGTGGGGGCGGGAGCATGGTTGCTGGTCAGCCTCTCTCATCACAGCCCTGCATACCACTGGCGGTTTTACTGCTGGTGTGTGTGTGTGTGTGTGTGTGTGTGTATATCCCTGTTCAGCTTCAGCAGGTTCTGAATGGCCGTGAAGGTCAGTGAGCAATGGGAATTCTGTCCTTACCTGAGGCTAGTAAGGAGATCCCGCGGCACAGATGCCTGTAGTGGCCTTCGGGGGGTCTGGTGACCACCACAGTTGCTGGGAGGCTTCGATCTATCCGATGCTTCCATCAATGGCAAAAAAAAATAATAATAAATGTATGAACTGGGGTTATCATTTAAATTTATACAGTGCCTTGAATACTGTGAACAATATTGCCCTGATTCAGCATTTACATTTTTCTTTGTCGAACTGAGACACATTGCTGCTTACTTCCTTTCCCCCCCCCCCATTTTATTCTCTTGGTGGGTTTTTGGTTTTTGGTAAAAGCAAACTGTAGCTAGGGGATAAAACGGATGGTTCAATTATCTTGAAATCTTGCCGTTTCACACCTTAGATCTGCAACAGAGGCTGCTAGTCGACTTGCGACTTCTCACACTGTTGCCTGGTGTGACACCCTTGTGGTATTTAACACTGACATTTCAGCACCTCCTCTCCGCATCCCTCCTTTTCGTCTGAGAGAGTGCTTAAAATATCATCGCTAAAATTACACCGGGGGGGGGGGGAGAGATAACAACCTTGTATCAAGCACATCAGCAATACAACCCAGCAAAGTGTGGAGTATTTCCCCAGAAGCTGCAGCCGAGAGAAAGTTCTTTGTGCCCAAACAGAGATCTATCTGTGCTTTTTCCTCCATCCCCACCACCAGTTTCTCAGAAACTTTTCAGGCAATTACTTCCCCAGGTACCAGGGGGCCTTGAGCGCCCAAAGGCCACACCACTCATTTCCGTCAATGTCTGGGGCGCGTTGACACCCATTTTGAAGTCCCCGGCAAGATTTCTTCTGTCTGGCCTCCTGATTGAGATCACGTAATTGCAATAATTAAGGAAGCTCACCTCTGGATATTATCAAAGTGACCCACCCAAACCTAAGTCCATATGGTTGGAAATAGCTAATGAGTCAGTTAATGTACTATGTCTAGGAGAATGTGTGCTCGGTACGGATGGCACAGGAGTGTAATTTACCAAGGCGGTGACTGATTAAGGGTTTATTCCCCCCCCCGTTATTTCCACGTGTGCGCACCGCCGCCCCCCCTCTCAAGTGGACAATTGTTAACGTTCTGTGACGCGCTGCGAGATCAAATTCCTAAGCCCTTTTTTCATGTGTGTTCACACATTTGCAGAAAGAAGTGAACGTGACCATAAACAGCACCTGTGACCTGGGCTTTTTAAAGATGTCTCAGTTGATTAATTGATTGGCTTGTGCATAAATTTGCATATGAATACCATGATCGTTCTGAAGAGGGGTGTGTGTGGAAACATTTGTTCATCCCTGTGTTGCTTCAGAAGAAACCATAGCTGTCAACCCTCCATTTTTTTGCGGGAAACTCCCTTATTCCAATGCCGTTTCCCGCTGCTATCCCGGATTGTTAATATCCCTTAAATTTCCCGGATTTCAAAGTAAGCAGCTCCTCTCCCTCCCTGCCGGCCAGGGAGGCTCCTCAGCTGCGTTGCTCGGCTGCCAATAAGGAGTCTGAGACCGACTGGGGGCGGAGCTTGCATGCCTTGTGCAGCCAGACCCTCACGCCCAACCAGACAGACAGCCTGCCTGCCATCTACGCGCTCGCTCTTTCGCTCACCCGTTCGCGCGCAGCCTCTGGAGCGCAGGGTGGCGAGGCTACTTGGTGCCATTGCACCACCCTGGCGGCATCCCTTATTTTCAAATCCGAAAGTTTGAAAAAATACCTTATTTTCAAATCCAAAAGTTGACAGCTATGGAAGAAACATCCTTGCTCGTGTGAGTGGGGGGGGGGGACATAGAAATCTTCCTTGGACGCGGTCAGACTATTTATTCAAGTAGACCAGTGTTGCCTGCTCTGGCTGGCAGTGGCTTTCTGGCAGCGGCGAGGAACAGCTGGCATTACGATGTCCACCAAACCTCTCAGGTTGAGCTGCCGGCCCATTGTGAGCGAACAACCACTACTGTTTCCGAGACTGTCCAGTGTGGGGAAGTTCTAGCTGGGAAAGTGCAATTTCATGTTTGTTGGTTGGTTGGTTGGCTGGTTGGTTTCATAAAATCGATACATCACTTGATTGTAATATAAATAAATAAATAAGTAAATAAATAAATAAATAAATGCAAAAACCTCAAAGCAGTTTGCAAAATAATGAAATAATAAAATCAAGAAAAAAAATGTATTTATTGTCTGTTTTCATTATACAATTTAATTCCATTTTAACGCAATAAATTTTGTTAATGTTGGAAGCTGGTTAAGCATTGCCACCTTGCCAATTGCTACTGCTCTCCTCCCTTCTTACAGCCCTCCATTCCACTTTTTGTAAATATTAGCAAGCTGATATGACCCAAACCCACCCCTCCTTGGGTAATAGACTAAGTGATATAAATCAACTTCAAATGTTCAGATATGTTCTTTTTTGATAGAGTTTAAAAACCAAACAGGAAAAAATATTTATCTGTAAGGGGAAGGGGTGCTGCTGGTGGTAGAAATGACTGCTGAAGATGTCTGAAATAAATTATTTTGAAAACTTCCCCATCACCAGCCAGTAGCTTATTATTTTACCGACCTCAAAGAAAATTGCTTCGGAATTATGTATTCCCGATCTCTTATTCCACAAAAGGTTTTAAAAGATCTATAAAACTGCTAATGATGACGGTTGACACTGTTCAAAATCAGAAGCTTCCACACATGTCTAGCGGACCACCTCTCAAAATACAAGCATATGGAGGGGGGGAAATCGTCTATATAATTAAATTAATGATAGATTATGATAGTCCTCTCTACTCATTAAAAATTTTGTTGGGTTATTTATGCAGCCCTATTAAAAAGGAACATTACACAACTTAATTTAGAATCTTATTACAGTCATAAGCGCAGAGCTACAGCAAACCCAAACAAGTGCAATCAGAACTTTGTACAACTCAAGAAGAGACTCCTCCTCCTCCCAGAATCCTTTGCAACGTAGAGTGGTTCCATGTTGGAATAATCCATGGTGGAATACCAATTGTTGGGCATCAGAAGCGGGAAGATGGCTGGTTGCTCTTACGTACCCTCCGGCATTTCTTCGATGAAAATAGGAACGTCCTATTCAACAACAACAACAACAACAACAAAATTACTATTTCTCCTTCTTCTTCTTCTTCTTCTCTGGCAATCACTCATAGCTGAGTAAGATTGTCTTCCATGAATATTGTCTTAACAGTGTGTCCGCAAGTGACTATAGAGGCCAGTTCTGGATCCTTCCACAGTGGGGACATAGGTTTTCTGGGCAAGAGTTGATCACAGGATTTGCAAAACATGCCTTCCTCTTACCTTATTTCTCCCTTTCATCCTGAGTTTTTGCTTCCTCAATGCATTTATTTATATATACCCCACCCATCTGACTGGGTTGCCCCAGCCTCTCTGGGTGGCTTCCAACATAAATAAAAAGCATAATATGAAACATAAAAAACTTCCCTATACAGGGCTGCCTTCAGATATCTTGTAAAGGTTGTATAGTTACTTATCTCCTTGGCTTGGGGAAGCGGATAACTTCATACCCTCCAACATTTCTCTGATGAAAATAGGAATGTCCTAAGGAAAAGCGGAAGGGATGCGGATGGCGCTGTGGGTTAAACCACAGAGCCTAGGGCTTGCCAATCAAAAGGTCGGCGGTTTGAATTCCCGCGACGGGGTGAGCTCCCGTTGCTTGGTCCCTGCTCCTGCCCACCTAGCAGTTCGAAAGCACGTCAAAGTGCAAGTAGATAAATAGGTACCGCTGCAGCGGGAAGGTAAACGGCATTTACCTGCGCTGCTCTGGTTCGCCAGAAGCAGCTTTGTCATGCTGGCCACATGACCCGGAAGCTGTACGCCGGCTCCCTCGGCCAATAATGCGAGATGAGCGCCGCAACCCCAGAGTCGGTCACGACTGGACCTAATGGTCAGGGGTCCCTTTACCTTCGCCTTTAAGGAAAAGCGGACCATTATGGGAGCAAATTCTGTAAATCCAGGACTGTCCCTGGAAAATAGGGACACTTGGAGTGTCTGCTCTTAGGCCCTGCATGTGGGCTTCCCACAGGCATCGGGTTGGCCCTGTGATACTGGTCTAGTCAGGCCATTGGACTATTCCAACAGGAATCTACTTATGTCCTTATGTCTTGTTACTGTTTGGCTCATCACTTTCCTCCCTGTTGACCTCTAAAATCAAATGCTATAGCATGACTGTGCACCCATGTGCTGGAATTTCACTGCATTTGAACATCTAAAGGCAAGCAGGTTTTTTTTGGTATGCACACATCTCTAATTCATGCTATCGGGAGGTAGTTATTGCAATACCTCCCCCTGTTCCCCCTTCCTTTGGTTCCTCCACTCATAATTACACCACTGTGTCTATAATAATACCTTAAATGCCAGCAATATGTTCTCCGTTCAGTAGTTAAATGTGTATGTAGTGCATAGTGCAGTAAAACAAACAGCTGTACCCTGAGCAGAATCATTCAACCTTCCGAACAAATCTTTACAGTAAGTCTCATTTTATTGCCCAGGGAGAAAGCTCTTTACCAGGCAGAAGTATTATTTTTGATGGAGGGCTAGCACTTAGCTTTCGAAAAACCATTGGAACCACTTCTCGGGACATTACTTGCAGGCTGTGATGGTGGGTACCCAGCTGCCTTCTCTCTCTTTTTAAAAAAACAAAACACACACGGCATTATTGTATTATCTTTTATATTATTTATACTTGGAAACGAGCAGAGCAGGCGAGCGTTGGAATTTGGGGGTCGGCCATCTCTGCAAACCACTCCTCAAAAACCCCTCCCTGGATTCGAAAAGTATTTAGTGATTACCTGCCAATTGCCAATCTCCTCTTCTTGGGCGAGGTGGTCACGGACCAGATCCAGGTACTCTTGGAGGAAACTAATTTTCTAGATCCATTGCAATTGGGGTTTAGGCCTGGTTTTGGCACAGAAGCTGCTTGTATGATGACCTAGTATGATGACCAACGTCAGGAGAAAGGCATGGGAAATGTGTCCTAGTTAATTCTCCTCAACCTCTTTTTATAATAATTTAAGGTCTCAAATATATAAATAAAATATTCAGAAATTTACAAGGCAAACACATACATAAGTATATAAACCATGTGTCTGAAATGGTACAGGAGAACAAACCTGAAGCCATTTTGACTCTCCCAGTGACATCAAAGATTCCTCTGCAGTAAGGGAGGATGGCACTGTGGGTTAAAGGGCTTGCCGATCAGATGGTCGGCGGTTTGAATCCCCGCTACGGGGTGAGCTCCCGTTGCTCGGTCCCAGCTCCTGTCCACCTAGCAGTTCGAAAGCATGAAGTGCAAGTAGATAAATAGGTACCACTCCAGCGGGAAGGTAAACGGTGTTTCCGTGCGCTGCTCTGGTTCGCCAGAAGCAGCTTAGTCATGCTGGCCACATGACCCAGAAGCTGTACGCCGGCTCCCTCGGCCAATAATGCAAGATGAGTGCCACAACCCCAGAGTAGTTCACGACTGGACCTAATGGTCAGGGGTCCCTTTACCTTTACCTAAGGGAGGAAAATGGGGAAAGCCTTCCCTTTTCCTTTTTGCTCATAAATCCTGTCTTAAGGGTAGGGGTAGAGCAAGTTTGTTTTCTCCTCTGGAGGCTGGGACCTGAACCAATGGGTTCAAGCTACAAGAAAGGAGATTCTGATTAAATATCAGGAAGAACTTTCTGATGGTAAGGGTTTTTTTGACAGTGGAATGTACTCCCTGAGAAGGTGGTGGACTCTCCTTTCTTGGAGGTTTTTAACCAGAGGTTGGATGGCCATTCGTCAGGGGTTCTTTAGCTGTGATTACTGCATTGCATGGGGTTGGGTCTAGATGACCCTTGGGGACCCTTCCAACTCTGCAGTTCTATGACTCGATGGTGGTTGGTCTATATATGTTTGCAAATGTAAAGGTGCCGGTACTCATATAAAAGTGCCACAGGTGACAGCACAAAATGGCGGCCATGGGCAGCCAAAAATAAAAAATAAAAAGAGCTGTTTGTCCCATCCACTGCATATGATACAATATGTTCTCAATATGTGAGAACAAAATGCTGAACTGCATGGGCTCCTCTCTCTCTCTCTTGTATAATTTTTATTAAGTTTTTCTATTTTACATTTTAGAATAGTCATTTGAACAACCTTAAAATATCAATGATTTCCCTTCTTCTCCTTCCATGGTTCAATTTGCATGCCATAGATCCCTGCATATTTTACATAAACTAAACCATTCAGTATTCCATTTTTACGTCCGTCAAAACTTATTTCCACTGTTGAATTTATCTTAATGCTGCCAATGTTTTGAAATGTACACAATGTTCACTCATATATTCAGTAAACATTTTCCAGTCTTCTTTAAACGTATATTCTTCTTGTTCTCTTATTCTGTAAGTTAAGTCTGCCAGCTGCATGTATTCCATCAGTTTAAGTTGACATTCTTCTTTAGTTGGGACTTCACTCGTTTTCCATTTGGGGGCTAACAAAAACATGGGCCGCAGTAGTGGCATACATAAATAGCTTTTTTTGACACCAGGGAATTTCCATCTGAATTATCCCCAACAAAAAGGACTCTGGTTTTTTTTTGGGGGGGGGGGACTACTTTTAAACATTTTTTTTCAATTCATTATAAATTATTTCCCAATATTCTTTTACCCTTTTACAAGTCCACCACATATGATGGAAAGTACCCTCAGCCTCATTGCATCTCCAGCACTTAACTGATTGAGCCGTATAAGAATCAGTTTTATACATTTTATAGATGGGCTCCTCTTATGCTCTAGCCAGGGATGGGATCAAGGGCCATATTTCTCCACAGGCAACCTCTTGGGGGCCACATGCCAATGACGGGCAGAGCTATGAATGTTCAAGGACAGGCAGGGCAAAACCACTCAGGGTGTGAAGCTGGGCCAGTGAAGTGTGGGGTCTGATGAACAGCGGGTGTGGCCCGGGGAGAATTCTGAGGGCCAGACAGAGAAGCTTGAAGGGCCACATCTTGGGCCCTGTGTCTGAGGTCTACCACCACTACTCTAGCCAATGGCTTCTTGACTTCCTTGGAAATGCCATCCAGGGACCATCTGTAGGCACTGAATCAAAGGTCTGGTTTTCTTACCAACTGTCCAGCACTGACAGGTAGCTGGTGGGAGGAGAGGAGGACCACACTCTGCTCCCATGACCATCTCTGGTTCTCCTGCCCTGGCCAATAACTTCAGTCTTTGACAACCCCGGGTGCCTCGAGAGGCCTCGAGGGTTCTCGCGCCGTTAGCTTTACGACTAAGACAGGACCATTGAGTACGGAGGCAGACAATTATTATATTTACATTAAATGAAATTAAGGCAGGATGCCCATCTCTTTAACTTTATGTTCCTTTAATAGACAATCATCCTTCATCTTCCCCCTTCAAGCCGGAGAGCGCTCGGATGGCGTAAAACCAGCTTCATTTTAATAAGGTGAAGGAAGAGGGCCGCCGGATCGAAAATGACTAAATTATGCTCAGTTTAGGGGGTTTCACTTCGGTCTTTTGCCTCAGGCTTCGGGGACATTAAGGCCACGTTATAAATCCCGGCCACTGCTTTCTTCTAAAGAGCAGAAATGAGAGTTTATTAGTATCACAGTGGTTGCCTCAATAATGACAAAACAGTTGCTCATTACTGCTCATTAGATTCATATTAGATTCATTTGCAGGAGCAATACATCTTCTATTCAGAGTCGATTGCAAAACAACGGATATGATTTGACACCTGCTGTAGGACCGAATTCATTAGACGGTAATAACACAAACAGGAATTCAAAGGATGGCCTTATGCTCGCCCCACTCTCCGAGGGAGCTGAAATGTTGGAGAATTTGTACGGAATAAATAAAGGCAGCAATCCACTTTTAAGCACTACGCTATAAAACACTCGTTTTGTAGAGGCAGGAGCAAAGTAGGCGCCCTTCTGACAGGTGCAGGATGTGTGAGTGTGTTGTGGACTTGTGCTTCGCAAGCACCCCATGGAGTCCTGTGGGTATCTGTGGGCACATGGGGTCATAGCGCACTTCCAGCGACACCCTTCCTCAGGGTCCCTTCCAACTCTACAGTTCTATGACTCTATGACTCATCAACTGGGGCCAGTTGACACACTGACTACATCTTCACTATATGCATTTAAAGCGCCGTGATACCACTTTAAGCAGCCATGGCTCCCCCCCAAAGAATTCTGGGAGCTGTAGTTTGCTAAGGGTTCTTAGGCATTGGTAAAGGTAAAGGGAGCCCTGACCATTAGGTCCAGTCGTGTCCGACTCTGGGGTTGCGGCGCTCATCTCGCTTTATTGGCCGAGAGCCGGCGTACAGCTTCCAGGTCATGTGGCCAGCATGACAAAGCCGTTTCTGGCGAACCAGAGCAGCGCACGGAAACGCTGTTTACCTTCCCGCTGGAGCGGTTCCTATTTATCTACTTGCACTTTGACATGCTTTCCAACTGCTAGGTGGGCAGGAGCTGGGACTGAGCAACAGGAGCTCACCCCG